>CM076659.1:3710465-3957253 GCA_038496675.1 Rachycentron canadum | reverse complement strand
ACCCCAACCACCCCGCATCTAACCCGTCCTTAAATCCGCTTGAAAACAAAACAAAAAAAAAAACAAAACGAAAAAAAAAACAAAAAAAAAACAAAATCAACTTAGTCATCTGAAATCGACAGCCTGCTGAAGATTGGCAAACGTCTTCCAGCGTCCAGACTCGGCGACTCGGAGCCGCTGAGGCTCCCGGGAGAGCTGAGGGACCCGCTCACATAGCTCTCCCGGTCAGAGAGCGAGTCTGGCGGGCTGGGAGGAGGCTCGAACACCGGCGACTCGCTGAGGCGGCGCAGCGCCTGCAAGTGGCTCATGTTGTAGGGCGGAGGGGAGGGAGGGCACACGCTGCTCTGCATGTTCCCGTAGTAGGCACCGGTGGAGTGGTTGTTAGCGTACCCGCTGGGGTTGTGCACAGCCAGGGGGGCCAGTAAGGCTTTTAAGTCCTGTCCGGGGAAAGCGAAGGCACTGTTGATGCAGGACACCGAGTTGGGGGACAGCACCTCCTCGTAGAAGCTGGAGGCGGAGGTGCAGGAGGAGGCGGTGGTGGGAGGCGGAGGGGTTCGGGACGTGGGGCTATCGAGCAGGGGAGACTCGAGTCCGTGGTGGGTGGAGAAGCCGGAGAAGCTGAGGCTGTGGTGGAGCTTTGGTCTGTCCCTCTGGGTGTAGCCGAGCTGCTGCGGCGGCAGGACCTCCCTCTGGCCGTAGCCGCACAGCTCTCGACCCGACCTGGGCTCCACTGTCTGCACGTTAGCGTTGGCGACGGGAGCGGGCCGGCGCTCGTCGGCGTTGTGGATAAAGTGACACCGGGGACCGTACGGGCAGAAACCGATGGTGTGGAAGGTGCGACACGGCTCAGTTTTGTACTTAGGGTGGCGGGACAAGCTCCTCAACTCGTGGTAGCCGTGAGCGAACTGACATTTCTCCCCGTACTTGCACGACCCGTTCTCCTCGAAGGGCCGGCACAGCTCGGTCTTGTAGCGGGTGCTGTTAATCTGGGAGCCGGGCTTCTGCTGCAGCACGCCCCGGTCTCCGTTCTCGCTGTAGGCTCGGTCGCGGAACTTGTTCTCCTTGTTCATGAGGGCCGTGGCGCTGCTGTTGCTGCTCGGCGTGTTCTCCTTCAGGCTGCCGTAGGAGCCCATCGAGTATTTGTTGCCGTTGTTCATCGCCTCCACGTTGCTGGTCGAGTTTCTGCGGAAAAATCCCGGCGTGAAGGAGCCGCCGGAGCCCGGAGTCGTGACCGGAGCCCCCACCGCTTTCTTGTCCAGCATGCTGTTTATGTGGAGGGCGTTCATGTTCATGCCTTTATCTTGCTGCTGGAAGGGAAAAGACACCAGTTAGCAATGCACTTCTATCTAAGTCTGGGACCATTTTCTTTTTTTTTTTTTGAGCACATGGCGCGTTTTAGAAAACTTTTCCTGCACCGCTACAACTTGTTGCAGCCGGACACATGGACGCAAACTCCAGGCAAGATGGAGCCTGCTCATCCCGCCTGGATGCACAGCTCCACGTATATTGTCAAGATTTTTCTTTTTTTTTTTTTTTTGGATTTTTTTCTTTTTTACCTTGTAAAGCATATCCATGTCGTAGAAAGCAGACAACACGGTCGCAGACATCTCTTTTCCCCAAGTTGGCTGTCGCGCTCCCTCTTTCATGGAGGACCGACCAGGATCCCTGAATGCGACGGGCGGTAGTTTGTGCCACGACTGGTTTTGGTTGTTGGGGGTGGGGGGGAAAAAAAAAAAAAAAAAAAAAAAAAAAAGTTTCGGAAAGTTGCTTCAAAAAGTTTGTGTGCAGCTTAAAGTCCGTAGAAGAAGAAGAGGGGGTGACAGGGCAGTGCTGTTGAGCTGTAGGTGTATTTTTGTGTGTGTTTCGTCCCCTCGAGAAGCGCTGAGCCAGAGTGCTTCGCTGTGCGCTCTCGCCTTTTCCGCGTCAATATAAATGCTTGGCGGTGTCCAGGGAGGGGCGAACTCAAGTCGGTGCAAACTTTTGCGAGGAGCCGCCTCCTCCCCATTCACCGGTTGGCCGCCTATTCTTTAACACCACGCCTTGAAATCCAACCCCCCCCCCCTCATCTCTCTCCCTCTCTCTGTCTCCTTATCCTCCACACACCCCTCAAAAAGTTTTTTTTTTTTTCTCTCTCTCTCTCTCTTTTAATCACACAACCAATTTTGTGGAAGTTGGTTTTGCTCTTTGGGGCTGTCTCTCGCTGTGAAAGAATGCAGAACCATCAAGGGAAGTCTACTATGTCTGCAAGCTGCTCCCCAGCCAATTAACCACAGACATTCACACTTGGATCCACACTTCTGAAGCTGGAAGTGAGGGAGGGGAGGGGAGGTGGGTGGTTTGCTCCAAAAAGCTTCTTGACTGGATTTAAATAAAAAGGGGAAATGCCCCCCCCTCTCCCCTCTCCCCACCTCGAATACCCTCAGATCACAGAGCCCAAGTCCAGAAGTTTGAACCAGCGACCCTTCCAGCGACAATGGGGGCCACCCCACTCGCCTCTGGACCACCACACTTGGAAGCTGACACATGTATTTGTAATGGAAGGAAACTCTTGTCTTTCCCTCCCTCCCTCCCTCCCTCTCTCTCTCCCTGTGGATGGGGTGAGACCACAAGTATGAGCGGAGAGGAGTCCAGGCAGAGTGCAGTACAATTTTTAGACTCCTCTGGTTGCATAATCAGCTTCCACAGTGCAACAGCAGCCTATTCCAGTCCACTACACATGGAAAAATAGACAGTTAATACCCAGTGTGCTCACATGACCTACTTTTATATTGTCTCAAAACTAAACCTGGACATGTTGACTTTGCCTCAAGATTTAGGAATCTGTCACTCAACAAGCACAACATGTTGAATCATTGTGAACACAATGGATTTGCTCTGGTTGAATCTTTTTTTATCTGCACTCTCAGTGTCTCTCTCTCTCTCTCCGAGTTGTTTTTCCCCCAATGAAGGAGCCCAGACCTGCAGGAATGTGGTTTTCCTCTGCTACAGCGGCGCAACA
Source organism: Rachycentron canadum (assembly GCA_038496675.1). NCBI lineage: Eukaryota > Metazoa > Chordata > Actinopteri > Carangiformes > Rachycentridae > Rachycentron > Rachycentron canadum. The sequence continues at coordinate 3,954,255 of CM076659.1, read as the reverse complement.
CTGCCCCCATGAGAGCAACACGGGGGCTGACGGGAAAGGACTGGAGCGCCATCTGCTGGAGCAAGAGTCAAGATTTAAAAAAAAAAAAAAAAAAAAAAAAAAGGTCCATTCAGCACAAACCGGCAGAGCAAAGTCATATATTCGTTCCCCTCTTTTCTGTCCACCACATTGCAGCGTCAGACGCAGGGCAGAGTCACTGATGCTTTTATTTACTTACTGCAAAAGCCTGCTTCCTCCTTTGTGCCCAATAACAAAGCCAACGAGCCACCTTTGTGAAGTCAAAGAGTACAGCGTGGCTGCAATAACCTGCCCCTTGTCTCAGCGTGATGTAACCTTCCCAGGATGGCAAAATGTTCACATGAAAATGTCAAACTACTCCACTCCACCGTTGGAGTTATGTCAAGTTTTTTTAAAAAAAAAAACCACAGTGGAAAGATTGCAGAGCTGGCAGCAGAGCTCAGGACTCTATATCGGGGCTCAGAAGGGCTGACATTTTGGTGTTAAAGTAAAAAAAAAAAAGAAAAAAGTGCAACACACAACAGCAGAAATTGCAGGTTTCTGCGACACTGGTGATCATTGAGTCTTTTCCGTTTAAGATCATAATTGTAAGAGTGGTTAAAAAATGATTTTTCTCTCTGTGACATGATTCAATATTCTCTTAAGTGCTGAATGGTTTGGTTGGAGACTGAAGGAGGGAGGTTTAAAAAAAAAAAAAAAAAAAAAAAAAGGGAAAATAGCAACAGGCAAAAAACAAGTGACATAAGAGCTTGGAATCTACTACTACCAACCCTAAAATTAGTCTGAGGGCTGCCCCAGGACTATTTGCGCTTTTGCAAGTTGTGATAAATAGTTTAATGCGAAGGACAGACACAGTGAGGCTCCTGAGAAATCCCTCGAACATGTCCTCGTCCACAGAAACCGCTCTCCCATCACACGGCTCTGTTTTTATCGGGGGATGTCGAGCTGTTCCAAAACATTACGTCAGTTTTACTGTAACAGGGAACATGGCTACCAGGGAGGGAGACGGGTCCAGCTCTATGAACGAGCAGCATGAATCCACACACTTTCTTCTTCTTTTTTTTTTTTTTTTTTTCACACACAAGAGGACAGTAGTCCATTGTGCCGTCGTCCTAATTACATAACCAGCAAAAAACTGGGGGGAAGCATAAAACACAGTCCGATGGGAAGAATCCCACAGTAAATTAAATATCACAGGAAAATAACACCTCATATAAACATACAGTAGAAACTAAAGAGCACGCTGACATACAACCCTGGTGACGTGTCAGCGCAAACACTTGCTCTCACAACCCTGTGCCTTGGTTCTAAAGCTTGGCTCGCTGCACAATCACAGCATTGAAGTTAGTGCTTGAAGCTTCGGGCTCCAAGTTGTTTTGTTCCAAACCTTAAATCCCTGGTAGACATGGAGGAAGAGGAACAGTCTGTTTACTCAATGCTGACACTGTTGAAATTTGTCGTGTGACACACTCCCACTGATAAGAGGACAGCGCATCGAGTGTTGTTGTGCACAAGCTCGGGCTGAATTATTGTTATGGCTTCACAACTGCCAGACTCCAACACATGGGTTCATATAATATTAATATCATCATTGTGTATTTCATCTCTCTCCTGCTTGTGTGTGAAACTATTGACACTAAAGAAGAAACACACTGAACTCTGTCTCTTAAAAAGTGAGACAATGGCATCAAAAATGTAATTTGAGATATAATATTTATTTAAAAAGACATTTAGGACTCATAAAAATTAAAAACAGTGAAGGCAACATTTGTAAGACAAAGTGAGAGACAAAGTGTGACGAGTGAAAAAAAGCTGATGTTTCCTTCATACCCATGATTTGATAAGGCCAGTTTGTGGTCTCAGCGCTGGGTCACTGAAGTTGTTCCTTTATCTGAAAACTTATTAAATATTAAATATTAGGAATCCTGACTTCAACTTTCCCTTTAAAAAAAAAAAACAAAAAACAAAAAAAACACAGACCTTGCTAACTCTTCTACCTCAGACGCTCCAGCACATCCAGAGCCAGCGTTGCTCTCTGGTGCCGCAGCGTTAGCCTGGCGTGCTCCACGGTGCAGGAGAACTGGGGCAGGGCGGGGAGGGAGCGCAGGGCATGCTGGGAGCTGAGGGCCTTGGCCTGGGCCTGGGTCGACAGTATCTGGAGCTGGGCGTGGTCCAGGCTTGTGGTTCCCAGGTGATGGGTCTGCCTGAAGGTCGGGATGAGGGAGCTGATGTTTCTGTGAAGCAGCTTAACCCACTGCACGGGCTCGGCCCACAGGTTCAAATCCCCCTTCTCAAACAGGAAGTCGTCCTCATCCTGGTCAAGAGCAAAATATCAGTTAACTTGAGTCTCATTTCAAGATGTGTCGACCGATTTTTTTTTCTTTGGCCTCTTGTGACTGTGGAACAAGTTGTAAACTCACAACTAAGTTTCTCACTTAACCACCTTACTGGGCAGGTAGTGCAACGCCGGAGACACACTGGATGACTGACGCTCATGATCACCCTGCTCAAGGACCAGAGTCCTGTTTGTTCCATCAACACAAAGTGAACACTTAAAGGGGTTTGTTTTGCTCTTGCTACATAACCAGTGTTACTGTTAATAGCTGTTTAGAGGAAATGTGAGTTCAGCATCAAACTTCATTTCTTTACTCACCGGGAAAGCAACACCAATGTTAACTCTTGTCGCTATCACTACTTTTCTTCTACTGAAGTTAGCATGCTAACCAGATAGCCACATCCTCCATTGCCAATTTCTGATAGAGACTTCTAGGCCCTTTAAGGTTGTTCTCATCCTGTGTGACCATGTTACACAACAGACACTCACCAGACTGGGAGCTTCGTCTGAAACCGCCTCATCGTCGCCTTCTTCGTTTCCCAGCAGCCACTGCGTTAGAGCGAGGAACCCTGCAGGAACCTGCCCCCACAGCTCAAACAGCCGACACAGGAGCCCCACGCCCCAGTCCACGGCTACCGGAGGACACACGGACACAGCGTCCTGATCTGAGGACAGAGGAGACGGTGTTTATTCAGAGTCTGTGAACATTGTTGTAAAATAGAGACACAAGAAAGTAGCTAACAGGCACAGAGTAAATATGAAGGAATGGTAAACAAGCAGGTTGGAAGATCATAAATCATCTTTGTCTGAATCACACACAGCTCTCGTGAGCTCTCACCTATATCCAATCCACACAACCTCTGCTGCAGGTGTCATATCATCAGGTGACTGTTGGCTGAGCTGTGGTTAAACTGGTTGATTCACCTTTAGCCTGAAGTTCATCTTCTGAACGGCTTCAGTCTGGCTGTCAAATCAAGGCCCCGAGGGCCGACAACATATACAGGACGCCTATTATTCCCTACACCATACGGACATCAACACAGAATGACTGCACCAGGGAACTTGTCTTGTTTTATTTTTATTTTTATTTTTTTAAGATTTGCTCTCTAGTATTTATTTAAATTTCCTGCTGCTTCAGCTCATTCACATTATTATATGTTGTGCATATTGTATGTGTTTAATGGTGTGTTATGTATTTCTACTGATCTTTCTTTGGGAGGAGACAAAGACAAATTTCCAAGGAAGTGGACAATAAAGTCAATCAATCAATTGATCATTGATCAGAGGACGTCTGCAGAGCTGCAGTCACTGGCTCCTTTACCTTTCTGTGTTATTACGATTTACCTCTAACAGAATGATAATGGTGGTTATAAGTCATTAACATATATAGTTGTTATGGCTGAATTGGCTTTGTTAATGATCTCTTAGTTGGGTTTAGAGGAGTCTCCTGGATCTCCTAAAAACCACAGTGATGTAAAGGAGAAACCTGGTTCTCCTCAGTCAGTATTAGGGATTAACAGAAGGTGGTTATGTGGTGCCCTGACGGTTCAATGCACATGTCAACGCCTGGGTGGGTTCGAATCTTACCCATGGCCCTTTTCTGCATGCCCCCCTCCCCCTTCAGAATAAAGGTGAAAAAAATGGCCAAATAATAATAACTAATAAATACTAATATTTAAAAGCGGGGAAGAAGGTGGTTACCACAGCTAGATTTCTACAGGAGAAAACAAAGGTTTCTAAATGGGTTCCTACAGCGGTGCATATGAAAGACAGTCCCAGCCCGTGGAGTATCGTGTGATGCGGTGGCATGACAGGAAAAACCATTACTCGTAGCGGTGTGCCCCTGTATCCAAAATAATTAAATCCAATGCCCGACTAAAACTCAAACTGAAATAAATAATTCTAAATAAGTCAGTTTCCACAGCTGAACAGTACACTACTTGTAAAATTCAGACAGATTTGCCGTCTAAGGAAAAAATGTGTGCGTGCATGTCACTCAGCCGCCGCAAATCCAAAAACAGGAGCATTATCAAATATGGAATACGCACAGGGAGAAATCTGAAAACATGTTTCCAGCCTTCAACAGATTTCTCAGTTGAAGCCTCGTGTGGGCCTGAGACTGCTGGTGTTTGTGGGGCAGCGATGTTTGAATGATGTGGAGCTGACATTATGTTCCAAACTTAGTGTGAATGTGTGCGCATGTGTGTCTTCTCTGGGCACAGGCGGCCTTCAGGGAAACAAAACTATAACTCATATAACCAACCGCCATCAGGGTGTGTTTGAGTGGATTCAGAAATATTCTGAGTGTTGCAGCGAAGTCCGTGTGCGACACAGTTAGAGCTAATGTTCTGCTTCACTTCCTGTTTACGTGTTGATGGATGGACGGACACATGAAATGTGCACACAACTACCACTAATCACTCATATGAAAAATAAATGCATGTGTTTTAGTCGCTTCTGCTGCCTTACTGCTCACACACACACACACACACACACACACACACACACACACACACACACAACAGCTTAACACACACACTCTCTCAGTGGGTGCTGTTGTATAGGACAGTGGAGGAAGTGTGAGCACAACAACAAACACTTCAAACGTAATGTTCGACTTCATTTACCATCTCCAGTTGTCTATCAGTTGTGTGTGTGTGTGTGTGTGTGTGTGTGTGTGTGTGTGTGTTGTTCTCCCACCTTGACTATCCTCACCAAAGCTGACACCCAGATAACACCAGAAACTTCAAAAGGCTTTGATAGCCCAAACACAACCACTATGGGAGGAGAGGGAGGGAGGGAGGGTGGAGGTATATAGACCCCTGTTAGCACACATACAGTATAACACACACCCACCCACACACACAGTGTTGGGAACCCAGATTGTTTTTCCTCTTCAGAGAGGAGGCGTAAAATCAGAGCTGAGCCTGAAGTCTGAGCGCAGAGGGAAACCTGCTCTGTGAACATTAGAGGCCGTTGATTGTACTGTATTAGAGGAGATTTAAGAATTTAGGGGCTTGAGTGACAAATTCCTTTCTTTACCAAGAAGCCGCCTCTTTCTGGGACGGCTCTGCCTCTGATGTCAAGCCTTTACAGACCCCTCCCTCCCCTCAGACTAGGAAACTTTAGCTGCATTCAGTTTATCTACTTTTCTACGGAGGTTTCACACGTCGATTAACACGATTTCCCTCCTCGAGCTTTTGGCGCAAAATACTCTGTTTCTCAAGGGGATTGTCTTTCACACTCTTACTGGTGTGTGTGTGTGAGTGAGTGTGTGTGGTGGTATGAGTGCTGTCCTGTGTGGGCATTGTTTGTGATGAAAGATTGCAGGAGTTTATGTTGCTCAATCTTGTCTTTGTAAATGATGATATCAGCACCAGTTGGTGAATGAATAGGTTTGAATAAGATGGGGTGAGGCTGTGTGTGTGTGTGTGTGTGTGTGTGTTGTGCAGTTGGCATCCAATGCCACTCATTTGAGCAGGGCAGGGCAGGAGTGTGAGGGAAAAACTTAACCTTGTGCCACTTGTGGAAACAGTCTAACAGTTGTACCAGTCTCAACTTCTTCTCTCGTTTTTTCTTTAGTCGCCTTGTTAGAGACGACGGCAACTGAGTTTTTATATGTAAATCTGCTTGAACCATAACGAGCCCTTCGCCAGGCACATTATCACCTTTCTTGAGCAACTGTACACGGTACCATGAAAGCTGCCCAATTTCTTAAGAGGATTTCTAAACTGCAGCACAAAATCCAAACAGCCAAATGAACTTAACAGCTGACAGTTACAGACCTGATTCTGTGGGTCTGAGCTGTGTCCCAGTTCATTACATGTTGATTCACAGCAGCAGCTAAATGCTAATGCTAACATGTGCAGTGAGTTTTTTAAATCTTTAAAACAAAGGTTAATATGATCAAAAAAAAGGGGGAGTTATGTAGAACTAAAGTAATCTAATTTTTTTTTTTTTTAATGTGTCAATGCATTTCCTACCCTGTTTCAAACGCATTTATCTCAATCTGTGTAGTTTGGTTCACCTGTAGTTCATCTGTCTGCTGACGCAACAAACGTGGATGAAATGAAGAAAGAAACAGGAAAATGTTTAACTGTTTAACAACACGTTGAATGACACCTGTGATTATACACGTTCTAATCAATTGTGCATGTTTTTGTTGAATAAAACGGGTTCAGTTTTCTGGTTTTTGAACATTGACATTTGTCCCCCATGCTGCAGCTGCACTGTTGGCACCGAGTTGAATTAAGAGAAAGTGAAGATGCTGACTTTGCTGTTCAGTAAATCTTTAGTGAACGGGGGTCAGGCATCCCATTGAGTAGGGGAGGAAGGAGGATGGTGATAATCTAACGGTCCTTTACTGTGAAAGACGTTGCAGATCTTTCAAAAAGTGATTGTGATGGCTGGGTCTGATGGTGCCAGGGGCCTCTCTGGAGCCCCCGCTCATCTGGATCACATCTGTTACATACAGTATGTGATTGAGCTGACCTTTCAACTCTCTGTAGAGTTCATTATATTATCACCATTGCTCAGTGTATCATGCAGCACATAGAATAGCTATGTGTATATCTGTCGTTTAAAATCTATTTTTCTTATTCATATTTATTTCTACCTTCATACTTGATTGTCCAAAGAAATCCCAAAACCTTCCCTGCTCTCTACTCACTGGTGTCGTCGTGTTCACTTCAGTGGGAGAGCATTCCTCCTCTCAGCTGCCCACATCTACAGGATTTGGGTTAGAAACCACCACTGACTACCAACCTCCCATAGCCTGCCACCACCTTAACTTACTATAAACTGCCACTGGACCACCGTAGCCTCAGCTACACCTGCCCTGTCCTCCAGCTGGGTCTTTATTCCATACAGTCTGGACAAAGACTGTCTGTCAAACAGGAGCCACAAAGATCTGCATATCCAGGACTAAATCTGTGATCAGATGGCGGGGGGAAGGGCTCTCAGTCACAAAATAACTGACAGTTAACAAAGACGAGAGTTTCACCCAACAATAGAAAAACACCCCCAACATTATTCTCTGCTCAAAGAGACACACACTTTCTTTCTCACACACAGTGTAGACTACAGATGCTGCAGACGAGCTGAGACAGCAGGAAGCAAACGTGCGAAATATCGAGAGAGGTGCTAAAGAAAAACAGACACTTTACAGCCCCGACTTCCTCTGGAGCCTGACAGCAACAATAATAACAAACATCACCAGGGAGCATTAACATGAAAGTAACAGTACAAGACTGTGAACGTTAACATAAATATAATGGTCTGAGAATATGCTGGGACATGCAAGTGAGGTCACCGTCTTAGAGGCCATTGTGTGATCACATGCAAATGAATGGCCACGTCAACAGGAAGTCACACGGGCTCCTGACCGTCTCTGTCATGAAGATGACACCGTCACCTGCAGCCACTTCAGTCCCTACGAAACGCAGGTGAAATATGATTTGCAAATAACTGATGATGATGATGATGATGAAGATGATGGTGGTGGCTGGAGCTCTGGTGGTTTGAGCTTGTGGCCCTTTCCTTTAAACTGTGGAGCAACTGCTTTCACAGGCTGAACTTCCCCAGGACTCATGAGTGAAATGGGTGGGAAGCCTTTTTTTTTTTTTTTCAAAGTCAGGTCCTTTTGTCATGCAGATGAAGGTGTCTGTTGTTGAAATGCTCCTTACAGCTTTATTCAGACGCGACAGGATTTTTTCAGTGAGATAACAGGTTAGAATATAAAAGGAAAGAGAAGAGTTTTCTTCTGACGGGGCTGCGTCTCAGAAACAGAATCTGGTTTTACATAATGACAAATTTGCTTTGGTGCAAAATAGTAAATATAGCAAGAAGGAGAAAAATATATATAAAGATAAAACAAGGCAAACAGATCACTTAAATATAAACAGAAAATTTAACAATAAAATAAAATATCTAAGATAGGGGTGCAGAAATTATATATAAATACAAATATGTAGTGACTCAATAACATTTCTCATGACTTTCATTATTTATGAGTAAGTGAAAATAAAACGAGTTAAAAAGATAAAGAGATAAAACGAGTCTTCGGGTTTTAGATATGTGGTCATTTACGTGCACAGTTATTTTGTTTGATACTTGTTACTGTTTATTTGCGTTGGGAGGCTAAAGGACGCAAACGCGCTTCTGCAGAACGCAATAGTTAGTTAGGTCTGGCTTTTGAGGTGGAAGGCAGCTGGTCTGGTTATGAATGTGTCCGTTTGCTTCACACCACAAGGAGGAAAAAGACATTTGCATAGATATAATTTCTTTCTGTGAATGTTTCACTTTGTGCTGTTGCTGCCTTTATATTAACCAGCCCTGACCTGGTGATAGTCATTATTACTATGAGGGAATTATAAGTTATTAAGCCATTTATGTAACAAGGTCTAGGTCTGAAAAGATTTTATAGTTAAGTCAAACCAAACGCAAGAAAATTCATTCACTCTCCATGAAGCTGAGAATAAACATTCAAATGACCCAAAACTACTATGAGATCTGGGTCTGGTTACACCTGTTTCACAATATAGAATAAACAATGGGGCCACCTCAGTTTGACACAACTGTGAAATGGCTGCTCGGCATTTTATCTTCAAAACGCATCAGTCGAGGGGCAAAAGAAAACACTACACACAGACACACACGTCTTCAACACACAGCCTGCAGACACCGGGATTACTGCAGACATGTGACTTCACTTCACACCAACCACCAAATCATTAAAATCTCATTCCCTCACACTGCTGTGAGTCAAAGACGGCGAAAGCAGCAGGAACACCGTTTCTTTTTTAAAGAATCGACATAACAGCTTATTTATTCCAAAAGTAAAAGTTAGAGCTGCAAATTTAAATGTGAGTGACTCTCCAGCAGAACTAAGAGCCTCCAGTTCCTGTGTATTTTGCACTTTCTCCTCCAGTGAGTGACATGTGACGGTTTCACAGAGTCTCATTCGTCCAGCGCAAAATAACAAACCCAGTTTTAATGGATGAGTGAGTGTTGTGCTAAAATAGGACGAGGTCTGTTTAATGAGTGTCCCTCAGCTCCGTCAGGTTGTTCACATCCATTCATCTGCGTTATCCACTGTAAATGAATGAACCGGGGGAAAGGACACATGAATGGCACAGTCTGCTCAGGCTCGGTTTGTTGGCTTTACAGTAAGCAAAGTAGGTTACTCCAGGCGGGCGGGATGATAATGGTTCACTGAGAATGGCCTGGAAAATATGGGCACGTCAGCAGAGTTTGAGAGTCCACTGTTGCGCTTCAGCAGAGTTCAACTCCGCAGTGCACAAAACACACAATTCAGTGTTTATTAATTCATGGAAAGTTTGTATCATTTAAAGAAAGAAAAGATACTTTGCTCACATCTGTATAGTAAATGTGATTGTTCCACTAACAGCCTGTTCACTTAGTTTAACACAAAGACTGGAAACTCTGTCAGAGTTTTTATTTAAGATTTAAAGTTTGTAATAGTTGAAGTTTTTATTTTATGCCTCTATTATTTTGACAGGACTGTGCAGAGAGACAGGAAACAGGTCAGGAGAGAACGAGAATGACATGCAGGACAAAGTCCAATGGGACCCGAACCAGGGACCCCCGCTCAGAGCATTTGCACCCATGGGGCACATGCCCCAACCATTTGGCCATTGGAGCGCCCCTGTCAGGGTTTATTTAAATCCACCTCAGATCAACTCCTGGCCTCTCTCAACATTAGGCATCTTTATGTTATATTATGGGACATGTAAATAAGTCATTGATTCAAAGAAACCCCTCTTCTCTGCGGGGCCTTTTGTTTATGTCCAAGAGACAAAGCTCTGACCTGTTTCACCTGAGGGATCCAATTTTGGCAATAGACCGGGTGTTTGTTGGTCAATCACTTCCTTTTGGCTCGAGGTAGCAATGTGCCAACAATGGGCCTGACCACATCTCCTTTTAAGACATTGCGCCAAAGGACGCTCAGACGGGCACACATGTATTTGCGGTGCAAAAAACGTGGGTGCTGGGCGGGAAAAAGACAACAGTCACAAACAAACATGCTTTGAGCTTGGCGACGGGCGAACGATGAGGCTCTTTATGTCTCAATCATCTCATTTGAAAGGAACTTTTTCAGGCAAGCAATTTAAAGAAATAAGATACAACCCTTAAAGGCGCTGGTGGATAGAGCCAGGCTAGCTGTTTCCCCTTGGTTACACTGTTTGTGCTAAGCTAAGCTAGCCAGCGTGCAGCTTAGCATACAGACATTAGTACCAGACATTTGATATTCAAATTGGTACATCTCGTCTTCCCAGCCACATTTCTAATCACTGCCGTCCGATCCAAATCCCTCTGTGCTCTATATATAAAGTGATCCCTCTGTTCCTGCCCTGAGTCTGTCATGGTGCTGGAGGTCCACTGAGGGTGAGTGGAGTTTGATTTCAGACCCAATTAGAGTGGAGGTATTTGGGTGGTGGTGGGGGGCAAATTAGATTGGCTCTTCCTGTCCGGGACAATGGCTCCACTGTGATTCACAGCTTTGTGAAGAAGAAGCTTCGCTACCCTGATGTGAATCAAATTTAAATTTCTCTCCCACGTCCGCGTAACAGCTTGAGCAGCATTATAACTGGTTTAAGATTTAAAAAAAAAAAAAAAAAAAAACATCTATTAGAGTAAAAGGGAGATTCGACAATTTAAAGTCAGACAAGCATTCACACACTTTATCAAACGAAAGGTGAGTCTATTCATTATTCAAAGCGACATACAATAAGGGACATTAGTTAAGTCTAGGTATAAGTATTAAGTAACACAACTATGAAATAAGTGCAGGAGATTGTATAGGAAAGTGCAACTTAAGTGCCAGTTACACATTTTAGAGTCCTGCTCCTGTTTAATGATGAAAGCTTGTCTGTTAAAAAAGTCTTTCTTAACAACATTTTTGAAAGGAAAAATTCAACATTTTGGGTTATTTGCTTATTCACTTAGTTCCTGAGCGTTAGATGAGAAGATGACACTGGACAAAGCCAGAATCACTGTGGAGAGAAAGCTACAACACCAAAGTGTCAAACTGTTCTTTTATCGGTTTAAGATAAACTGGGTACGTGTCTCCACTGTCCACCAAGAATATTATCAGCAACAAAACAGTGAGTTTAAACATTTAAATGACATTTAGATTTGCTTTTCTTTCTTAAAGGGGTCGAGTGTTTTGCATTTGTCCTTTTGTGTGATTGTTTGTGTGTCTGTGTGTAGCAGATCCCGTCTCTGTTCTCACATCTCCGGCTGTCCTCCATATCAAAGGGCCAGGAGTCGTCGCCTCCATCTGAAGCAGCTAACACCTCAGATACTTGACTCCGCAACGGCAGGTCATAAAACACACACACACACACACACACACACACACACACACACACCAACCTCCCAGCAGACCAGACTCAGACTGACTGGTTGGCTTGAAGGGAATGGGAAAGATACACACAAACAAACACAGACACACACACAGCATGGCTCTATCTAGCTGATGTGTGGAACTGCGTACTGCATTACTTCCTTCCTGTTTCCTTGGCAGACTGACTCCAGATATTACACAGGTATCACGCCTGGAATCAAACACCAGGGACCTTAACCACTTTAACAGTAACACACTCAGGCCAAGTCCGCACAACTACATTTTCATTTAAAAAAAAGGGTTAAAACAGCATTTTCAGTGTCCGTCCACGTTAACGCACACATACATGTTCATTAATTGATTGAGCTCAATTGAATTGATATCAGAGCTGTGACTAAATAAATCAATGAATGCTGAAATCCATTTAGCTTCAGTCTCAGGTTTGGGGCATTGAAGCCTCTGGTTTGTAATTTGGTCGTCGCCATTTAAAAAAAAAAAAAAAAAAAAACATATTTGGAGGAGAAGGTGGAGCTGAGGAGGAGTGAGGAGTGGATCTGACCTGCTCTGTACTCTATCCTGATTGTGTGGTCCAGTCTGTCAATCACACAGTAGCCACGCCCCATGGCTACAGTTGAGGAATAAGGCCATTTTCCCATAGACTTCAATACAATCTGACATATTTTATCTTTGTCTTTATTAACAGTGGAGTTGCCCCCTGATGGTCAGTAGATAGAATGACGGTTTAAGGCTCTTTAGCATTGGTTTCACTTTTCAGATACACAGACTACGCCTATTTTTAAACCATATTGCTGCCACACCGTTATAAATTACTGAGCCACTTGAATACAACATTACACGTTAATGTTCTTAGCAACATGTTCTTTTCCTCTTACAAGTCAACATGTCTGCTGTGAACAAGCTGTTGATGTATGAGGGTGGAGGTGGACCAACGGCCTGGTCACTGTCACCAAACCTCTACAGCCAGATGTGTAGATTGGTTTTGTTAACTCCAGAAAGACCTGGTGCACATCCACGCACACCCACATATTACGATTAAAGTGGACTCACAAGTACAAACAATCCTTTTGACACACAAACATCTTTACTTCATTAACACACTGGCACACAGTCATACACTCACTCCCCCTGGAGACAGAGGTGAAGACAGGATGACTTCATTAAATTTAGCCATAGCTCCACAAGTACAAAAACGTCCTCAGGCTCACTGTTGTGTATTTAAGTTTAGAACATCACTTCAGTTTGAACTTTAAAAGTAGAAAGATGACATATTTTTCCAATTGAAGGTTTTGTTTTTTATTTTTTATAGTCAGGGGGATGTGATTTCTTTTGGGTTTTTCTGTTGTTTTTCATTTGCATGAGGAGCTCAACTCTTCTGGCCGAGTCACTCATTCATTTGATACGAGATCACCAATTTACCGCCTCATTTCTCCTCTCTGCGTTGTGCGCACATTCCTGCAGTGTGTACGACATGTGTTAAAATAAACCAGGAATTCAGTGCAATTTTCATGGTCGTTTTGGGAGGTTAGAGGAGGTTTTGGCTGCAGAGTGAAAGGTCGCACAAAAGAATTGAGACAAACACTCGCGCTCGTTTTCCCGCAGCGGGGACGCGTGTCCAGTCCAGGAGGAAATGTAGGCCGGTTTACGGTAAGTAACACACTCTGCCTCCCACACACACACACACAGAAAAACTACAAAATGAGCAGTGACTATCGATGGACAAAGGAGGACAGACCACTCTCTTTTCTTCACACACACACAAAGACACCCAGTCTGTAATTATGCCTATTGTGCTCTCTTCCTGTTGGAGAGAAAACTCTCCATCTTAGTCATGTTGTGGAGCTGCTATCTGATTTTTCAGCTGACAGCTTATCTGAACCTGACTGGCCTTATGTACATAAACACATATAGAACGAACGAACACACACACAGAGACACACACACACACACACTACTTTAGGATAAAATCCTGGTATGAAAACATTTAAGGAATTTTAAATGCACTTCCTGGGCCTTCAGATCACAAAACATACTCTGCCATTAAAGGCAAAGTTTGGATTTTTTTTTTGTCTCTTACCTGGATAGTAACTACAATAAAAATGCCCCCCCACTACACCCCTTTCTTTTGCCCCTTCCTAGATCGCTTCTGGGGCAACAGAGACTTTCCAGGAGAGGCTTTGCTATCCTGTGTTGTGTTTTCAGATACTATCAGTGGCAACAGACACAACAAGGGTGGTTTCTGGAGGAAAGCTGGGAAAATAGAGTAAGTGAAGTGTTTTGATGACAGGAAGTTGCACCATGGCTGTTTGTGATGCGTCAGCCGTCAGGCCTCTGTGTGTGTGTGTGTGTGTGTGTGTGTGTGTGTGTGTGTGTGTGTGCGAGAGAGTGTGTAAGGGAGCATTGCAAAGGTCCTTCCAGGTGAAAAAACCTGTCATTGGTGTTTCTGTGTGTGTACCTGAGGTATTTGAGAGTAAATTCACTCAGTGAGACTGTGCAAAATATAATTCCTCAGAAAACCAACCCCAGACATTCCAGAAACAATGACACCGATCCACACACACACACACACACACACACACACACACACACACACACACACACACACACACACACACACACACACACACACACACACACACACACTTACTTTTCACTCTTGCCTCCTCACTGCCAAACTAGAATTAGCGCCTTTCGTTCCAGGACGGCTTCACCGCCCTTCGCATGAAATGATGTCATCAACCCTTTTTAGCATCAGTATGCGTTTGTGGTGTTTTGTTCATTTTTATTTTTTTTATATTAGTGTGCGTCTGTTTATACAGATTAGTGTGCATGTCTATCTACGTGTGTATTCATTATCACTGTTTTGGTATGCATTTCTGAGTGGGTTCACATGCAAATTCTAAGAAAATAAATGTGTACAACATGTATGTCACTGTGTGTGTGTGTGTGTGTGTGTGTGTGTGTGTGTGTGTGTGTATGTAAGTGTGTGTGTGTGTGTATAGCTTACTAAGCAGAGGTGCTGGTACATTAGAGATGAAGTCGGAGGCTGCATTTCGGACTTCGTGGTCTTCATCCTGCAGCAGTGTGAACAGACTCCCCCACAGAGAGACTGTAGTGGACAGACCTGAGACACACACACACACACACACATAAACTTAAACACAAGTAGATACACACAAGACTCTTTAGTCAGAGTTGAGTCCTTTAGTCCCTTAGATCCTTTTTCATTTCCAGAAAAATTATTATGTCTCACAAACACCAATTTGACTTGAATACATTTGTGTTCACGTCACTGCTTCTCACCCAGTGGTAGATGAGGACTGGTCAGCACAGTGTCAGTACAGCTGACCAACACCTTGGCGGCCATCAGCTTCACCTCCACTGGCTGCTCCTCGCCGCAGCATGAGCACACCAGCGCCCCCCACTGAGCCAAGCCTGACATCGCACCTGTACCCTGGAAACGAACATCGCAACCAATTCTATTTACGTACCGACACATCACGATACAGCAGATCTAGAGACTGACTGACTACAATGATCTGTGTTCTGCTGAATGTGAAAAACAAAGGCTTATTTTTTATTTCGCCAGTTGAAATGATCTTTTAAAAATAAAATCTGCAATCAACAGCGATAATAGAGATGTAACCTTCACATGGATTAACAAGGAAAAAGAAAAAAAATTACAAAATTACATTTTGTTTTTACACAATTTCTCTGAAAATAATCAATCAATAACTACACGTCATTCTTCTTTCTGAATAAATCTTGCGAATTTGAATAGTCTCATTACTCTGTAGCTGAAAAAGAACAAATTCATTGACCTTTCTAACAGATTGAATTTATAAAATCGTTTCAGAAACAATTGCAATTCATTGTATTAGTTAGTAGTTTGCCTGAGTTCCTGCTCTGGCCTTGCAGTGAGGGCCACGGACACGCGCTATGCTGAGCTGCAGCTAAAATGAAGCTGCGCCGGTCTGGTGGCTTTTGGTGACATTGGTACATTTCTGCATCTTTAGTCAGTTTAAACTCTCGAGGTGACCAACAGGTTGTGTTATGTGTTAATCAGTGTTTACCTTGGGGTCAGAGGTCACCGCCAGCTGAACCACCAGCTGAGAGACCAGGGTCAGGGCGGCACAGTGGAGCTCCACACTGAAACACACAAACAACACGCCGTCAGCATCCAAACTTTGAACTTGGCCAGCTTATTAATGGATGATGGGAGTTTTTTGGCTGGATGCTGCACCTTGTACAGACTATACAAATCACAACTTGGCCTGAAAGGGATTTACAAACATTTTCATCTTAAAAGGATCTCGGCTTCACTCTTCATCACAACACACTTGAAATGAACTGAAATTCATATCTGGGGCTCAGAAGTTCAATCAGTGAAAAGGTTATTTATATTATTTCGCCGAGACTCTTAGGGCTGTGCCATTGTGTCATAAATCCTAATTACTTTTGAACGTTTTCATTTTTTTCTCCTTCGTTCCGACAGTTGCAGAGAGAGAGAGAGGCGGGATGACCTGCAGCAAAGGGGCATGGGTCGTATTTAACCTGGTTTGGATAAATCCCTCATAATCACAATCATTTTAAAAATTACGATTATTCATCGACTGCAGAAACACCACACGTTCATAAAACTTTGTCTTTTTACCTGTGGACTTTCTTAGAAAACCAAAATAATGTGTAGTATCTAAAAATATAGAGTAAAATATATAAAAATTTATAAAAAAATAAAAGCAATACACTTCTACAGCAGCCTCTAAAAAAAACACTATACAGTAAAGGACTAATTGTTGCATTAAACTGACTTAGTTTAGGTGTTCCTAATAAACCGACAACCATATTGTTATTCACTATTCGTATTGGAATTATAGTTAGGTGTGGTTAACAATCCTAATGTTTGTTTGTCGTTGATAAAGATAATAGTTCAGTCACATTGATACACACTTTTTTCCTACTGCACTTTGATCATAAACTCTTGACATTATGGTGCTTTTTTTTGTATTGATCTCTTTATTGAGGAGGGTTTAACAAACATTTTACATTTCCTTGTTTTCAATTTGTGACATGTTTTGTTGGTACAATGTGTAAAAACAAGGGAATGTGAATGTTGTACTCCTCTACCCCCAAGAACGTGAACATATTAACACATATCAACTGGCTTTGCTTGAGGAACTATAGTTGTAATAAAGATAATAATCCATGAAAAAATGAGAATAGAAACAAGAAATTAGGAAAAAAGATTATAAAGGTTTTCTTTTCTTTTCACTAGAGAGGGCCGAGCGTCTGAGGTTGTGCTCGCGGTGGAGAAATGCTCCCACGCAAATAATCCTTTTATCTCAATTACCTTGTTTTCATAATTGTTGGAAGCCAAAATTGTAATCGAAAAGCAAATTAGATGAATTGCCCTGGAAACTACTCTTTAAGTTGTCAAATCAGTGCAGTGAGAAGGGGTGATTGTGTGAACGTGCTGCTCAGGTCGTTCTGTGGAAAGCATTATGCACACATACCACCCCACTACGCACACACACACACACACACACACACACACACACACACACACACACACATCACTCGACTGTATTGACTTACAATCCACAAAAGAAGTGTGCTGGTACTCACCACTACATTATGGATCACAATAGCCCCAGTGCCATTCAATCACATGGCAGACAAGGGCAGGCAGCAACCCAATCTCATCGCTCCCTGGCTCTAATCATAACCCTGAGGGCCGCTCCAGAGGGAAAGTGGATCCCTGGGTCCAGAGATTGTGGCCAGGAAAAGACTTTACAGGACTAAAAGCCTTTGTAATCCAATCCTCATTCAAGCCTGTATTCTCTTGTTGGGGTGAGAAAAGTACAGCAGTGGCTTGTCAAGGAAGGTGTGTGTGCCTGTCAATTCATGTCAGAGGGTTTACGGTGTATACGCGCGCGCGCACACACGCGCACACACACACACACACACACACACACAAACACACTGGAACAGTATGTGCCAAATCAGTTTGTGGTAAGAGGGGCCCTATGACTCACGGACTTGTGAGCTCTCACAAAGGTAATGGCTTGACCCCGATACTTGAGAATAATGTAATGTAGGAATAATGTTCTGCCTTTGAGAGCAGAAATATCAGCTTTCATCCACAGACATTTCTCTGTTTACTTTCTTTTCAAAACTCTGCCTGGTGGGCAGGTTTGGTTCTGTAAATACTGCGACAGCACGTCAGCCGCTGCATAAACGCCAATACAGAAAGGTGCCAGCGCACTCCGGGTACCCAGGTGCAGTGTTAAGGTGCAGCCAGTGAACCCGGGTGCCCCTCCTCCATGGACTCTGGCTCTGAATGAAGGCCTGACAGCCAGCCTGCCCCAGCAGCGTGAGGGCTTTTTCACAAGCAGAGGGAGCCAGAAAAAAAAAAACAAAAAAAAAAAAAACTGGGAAATAAAAGAGAAGGAGGAGGATGTGGTCTTGCCCTGTAGAACATTCATGTCTCTTCCATCCATCACAGCTAAGAGCTCTGGGATTGCTTAGGGATTGTTTTGACAGCAGGCTTTCAGGAGGGAGCAGACGGTTTGGAGTAACACATTTGCCTCCCTTTTCCTGCAGTTACCTTGAAATGCATTAAAGTTACAACAAGTGCTGACGTGATCCTTCAGCTCAGGGCTGGTGTAGAAGTTTCCAGAAACACAATCACGCGCACTAACATCACGACAAAAATGTCAAGCATTAGAGTGAATTTGTTATTTTTAGCCATGTTAGTGTCGGGGATCTGAGGATGGCGAAGCTGAACCCGTTTGATCCAGTCGTGTCGTCCATCCCCTCAGACGAATTGGAAAGTTTGCTCTCCACCATCATCAGATCAAATTGTGCTAATTTTTCCAAATAGTTTGCTTTCTGACAGAGTTCCTACAAAACTATTCCATCCTGACTGTCATTAGATGGAATTCAGGTTTCAGGCTCTTGAGCAATGACTTCACTTTTCAGAGCCCGAGTTTAGGTCCATTTTTATAAACAGTCTCTGAGCAGATGCCCAAAATAATTACATTTTCCAAAATAAAAGACTTTAGAGCTGGAAATGTGATTAAATGTAAACAGCTAATTCATATGTATGGAAATTCATCAGTTCAGTGGTTGTAGAACATGAAAAGGTGATTTGACACAATAATCCCGAAGTGTTATTTGTACTTGAGGTGTGAAACTTCCTGGATGAGGCCTGAGCTACTGTACTGGAGACACTGCGCTGTATGTAAACTGTATGTACTCTATGTAAACTCAAACCTGCTAGATCTAATCTCTTGACCCGCTGGAAACAAAGAGCTACAGTGAGAAGATGTCAAAGAATATTTGTACATGAGGTGCACAAGTGTGTGTTCGCTGACCTGTGGGCAGAGTTTTGAGCAAGAGTGAGGAGGTGCAGAAGGACCTCCTCCTGGGACATCATCTGAGCGCCGTCCCTCCACAGGAGTTCACCCCTGGAGCTCAACACACACAGCACCTGAAGGACCTGAGAAGGGAGGATATAAGATACTGATATAGTCACTGCTGTTCACGCTCCATCTCTTTCTCCCACACACACACACACATATACAGACACACAGTCAGGGCTACTGGTGGGGGAAGTTGCTCAGGGCCATCCATCAACACAGCTTTGGTGTCCTCTCTGCAGTGCGCCTGGCAAGTTGCCCCGAGGGTATTTTTACCACACCGGTCAGATCCTCCCTACACACACCCTAACCATGGGTACACAGCTGCCTCGCTTTCTCTTTCACATACACAGCACACAATTATATCCATGTATGTGGATGCAGATGAGAACATACATGCATACAGGCCTATTCAAGTTTCCCTCAGCTGCTAACACGGTCGAGTCTCTGCATCCCTCAGCTTAACTTCCTAAACTCGCTCCTCTCGCCATCCACAACCCCTCGCTGCTTCCCCGTTGTTTCCATCCTTCCTGTGCTGTTTTCTTTGGTCAAGGGAGGCAGTTGACCGAGTCCGAGGAGGAAAAGACTTGTTTTCCACCATGCGAGACCCCCGTTAAAAAACACACGTCCAGCCGAGAACATATGTTGACATTCCTCCTGCATATCTCAATGATTATTATTTCTTTCAAGGCTCCAACCTGTTATTTGAGCTTTAAAATAAAGCTTGCTTTACAGGATCTGTGTGGGTGCAGACCAGAGCGAGCATGTGTAAACATCTGTGTGTGTGTGTGTGTGTGTGTGACTGTATATTTGCGTATGTGAGCAGTAAAAAGACAAGGTAGCCAGGTAGAGCCCCTTAGCTAACGTGCTTGTTCTGACTTAATCTCAACTGGTGTGATGGTTCAGTCTATTATGAGGTTTAAGAAACAGGTAACAGCAGAACGTTGGACTTTAACTAACAGGCTTTTAGAAGTTCTGAAGTGTATTAAAAGGTGCACTCTTAATTTTTATATTTTATACTAGTTTGGAGCAAATACACAATTTAGAAATCACAATAAACTAGAAGGTGAGGTTAAAAAGCCCAGTGACCCTTTAGCCTAGATTTATTTGCAGTGCCATAGTTTAGGAGAAGCCACTGAGAGTTTGAAAGGTGAAAGTTGATCAACGAGGTAATGCATTGAATTCTGATGTGAACAGGAAATCAGTGAAGGGGAGCTAAAAGTGGGGTAATGCGCTCAGGCTTTTCAGTAGCAGTCAATATCCTTGCAGCTGCGTTCTGCCCGATACTGAAGACTTGAAGAAGGCCTAAATATTATCAGTGGATCATAAAACTATGTGTAATGTAAAAAGGGCTTCTTACAGTGACAAACCCACAAACTCTGACATGCTCTTTCAGTTCTTTGTTTTAGTTTTTGGTCCAACAAACACACTGTCAACAACCTCATTTACAAACGCAGCAGTGTGTTGGACTGAAACTTGTCGGCTCTTCAGAAACACAGCTGTTATTTAAAACATGCAACAACTTAATAATGTGATATAAAGTCAATGTTGTACTTTCACTTTGTTGCGCTGCCTCCAAGTGGCCAATAAAATCCATAGGT
Organism: Rachycentron canadum; assembly: GCA_038496675.1. NCBI lineage: Eukaryota > Metazoa > Chordata > Actinopteri > Carangiformes > Rachycentridae > Rachycentron > Rachycentron canadum. The sequence continues at coordinate 3,933,495 of CM076659.1, read as the reverse complement.
GCAGCTTTAAGCTGCTCCGTCATCTTGCAGTATTGAGTGAATTATGCCTGTTTTTCACTGTTCATCCACTCCACTGTAGGTATTTGACTGCTACCTCCAGTGCAGCTGGTCTGACCACCTCTGCCTTTTAAAACCAGTTTTAATGAGTTACTGCCCTGCAATGTGCTTGACTGCCTCCGTACTCAAATATACACAGACACAGGAAAACATGCCAACTCAGGTGTAGGCGCGTACAGACTTCCATAGCTGTAACATGCAAATAAACAGTGACACCCACACTGCATGAACAGACAAATGTTAACAAATACGAAGGTTGCACTCTGCTGAGCTTGCACTGCACTGCCTTTGAACGCTCATTCGCTCTCTTTCTTTCCTTTAGCTGCTTCCTCAAGGTGCTGCTGCTTTTAGTATTTGTCTGTGTCAAACCACAGAGGAGATTTTAACTAAGAAGAAAACTGCCAGATGCAATTTCACGACATGAAAGAATCACTGTTTCATAGACTCATTATCATCCCACAATCTCTTCATCTTGCCTCCTCCTTTGTCTTTTAGCACAAAAATGATGCTTGTGAACTGAATCATGGCAGAGGACATAACAGTTAACTTTTTGTATTTTTTTTGTAAAAAGACTGATAAGAAATGCCCAATACCCACATTTGCTGTCTTAAGGCTTAGCTCCCCAGTTTTAGCACAGTATCATGTGCATAGTTCAAGTTTTGGAAACATTAAAATGTCAATCAGTCAAACAGACACAGTGTTTTCAGCGAACTCAAGGAGCTAAGATTATCTTAAATCATCAGCTGGCTACAGTGGATGAAATCTGTCGGCAAAATCTACAACCATCAGCTAGATCTGTCCACCACCACATCACCTCATTACTGCAGGTCTGCTGCAAAAAGCCTGACAGGTGTAGCATCAGCCCTGGTCAGTTATAGCAGAACCCACAGACGGTCACCATTCAATACCGAACGTCTGAGAGCAAGCATTAAATATAAAATATCATACCCTCAAAGTCTAAAAATGATATAAAAAGCCCCGCATGGTATTTATAATGGTAAATTGGTACATTCTTTGTTATTTCAGGCTGCCATCTTTCTTTGCACTGTCCTATGTAAGTTATCTAATATAAAAAAAGGACTAGGGATGAAAGAGGAAAGTTTCCTCTCGACTTCTGGAGGTAGCATCATGCACAGAACAGGAGGCCAACGCCATGTCCTTGGCCTACTGCTGCTCCTGCTCTACTCTCCCAGAATGCTTCAGCGGAGTCCAGAGCGAGCTATGGCAACAGGCCCGTTGGGTTGGCGTGTCCTTGGCGGAGGGGAGGCTCCACTTAACGGGGCCGACACTTTAAACATTAACGGCTGGCCTGTAAAGCAGCGCCTGGTGAACAGGGCTGTCAAAAAAAAAAAAAAAAAAACGTCTGCAGTGGCACAGAAACACACACACACACACACACACACACACACACACACACACACACACACCGAGCAGTGGTGACTGGAGGAGTGTTAACGACAGGAGTAACAGAGCAGGACTGAGCAGGTCTGCTGGCTGCCTGTCCGTGCTTTATGAACACGCTGAAATACGACCTTCTGTCCCTAAACAGGAAATTGGCTGCATTTTCCCCTCCAAAGCTTGTTAGAGTGGAAGTCTACCAAACCTCTCATGAGTGTGTGGAAGTGAGAGAGAGTCAGCTCACTGCCAGTGTGCTTGGCGCGTCCGCTGCAGCCGATTAGCCTCTCACGCAAGCCTCCGCAAGATGTATTTGGACATTTAATCAATTTACAGCAAATGTCCCTGTGGTTAAGTGCAAATGTGATGAATAGGAAAAACATTTATTTGGTAAAGTGTTCCTGTTCATAACGACAGGACTCAGAGGTTATGGCCTGTCACAGACTCACACACATGGAAACAAGAGATTCTGCACACACATACCTATAAAACAACCACACACATATACAGGCTCTCAAACAAACAACAAACAAACACACGCACATCCCAAATTGTTTTTGTGCGTGTGTGGTCCCACCTTGGCCAGACACTGGGGGTGTGTCTCGTGAAGAGCCAGGCTGGTCAGGTTAGACAGGGTGGTCTCGTCCAACCACTGAGGTCTTCTCTTCGTTTCCTCCTCCTCCTCCTGCAGCGTCCTCTGGACCCCCTCCAGCGTCAGCTCCCTCACCTCGTACTGTGGGCACTGCAGCAGACTCTGCAAGAGGTGGGTCGTCAGCTGAGCAGCCCCCCAGAGCTCAGGGATCTCCACGCTGGCGCTGAGGGCAACCCGCGCCAGGCTGAGCAGGTACTGGGTGCTGCCAGGGCCGAAGGTGGTGGAAGAGTCGGAGATGACCAGGTCTGAGGCCGTCAGGACGGACAGAGTCTTCTGACGCAGTTTGCTGACTTCTGAATCTGAAATCACATGAATCTTCATGTTAGCTCACAATGATTTGATGAGGACACTTTAAATATTTATATGCAATTAGTACAATTGATTATTGCAGATGAGTGGTGCTGGTTTGAGACTGTCACACAAACACAAAGAGTTCCCACAGTAAAGAACTCTTGGTGCGTTGCCACTTGATTATTTTCCAAGTTGCTCATATGTGAATTTAATGCCACAACAAGACTGTTAAGGCTCCAGCAAAACAAGGTTTTACAGCAGTAATGAGCATTTTGCTTTCTAGGAAAACTGTAATAAATCTGTAATTTAATTAGCAGAAGAAATTCTTATCGGAAAATCAAATAAAAACACAGCGAATGAGCCGATATTTATCGAGAATCAGATCAGCCTGTAAAAATGTCTTCAGAATCTGAATCTGGTTTATGGCCTAGTAGGTTTGTTTCGGTGGAAAAACATTAGATGAAACATAGTGAGAGGGTAACGAAGAACTAAAGGTACCAACTTTAATAAAATTGTAGAAAATAATAAAATAAAGATATTTCTAACTTATTGCAAATATTTAATTATTTTTTTTAAAGCTGAAAAGAGTAATAACATCTTAAAAAACATCAATTTATTTAATTTTCATCAATTTCTAATCATGCCAGTTGGTTCGAAAAAGACCATCCACCAACAACACGTGTGCAAACAGGAGCTAAATTAGAATCACGCAACTCTTCTTAGACACTGTGAGGTTGTACCAAACGGGCGCAGTTCTATATTTTATCTACAAAATAATGGCACGATGAGAAAACTGTGTCCCATGAGTAAGAGGAAGAGTGGATCACCCCTCACACTCATGATGATAATTAAACTTCCCAGAAAAACAATTCAAGGGTAAAATAAGTTTTAAAATCCATCATTGCTGCAGCATGTGAGGAGGCGGAGAACACGCCCCTCACGTCACCCACCGCTCTCAGGCACCAGGCGCCAAATATAGATGGAGCAGCGCAGGGAAGGCATGACTGGAGCATTTAGCGTATGGAACAGGGAACTGTGTTTCAAACAGAGAAAAAGTCATTACTTAAACAGATGAATGAGGCCGGAAATGTTAAATTCCACGTCTGAAAAGAGATTAAACTGCTGTTTTCTCTCGATGCTGAATTATCCCAGTTTCCAATGAAGATTAATTCAATTCCAGCATATCTTGACTCTACTGGAGCTCGCCATTCAAAATTATAAAGATGTTTGTTTATTGAGCTATTCCTTAGTGGTTTAGTTTCTCTCTACCTCTGTGCAAGCTACACACACACACAGAAACACAAACACACAGTCCTTTGTGAAGCGAACAGATGCAGACAACAGACCAGACTGAAGAAGCCAGTGTCCTCTGTTCCTTTCTATTTTGACTTTTATAGGAAAGGCTGTGTCAGTGTCTGTTTGGAAATGCCCATGGCTGTGCCAGCCCAGCCACCTGTGAACATACACCCTTGGGGAGTGATAGACACACAAATAAACACACACACGCGCGCACGCACACGCGCACTTCCTCTGAAATATAAGTATAATCCGGAGGCAGTGTAACTATAGAGTAACTCAATGCCGCTCTAAAGCTGTGCTCCTCCCTACAGTACTGCTCCAAGACTCCACACAGACCCTGCTTTGACAGCCAACTCAATTAGTTTAACACACATGCACGCACTCACACACGCACGCACGCACGCACACAGACAAAGCTTATGAAACCCAGTGCAACTCAATCTGGCCCTGCAGCACCAGTCAAAACGTGGCCTGACAAAAGAGCGGGAAATGCTGCATTCCTCCAGAGATGGGCTGGGTTACTGTGGAGATGGGCCAGGTTACTATGGAACCTGATCCTCAAAGGGGGGTCCAGGACCAAATAAGCATAGCCTAATGGTTATAATAGGGGGTAGGGGCACAGTAATGACACCAATGATGAAGGGAGGAGAGAGAGGAGGATGACTGAAGGAGAAAGGGAGCGTGTCAAAGAGAAAACGGCTGTTTGTCATGGGGGAAAAGAGTGAAACGTGGTGTGTGTGTGTGTGTGTGTGTGTGTGTGTGTGTGTGTGTGTGTGTGTCAAATGCCTGTAGAAACAGCATGCTGCCATTAGCTAGTCCCAGACCAATGCATTCAATGGTAACGCTATGGTCCCGATTCATACTTGACTTTAGATGCAAATACAAAAGACACAAACCACACACACACACACACGCACGCACAGGAAAAGGAAGCAAATCAAGAAGCAAGGAGGCCCAAGAAAAACTACTTTCAACCGTGTCCAAACTCACTGAAGAAAGAAAAAGGGAAAAAAAAGAGAAAGAAAGAAAAAGCAAAGCTGATAAATGGAAAAAAGAAAGAAAAGGTCCAAATGAGGAAAGAGGGGATTGAAAAGGAGTAAGAAAGAAAGAGGAAAGACATCATTAGGCAGGATGCAAAGCTGTTTTTTAAGATGGTCTTCATTAAAAATGAGTGTGTGGAGGATGGGGGCAGCAAATGAAAGGCGCTGCCGTGATTTCTCATGTCTGGTCATAAATAGCCATTGTTCTCCCACAGCTGTGTTTATTTAAATCTAGTGTCTACTGCACTTGTCTCTCTTTATGTCGCTCATGTGCAGCTCTGTGCCTGGACTGATGCACAGAGGACTCAGAGGAGTTTGTGTCGAGTATTTCAGGAGACTCAGCAGAACTCGCTGCAAACAAAGCTCCAGACTTTACTTGTTAATAAATGTTGGTGCAGTTTAGTGTTAAAATGCCGTTTCAGAGGTTTAAAGACAAACTGCAAAACACAAGTTGAAGATCCAAGACTGAAATCTTGAACACAACTTTGTACAGTTTGAATTTTTAGTGGCACAGTAACAACAGTAGCAACATGCAAACAATTCACGCTCCCCTGATTTCTTACTTAGCACATTTTTAATTTGTCCAGTACTTTGGTTTGGAGATACAACATTATTCATTATCGATTAATTAATATTGAATAAGGCCTATTTTATTTTTTTCCAGGTAGCATCTTGAAATTGCTTGTTTTGTCTCACCAGCAGTTCAAAGCCAGAAAATAAAAAATATGACAGAAAAATACAGGTTGGGTCCAAATCAAGTGTCAATCCACCATGAGCTTCTGTTTTGAAGCCTCAAGTTTGTAAATTGGCCGTCAGACCATCGTGGTTTTTTGAAACCAGAAGAAACCATATTTGGAGGAGAAGGCAGAGCCGAGGAGGATCTGAAATTGAAAATACAATCATTGAAAATACAAACATCATGTTGTGTTGAAGACTTGAAACTAGAGACTAAAACCATAAACTCATGAGGAAAATGTTTACTGAGATAATAAATCGAGGGAGAAGCAGGGACATTTTCACATAGACTTCAATGCAATCTGAGGGGGGAGATCACTTGTTGTCTCACCATCAGTCGCTTGATTCTTTCATTTGAACTCCTGTTGCTAACCACCGATCCAGTTTTTGTCATGGATGTTGCCTAGTAAACATTTTTCCATCATCCTCAGCTGCACTTTTTGTTCACTGGCAGTTAGCAAACGTTAGCAGGCTATCATGCGAAACTTAGTGAGAACGGTAATTCTCATTATACCCCCCCGAACATCAATTATCAAGGTCTGTGGTTCAGTTGACTTCCACTGTGGAATTATGATGTTTTACTACACGAAACCTGAGACTGAAGAACCAACCTTAACCTGGTGTTATTAGCATTCCTCTGTCGACACCCACAATGAAACTCCACTCTGCGCTGAAGCTATGAAAACAACCCAAGAAGTGCACAGCTCCTCCAGCATGTAGACAAATACAAAAAGTCTGAATATTCCCCAGAACAGCTCAGAAAATCATCTGTCGCTCACATGTCTCGGAGAGACTTTAACCATTGCATAAAGGTTTATGTGTCAGCAGCAGAAAAAAAAAAGTGCTATATGTGCAATGGTCTGTTTTACAGTACAGGTCAAATATTTAAACTAAATGTAGCCACAACATGTGGTTTGAATAAACCCAGGCTGACCTGGTTTAGGGGAAGACAGGGACTGAGGTGGGTTTGGATGGAGGATGAAGGACGATACGCTGGTCCAGAGAACATTTCATGATCCAAACTAAACTGTCACGTGAAAAACCCGAGTTCTGTCCAACACCGCCACACACTTTAACCCTCTTTTCCCTTTTTTCATGCCTTTGTGTTTTCCTAATAAATTCGTATTTTTTAAACATTTCACCAACTAAATGTCACTCAAAGACTAGTAGCTCATAAAACAGACTGAATTCTTCCTTATTCTATAGATAAAAAGCCTTTAAACCATAATAACCAAAGAAAACTTTAGTTACACACGTGTTTGTGTTGTTCTAGAGCTGATTTGAAGTTTCTCTCTTTATCTGATCTGAGTTCTGCTCATTCTTTGGAGCAGTAATGATGAAAAATCAGCTCCAAAGACTCTAATGCTCTAAATATCTTTTTATCCATGTCTCTGTCTTTATTCTGTCACTACAATAAACTCAGAGCAACTTCTGCTCACTCTGAGATCAGAAAAACACAGGATTGATCCCATTGACATTGGCTACAAGCAGCTGACAGCTAGGCCTCTGAAGGAGACACTCTGATTGGCTGTGACACCACCCACTGGAGCCAATAGGAGTGTCCCGTGTAGAGACGTGACTCTAGAAGTCACTATCAAAGCTGGAGGATGAGAATGGATGGATAAACACACAAAGGTAAAGCAGCAATGCTCCAGTCAAAGTCTTAACTAACATCAGAGCGTATCAGGGTTAACTATATGATGAAGGATCTCTTCTATATCACACCTGTGAGCTGTATATGGTGAATTAGTTTGCAGTGCTCTATCACAGAAAGTAAAAGAAAGCATGCTGGCTAAGTACTTGTGTGTAGGTGTGTATGTCAGTGAGCTCTGGCTCTCCATCAGTCCACAACCCACTGGCAGTAAAGACACTTTGCTGTGTCAAGCTAGAGCTTTGGCGAGACACTTGCACGTGCTCTCACACGCAAGCACACAGCTGGATTTCACATCAACTTCCACCGTCATTACCCGAACTGTGAAAAACAAACCCCAGACGCTGCATGTGTGTGTCTGCCAGTGAGAGAGGGCTGACCTCCTTCCCATGCTGATGGAGCTTTACAATTTGCTGGGGTCCCTCCCTCCAATTACCCTAAAAGCTATGTCCCAACATATATATATATGTGTGTGTGTGTGTGTGTAGGAGGGGGGTGCTCGATATCTTTAAAAAGTCTCAGTGATATAAATAACAGAAAGTAACGACTACTTTCTCTGCAAGCCGCAGTAGCTTTTAGTTTCCTGAATTCATGAAGTTTTACCACTTCACCGACCAAATCACTGTTAAATAAAACAAAACGTACGACACAGGCAGCGCACACACAGACGGGAAGACAAAGTGCAGTAGATAACCTCAGATACTGGCTCTGTTGTCCCAGAATATGAGACCCTGCAGTACTAAGCAAGAATGTTTTTTTTTTTTTTACTTTCCTACATCTTGTGACTTCTGTCATAATTTAATAACCACTGATGTCGAGAGTGTGATGTGAGGAGTAAACTGTCATGCAGTGTTTCAGATAAGAAGAAAAAGGAGTGAAAAGCTCTTCTCTCGACATAATTGTAACAAAAAAGTGAGCACATCCAACTATGGGTCTACAGGGTTTATCAAGCTGCCACACATGGAACATCTGTCAAACATCTGTCTCAATACAATACTCGGATCATGACATGTGTAGTATGAGCGCTGAGCTTTATTGGACGCTGTAATGATTCCTGACCAGATTCTGTTGTAACACAACTACAATGTAAGAAATGGGAGACAAACTCCACATTTGAAATCAAGACAAATGGAGCAGGTATTTTCAAGTAAGTTCAAAGTCTTGAACTTAGGGAGGTTTCATATGTAGGAACAAAAACTGGAACAGAGACACAGAACCTGCAACAAACAGGATGAAGATTCACTTGATTTGTTTTGAAAGCTCAGAGTGCTAAAGGCTAAATTCAGCTTAAAGCTGCCCTGTGGAGGTTTCCTGTAAATAAACAAATGCACCTTTACATTCAGTGTTTTTCACCATAACACGCAGAGTTTGTCCTGGAGGCCTCGCTATTGTGTTAAAAGTTTTTTTTCACCCCTCAGAAAATATTTTGAGGGAAAACTACTGTTTTGATATTTCAAATATTTCTTTGTTTACATCCAACTTTGCTCAATTAGTGTCGTCCTCATTATGTCTGCTGGGGCATTGAATGTGTATTGTGTCATCTTGTGCATAATATACATACAAAAAGGGGACTAGTGCTACTAGTGGCCAAAATCTTGCTAAGCAGGCCTCAAAGGGAACACATCATGACCTGTATGGAGAAGAGGTGTGATCACAGCATCGTGCTCAGTCTGTCTGCGACAAGGACTTAGAGAAGTTGGGTAAAGATAGTAAAACCTTTACACCACGAACACCACAGCTCTACCCTCCTCTGATGAGAGTGAGCTGAAGCTTTGAAATAACTTTTAAAAAACACACGCTCATCGATCGAGGAGGTGACAAGTGACAGATCTTCTTTTATGACTTTGCTCGGTGGCTGCCAGCTCACTTTCCCTCCCTGTGTGTGTCAGTCTGAGCAGAAAGACAAACTCGACTAGGCAGTGGAAGGGGTCAACTGCTTTCATCAGCCGGTTTAAAATAACCGAGTATCCAAGCTAATGTTGGTGGAAAAGGGGTACAAGAGACGTCGCTGATAAGATTTCCAACCGCCCCAAATTACCCAAAGCCTACGCTCAGCAGGGAGTCGAATTAGGCCTGGCAGAAACCCCTAGTATAGTCTTGTATTAAGACACTTTACAGTACTACTGTGAGGATAAAATATTTAATCATTCAGTGAGACTGGCAGCATGAAATTTATGATTTAAATTTCTTTTAAGAAATGTAACTTTTTAAGAGCAGACAACTGAAGATTTACCAGGAAATGAATTGAAGCTGATTCCAGATTCTTAGACAGAGGAGCAGAGACTTGCCATCTTCATCTGCTACCACGCTAATGGAAACACATGAAATTCCAGCACATTCACTGATACTTTAAACATCTTTGTCTGATTTTTTTTCCCCCTCAATTTGTGTCTGTCTCTTTTCCTACTTTCTTCTCATTTTACTGGCAGAGAAACAGAAGACTGGCGGAGGTAGAGATGAAGCAATGAACAGTGGGGGCTTTTTTATGAGTCCGCCTGGATCAAAAGGCCGGGGCAGAGAAATGTGTGTGCGCACACACACACACGCATGCACAAAAGACCTGTGTTCACAGGCGAGAGGAATTGGCTGGTAAATGCAAAGTTCCTATTTAATGCAGGGTGCCAGTTAAAAGAGGAAAAGAGAAGTAATATTGAAAAAGCCAATTGTTCACCTTTACCCCTGGTGCCAGGCTCATGAGGCCTGCTGCTTTCATATGAACCTGACCTGTGGCTTTTTAACTCAACATCTGATTTGTCTGAAAAGTGCAATTACACAACAGGAAAAGAGGGATTGGAAATGACGGGGGAAGAAAGGATAAATAGAACGACAAACCCGCTGAGGGCTCAAACCCCACCGGGGAGTGGGTGAGAAAAGGCAGCCAAAGACAGACTTATGATAATAATAGAGAGGCATTAGAGGTGTGTAAGCTAAAGACTGCTTATTTGGTTATGTAAGGAGCAGAGCCAAGTTGGGCCAGGCCAGGTCCTCAATCTACAGGCTTGTTTTGAGAAATCCCCGGTATTTCCACTGTCAAGGCGAACATGTGTTCAGCACATGGCCGACCGAAAACATAAGTGCCTCCCCCTCCTCTCCCCTCCCCCCCTCTCTCTGTACAGCGCTCCTCCATAAACTGGGTCATAGGCACAATCCCACCATCTGTCAGAGATCGCTCGCCTTTGGTTTCACATTCCTCCACTGTGGAGACCCCCGCCAATCTGCGCACATGTGCACACAACCACACTACGTACACATACACAAACCCACACACACAGCACCAGGGGGGGTTTCTCTGAACTACCCGAGACGTGAAGCTGATGTCTGTCAACAATCCGTCTAAATGGAGAGAGCAGCGGACAGCCTCGCCGGCGAACGCTGTGAGGCTGCCTGTTCAGACGTACAAGTATTCAAAGTGAAGGGAGGGAACACAGTTGCTGCGTACTCAGATTATAAACTCCACAGCAACTGGCTGACATCAGCAAAAGATTAAATCAATCACTGAAACTGGAGAAAGTCACAAACACTTTAAACCATTTTTATTCAAATATTTTACACTCAGCATGAGACTTGAATAAAGAGTAAAATTTTCAAAAATTCAATTAAATAAATTATCATTAAGCATTGATTTTAATTATTTCTATACTATGTATTATGTACAGCAGGGTACAAAGGTCTGAGACCACTTCCCCATTTATTTAATCAGTGGAAAGGGGAACGATATACAGCAAAGAATCCGGCCGGCCAGGAGTCGAAATGAGACCTGAGTTTTTTTTGCGGCTTCGTGGTGTGCACCCTAACCATTCGGCTATCGGGTTGCCCTATGTACTGTATAACTTTTAATCAGGTTAAATCATTGAGATTAAGATCTCCTGAGTGCAGCAGAGTGAAAGAGAAATAATTTAAAACTTGCCAGTGGGAGGAGACATGGATGTTTTAAATTTCTTTGACACATTGACATTTATTCCCCAGGCAAATACTGACTAAAAAAAAAAATTTGCGATCAAAAACATAGAAGATAATGTTCCAAAATCCAGTGAATATTAAAAACTACAATATTTGTAAGTTGTGAGTAAGTGAAGTGACCCCAGCAAATGAAGCATATGCCTGTTTGGCTTATCCTGCTCATAAGCCGAACAGGCATATGTGATAAAAACAGTGTATTCAAACATATTTTATACAAAGTATGAATGGGCAGTGGAGAAGTGTCTTGGCATCAAAACGGTCACTAATTAAGATTAATTGTGACGTCTGTGAAGGTCGACACCCTCCATAAACAGAAACATTAAATGGAGAACTTTGTGTTCGTTACCACTCACCCTCCAGAAGACTGATCTTGGGCCGACAGAGACACACCAACACATCCAGAAAGGCTCCTCTGGTCACCACGCAGCTATTCTGTCTTTAAAAAAAAAAAAAAATGGAAAAACAGACAAAAAGTGTGTTTCTTTCAACGACTCCATTCAACAAATGAACCTTAGATAATTAGTTCTGCCTTCGATCTCGCACAGAAACCTCAGGAGGACGATTTCCTTAGACTCTAGATTTGAATTTATTGGCTAAGAACACAAACTTTGTGTTTAAGAGCATTTTATAATGATGGTCATTGATTATCTATTTTTCCATGGAGATCACAGATGGAGATATTCTTCACAAACAGACTCATGTCTCACCACAAACTAATGAATTAGTGAATTAGGTCACTGGACATGTGTAAATCAATGAATTCACTGGCTATGGAAAACTTATGGTTTGATGCAACTCAATCTGGTGATCTTTGAGCTGATGTTATATTTTTTTCCTTGTCCTGATGAAACTGCTGTGGCTTTGGTGGTAACATAAGGGAGAAGGTTCATGTTTGGCTCAGACAGAAGGAGTCGTATCAGACTTTATTAGTTTTATGAAGTTGTACCGAAGACTTCGTCCTAACTTCTCTCTTCCCATCCTCCCTGTCTCTCTCTCTCTCTCTCTCTCACGGTCACTGAATAAAGGTGGAAAAGGCCCCAAAATTACCTCAGTGTCATTTCATTCATTACAGGCTGGTTAGACAACTGTGTACTGTGAATCCGTATTAAGTATAGAAATTGAAATCTAGTAGCTGCTCTCTCTCTCATTCATTTTTAATAAAGACATTCATATATATTTTTATTTCAATTAATTATGCATCCTGTGATGACCCCTGGGGTCCTCTTGCTTTGAGATCTCATACTAATCTGTGTCTCTTTGCTCTGGAGGGAGTTGATTGGCGTAGCTGGAACACCTGAAGTGCCCGGTGTGTCCCAGGTTAGTCCTGCCCTGTCCTGTCCTGTCCTGTCCTGTCCTGCCCTGTCCTGCCCTGTCCTGTCACACCCTATCGATTATGATAGATGACGGCATTGATGTCTTATTGATAATGGAAGTCCATTCAATATACTAAACAGCCATCTTCTTTGTTTTTCCTCAACATTTCAGTGTCAAAACAGCTATTTAAAAAAAAAAAAAAAAAATGAAGAAAAACCAAATCATGTGCTGATTTGAGTAGGATGGCTGCACCAGTGCTACCAGTGGAAACATTAGTCTGAAGGCCTGTGATTGGATGATCCATGAAACAAAAAGTTACTGTCGTTAGTGTGTTAACAGCTCGCAGGATAAGATGCTCAACAGGACACTGATGTGTATTTTCATTTGAAGCCAAGACTGTGGAACCATCACATGAGACGCCTGCAGCTGCACGATCAAGGAAGCAGTTGTAATTAATTTACTTAGAAGCAAGTGACTCCTTGTGTTCACAATAGCATCATTATTGTTATGTTATTTGTTAATGTTGAATTATGTGTTATGTCAGCCTATGGTTTTGTATGTAAGTGAAGTGGCACGCATGTGTGGGCAGTGCAAAGTGTGTGTGTGTGTGTGTGTGCGCGTGTGTGTCAAGGATATGACCACAACACTGTGAAAGCCCACAAGTGTGCATGTGAGAACAAGGGACATAGTGTGTGAGCTTGACGTCACATTTTCATCACTCAGATATTAATAACACACACGCCCACACACAAATGCTTTGCACACTTCATGCACACACACATACACAATACATGTGATGGAGCATGGGGAAAGGGGCAAAGAAGAGTGTGTGGGTGGTTGTATGTTTTGTGGCTTAAGTGAGAACAGACCTGGGAAGGGATGAGTCCTGTGAAGTGGGTTGAGTGTGTTTGTGTGTATGGATGTGAGGTAACATTATAAAATAGGCTGCAAGAAGTTGAATCATTAGATCACGAGCCAAACAAAACACAGGAGATATTCTAAGAGGTTGGTCCTTGGTCAGCTGCAACACCACAAAGCCAAAGTCAACTGCAGTGGGTTGCATGAGTGAGTGTCTGCAGTCATTGTTAAAGCGCCGATACCTTCTGGGATCCAGAAAAAGTCCAAAATGACAAAACACAGAGATGGTGCGAGGCCAAAAACCAAACACTGACTCAGACCAGACGAACAATGCATTCCATCCTTTTTGGAAGGTGGCCGCTTCAAATTAGTGGTGTTCTGGACAAGAGAGGAGGTTTTCTTTTCCCAAAAACAGAGATTCTCTGACCTGTGATGTCCTCAGATCTGGGTGCTGGAGCTCTGTGGGGCTGCATGATCAAACGAACAGTCTGTGGGCGCGCTCCGCTGAGCAAGAATTCACCCCGTCATCTTAATAAAGGCTCATCAGTGCAACCAAGCGGTGCTAGCAGGGCTAGTGTTGCTAACCTGGCGACCCTGTGTTATCTGCTGTGGGCCGTGGCGCAGGGGAGACTGGAGACCTGGGCCTGACCTCAGCTGGGCGGGAGGAGGCCGACGAGGTAATCTGTGCCCCATCTTGAGGCCTCGAACTTGGGTGAGAGGGCCAGAGGTGGGGGGAGGAGGAGGAGTTTGTGGTGGTGGGGGGTGCGGATGGGACAGCAGGCAGCCTCTTTGAAATGGAAGCCTGGGCAGGACATGAAGCGGACACGGCCAGGGAGGGGATCAACAGTGACACAAGGAGCTATTCTTCTGGTGAGCGAGCTGGAAAAGAGGGAGGGATGCTTATCTGTGTGAGTATGTGTGTGTGTGTCTAGGATTACCGAGAGGCGAGCCACATGCGCTGACTGAGGGCTTCGCTGATGCCATTTCCTGCTGGCAGGGGTCTGTGTGAGTCAGTCTGGTAGGAGCGCAGAAGAAACAGCACCTGCACACACGCAAACACACACACACACACACACACAATTGAATGTTTGTACACGGAAGACGATCATTCGGACGTGAGCCAGATCAGCCTGCGCCTCGATCACAAAGTAGATGTGCAGGACTCTTCTGTTCGTTTTATTGAATCAGTACCTATGGAATTTGTGTACAAATAACATCGTTATTAATAAACATTATCTGTTGGTGCGCAACAGTTAAATAAGAACATAATAAATAGTCCTTGCTCCAGGGTACAGTCACTGATGGTGTGGGCCTGACACCAACAGGAAAAAAAAAAAAAAAAAAAAAAAAACACTTAAAAAGTGGTTTTAAATGATTCACTTCAGGAGCCCAGAGACTTTATTTGCAACTGTCTTTTATATGTTGAGAAACAGTTTCATAAAATGATACTGCATTGTGACTCATCAAGAGGGAAGCAAGTGGACTTGGAAATTAAATGTGTTTACCAAGTGTCAACCCACCGTGACGTCGCCCGTTGGTTTGTGAACTGATGTTTTGAAGCCTCCAGTTCGTAATTTGGCCCTCGCCATCTTGGTTTTTTGATATTTGGAGAAGGTGGAGCTGAGGACGAGTGAGGGGTGACCGGCTCTGTACTCTATGCTGATCATCAGGCAGGTCGCCGTGTGCGGGACAGTCTCCCAGTGTGGCATGGTAGCCACACCCTAATTCATACCATGGTTTATGATCTATTTTCCTCTAAATGGGACCATCATTTAAAAAATGTCGTATTGAAGTTGCCTTGAAACTGGAGACTGAGACCATAAACTCATTAGGAAACGTTTACTGAGGTAATAAATCAAATGAAAAGTAGGGACACTTTCCCATAGACTTCAATACAGTCTGATATCTTTTTTTTTAAAACCAGACAAGTGATTAGGTGACCACTTAAACTAAAGCAGATTAATACAACAGACGAATGCTGGGTGATGTGACTTCAAATCACTATTACGATTATTTCAAACTTTTACCTCGGTAATGATGAATGAACAATTACTTAGGTGCTTATCTCCTCTTTTTCTTGAGCCACATGCTCTTCATATCTAGCTATGGGATTGTGGTCCAAGTGATTCAAAAGACAGGTGGTGTCACCTTCAGTTGCCTCTATTTGATTTTCACTGAAGCCAAGGTATTTATAAGCTACTCAGGTTGAGGCTCAGTGTTAGCACCATATCACCACTTCACTAACGTTTGTTGGACAGGGTGGAGGCACGTGACAGAACTCAAAGTGGTATTGTTTTCTAAGGGTACAGTTCATAAACACACATATTGGGGAAAGTATTGGTCAACTGCCCGGCCCTACAACACAGCTATGAAACCATCCACTAGGTTGGTTAAAGAGAAGTTGAAGAGAAGACAGAGTGTGTCACCCCTTTGAGCTCTGATCCTTATGAAATATATGTGTGACTTGAAAGACCTGCAGTAACTGAACAGCTTGTGGTGAAAGAAAAAAGAAATCATTCTTGTCATTGTGGCTGATGTGACAGTGTGAAAGCCAGTTAGTAGCAGGTGGACTGGTGGTTGGGAGTGTTTAGAGGCCAGGACACAGGCAGGCCGGCCGGCTGGCCGGCTGGCTGGCTGGGGTGTGTATTCTGGGCCTTGGTAAGTATACTCTTTAAGCCGGGGCCACGGCCACAGACCAGTAGGAAGCCATTCATTACACTGTGCAAGGAAGGCAACGTGGGGAAAAACCAGGCCGACCACGTAGCACCAAGCCTGGCCACTGAGTCCTGGCCTGCCCCTTCTCTTTTCCTGCAGTCTCCACGCCCAGGCAACACCCACAGGCTCACACAAACAGCCTCCACACCCCTGGGTCCCTCTGCCACTCGTCACTTTCTACTGGCTTTTCCACCTGCAAGGCGCCAGATCTGGATCTAGCTGGATCTAAAGAACCATTTACACATGAACCAGCTTCTACTGTCTCTGCTTCCTCACCTGAAGAGAACATCAATCTGCAAATTTACACATTACACCAACTGACACAGGGATTGCTTGATTTGATGCATTGGTCAAGATAGCAGCAAATTATTAAAGCAGCATCCCATACCCCTGTTCATCCAATACAACTAGAATAGACTAGAATAATCTGGACAAATCACGTTGTAGTGGTGACATCTGCTTTGGTGGTGCAGCAAAATCAGCTCCATGCTGGCCTGCATATATACAAGCAAGCGTAACATTATGTTGAGGGCAGGGTAACATCACCATACAAACCCAAGTAAGACTCCATGCAACGAAAAAAAAAAAAATCATCAGTCCTGGAGGAAAAGTGGGAAATTAGGAGGTTTAATTTCAGGAAAATCTGGGAAGATAGAAAAAAAAAAGTTGAATCTGGCATCAGGTGATGTACTTTTATAAACAATATAAAACTTGACTTGGTGTTCGACAAATTATCTAACATCAAACTCAACAACAATCGTGTTTGAGGTGATGTGGAAGTTTGTGGATTCTCCCACAATAATGTACCTGAGCTGTTTATTGATTGAAAGGTGTTGAAACTCGAAATGATTAAATTAGTAGACTAATTGAGTGCCAGCACCAGCACTGGTTCCAGCGTCAGCGACAGAGCCCGACGTCTTCATTTCCCTCCCTGTGCACTCCACCGCTACACCTCATCCACAGGGCTGGGAAGTCCCTGCATGGGAGGCTCAACCAGCTCAATCCAGCCCAGCACGGAGAAAACCGGAATATTTATAGAAAATGCAGCCTCCCTGTTCCTCCTCCCAAAAAACAGAGTACAGAACTACACCCCATGTGGGAGGAGATGCTGGGACTGGGTCAAGATGAAATGAATGGGAGACGATAAGACAGCAGCACAGGCACCAAGTGCATTTTTGTAAATCTGATTATCGCTACAAGGCTTCAGTTAGTGCTACACCTGCAGAAATTTATCATTTGAATTATTATTCTTTCAACTGTAACTGCTATAAACTCAGAATATTTTACAGTCAAATCAATTTGAGAACGTTCAAGAGAGTTTGTGTTTCTCAGCTGATCTAACAAACATGAAAAAGTCATTTTAAAAAAACCTGACCTCATATTTTCTGTCCTTATCCTGGAACAGTTATTCCTTATTTGCAAAAGTAATAAAACTCTTACTCTAATCTAGTTCTCATTTTGAGTTTAAAGTCTCATTAGCATCTAATTATCTTGCCCTTTAGCCACGTAATGCTACACTGTGTTGACAAGCTAATCTCAAGGTTTCTCTCTCTGCCGTTTGGTGCTGGGGCAGGTGGTGCAGTGCAGGTTTATTATAGCATCACATCACATCAGCTGTAAAACTGAAACAAAACTTAAAATGCTGAGGAGACGAGGGAGACAACAGAGCTGAGTGATAATTCTCTGTGGTTTC
Organism: Rachycentron canadum; assembly: GCA_038496675.1. Classification (NCBI taxonomy): domain Eukaryota; kingdom Metazoa; phylum Chordata; class Actinopteri; order Carangiformes; family Rachycentridae; genus Rachycentron; species Rachycentron canadum. The sequence goes on along the minus strand of CM076659.1, from coordinate 3,915,835 downwards.
ATCACTTTTCACATTAATGTGAAACATTAATATAAAGACATAAAGTGCTGCTTTAATTTCTTGAGATCAATCAAGCCCCTCAACATTTTTCAGATTTAACGGTACAGCAGCATTAAATATGAAAAATATCAAAACCTATTTGTACATGTTTTCTAGTGACGTGTTAAATGGCGGTTGCGTTGTGTGTGTGTGTGTGTGTGTGTGTGTGTGTGTGTGTGTGTTGCAACAAGCCTTACTCCTCTTTTGGGCCCGGTAAAAATAGTGGTGGTGGATGTGAGGTCCCTTCAGACTCTGTTATCAGCCTGCCCTGCCGTCCCTCCCACTGCCGCAACCTCAGACTGACCACACGCGGCAGCAAGCGCACACGCATGTGCACATGCATGCACACATGTGCGAGCGCGCGCGCACGCACGCACACACACACATACATACACACACACACACACACACACAGCAAGTGCAAATAATTGCACGTCAATTCGTGGCTCAGTCCAGTAAAACCCAAGCACAAAGAAACATATAAATCGACATTCACATAAAACCAGATAGGGTTTAGGCAAAGTGTGGACGCACCCAATTAGGCAAAAAGAGATCCCAATAAAGACGAGCTAAATATAAAAAGAAATAAACACTCTTACTCCATATAGCTGTATTCTTGCACAAACAAAGCTTCCATATGGACTCTAGACAGCAAGTCATACTCCCTCCCATATGCATATGCACATGGGCGTGACAGCCAAGTAATTTAGTGGTGTGTGTCTGTCTGCGTTACTACTTTGTCAAAAGTAAGAACAGTGCAACCATAAGAGCCCCGGGGAGCTGCTTGTTATTTCCATTATGTCCAGAGAGAGGTATGTATTTTTGTGTTGGCAGCATGAGCGAGTGTGTGTGTGTGTGTGTGGGAAAGGAAAAATTTAAAAAATGGCACAGTAGAAAGTGAGCTGCTTCTGTTTCATCTCGAAATTTAAACTGAATTTCACCAATTTTTTTTTTTTTTTTTTTTAGATTTAGAAAAAGAAAAACTGGGTCAGTCTGTACAGTTTACTTAAAACTCAAATATGTGTTTTTTCTCTGCACTGAGAAAAAAACTTGACTGTGACCACAATGGAAATATTACCTAGGTCAGTGGCTCCCAAGATGTGGGCTTGCAACCATCATTCTCTCTAATGACCAACAGGGGGCGACTCCACTAGTTGTTAAAAGAAGTCAGATTGTATTGAAGTCTATGGGAAAATGTCCCTACTTTTCCTAATGCGTTTTCTCAGTCTCTACTTTCAAGTCTTCAATATAACACAATGGTCCCATTTAGAGGAAAATAAACCATAAAGCAGTGTATGTATTAGGGCCAGGCTACTGTAGCGACCTGCCTGACAATCAGGATAGAGCAGCAGATCCACCCTTCACTTCTCCTCAGCTTCACTTTCTCCTTCAAATATGGTTTCTTCTGGTTTCAAAAAAACCAAGATGTCTGACGGTCAGATTACAAATTTGAGGTTTCAAAACAGCAGCTCATGGTGGATTGACACTTGATTTGGACCCAATCTGTGTTTTTCAGTCACATTTATTATTTTTGGTGATTTTCTGCTGATTTCAGACAATTTCAAGGTGGCACCTGGGCTTTGGGATGGTAAAATAGGCCTTATTGAATATTAATTAATCAATAATGAATTATGAATAAATGCTTCTCCAAACTAAAGTTAAGTTAGAGAAATTAAAAATGTTAAATAAGGGACATGACCAAAGATGAACATTTACAACCCTCAAGATTCATGTCTGACACCAGTATCAAACACCTGTGATTGACACATTCTTTCACTGGTTCAACCCTTTAGGGTTTTCGCAGAAAGCCAGAGGCAGACCACTGGCCAATGGCAGCAGTCCTAACAGCAGACCAAAGGACGGGGAGGAATGTATCTGGGGATACAACACCAACATCGCTGCTGCCAGAGAAAAGGAGGCAGCAATACTCCTAATTCTCGAGGCTCCTTCTCTCAGTCTCACTCTCATTTTGCCTCTGTTGTGGAAATACACAAAGGATTACATCCGCCAAGTTGGCCCTCTTCAAACCACCACAAGCCGCAGCTTTAATACTTCTGGCCTGTACCAGGCATTGTGGGCCACGGCTGTTGCTGGCGCGTGTCGAGAGTGGAGATCGGTGTCGGGTTGGTTTAGTGCCGGTCTGTCCGACAGGCTTGTTAAGCAGTTCTGGTTTTATCAGCAGATACAACCAGAGACCTTGCTGAGGCCATCCAGAGGACAGCGCTGCTCCGTGTTAAACCAGCTGCTAATTACAGTTAGTTTTGTCTAATTATGATTATTATTCAAGATGCAAATGAAGAACCAAGATTAAGTATCCTACTGTCAAATGTTTTCACCCTCAGAAAACGCTGTCTGTAAAGACATGGTCGCACCTGCATCTAAAATTTCACAGCTAAAATCAATTCATTTCGATTAAATTACCGCAATCAGCTGATTTGCTTGTGCGAAAGAAGTCAATTTCAATCTTTTGCATCAAATTCAACTTTAACGAAACAGTCTGCCTTGGGAATCCTAAAGTCCCGAATAGAAGATAGAAGTTTCCCAGTTCAGGGTCTGGAAAAAACACAGAGAGCCAGAGGACTTCACTTATGAATCTAAGTATTGGGTTCAGCTAATGGTACAACCCCGGCCTTAAACCTCAGGTTTTTGTGAACAAACAGTTACGTGTTGTCAGCGCTGCATGGCAACCGGAGCGGTAGTTTGCGACGCAACAATAAGGGCGGGGACAGCTGGTGACCCAAAGTGAAAATGCTCGATAGACCAGACCGTCTCATTTCGGTTCAGCCAAAAGAATGCAGCCCATGAATTGGGAAACAGCTGATGATTTTATAGCTGGTTAGCTGCGCTGCACCAACGACTTTAATGAGTGTGAATTGTTGCACAAAATAGTCATGGTCTGTTCTCGAATAAAAATGGTGAACTTATATCAAGCGGATTAGCAGGTTAGGAGTGTAGCAGTTGGCAAACTCATTTTTTTGTTTGTTTTCTGGCAACAGTAATTCACCAAGTAGTCGAACAAGCAGTGACCAAGCTTCTAGATCCACCTGTTTCTTGAAGACATGCCCATCAATGTCACTGTGCCATTTTCTGGTGTGACCAGATCCAACGTGTTTAAGTTTGGACAATGCACTAAATTGTGGGACATGAAGGATGAGCAACGACCATCACAGCTAATGTGACAAACCAGGTTTTCAACTGAATTCGCACAAAGAAAATGAGAACTAATGAATATTTCTATCCACTACAGTTATGTGAATATCTACAGTCAGGAAGTGATAAGAGAACAAACCTTACACTGTGGAAATCATGATAGAAATCTGACTCTCACGTATTAATTTGACTAAAGTTGCAACTGCCTCAATGATCCACAAATTCTGGCGTTTTCTTCCGTTGCTTTTTTTTTTTTTTTTTCTCTTCAGATAAAGCTGAAAACCTCAACCAAGAGTAAAAACTGTTTGTGGTACATGTCGATTTTTTCCCCCACTAACTTCCTGTTTCCACTCAGGTGGTCTTTATACAAAAATAGAAAACGTTCATCAAAAACAGATGAGACTGAACCTAGACACAGACTAAGCGCACGGTACCATGGGAATATGATTGAATGTTATATTAATAAACCAATCATTCTCAAAATTGCTGGCACAACACACATGAGAAGTCCATCCATCCACCTTTATCATTGGAGTTCTTCTCAGTGAGGTGTTTTCCAATAGTTTCAAATGCAAATCAGTTATGGATGGAGGTCTAAGCTATATCGGCTCAATTCAGCTGCAACTCAGATTCACAGTAACGCAGGAGACTTTGCAACGAGAAGAATTAATTGGGGTTGGAAGTGGAGCTGGATGGAAACGTTTTCTAGTGTGTGGGTTTCAGACCTCCTGACTGCGTGTGTGAGAAAGTCAGGGTGGTACGGCGTGCACCGGTCGCTGTGATGGTTCCCAGCTCCACGCTTGGCCCACTAACAGTTGTTCTTTGCCGATAACAGAGGAAGTCATTTCTCCTTCCAGCAAAAACATCTGCTACCTGTTACACACACGCACACAGACACACACACATTACATACATTAGGTATCTCCCAAGGCTAAACACAATGTCCTCATCATCTCAGCATAAACACACAGCCAGTCTGTGGTGTACATGTACAGACACAGTCAAATACACACACACAGACTCATTTCACCGAAGCCTAAACATCTTCCCTCATCGTACACATAAGTGCAGATTATTTTACACACACACACACACACACACACACACACACACACACACACACACACCCCTCATGCATGGCCACTATCTCCTCCATCAGTGGCCGTGCGTGTGTGATGCTCCCCTCCACACGTACACTGCAGACTTCTATCTCTGTTTTGCTATGTTTAGACCGCTTCACCTGCATACAGCTCTATGACAGTCCTACCCTCTTCCCACAGCTAAACACACCTTAAATATCTGCCTCCATCATCTCCATTATGCCCCCACCCAATTACCTACACACCTGCTATCTATAGCTTGGTTGCAGATGGTCCCTACAGATATATACAAACCTATCAGGACTAAAAAAAAAAAACTGTTTTCGGTTTGTCCAGACTCTTTATAGACATGTTCAATCCAGCAGCTCAAACTATCTTCAATCACCAGTTCAGCACCAGGCCAAATATGAAGCGTCGTCACAACTTCCCCTTCTGCCCCTGAGTTACAACATTGAATAAGAGCCAGAGGTGAAGCTGACGTTTGAATGTTTCGATATAAAATATTTGCTTACAGATATTTGTGAGAAATTGTGTCATGATTAGTGTAATTGTGAAGCTATGCCCTCACAGTGACCTTTTATCTTTGAGTCAGTTTACATACGTAAAGTAGTCTTAGTCTTTTGCATAAATTGGGGAAGAAGTGTGACACACAGCTGTAGCGTAGCTTGTCAGGCTACAGTGAGAGTTTCCAGTCATTTCCAGTCATTATTCTAAACTAAGCTAACAGAGACACGTGGGAAGATTAAACACGTTTCTCTCTTCTGGCCCAATGAGTGAAATTGCATTCAGAGGTCAGGTGAAGTTTTAGGTGGAAAGAAAGAGGAAATGAAATGTCTGTTTCCCATTGAGACATTTTTGTGACTGGGCAAGTGCGATGTTCTGTACATCTCTGCTGTCTCTTCTAAATGGTTTAAGAAAAAAAACAAAAAACAAAAAAAAAAAAAAATGCTAAATTGTCAAGTGGGGGTAAAAATGAAAGGACGGCCCACCCCCTCTTTCCTAAATGCACCAATCAGCTCATTGTTTTCTATCTATATTTCTCTTTCCTTATCAGGGGGAGAAAGGTGTCGCCATCACAATGTTGTTGGTCAGACGACAGTAACTAAGGGACTTGTTACAGGTGTCAGATTACAGTCTGATAAATAAAATTCAAGGACCCCTATTTTAATAGCACCATGTCCTGTGCTCCAACATAGTGACAGCGTTTTGGAAATGTATCCTTAAAATCGAAAACATTTTTATTTATCCTCCTCTTACTTCAATTCCTATTAATTAATGTTGAGTCATGTTTACCCAAATACACTTGTCAAATTACTATACTATTTTAGTTGAAGTTAAATCTGACAAAATGAATCAATTATTTAATAAAAAAATATATATATATACATATATCAAATACAATTATACATATATATAGCATAATATTTAAAAAAATATATATACATATTTTTATCATTGATTAATCATTTTAAATCGTCTGCTTTTGCTGGTGTCAGCTGCTCAAATCTGGGGACTTTCTATTTTCCTCTGGCTAATATGGTAATAAGCACAACTATATATTTATTGAATGTTGATTATAATTAACTTGCTCAATTAGCAAGAAAACAGGCACCTGATTTTACAAGGAACACTAAGTGATAACAGCTAAACGATACAGAAGAACTAATGTGGGGAGACAGAGAGACAGAGGAGAGCAAAAAGAAGAGGAGGCAGGAAAGAGAGAGAGAGACATCTTTAAGAGGGGCGAGAGAAAGCAGAGAAACAGAGGTGGAGAGGAAGTAGATGGAGATGGACGAGAAGAGATGGACGCAGAAACAGATCAGGAGACATCTGGGGAAGCTCCACACATGGCGGCCACGACAGGAAAGCAAACTAAACTCCACTCTCCTCCTGAAATGTCCTCTAAGCCTTTATGAGGCCCACCTGCCCTGCTGCTCCTCCTCCTCCTCCTCACCATGTCTGCCTTCATCCCACAGCAGACCTCCCTGCAGTCCAGACCGCTATCAAACCACAAGTGATCCATCAACTCCTGAGGAAAGGGGTCATCCTTTGCGATGACCCCTCTGCCCGGGTCGTACCCCTCCACGCCCCGCCCCCAGCTCCCTCACCGACCCCATCGGTGCTGTTCAGCAAAAGGCCGGGGAAACGCCCTGCCCCCCTTTTCTTCCTCAGTGTGTGTTGATATTACCAGCAGACTGTTTGGTTGCATTTGTCAGAGTGTGATGACAGAACTGAACACTGGTATTTACCCTGTGATAACCGCCTTGTCTGGACAGGCTCTGTGTGGAAACTGGGTGTGTGGGGTGTGTGTATGTGTGTGTGTGTGTGTGTGTGGTTGTGTAAATTGTCAGGACCGTAAAAAGTATTTTCCCAAAAGAGTGAGGACATTTTTGGGAAGTTGCCGGTCCTCACAACTACAAAGGGTTGTTGGAGGATCAGTACTTGGTTTCAGGGTCAGTGGTTAGAGGATAGTCGTTTAGTTGTGATGGTTAAAGTTCAGGCCAGGGGCCAATTATGTCAATAAGTGTCCTCACAAGGGGAGAAATACAAGTGAGTGTGTGCTAAAGCTTAATGTCCCACATTTATAAACTCAGTGTGGGCGTGCACACACTGAGTTTATAAGAGATGCAGTTGAATCACTATTTATCTGTGCTGTGTGTGAGGAAATTAACTGCGCGTCAGTGTTCAACTGTTTCCTATGGTGAAATGGTCCTGGGGCGGATCACGTCCTGGTATATTGCCACAGGTCCCAGGTCTGTTTAGCATTGTGTGTAATAAGAGGATCTGAGGTCACGCTGTGATCAAACACTGCTGATCACAAAGTAAGTTATAAAACAGCACAACAGCGTTCAACATTGTAATAACAGCAGGATGAGAAAGATGCTCTTCTAATTAAATACATTTATTTCTCAACCGTCTCTGGAATAAGCATTTGCCCCTGAGCGAGGAGGTGAAAGGTCAAAGAGCAGAGGTTAGACACGTCACGGATGATGTGTTATGTTGATATGATGTGATGATACATTAGCAACTGTGGCAACGAACGAGCAAACGTTAATAGAGTTCAGAAGGGGCAGACAGTCCACGTTATCTTTATTATGTGAGATACTACAAGCCTGATTCTAAATGGATCACATATGTCACCTCTCACTGAGACAGTAAATGGGCTTTTAATCTGAAATGAGTGGATTAGCCCTGATGTTACCGTCAGCAGGGAGGGATAACAGAAGGACCTGGATGTATTTTATTAACTATGGATTATATGCAGGATGTCCAAGCAAAAGAAAGTTTAGTTTTGACAACTTTAAATTAAAGTATGTTAATAGCAATCAGATGTGAAATTTGTGCAGTTGTCTGTGTCTTTGGTACCAACATCTCTCTTCAAGTAATAGACTGATCTGGTTCAGTTCTGAACCAGATGTTTGTGGGTCTTCATGTCTTCTGCCAGACAAATCTCCAATGACTTCTAAACCCTTGCATTTTGGGCACTATGCATTCAAAAAGCACCTTGATTTAGTATCCAGACTTTTATTTCAAATGAATGTGTACTGTCCAAATAATTAGGATCTGGATCTATAATATATTGCTTGAGCAATGCAGATTTATTTAAGGTCAGTAGTATTAGATATCATTGTATGCACACCTCATTAACTGGCAGCTACCTTGTGTGTGTGTGTGTGTGTGTGTGTGCTTCTAAGTACCGAGTCCAGATGAGACAAAAACAGGTGGTTTGTCCAGAAGAAAAATAGACCTCATTACCTCAACTACTGATAAACACATGGAAATATTTTTTTTAGCCATCTACTTAATAAAGTGCTTAATAATAATAAAATATTATAATATAATAAATCATATAATAATATCATATGATTTTATTTATATAGCAACTTTCATACAATGTAAATGCAAATGCAGTTCAAACTGCTTTACAAGAATTTCATGCACTAAGTCCTTCTTGAAACTGGAGATGCTGACATTCCCTGACCCGGACATCTGTCTCTGACCCCTCATGTCCAATCAATGTTGCAAATCATGCAGGTTGTTAATATAGACCCTGAGTTAATACTGGTCAAGTTTCAACTTCTAGTGTCACATGTTTCATCTCACATGACAGGCACAGGACATGTGACACAAATTTAAAGCACCACGATCACAACGGCCTGTCAACAATACAACTGCCTGTTATCACATGACCGACGGCGATGACAATTATGTCAAGTCCACGGCAAATAAGCAAACTCTATTTGCACAGGAAGTCCATGACATTAAGATGAAAAATCTTGAAAAACAAACTCTGTATCAATGCCCTTTGTTTGCATGGAAAGGTGGGCGACAACAGCCTTGATCTGCACACACAGCCCAGTTTAAATGTGTGGGTGTGTACATTATGTAAATTTATATGAAAGTACAGCAAACTGCTGAGCAACATATTGTAGCAGTGAATGTACCTTGACTAAATAAACACTTGTGGTCATCTAAGCAGCTTCTGACAGCACACATAAGTAAGTAAGTAAGTGTTGACTGAGTGTGTTTTGTTGATGTGTGTGGGTTCAGACCTGCAGCAGAGTCCCGTGGATGTGGTTGTGTTGGATTCTGGGTCCTGGCTCTACAGGAAGGTCCTGCAGTAAAGACTGGACCGTGGCCGGGAGCTGAGTGACCAGCACAAAGGGAACAAGGGCCCGAGCTGCCATTTCTCTGGTCCGATACACTGCAGAGTGGCCGCATCTGCAGAACACACATACAGAAGTAACATTAGCGTCCTGGAAGGTTATTAAAATCATGGAAAATAGATGGCTACGCTGTTATTATAACCTTTTAGTCTTGCATTACGTAACATATGAGCTAGTGGAGGAAGTTATAAGGCTGCCAGTTATCGCTGGTCGTGGATTGTTATTGTAAATGTTAAGTTCAATTTATTTTACAGCAGTAACTTTGTTATGAGAAATAATTTAATTACTGTGTGTATAATCATTATTGTTTTTCATTATTATTTGGTTTCCAGTGACATTGTGTCACGGACAAATTTGCGAGTTAGGAATCATGACCAATGGCTTATTCAATTTCAGACAGTTGGTCACTATTTTTATGTGTATGTTATGTAACATCTCCATCTTCCTCCCTCTCTCCGTCTGTTTGTCCCCTGTTTAACTACTGCACAGGCAAAACTTAACAGTTTAACAGATGACCAGCGCACAGATGTCTGTAGGGCACACACACACACACACACACACACACACACACACACACACACACACGGTCATTTACAGTATTCGCTGGTGATGGAGAATGTGGCCAGTCACCCTGAGTGCAGGCTAAAATTAACCTTGTTTACAAGCTGATAGTCTTTCCATCTCCAGTGTCATAACACTGCCACCACTGATACGAGGGAAGGACATGACCAAGACCTGAATGAGACAAGAGGAGGGGGGGAGACGGACCGAAAGGCGCAGAGTAAGAGTGTCTGCTACTGAAGGAGGTAGACAATCTCAACGACATTTCTTTATATGTCAGCTGCTGATTAGATTAGCAGACGATTTGAGATGAATTATATTTTCTCTGAATCCTCAATGAGCTCTAACGTACTGACTAACTACAGTATTGTGCATACTGTCTGCTGCAGTGTTTTTGATTGTACCACTGGGGGAGTCAGACATTTTACACATGCTGCCTTTTAAAGCTGCTATTTGTAAATGTCGCTATCGCTGCACAGTGAACGTTATCGTGAACAGCTTCTAGTTATCAAACTAGGAGAAAGCAAGCCTTTTGTTTTACTTATATTTCTAATCACTTCTTTTCTTCCACTGAAGTTAGCAAGCTTGTTGTTTCCTGACACCAAGTCACTGTCGAGGGTGTATTATAACCTCTTGTCACACAACACAAGGACTGAAGCACTTACCAAGACTGATAAACAGCTGGTGCTGATGCTGTCTATTCACCAATAGCAAAACTTACAAACGGGTCCTTTAAGTACAATCTAATCATAACAAAAAATATACAATAAATAACCAGCCACATCTGACCACAGCAGGATGTACTGTACTAAACTAAAAAACATGGTAAAATTCTCAACATGGGAATGCTAACATGCTAATATTATGTATCATGTTATGATGTTCATTATCTTAGTGTATTAACATGCTAACAGTGGAAGAAGAAGCTGAACTGATGTATGATTAGGTTTCATGACAATTCCTTCAGTATCTGTCAAAACTTTTAACGTATCCCATTTCTCGGGAGACATGAAAACTTTGACGTGCTGGTTTTGCTGAATGAACAGTTCGAACAGCAGACTCGGTAGTTAAACTCAGTTTTCATTGATTTTTCTGTAAAACTCTCTCTGAAAAATGGTAGACAAATAAAGTCTAATTGATTGATTTTATTCTGCTCATTGCGAATTTGACTCGTCTGCCTATGGGAATAACGTCTTTAAGGGCTTTCATCATAGGCTTGTCTCATGGAGTTAGTGTGGGTTGAAACTTTTGTGTTTGAAAATGTTTGTTTGTGTAAATGTTTGCGTGGAAGGGCCTTTAGGATGTGGACAGCGCAGAAGAGCACGGCCTGCGAGTCTCGGTTGAGGGCAACAACTGGGTCTTACACATGCACGTGGGACATGCTGCGTACAAACACACTGTACAGTCACATGGAAGCACACACTCGCATACATGCACCCAGAGCAAAAGTCAGAAGAGGACGGGAGATGTGTGTAGGTTGCAGGCCTTTTATAGGGTCTGTAAAGTGGGCTGTGGAGGCCAAACAAGTGGCTCAGCTCCACGGTGGAAAATTCAGCAGAAGCTTCCAGAGAAACGTGAAACACATATCCATCACTACTGTGGTATGCAGAGATGAAAAGGAAGCTTGCTTTTTAGGCTTTGGTATGAGGGAGTGTGAGACAAGACACAAACTTACAGCTGTGTATAATCTATGCTGAGATAAAAAAAAAAAAAAAAAGAGCGTGAGCAAGAGGAACAAGCTAGTAACTACTTGCAAATGATCACTGGCACGTTTTACATTTTCACTGCAGGTCAGAATTTAAGAGACTGAAAATAAAAGACATGAGGCTCAGAATCTATATGGACTTAAACAAAGAGGGGGCTGTTTGGAGCAACAGGTCAACTGTCAACAAATGCTTTTCCACCTGCTGTGAGTGTCGCCCCCCTCCACCCACCCACACACCCCCCACCTATAGCCAGACAGACAACCAAAGACCCTGTATCAAACAGACAACAGCTTGCATTCCTGAGCGCTACACGTCTGTACACGTGAATTTATGTGCGCAGAAGTTCACTGACACTGACACACACAAACACACAAACATGTCTATTGACCAAAGTCCATGTTCACTCTTCACTTTCTACCCCTCCCTCGCTGCCATTTGGAGCCCATATGTTAACTATCTGTGCTAATTCGTCCCATTGAAACTCTTTTGCAAAAGGAAATGACAGTTTGGAGGGGTGTAATTTTAGAAACAGGGCCGCCCCCCGTGGGGTCAGGAGGCAGACTGTTGACTGGCATGGACGAGACTCATCTGGGCCTCATTTTGAAGAACTGGGAGAGTAGTTTCCTCCACAGAGACTGTAGCATGTTAGCTAAACAAGCCTAAGCAACGCAGTCTGTCACTGAAGAATGTGGGTGAGTTTGGACGTTAAGTGGCAACACAATTACAATAATTTAGCTTCATTCACTCATATGGACCTGATGACGTGGTCTAAATACAACCACTCTTTTATTATACAACCAAAACTCAAAAAATAGGGTTTTTTTTTCATTAGTCACTATGCATAACAAAAACAAGAGTGACATATGATACATATAGTACATATAATGCCCAGACACAGAAACAACAGCAGTTATAGTTAGAGACAAACAAAAAAAAATGAAAGAAAGAGATTGTGCGTGATATAAGTGATATATATATATATATATCACTTATATCACGCACAATATATATATATATATATAAGTATCAAGGGGCAAAAGAAAAAAAGAATATATCTCCTGCGACAAAAAATATGCTAATATGTTAGTTGTCTAGAGAATATACTAAAATATTCAATAAAAATGGTGTAAAGCATTGATAATAGTGTGGTGGTGTAATGACAGTATGGTGTGTATTATTAATATATTTAACTCAATATTAACTCTATATATTTAGATATTATAGATTATTTTATTTATTTGTTTGGTTTTTTTGCTCTTCATTTGGTTTTCCAGTGAATTGTTTAAAGTTAAAGAAACTCAACTGTTAAAAAGACAATTCAATAAATGTTAAATAATTGAGATCTCAATATTGATCACAATCATTGTGATTATGATTTCTGAAAAAGTTTGGAGCAGTGTCAGTGTCCCCGCAGGCCAATAAATTGATAACACAGTGGGTGGAGAAGGGGAAATACACAGCATCTTTGTTGATAAGGAAATGACAGTGGTCCCTGTTGAAGCCTCACTCTAGTTTATAGACATTACTGTGCCCTTTGAAAAGAAATGAGATATGGCGCAGCGAGGACGGGAAAGGATAGGGCTAAGGGAGGGAGGGAGGGCGAGGAGAGATGCCTGGACTGGATATCACAGGACATAAATCACAGGCACTCTGAGGTTTAAACATGAAGGCAGAGAGAGAATGAGGAGGAGATAAGACCAACTGTCCATCAGATATAATGACTTCGAAGGGTGGAATGAAGCATCATCAATTATTAGAATACATTCACCAGTTCATCATCATCCTCCCCCTCTTTGCTGTCATCATCACTATCATTATGATTCTCTTCATCATTAGCTGAACAGGTGTGATGCAAGCAGAGGTCAAGAAGCAAAGAAATGTTTTTTGCAGGTGGGAAAAAAGGGTACAGAGATAAAATGTGATGTGATGGAGGGAAACACAGAGGAAGAATTAATATTAGTCCTGTCTGCAGAAGAGGAGCTAAGCTACATTTAATCCTTGAAGGTGGTGTATCAGAAGGAAGGAAAGAGTGAGGAGGAGGAGGAGGAGGAGGAGGAGGAGGAAGAGGGGGCTGACAGTCATCCACCTCATCAGACACGTCCGCACATGCCTGGGGAAGATGGGTTGGGGGATGGGGGTGGAGAGGGTAGTGTTGAGAAACACGGCTGGAGCCAAAGAAGTTAGGGCTGGGCTATATTTAACATCTCCAACATGTGGGCTTCATTTGGCTGGATGTGTGCACTGCATACCTTCTCTGACAGAGACAGTCAGCCAGAGACCTGTTGACTGCACCAAGAAGAGATGGTAAAATATTACTTATAATTCTCAATAAATTCACTGATTTCACAAAATAAAAATCTGATAAATCAGTTAATCAGTAGCTTGGAGAAACTTATTTGGAACAACTGCTGGGGGGGGGTTAGCAGGAGAGATGAAAGGAGGGCACAGACGGGAGAGACATGAGACAAAGATGTAATTTGAGGAGGAAGAGGCTGATGCATGATGGTTGACAAAAAACAGGAAGTTAGTCATTGTAGTGTGATCTGCTGATGTCCCCCCCTATTTGTGTCAAAAGTGACTCATCTCTGGTGCCGTCTTTCAAATCAGTAACGTTAGTCAAATATTTTGCCAGCATTAATCTGATAAAAATCTGTTTCTTAGTTAATTCATTATTGTTCCAATTGGAATGGAAAATAGAGTCACCTCTGTTTCAGACGTTTCTCCACACAGGATCTCTGGAGCGCAGCCGGACTGACCGTCAGGCTCCTGGTCACCTCATTCACCAAGGCTATTTTCCCCGACTGCTCAGTTTGGCTCAGCTCTAGGAGCAGTTCCAAACTTCTTCCTTTTAAGAATTATGGAGGCCACTGAGCTCTTGGGAACCTTCTGTGTAGTTTTCCACACACATGATCCTTCACACAATCCTGTCTCTGAGCTCTGCAGAGACAGGATTGTGCGAAGACATCACATCTTTTCGTTGTTGCTCTGATCTGCATCGTCAATTGTGAGACCTCAAAATTTCAGTTTTTAATTTGTCATTATGGTTGGTGTATTGAGTGAAGAGTGATTAGAGGAAAAGGAATGTGGATTTGAGCACAAGCCTGCAACATGTGAAAGGTCTGAAGACTCTCTGAATGCACATTATATGATGGGACAATGACGGGAGGGGCAGGGCTGCTCAGGTGCTGAGGTCGACCTCAGTCCCAGAACACGTGTGTGAGAGAAGGTCTGTAAAAACTTGCACGGATTGGACTCAGATTTGTCGTAGCTGTGGTTGTTCTCATTCTGACAGCATTACCAAGGACGGGGGGGGGGCTCGCCGTCTGTACTTTGTTGACTGGTTGTAGAAGACGCAGCAGGTTGATGAAGCCTTTAAACCAACAGGTGTCCCTAGGTATCTAGGCTTCCAGCAGAGCCTCCCCAAACTCCCTGATGCTTAGGCCCTTCAGGCTTGGCATGTACAGTGGTGGAAAACCTGCACCCTGGGGAATACATGACATTTTGTGGCCATCTATCAACTAGTTATTGAGACATTTCACTAAAAACGACAATTCTCAGTCGCACGGTGGCTTCAGTAGAAGTCAAGAGATTTGTTGTTGTTGAGATATTTCATTGTGGACCAAAGCAGTGGATCAACCAACCCATCAACCGACAGTGTCATCCATGAAGTCGTGGGGCTGGCTGCTAAAAACATCTTGAGGTGGAGCAGCAGATATAGTAAATCTATATCATCCTGAAAACAACACTACAACACCATATATCAGGCCTGTACTGCCAACATCTGCCAGATACCAACACACATCAAGTAATAGACACACGGCTGAACAACACCCACATTTAAGAGCCGTTATCTAAACCGTTAGTAAAGCATCCCAACCTCCAAGTCTGAGCCTGACCCCCGTCTCCTCCCACACACCATGTAAAAGTTTGTCTAAACACATGATGTGATATATTTTACGTCTTGGGGGAGTGTAATAACCATCACGTGTCCTCTCTGATGCGCATCGCGTCAATGAATGTCCTCACAAGAGCAGTAAGACGTTCAAGCTTATGTTCTGTTTGCAGGTGCAGCACATGTAGATGAGCATGTACCAATAATATTTGTAGATCTCGCCGTCGGAGGAATGTAAAAAATGAAGGCTGCCACCGCAGTTTCCCAGTCGCCTGTGAGGTTTACTCTGCAGTAAACAAGAGAGCGGATTCAGATAAAACCTGTCACAATCTAATCAAACATTGCGACATGGGACAGCACTAACAACAAAACTCTCTGCGGACACCAACTCAGAATAGACTGCTGTTTTGTCTTAGTGTGCAGAAACTCAAAATTCAAAGTCATGCATCCTGTTTTTTGCCGCGGTCATAACATGAGAGCATATAACACAATCAGGATTTGGGCCTGGATTTGGACCTGTGTATGAAGTTACAGGTCTATATGAGAGATGCAAAGGCACCTGTGCAAACAACAGCACACACACTGATGTTTAGACTGTAGGTGTTTTGTCTCTGTGACTGTGAACTGTTCTATACTTAGAACAAGTTGTGGTTCAGAGAAACATTGTTTGAGAGGTTTTTTTTTTATCATGGCTGAGAGAGCAGGTGCAAGACCCTCCTGGATTTGATAGAGTGTTCCCTTGGTTAATATATAAAATCTTTATATAAGCAGGTAAACTGACTGGAAACATGGGGGTGACCTGATAGCTGAATGGTACACCGTGTGGCATAAGCTCTGAGTAGGCGTCCCTGGTTCAAATAATAATCAATATGACTCTAAGTGTCACTCCCTGTCTTTGACTCCCCATCTCTCCTAATGAGTGTCAGTCAATAGTTTAAAGTCTTCTTCAATACAACGCGATGTTCATTTTTAAAATGGTCTCATTTAAAGTCACCATAAAGCAGGGGATTAATTGGGGCGTGGCTACCATCTGCGACCTGCCTGACAATCAGGATAAAGTACAGAGCAGATCAGAGCCTCCTCAGCTCCACTGTCTCCACCACATATGATTCCTTCTTGTTTAAAAAAAAAAAAAAAACCAGGACGGCAACAGCCAAATTACAAGATTCAAAATGGCAGTTCACCGACCAACAAGTGACATTACAGCAGGTTGATGAGGGAAGAGATTGAGTTGACAGATGGATATCAGCAGCAGACTGTTTTCTATTCTTGATACATTACCAGCTTAATCCATTTCTGAATGAAAGAGAATATAATTATTCGATTTAGTTTTGTGGCCACTGTGCATGGAAGCCATGTTTAAGCTTGTGTATGTATGTGTGTAGCACTGACACCCACCTAATGATGAAGGGCATGAATGGGCCGAGTCCCAGAGGTGAGGAGGATCCATCCATTGGGGACGGGTAGAGTCGACTGAGCACCAGCAGCAGCAAGAACAGACTGGGGTGTAGCTTCACCTGACCACTGTCACTGAAAACACACAGGAACAACCTGTCAGATTTATGGCTTGATGACAGTAGTGTTGTTAAAGTTGTTGTTGCCCTAGAAAAAAAAAAAAAAAATGTAGCAAGTCATTTCTGTCAGCAAATTATTGGCTATTATTAGACTTCATAAGATCATATCTGTCTTTACAAAAGCCTCTTGGGTGCATTGATACCCGCAGTAGATTTCTGAGAGGTAAGGTCAAGGTTTTGATGCAAACTATAAAAGGGAAAAATTAAGCTTTTGTTGGAAGACCAAACATTTTTGTTGAAGGGCTGGATTTGGTTCACGGGCCGCTATTTGGCTACCACCACTGTATGATCTTACTCATATCAGCTTGTTCATATTTGACTGTCTCAAATAACTAAACTCTTGTCAAGAATGTGACTTACCTGAGAAGTTCTACTATAAATTTTATGGCCTGTTTTTCATAGATGTGCTTTAAAAGAATAGTCTTCTTTGTTGACATGCTGTAGCTATAGCAGTGGGTGGAAAACAAATAGTTTGGATGCAGTTCTCATGCGTTGTTCATTTTCTGAAACAGGACTAAAGAGCAATATGAAAACCACATACAATCACAATTCCAACACAGTCCTAAATTCCTCTGGCGCTTTTATCTAAAACCACCCACACTCTAACGCAGTCATCTCCTCATCCGTCCTGGAGCCAAGCTTTTTTGACCTCTCTTTTTTTTTTTTTTTTTGTGTCCATCCAAATCTCATCATCACCATCTGAGTCAGAATGGAAACTGTCTGCCTGTGCCAGCGGTTTCACAGTTTCTCTCTGACACACTCACAGCGAGGGAAAGGGGGAGGAAAATGAAGAAAGAGAGAGAAATTAGGCCACAAGGAAGGGCGAGTGACTAAACTGTATGAATATCAGGTGTCTAATATGGAGAAGGCCCCTGATTTCCGCTCACAGCAGTTTTATTCCTTCTGCTGTCAGAGTCCAGGTCTTTGTGGGATGAATAAAGCAGAAATCAATTCGTCAAAGCTTCTACTTTATATTGGTGTTAATAAAACTTGAGCAGTGCTCGTTTAGCCGTGTGTAAGGCAGAAATATGGGAACATGATGGGAAAACAATGTTTATATCCTAAGGAGCGCTTGCAGTCGTGTTGTGTGTGTGTGTTAGTCTGGTAAAGCCTGAGTGAGCGTATGTCAGGAGAGCAAAATGTCCTTCGGGCCCCGGCGTTAGTCATGAGGATCTCACAGAACAGACGCCCGACAACAACAGACCCCCTGCGAAAACAACTTGTGCTTTTCATTACTTCACTCGGCACGGAACCGTCCGCTGGGACCGCCGCAGATCGGCAAGATGGGAAATGTAATAGCGGCCCAATTAGTAACCGGCCTTATGTGTTTAGTGTCACAGTTCAGTCGAGCCCAGCGGGACAGGATGTGATGTCAGAGATAGAGGAGGGTTGAGGGGGCAGATAGAGGGGAATTGCAAACATATTAGACCATGTTGGGATACAGCTGGAGGCTCAAACACTTGACAGGATGAAAAAGAGACTGTGGCATTTAATGGTACTCTTAAATTCCATGCTGAGGTCTTCCATGAATTTTCTGCCCTCTCTCCCTAAACTCCTCAATCATCTCTGGTATTCGAGTCTTTGATGAAAGGGTTATTTTTGTTTTACATCTTTTTCAAGAGACTGGAAACAGAACGCTGACCTCAAGTCATTTGTATTCTTCATTTTAGAAAGCAGTGAAAACGACGCAGTAGCACAGATACAGAACAAGCTCTAAAGTAAACTAGACTTTTAACTTAGCATTTAGTTTGTTCTCAGACAAATAAATCATCCGTTCTGTTTAGGAAATTAGAGAAAAGCAATTGGAGTATGATATGACAAGTGTTTTCTTTGGAAGTGAAGCCAGGAGCAGATAAGACTGTTTAAATGTGGGTAGTGACCTGAAATAACTCCACAGATAAAGCGGGTTAAGTTTGCTACACTGAGATAATCACTTCAGGATTTTTATATTTATGAATCTTCGGGCCATAAAAAACAAACAACATCCTGTTACTGAGGAGAAAAGCTCCTTATCTTTATGGTTAGCATGTGCTCAGGCTTACTGCATCTTCTTTTCAGAGGTTTGGTGTGGGTGATTATTCAACTTTACACCTGCTATTATAATTAATAATGATAACTTTTACTGTTACCAGCTGTCATTTATACTGTACTACACTGCGACGGTGCAGTATAGTGAGTGGTTTATAGTACAGTATCTATACTAAACTATTCACTACACTGTACCACTAACTATATTATCCTGTACCAAAGGCAGGAGTACAAATGATCACGATGTCTCAGAAATAAGAAGATGAATCCTTTCTGGCAACAAATGGGTGTGGATGAGGAAGCAAATGTGAGCAGTGTTCACTTTGGCAGCTATTTTCAGATTTAATCATATGCATTTCATACTCCATATTTTTAGCTGTAGCATAACATGCAGCAAAGTGTTGCCTCTCTACAGAGAAGCACAGAGCTTTAAACCAGTCGCCTTGATGAAGGTACGCTACTTTACATCTTTTCCTCTTTAAAATGCTGGATCCAGCTGTGTATATATACTATTTTTGGATGCAGGATTGTTTTCCATTCATAATTCTTCTTCATAGTATTTTTTGAAAGAAGCATTTGTGTGAAATGGATGGATTACATAACATAATGTATATACATAGACTCTTAAGTATAGCTGTACAGTTCCAAATCTCATTTCTATAATCTTTTGTGTACTGTGACCTATTTTGGGAATGCACTTGTAATGCAACTTCCACAAGACCGCTTAAAACCACTAACAGCAGCTTCTCTACTTCCTGTCCCGCTGTGCACTGCCACAGCACGGCGTGGATGGTCTGTTTGGGTGGCACAGTGCACTAAGATGATGTGGGAATTCAGACAGCCAAGATCTGGTTCCGTGGGAAATTTGCAAATGTTTTAACAAGGGTCAAAGGGAGTGAGGGGGAATTGTGAAAGAGCCCATCTGAGAGAACATTCAATTAATTGGATCCATATTAAGATAAGGCCGCCTGGGGAGCTGCTGACAACTGCAATGCTTTTAAAAAGGGAGTTTGGGCTGAGCTGAAAATCATAAGGTCAATGAACCTCTGTGGACTCAACTCCCCACTGCAACAAAACTAAACTTAGTCTTGACAAGACATTTACTTTGTTCAGTCGTAAAATCTTGTGTTTTGAGTAAATAGTCTGTCAACTGTGCACAAGGATTCAATCCAGGGCAATGCACCTTGATTAGTTGAGGTTGTAGTTTGTATTCCCACTTAGAAAAACAGACAAAAAGTTGCATTAAATTGCTCCAGGAAGCCAGAAGCACAAAAGCACCACTGCTGGATTAGCGTAACAAACAAAAAAGCTGTGCTTAAATGTGAGTAAAATTAAACCGATAACAGGATCAAGAAAGTGTGAAAAGCCATGTCAAAGGCCAAATGTTGAGTGTGTGTGTGTGGATTAAGGAACTGACTCACCTGTCCACTGTGGCTGCAGCCTCCTCCAGCTGGTTCAGAAGGAACGGATAAAGAGCTGGGAAACGAGTGAAAAACTCCCGGCCCGTCATCCTGAAGCAGAGAGCGAGAGACACAGTGAGTATCTAACAGTCATAAGGGCCTCAGACATCTCTGGTTTCTCAAACAGGTTGTTTGTTTAGGGCAAGAACAGTTACATTACATTTTAACATTGAAAACAAAACCACAGAGCGTAAAAAAAGACGGATGTAGCCTCCATCATCCAAAGGGGTGGTGCGATGGCTTTAGTGCAGGCCAGTTGTGGAAACTACACAGGTGAGTTTAAAAATTCATCCAAAATTCAGTTTAACATTGAAAAACTCATTAATCAGCCTGAATTCACTGTGTGCATGGTGTGATCAGATCTGATCCGGTCTGACAATGACCAGAAAACCCCATATAATTAGATTCAAATGTTGTTAAACTCTGATTGATGCATTAAAATCAACTGAGCCCTATCTCCTACTTCAAACTGGCAAGATACAGAAAAATAACCAAAACTGTTCAAGCTTTGGCAGAGTTGTGTTCCCACAGGTCAATAGTTATAAGAAGCCGAATGGGAATTTAACATTTTTAAAAAATGCTTTTATCATTTAATAAGGCCGAAAATAAAACTGTCATAGATAGGAAGTCGATGAGAGGCGGTGGAAATATAAATTTCCGAGGCAGTGAGCAATTCAGAAATGTGGCCTTAAAAACAAAAGCTAGTAATAACAAAGGTTATTAGATTAGAAGCAATCAGACTGTGTTGAAGTTTTAATCAAGTGCAGTAATTCAGCGCATGACTCCTTCTATAAATGACTCAACCAGGAATAGAAATAATATGAAATGCAAGTGATTTCCAGTTAAACTTGAGCTGGGCCAAACTTCCTGTCTTCCAGGGCTGCATCAGCTGCACTGATTCAATTACATTAGTAATTTAACATGTTGTTCCACAGACCATCCCTCCGTGCCGCCAAACGACAGATGAAGAGAAAGTGACACAACAACAAACAGCCGGAGGCCGAGGAGGGGAAATAATGGAGGCAGGAATTTCAGTCAAACACGGTGAAGCTCTGATAAGGAGACGATCTTGTGCCAAACACCTTTAGGTTTGTTTACTCCGATACAGCTGGAAAGCAACACATTCACCACCCCATATGGCACAAGCATGTTTGTCCTTATGTATTCACTCACACACGTACACAACTATCAATAAAATGGCACACTTTATATTTAACACTGGCGGTCTTGCCGCTGAAGCCGCCATTCAGCCTCAGGGCCAATAAAGTTTTTATTTAATTCTGCCTCTCTAAATCAAGTTGCATCTAAAGTGAAGAGGTCTGGTCTGCCAAGCACATGATCACAAGACTGGGGAGATTGCACACTGCTTCAGTCACTAATTCTTGACTGACGCACAAAAACACACAAACTCTTGGACGTTGTTGAAGTTAGCTTCAAGCACTGTGTAGTAGGCGAAATGAGTTGTGTGTGTTAGTTTCAAAACCCCTTCAAAGATGGATGTGTTGTCCTCCTCACCTTGGACAATACAGGACAGTGTGTGTTATATAAGAGTGTGCGCTCCCTGCCCTCCCCTGCTTTCTCTAATGAGAGTCTCCCAATCCGACAGGCTGCCTGGAGGACAAAGGTCAGAGGTCGTGTCGGAGCAGATTACACGGGGTAAAAGGGGTGAGGGTCACCGAGGAGGAGAGAGGAGAGAGGAGGTGGTTAGGGTGTGTGAGTGAAACAGTCTGGTCATATTTGTGGACTCAAAGCTCATGTAAGCTCCAATACCTTTAAGGCAAATGGCACAAAAACATTAGTTGTTACACAGCGTAAGCAGAATATTTCTCAGTGTGCAGTGATAGAAGAGGTGATGGAGCAGAATCACAAAGGACATTTACTCCAAAACTCTACTCAAGTATAATTTTGATGTGCTTTGATTGGAGTATTTCTACTTTGTCACTTTATTCTAGGAAAATATCAACTTTAAATTAACAGCTACAGTTAAAAGTCACTTAAAGAGACATTTCTCATCTTACAACTGTCAGAAGACTCTGTTTTATTATTGTTAGTGTTAATTCTATTAGTATTCAATACCTCAATCAAAACACACAATTTTCAATATCCTACAACCCCCATAACTCCAACCATCTGAAACTGCAGCATTTGTCCCAACCCCTGTATCTTCCCCTCTTTCCTCGTCTGTGTCCTTTTAGTTAGTTTGTAACATGATCCATGTTCTGTTTATTCATTGTCTTGTGTTTGCACCAATAATAATAATAATAATAAAAAAAAAAAAAAAAACAACTGGTCAAGGCCAAAATATGGAAAATCATCCAGTATTTAACCACGGTTGTTATGACTGTATCATATTGTTTCTCTTGTGTTTATTAGTCAGGAAGTTTAGTTATTGTAATCTCTTTGTCATATTTGATTTGGTTAACTAGGTGTTTTCTTTTGATTGATTGATTGATTGATTAATTAATGTTTTGGCCTTGGCCCACCCTGAAGCTGAAACTCTCACCTGATTCACAATAACTCGATAAATAAAATCAATTATTAATATTCAAATAACTCGTTTTTGTCGCTACGTGGGGAACACGGGGGCTTCACGTCAAGTCTTGGCCCCTAGACGGGACAGACTGTCGCATCACAGCGTGAAGGTTTGGGGCCTTTCTGTGTGGCGTTTGTCCTCCCTGTGCCTGTGTGGGCTTCTCCAGGTGCTGCCACAGTCCGAAGACTTGCACATTAGGTTAAGCAAAAATTAAAACATATTTTTTTTAATCCTCTCATATCATTCATCTCATTTAATGATTGAACTGTATATAAAGTAGTTAAAACCAGCTCCTCCAAATGCCATTAAACATTGAAGCAGGAGCATTAATGATCTTATCGCATAACCTTTCTGTAAAATTTGTACTTTTGCATTTATATTTTATGTGCATCTTTCTAATATTATTTATGAGCTTTTTTTTTTTTTTAATGGATCATTTTATGTGCCGCGTTGGTACTTTTGAAGTGAAACATCTGAGTACGTTATGCAGCACTGATAATCCAGCTGAGGTGCAAAGACCTTCGCTCTGTGAGGACAAACATTTACTGCAACGCTCTGAATCACCTCAGTGACACTGATTTGGACGTTTGTGCACATGCAGTGCAGACTTGAGATAAAGCTGAAGGAGTCGGTTGGAATGCAGAAAGCAAATCTTCCGCCAGTTTTGTTTACGGCTGCATTTATCTCAACAGCGATATTGGTTCAGCATCGATGTACAGTTGCGGAGTAGAGAAGACTGTGTGGAATGATGATCTACAAGCAAACAATAGGTCTGGATTCAAGTAACTACATAAAATACACAGCTGAAATTCCCACAGACAGTGAGTGGCTCAGTCTTTCCAAACATGCAAATACACATAATACTGTAAATAAACAGGTCTGTGCGCAAGGGAAATATATGTTTATGCTGCGGCTTCAATGGACCAAGAGACGCTGACACACATGGAGCCAAATATTAGAGTGGACAAGCTGTCACAATGCATTTTCTGCTGCCAGAGATCACAACCGTAAAATCGGGGTAATAACAGAGACCAGACATACAACAGACTGGGGAAAAGACAAACTCTCAAAGGGCATTATAAAAGAGCTGCAGTTTTCTTACAAACACACAGTTCTACGCCCACTTCAGGTCAACACAATGAGAGTTACTGGCACGAAAACTGAAATATCAGAACAACACTATTGTGAACTAAAAATATTTCTTTAAAAAGGCAACGTTTCAGTCAAACTACAAGACAAGTTAGGGTTCAAATGCTGGTTTTCTGAGCCATAATCCTACTGAACATTCATCACAAACTCTCCCACATGCACATAAAAATAAACCCATGCAATAAAAAGAAAAAAGAAAGCAGCAGACGTGAGGAGGGGGAGATAACTGAGGGCTGCACAAGGGGAGGGACAGCAGACTGAAAACACAAGTGAAAACAGACAAGATAAACAGGGGCAGCCTTGGCTTGGTGAAGAGTTTTCAGAGGCCTTCAGAGAAGTAGCCAATAGAAACACTGTAAAACTGAACTTCCTGGAGCAAAAACCTGTGAAACTCTACCCTGGTTTATCTGAGCTCAATATAGGCCCGCTCACAGTAACAATGCTAACACGAGGATGTTTAGGAGGTGTAATGTTTCCCATAGTCGCTGTCTTAGTTTAGTGTGTTAGCTTGCTAACATTGGCTCATCAGCACCAAACACAGTGCACGGTAGAACTGAGGCTGACGGAAATTCGTTTTGTGGGTATTTGGTCATAAAACAACGCAGTGGACCAGCGGTTTACAGAAGTCGTCATTTTGCATGATAGCACTGAACAGGACCTAGCATACATGTGCAGTGTAATGCTTCATGCTAACAGCACAAACAGTTAAAGACAGGTAATGTTTGGGTTAGATACAGAGGTTCATTTTTTTGCAAACAGATAAATAAATCAAGACAAAGAAAACAGAGCGATTCCATGATGCAACACCTGCAAACAGGACAGAGGTTTCTTTCTGCAGCATCAAATAAATCTCTGTAGTCATATAATATGTGGAACTTGCAGCATCCAAAATGCTCTATTCCACCTAACCTGCATGCAACAAATCATAAAATATATGTGGGAAAGAAAAAACACACATGACTCTGGTCTGCTAGCATTTTCATTATCAAGGTTTCTACATTCTTGGATGGTTGCTTGACAAGGCATTGGAAGCCTGTTCAAATTTAAGACTTTTTTCTAGAAGCCTCAATAAAAATCTGCAATTTTTCCAAACAATCCTTGACAACAGCGCAGGACTAAGACCTGATAACCCTCCAGCTAATGTGGATGCTGTTAAAGATTCAAGCAGATTCATCATTTGACTGGAAGTGCTGCAGTCAATCCCATACAAATTTTATCCCCCAAAATGAGCCATCCTCCAACTAACAGCTCATCCTGCAAAGTTATTATTGGCATGACAGACAGAACACTCTGGACACGTAGGTCAAGAACATCATCAAGAACATCATCACCTGTCAGTTTTTAGTCTCACACTATAAGATTTTGACTGGTTAAGACTAGGGTCTTGAGTGTGACTATCTGCAAGACTAGGTCCCTTAGACATAATTTCCCATCATGCTCCTGCTGGAAATTTACGCAATACTCGACTTTTTGCTGTTTGAAGTTTAACCTTTATCGTCTATTGTTGTTGTAGTTATTATTATAACACAACACCATAATTGTCATGATTTGCCCCTAAAATGACTGTGTTTGGACTTTGTCTTCGTGATTTCCTGGTTTATTTTGAAATTATTTTCCTTCTGTCCAACTACCTATGCTCCCTTATGTATTTTATGTCGGCCTCACACCAACCGCTCACATTCTCCCCAGAGTCGCCTCCATAATCACAATCAACCTGTTTGGCAGGGAAATGAGCCAAGACTGAAACTTTACAACAATATCAAATGTATAAAAAGAATTAAACAGTTTGGACAGGAGCGTAATGCAACTATAGCAAAACTCTCAAGATTTTATTCTGACATGGGAATAAACTTGACAGTGAGGACATTTGAAAAGCTGTTTGGAGTGAGGCCGACATAAGAGGCAACAAAAGAGAGAAGACATTTACATGCATTTGAATAAATCTGGTAACTACCAGAAGGTCTGTCAGTCTAAGTGTAAGTCTACTCCCATAACAAACTAACTGTGCTGTGCATAATTATCTGTAAAATGTTATTAAAAGTTGACTCTAAAAAGATTAACCAAGATAACCTGGGGTTTTAATTGACCCTTTTAGTACAAACACATAAATCAATCAATTATCAGTCACAGTTTCCTTCTCCAAACGATGCTAACAGAATGATGTTTCCTACTTCAATCATATAATGTACTTTATCAATTGCAGCCAACAGGTATGAAACCAGGTTCAGTTCACTGTGCTTGGGATGGTCCCGATTGTTAATAATAAAGGTTTGTAATGATAATAAATTGATAGAGAAACTATATCTCTTCCTTTGGCCCTGGTGTAATTTCCCTCTTGCTGGTAGCAGCAGCAAAAATCAGCTGTGAGTGACAACTGTATTTCAGCCAGAGTGCTGGTACAACAGCGCCCCTGTGTGGTATGAAAAGCAGCTGTATGCACACGTCTACTTTTAGTGTAACTTCAGATGTTACTCAATAGTTTGCTTTCCTCACTGACTATCCATGTCTAGATCAGAGACAGAGACAGAGAAAATACTTAAGTCTGATTAAAACAAATGTGGAAAAGTCGTCACAGTCATTTGGGATAATTACAGTCAAGCACAAGATGATTTACTGTCGAAGCAAGTGAAACTGCAGTGGAAACAAGTGGAAGTGACCTCAAGCCACTGACTAGATTTCACATGCTTTAAGGTATTTTACTATACTTAGTAACTTGAAATGTAAGTGCTTCATTCTGCACTGATGCACATGACAGTAAACCTGAGCTGGGTGTGTTAGAGAGGGAGAAGGAGCAGACCTGTTCTTTTTTGAGTGCTCGTCCTTCCCTTTCTTCACTCCAAAGATCCTTGTGATCAGGGTACTGAAGAGAAGAGTGGAGGAGTTCCTCACCTGGGACAGCAAAAAAAAAAAAAAAAAAAAAAAAAAAAAAAAAAAAAGCGAATGAGAGGAAAGGAAGACAGAGTAAAAGTCGAGTGTGCCCCCCCCCCCCAAAAAAAGCCCCTTTTTAACTGGTCAAATAAAACAGATAAGACATGTTGACATCAGGCTTTTGTCTGCGATGGAGGCTACAGTGGGCATTCAGATCCAGGTCACATGACTCAGCAGTAAACACAGGTATTTATCAGCTCTGGTTCCCCATCGACACTGATGTAAACACAACACCCGGGCAAAGACGCTAATTTTCAAGTGTTTTACAGACACTGTAAAAGTCCTGTCACCTGTCCAACACATAACAGAGAAAACATCTGTCATTACAGAGCAGAGAAGAGCAGAGAAGAGTTTGTGGTCATTTTGCTGTGTGAGGTGGTATCACGGAGTGGAAAGACAGTTTAAACCTGCTCAATGATAAATAAAAAGGTGGAAGTTGAAACTCACTGCCCAGACGGGAGAAGTGAAGCCCAGAACAGCAGCCTGCATCCCATCTGAGACGAAGGGGATGATGTTTTCCCCCAGACGAGTGTCCCTGTACAGAGCTCTGAGGATGTTCAGAGCATGGACCTGTGGTGGGGCATGGAAATCAGCAGAATCACATTAAGAATTGAGCATATTACAAATAACATTAAAACAATGATACTTCACACGACCATGAGAATGCTACTGCTACGGTCGTGATGAAATTTTGAGAGCTGGACCGTCTCGTCTGTGTTTTCCAAGCAAGGAGGCACTGGACGATCATACCTGAGGGACGGTGGCGCTGTCAGTGTTCCTGTCAGCAGACGGCATGGCCAGGGTGATCAGCTCCCTCATGGTCATCTTCAGCAGACTGCAACTGGAAGACTTGGGCTCAGAGGAGAGCAGAGCCTGCAGACGTAGGAACATGAACACAGGAGAGTAAAACACCGAGCAAAAAAGAAAAACAAGCTGTTTAAACAATCAACTTGATATGCACAGTGTGTTAGGGCATTTCTTCAAAGTACATGTACTTTACATATCGCAAATGCAACTAAATTTAAACTTTATACTAGTAATGAGAGATCCAACAGGTCAGTTCCCACGGCTCTGGACCTGATGCCATCTGGGTCCAGATAGACCTGATACATGTTGGTGCATTATCTATATATATCTATATATATATAGATATATATATATAGAGAGAGAGAGATATATATATATACACACACACACACACAATATCAAGACACATGATGTGATCATGTTCCCATGTAGGAGTGTGTTGCTTATGCAGACAAATGCCACTTGTATTCATCAAGCCACTAAACCAGGAAACAGTCTTCCCTAATGGCAGTGGCCTCTTTTTAGCAGGATAATGCTCCCTGTCACTGTAACAATGGTTCAGGAGCTTTGAGGAACAACAACCAGTTCAAAGTGTTGACTTGGCTCCAAACTCCCCAGATCTCAGTCCAATCCAGCAACTGTGGGATGAGCTGGACCAACAAGTCTGATCCATGGAGGCTCCACCTCACAACTTCAGGACTTGGTCCAGATACCACAGCTCACCTTCAGAGGTCTAGAGGAGTCATGGGCTTGACCGGTCAGGATTGTTTTGGAGACAAAGCGGGGCCTACACAATATTAGGCAGGTGGTCATAATGTTATGGCTGATCTGATCTGTGTACCAGTAGTTTATTAATCAATAAGTTGTGCAAATGCTTCATTACAGATCACATGCACAACTATAAATCAATAATGTTTGGATTTAGTATTTATCTAATGAAATGTTTATTTCTTTGTTCTGAAATTTCAGCAGTAAAATCTCTAAACTGAACTAGACTGTGTCCACCACCATTGAAAAATGTATCTGTAACATGTAGCCACAGCCATTACATAAGCTTTGTCGATACTGATGGCTTCACTGAATGACATCATTTGTATGTGCCAGTGGGAGTTGGGAATGTGGGAGCAAGGAGGTGACAGCACTTGGCTGCTGTGTGAGGAAGGAGTTATCTTTCTGTGGGAGCTGATGGGAACCAGCTGTGTGTCTGGTCGGGGTTATGGTTAAGAGTTAGGCCTGGGAGGGATGGAGAAATGGAGGTAGGGAGGAAGGGGGCAGAGGAGGAGGCACAGTCTGGCTCCTATGAACTCTTGGGGGGGAGGTAGGGATGGAGGGAGGTAAGAGGAAGAGGAGGGCTAGCTCAGATCCTGTGAAGTCTGTCCCAGGTTGGTCCAGACCAGCATGAGGTGAGCGCAGGAGCCAACCTTCCTGGATCTGGCTCCATCTTTGTGTGCGCAGGAATGCAGCCCAAAGCTCTGCCAACATGTGAATCTTCTCCCCAGACTTCCTCTGCTTTGTCAGACTGGCCCTCTTCCTCCTTTATCTTATCTTCCCTGTCTAACATCCATCTTTGTACTTCATCATCCTCCGTTTTGCCATGCTACTCTTCATCTATTCTCTCACTTCACGGCATCTTTAACTTCGGCTTTAATGTCATTTAATTCAGCCACTTAACATGCAGATAATTGTGTATTTTCCCATAAATAATCTGGGTACACGCCAACAGGAGGTCAAAGGTCAGACTTTCAGAACCTGCAGCTGAATTTAAAAGCCATTTTTAAAACAAATCTGTCTGAATCCGCCTGGTTCAAAGATTTCCAGACGATGTTATACAGCGCACACGCCTGCCTTACAAACACACAAAAACAGAAGAGAGTCAGTGATGTCAGTGCAGTGCAGCCATGCAACTCGTAGCTATAACCACAACAAAGAGCAACTCCTCTCCAAAATGACTGCTATGATAAAACATGAACTCTGTCACGTCTAGTTTTAATATCAGTATTCAGAGGAAGTGGGGAGGCGAGCTACAGCTGAATAACATCATGAGTCAGTCGAGTGTTAAGGTAGGTTAGTGAGAGATTACAACACATTGTTAAAGGTGTTTGGGACTGGTGACTATGAAGAGGGGTCACAGAAAGGACAGCGTGAGTGTGTGTGTGTGTGTGTGTGTGTGTGTTTATGAGCAAGAAAAGACAGATGGATTAAGAAACTCCTTGTTCTTCCAGCTTGTGTGCTCTAGTGGCGCGCCAAGAACGGCTGATTACACTACTTTTAGAAGTAAACAGGAACATGAACACACACCCACACACAAAATTTCTCTACTACTAAACCTCAGAGTCCTTTCCAACATTCATTCACTAACCATAACCTTTACCATGCCATCATAACCTAAGGAGAATGACATGCAGCAAAGAGTCCGGCCAACTGGGAGTCAAACCAAGGACTCGCTGCTCAAGGTATTTGGACCTTTGTGACATGTACCCTAACCATTTGGCCTTCAGGTCTCCAAGATTTCAATCTTAACCATCACAAGAACTTGTCATGACACATGGTTTTTATTTTACCTAATGGTCCTTATTTACAGTCCTTCTAACTCTCACTTTGAATTAAAGTCATATTTTATCTGACTAGAGCAAAATTTACATTTTAGGGAGAAAAAAAAAAAAAACTGAAAACTGAAAGTGTCAGGTATGATAAAGGTCAAACCAGAACTGGGGAGACACAAAGGTCTGCTATGTTTGACTCACCAGTGATGGGTGAACTGATGTGACCATCACTCCACCACACACACTGCACAGGAATGTGCTGTTTACTGACAGAGGTCTGCTTCTTCTGCGTTCTCGAGTGTTGCAATTTAAACAATAACCTCTTGCCAACACTTGAAATCAACAGTGTGAGTCCAGCATCAAGACTGGAACTCCATCAGCACCCTTTAAAAAAAAAAAAAATCTTAAAGTGTGCACGCACGCACACAGAAACACACACTCGCACACCTGGATGTAGAAGGGTATCCCAGCGCTGCGTCGCGTGGCACACAGCTTGGACGACGGGTCACTGGATTTGACCTCCTCCAGAACCTCAGACAACCAGCGGGCAGGAAGCTGCTGCAGGGCCTGACTCCCACTCCTTAGACACACGGAAAAACATTGTTCATTTAGTTTGGTTGTTAGTTTAACATAAGTCTAATGAATCACTATGAAACTACTTGTGCTGATTCATTAATTCACACATTTACTTATTGATGTCATTTTATATTTCACTTATTTTAGCCATGCAAGCAGCTTGTGCACCACAACTGAAGCAGCAGCAGTTCATCTTTTAGTACTTTTGTCTGATGCAACCTTTAATAGCTTTATTAGCTGTATTTACACAATGGAAAGTCATACAGCACATTGCATGACTTTAATGTTTTACAATAAATCCAATATGATTGTCCCGAAACAGTCCACTGATGCACAAAACCAGGATCACGTCGCAGAAAATTAATTCAATATTTGTTTAAATCCACTTTGACAACCAGATGGATCTCAGAGTACGTTTCCATACAGTGTGACAAACTGACAGTTGAGAAAGCGTCATAACCTCGTCCGCTGTGGTTCCTATCAAGACGTCCAACAACCAGACAAGTATCAAACTGCATTTCTTGAGAGAAAACTCTCATTCAATGTTAATCCACAGTCTTATGTGTACCTAGTCAGTGGGGATTGACGTTACAAAGGAAGTTGCTGCTCTCACACATTTACCATTTTCTGTGGCATCTGGTACCCCGACGGTTTTAAAACAAACCCTAAGAATATGATCTGAGGCTGGTCTGGCAAACACACACCCACGAGAAACCGCTCAGCTCCGTTCTGTTCTGCGAGAAGCAGCTGTTTAACAAGAACCAGAGAAGA
This sequence comes from Rachycentron canadum, assembly GCA_038496675.1. Classification (NCBI taxonomy): domain Eukaryota; kingdom Metazoa; phylum Chordata; class Actinopteri; order Carangiformes; family Rachycentridae; genus Rachycentron; species Rachycentron canadum. The sequence goes on along the minus strand of CM076659.1, from coordinate 3,884,351 downwards.
GAATGAATGAAAACAATTCAATGTGGAGGACAGAGCGAGGGCACAGTGGTGATACACACTCTCCACTGTAGTCAACTGCACACACTTGACACCCCGAGGACACACACACACATCCACACATCACTGACAAAACACATGTGCAAACCAGTCATTTCCAAACAGGAGATACTCAATACTTGGAATGAGAATGCTCTTTAGATTGTGTGAAAACTAGTTAGCAAGTCAGCAAGGCAGTGTAATTTGTTGGCACCAAGTAATTCATAACTGGTTGAAATTAGGGATGAATGATGTGCCAAAAAAAAAAAATCAAACAAATAAAATCATATCGCTATTACGATTTCAATTGGAATTGTTTTTACTGTTGTCAAACAAACACAATCCTCTACGTGTGGACAGCATGATTTATAGGCTGGGGAGTTTCTGTAGCACCACAATGCTGTTGTGAAACATTTTACGTTTATCGGAAACATTACAGCTGCTGCTATTTGGATACTGCACTTGGCTGGATTGCAATTTTGATCATGTTTCAATCAATTGTGCAACCCTAGTTGAAATAGGTCATGGGGAAGTAGTTGAAATGATTAGCTATATTAATGGTTAATTTTAATTTGATATTTGATATTGCACTTGGCCATGTTGCGATGCTTAAAACTAGAAATATATAACATCTTAAGGATATAACTTCAAATAGAGCCATACAAAAATATTCAATCTTTAGAACATGGACAGGTGATGTTAATGAATTTATCTGGCAGGGCTGTGGGGGTTCATCTGAAAACACAAGGCTGTCAACCACTGCAGTAAACAGATGTAAATACACAGGCCTAACCAGGGAACTCGGTCATCATGGAGAGACAAAACGGACGAAAGATATAAAGATTGACAGAACAAGAAGACTGGGAGGAATGAAAAGAGAGAGAGAGTAAGAGAGTGCAAACACAGTGGAACACACCAGCGCCAGATCCCAGGGCAGAGAATCAAAAGGCCATGGTTAAGCACCCCGCAATCAACACCCCATAACCCAGCACACGGCCTGCATACTATCCACACACTGCTCTTCCCCTCCTGAAAACACACACTCACATCCACACATGCCTGGAGCAGAACACACACAAACACACACAAACACACACACACACACACACACTCCTGGTACGCCTACACACAACCACTAGAATGTCGCCCTCATTACACAACACACTGAGCGGCTGGTTTCTGTACAAGAACAAAACAAGTGCGTTTTGTTTTAACTGCTGAGCGCTGGGTGGTTCAAAGTCAACACTGCTGTGACGGTTTTGCGGTTTGTCACCTGCCGCAGGGCTAAAGACGTCCTCCACAATCTGCCATTGAGGAACACGGAGAGGTGCAAGGAAGTGAGAAATTCTTTCAAGTTGCTCAGAATTAAAAGATTGTTTTTCTTCCCCTAGGGAGGATAATAGTGGGATTATTTCCTTGAATAGCAGGGGTGAGAGGGAGCATGGAGTTCAGCTTGAGACGCCAGCCAAGTTTAATGTTGCCCCTGGAAGTCCCATCACTCTAATACTGTTCAACATGTAATTCAAGTATATACAAATATCTTTGAATTATAAACCTGAGATAAATTTGGGGATATTTTCAGTGGGACTATTTGTCCCTTATTTTGTCCCTATTTTGTCCCTTATTTGCTATAAGTATAAGTATAAGTATGGTATATTTCAGTTATTTTAGCCATGCTAGCAGCTAAAGTTCACAGTTCATTACTTGAATATGTTCCATTCACACCAGAATAATTATTTTTTTTATTCACTGAAATAATAATAATTACTTTAACCAATTCAGTTCTGTAAATCTCAAACCTCAATTGACAAAATAAAAAAAAAAAAAAAGAAAGGAAATCTCTTACTTCTTAATATCAATATGGCACAACCTGAGGGACAAGAAGTGACTTAGACACACACACATGCAAAGAATATACAAAAAATATATAACTATACGTATATATGCATATTGATCTTGGTTCTGTTTGTTGCCTTTTGTATTTAATATTTTTGGAACTTGTATTTTTATGCTTTGGCAATATTGTTTTTCTCAATCTGTCAGGCCAACAAAACACCTTCGTACTGCCTGACATGACTTAAATCTATTGAGTGTGTCGGAGCCATGTATTGGCTTTGTGCTGTACTTCTTCGAGCACTAAGGGGAGTAATGTAGAGACTGTCTACAGATGATTAAAAAGCCACAAGTCAAGTGAAACCAGGTGTTGCTAACTGTCGAGGAGCAAACAGTTTTGACTGTTCACAGAAACTGTGTGGCTGTTTTTTCTTTGCATTTGTTACTAATTTAATTGTAAGTAATGGACGCTGCATATTGTGCACATGGAAACTAAATGATAATAATGGATCAAATCAAACAAAGCATTGGTAAGGATTTGGTTTCCAGACTCCAGATTAGATTTTCGCAGCTATGAGGACTTAGTCCTTAAATATTGGAAGATGTTATACTGAACCTGCAATAATAACCTGCCAATTAAAGGAATGTTGGGAAATAGACCACTTTCCTCCCAAGCATTAAGGGTTGAGGTTATCAACCCATTCCCCACATTTCTAATCTTAGTGCTAAGCTAAACAGCTGCTGGCTATATCTTCATACTTAGCATAGAGACAGATGATGTTGTCAATGTTGTCATCAAACTCTTAACAAGGAAGAAAATAACAATATTAATTAGGTAGGTTTAATTGTGTTTATGAGGGTTACTTCTTTAGAAGCACACACCTCTAAAAGCTCCAAACATTCACTCCGTACAAATTACAGACTTTATGTGGCAGAACTATTGCTTGGTGAAGAAGAATGGAGTTACAGTGACAGTGTGCAGCTTCCTGATGTCTTGCCATCACTGTGAAGTTGCCAGATTTGATGCCATCTTCACTACCGAAGCTTGTGTTCTCCTGCCTCCAGTCTTTATGCTAAGCTAGGCTAACCATATCCAGACTCTAGCTCTGTACTAGGCAAAGACATGTGTGGTGTAAACATTTTCTTCTCACTTTTAGGAAGACAGATATAAGGGTATTTCCAAAAATGGCAAACTGTTCCTTTAATTAAATAACAAAAAAAGAAAATCTTACCAGCTTTTTAATTTATAAAACTTTACTTTTACTCTACTCTATTATCAGCAGCTCATTTTTTCATGCCCATGTATCTCTGTTGACTGTCCAGAGGCCACCAGATGATGAATAATTCCAATTATGCAGTCTTGATGTAATTACAGTATATTATATCCGAGGAGTGACACTGAGAGATCTCGCCCTCTTGGTAATTACAAGGCACGCTGATGTTCACTGTCATGATGGAAGCTAATGCCCACAGCCATTCAGCGGTATTACCTTTCAGCCCCTTTGCCCTGAATGTGAACACACACACCTGCACAGCATGTCAGTGAGGCGCACAAAGCCCACGTAAGCCAGTTCAAAGGCGCCACGATGACGGGACTGCAGGAGCTGCTGACGGAAGTACAGGCCGACCCCCTCCACCTGCAACAGAGAGACACAGAGGGAATAAGCAACTGAGCTGTAACAAGAGCAGCACAGCTTTCCAGGTGTGTGTGTGTGTGTGTGTGACTTTAAAGCCAAGGAATGGATGTGACCTGTTGCACGCGGTCAAAATGATGTAACTCAAGTTAAAAAGATTATGCGCACCACCTGAAACAGTGGGGGCAGTCACCAGTTTAGACTGGCTGAACAATGCAGGAGCCGGTGACCTGTTTTCTCAGTTCACAGATGTAGAGAGAGAAAAAAAAAATTATTATTAGCTGTATTAACTTAACTACACATATTTTACATATCACAGCTCAACTGAACTCACAGGAGGTAAAGAAGTTTTAAGTGTGTGTAAGTGTAAGTGTTGTAATTCGGCTGAGGGCTTTACGTCCTGTACAATACATCTGCAAATGGCAGTTACTTTCAATATTATTTAATTTGTAATTTACTCAAAAAAAAAAATAAATAAAATTTTCCCAGAATCCAAAATGATGTCTTCGTCAAATGACTTGTTTTGTTTAACCAACAGTCCAGAACCCAAAGTGGGGTGGGTGGGGTATGACATGCACTGTCTCGGGCCAGAATTGAAGGGTGACATCATGATTATATGAGTCTCAACCACTAGACCACAAGGAACCTCCAGGTATTCAGTTCATGGTCATAGAAACAAAAGGAAAGAAGACACTCCTGACAATGGATATCTATTTCGATACTTATTTCCTGAATTTTACTTTTAAGTGTCTAATTCCAATCAGAACTGCTGTGTCTTAGTGTCTCAGTGACTCAGCTGTCCTCCCATTACATTTGCTAAAACATGGATGGTTGACATGTTAAAGTTAACCCTTACAAAACAAAAGACTCCTCTTCAACTCTGAGGATGCAAAACCCATTTCCTCAAAAGGCATGAGCATTAGTTTTAATGAGAATTAATCTAAATAACAAAATAACTGTTTTGTAGACTTAGTCTTAGTGTGTAAATCAGGTTTTAATGTTAAGCTATTTGTCATTTAATACCCCACTCACAGGTCCAATCAAATGGTGGAACGCAACAATACAATGAACAATTTATCCAGCTTTGTTATTTAGACTGAAAACTGCTCATTCGAAATACAGGTGAAGCAGTAGAGTACATAAGACGCTCACTCTGTGATGAACTGCATTACCTAATCGTATTTTAGCCTTTTCTCCATTTGGCAAGCACAGTGAAGCTGTAACACTGGATACTCTCTTGTTTTAGAGTCACCACTTAGGTTTCAGCCAGTGAGCATCGAGCATGTCGAGCGTGAGAGCGGCATGTCAGTGGCGTGACAAGTGTGTTCAAATAAGGATGCTGAGACATCCACATAATGGCCACTGTCAGTAAAACCATCCAGTTAGTAACAGTGTTAGCAACATTATTCTTACTATACACACACACACATGTACACACAACTGAGTGTTGCTTCTGCAGCAGTGTGTAAACTGGTGAGTGTGTTGCAGGTGAGGCGGCAGGGCGAGGCGGACGCAGGGCTTCTAGCGCCCTGTCATTAAGGCTGTGGTATCACCGCCACCACAGAGGCAGCCAGGCCCCGACTTAGTCAGGGGTGGCATGGAGGGCACAAGGAGGGGTGGCAAGGCCCCGATGCAAAAAAAAAACCCCTGTGTGAAAAGGAAAAAAGAAAATCCCAACAGCCCCTTAGGGGATGTGGGGTTAGACACAACATCTAAACTAACACAGACGCAGGCCCGCAGATGGACTCGGAGTACAACCAACCCTGATGTCACTGAATGTAGGAGCAATGATACACGAGGAAGGGTTTACAAGAGGAAACCAGCAGGAGAATGTGCTGAAACAGACAAAACAAATGAATGAAAAATGTGTAAAATGAAAATATTACAAGAAGAATGAATGCAACAAAAATGTAGGGCTTAGATGGCCCATTGTTGGCCACATGACTTGTCAGTAAACTTGACTGACCCTGTAGACCCAAAGTGGACTAACTTAAACACCAAAGTATGGACTGAGTAAACCACAGCAGTACCAAGCCCAATGACTTATCACATTGGTGGCCAGAGTGGACTCCCAGGACAGGCCTGACCTCACCAGGTTAAAAACGGCACCGACAGTCACTGTTAGATGGCCCGTGGCTGCCGGGGCCCAGACCGCTGCGGTGCTGAGCTGGGCCGCGGCTTCGCCTATTTAAAGCTTCCCATCCCGAAGGTTCCCGTCTGTGTAACTGCTCAAAAGGGCCAAGCAAGCTTCCTGCGCAGGGGGGCGGGGGGGGGATGGGACTTTATTTAGACGTCAACTTCCTGTTTGCAAACGTGCCCGTTTCCCAGAAAAACTTCCATGTGCGGAGAGAGAAAGTTTCCCAAGTCTAATTACATGTGTGGCTCCGGGCCGTGACAGTGACCCAAATAGCCAACTTCTCCCCTGACGGGACAGCGTTAGAAAACACTCTGATCATGTTTGTTGTTGTTGCTACAATCTGCAGGAGGAATTTTGAGGTTTGCATTTATAAATGCTAATACACACACAAAAAAAAAAAATTCAGAGTGCAAACAAATAAATATTATTCTCCTCTGATCTGGTTCAGTGCATTTGGGCTAAATTTGGTAACAATCAGGTAAGAAATGTTGACGTGTGTAACATCTTTACTTTTTAAATGTGGCTAAAGTCTTAATATGCACGTTTGGGTCCAAAAGTCAGAGATCACCAGTCAAAAATATCTGTTCTACTTTCCTTTTGTTTCAAATGTTTTACTGTTTTTCATAACAAATGATCATGTTAACGGCACAATTTGAGTGAAAAGCTGAAACTTGCATACATGAACGTAAAATTAATTTCAGAATCTCAGCGGACACGCGAGCTGCAGACGCTTCTCCCAGCATCTGGACCTGTTGCAAAGAGCTTCATGTGATGTCCCAGAATGCTTTGCCTTCCCAGTCTTTAAGTGCCCCCATAGGTGTGGAGGTTTTGAGGTCAGTTGACTGTGGAGGGAAGACCAGTGCTTCAAGCAGTACTTGCAAACCCTTGAGGTGTGTTTAGGGTCATTATTCTGCTGCAGAGTGAGTCATTCTCCACAAAGATGCAAAAAAGAGGCTGCAGCAAGTTTCTGAAGAAAGGAGTGGTGCTTCTCTTTGGTCAGGAGGTAGTGCAGGTGCCAGAGTAGGCAAAACACCCCCAGACTTGAATATTCCCACCACCATGTTTCACACAGTGGCATCACTCCCTCCTGTTCCTTCCCTTACATCCTTCTGTTACTGCAATAAATCTCACAGTTGGGTTCATCAGTAAACATGACTTTTTTCCAGTCTTCCACTGTGAGATGTTGGTATTTCTTAGCCCACCCTGAGTGTTTGGTCTCATTTCTCCTCCTGAGAAGTGGCTTAGAAACTAAAGTAAAAATAAAGTCATGATAGAAAGAAACTAGACACCATCTTGTGATGAGAATCACACAGGCTCAGAGCCAGGAGTCCCCGGGAGACATTACCACAGGTACAGAGTATTCAGCACCGCACTCAGCCTTCATTTCGATCTCAGCTACAGACCTGTAAAGTTTCATGACTCTATCTTGCAGGTTGTGATGCTATTGTGCTGATCTGTCCACAGACAGACAAGACATATAAACACCTATCAACGTCCTCAAAACCACCTCTGCGGTGGTCCCCGCTACAGTAGGTGACTCCAGGACCACCATTTGGACACGATGACACACACGCATACACACATATAAACACACAAGGTGTAGACAATGCCAGCGCCGCTGCCGTGGCTGGTTATCAGACCATTTCCATTAATGCCCACCTATATCCACAGCTGTTGCCATGGTGCCACCCAGTGAAAGAAACATCTGCAGTGTTGCCAGGACAACGGGGATATAACACAGGATGCTGGCTCTGGACTGCAGGAGGTGTTGAGCTCACACGCATTTTGGAAAGAGATGTGTTTTGGTCAGACACACACACACACACTTATACACATATGTTTGCCCATGCATGTCATCACTGCGGTAGGGCAGAATGACTTTGTCCACACAGACTTTGCCAGACCCAACTTTCCAAACACTATTGGAATCACCCCACTGACAGTCAATGCTAACGCGCACACACACACACACACACACACACGCGCACGCACACACACACACACAGCGTGGAACTGATGACAAACGAATGAAAAAGAAAAAGGATGCGGTAAAGACAGAGCACAGAATTCAGTTCAGATTTTCCTCCTGTCTGCGTATTTCTCAGCATGAGTTTGTCAAATCATCGGTTATGTAATGAGGCCCGTCGCCATGGTTACCACAGTGGACAACACGGTATCCATGATATCACCATCAATTATCTCCTCAGGGCACTGGAGTAAAGACATCATTATCAAGTCCTTTTCAGTAGTGACAGTTAAAATGACTCTGGCTGTTTCATAGTGTTTCTGTTTTAGGGGGAATATTAGAAAAGTGAACTCAACAACTCACTCACAAACCGTGAGGTGACAAAACTTAGCTCTATAGATTTGTGGGCATAGTCTGGTCTAAACTTCTTCCAAAAACTCAATTGGCAGCAAGTCGCTGAAGAATAGCTTTCAGTCTTAGTCGTCAGCATCTGAACTGTACTGGTCCTATTATTGAGATGGTAAAAGTATAGTTTGACATTTTGGAAAACACACATTGTGTTTCTTGTTAAAAAAAAGTCTATAGTAAAATATACCACTTTTATATTTGTACAGTAAATGTCAAGTTACCAGCAGGAACTTGTTAGCACATAAACTCAGAACAGGGGAAACTAAAATAAGCTATTCTAAGAGAGAGGGACCTTGTGTACTTTATATTTCACTCATTTTTAGCTATGTTGTTCTTGTTTTGTCACTTGTCTTGCATTGTTGTAATTTGGAAAAACCTGGTACAAGAATTTCCTTTGGAATTATTGAAGATCCATCTTTTCTTATCCTAAACCTACTGGCTGCATATTCACCAGAGAGACTTGAGAGAGGTATCAGTCTCCACATTAATCCCTTTCTTAACACGGGGCAAGAAAATAAATGTACATATTCCTTTAAAATGCATGTGTTTCAGAGAAGAAGATCAGCATCAGGTATCTAACTTTGAGACTTTTAAAGGGTTCTTACTGTCAGCTTCAAATTAAATTTACACCAGGCTAAGAGTTACAATTAAAAAAAATAAACCTCACATAATTAGCAACTTTTGATAGGCGACAGTTTCAGTGAGTTTGCAGGGTCAAAAACAGGAGAAGAGCAGATACAGTTCAGCTCAATCCAACAGCTAAACGTGTGGTAGTACACACCAGCGCTGCTCACACGGGCAATTTTACATAAACTGTTGTAGTTGGATCGTAATACTGGATCTCAGTCTGGAACCAAAACGTGTAATCCAGTTGACAGAGAACCAGGAGTACGAGGAACCGTTTGCTCCTAAACCTGCAGCAACGTGACTGAAGAGACTTTCTACAGTTGTTGCAGGTGAAGACCCCAGATAATAAAAACTGAACAAACAGAAAAAACACTCATTCAGCACATAGTAGAGTATGATACTTCCTACTTTCCCTCTCCCCCCCCTCAGGGATGTAAAGACATGGTCAACAGACAAACACAAACACACACATGCACACACACCCTTTACCCCCTACACAGACAAACACAGCCTATGTCTGGTCCCCTTGTTATTATGGACGCTCACATGCTGAACCACTCAGACAACTATTCCTGTGTGAGTTTGTCTGTGTGTCAGTCCATGTATATTCGTGTGTGTGTGTGTGTGTGTGTGTGTGTGTTGTTTGCAGCACTCTGTGTTTTCCTGCTGGTGGTGGAAGTGATTTGGAAAGAATGCAGTGGAAAGGGAGGGACGTCGCGGCCGTTAAACCAGCAGGGTCGGGCCTCAAATGAAAGCTCGGCGCTAACGAGGGCGGATACTAATTGAAGAGCCTCCCAGCGTGGTGTCACAAACACACACAGACATGGATTCACATGATATCCCCCCTACAGTACACATACACACGTTTAGTTAAGAAAATACATGAAATGCTGGGTTTGCGAACAGCTCCTACAACTGACAGCGACAGCGTCCACATCAGGCTCAGACAGCCACGTGCATTTTTACATCATCCGATCAACCCTGTGTGAGAATGCCAATTCCTGACGCGACTGAGGTGGGGCGGCTCGCCTGTGTCCTCTACAGCACACTACCACAGCTCAGCTGCTGTAGCTTGGTTGAACTTTTTAGCATCCCCATTCCCAAAATGAGACTTCAAAGCCTTAAGAATAGCGACAGGACAGATCTGAATAGTGGCAGCAGATGTTTGAGGAGGCCACTGTCAAATGTGTATAGTCACCGTCATACAAAAAAATACCATGAAGGGAACAGAGCTTTGGCTATTTTATATTTTAAATGTAACCTATTACTAGTGGTTTACCACAGAAGACTGTTTTGGATTTTATACAATTCATATTGACATGCAGAATACATCAATTTGACTGTTTCTCTTCCAGCACTGATTTCCACTACCAGTGCTCACTTTCCACCACGTTTAAAATCTGGATACCACACTGGGATCATTCCTATGTGAGGTAACATGAGGCCAGGGATTGCTGTGGCACTGAAAACTGAGTCAGCGGCATCCGGTGACTGACTGAAGGTAACACTTCATTTTAAAGTGCCAGAGATGAAGAAACTGTTTTTAACATGGGTCAATCACATCCGGCCAAAACGTGATCTGCTTAATGAGTCAGCATCCACATTAATACTGAGCCATTGGATCGTTTGATCATTTTTTTAAAATACTCTTGATGGGATTTGTTGACAGCTACAATAAAAATGAACCGTACATATTTAGGACTTATGATTGACAGCCACTTAAATTTTGATCCATCAAAAATGTATAATATTGGGGCGCCCCCGGTGGCTCATCCACAAAATGGAAACACCAAAATATACTCCCAAAAGAGTATTATATTAAATCATATCCAACATATTGGACATGGACAGCAGTAGTCAAGGAGCTAACATGAGCCAAAACTTGTCAGATCCTATTTCTGTGTTATACTAGTCCTAGTTCTTTAATTATACCATAAAGTTACTGTTTGGAAGAACAACAATAAAAGTGACAGTGGCCGAGTTTCTGTTGAGGTGAGGTGTGCTCTGTTGTTCAGGGTCTCACCTGCTCCTCTGTGATGAGCCCTGGGTGTGTGCTTGCTTTGTCACTGGTGTAGCACAGAGGCAGGCTCTGACACAGCTGTCCGAGCAGCATGGCCACTTCCTTCATGCTCCGCCAGCAACATACCAGCACCATCTGGGCTGTCACCCTGTAGCCCTCGCCGCCTGGAGGCAACACACACACAAAAAAATTCCTTTGGAAAAGTTTGATCTTTTGGCTCATTATCTAATAATTTAACCTAAAAGATAAACTTTTCTTATTATGTAATGTACCATGTTAAAGCTTAGTATTTAATGGAAACTAAAAGAAGTCACAATGTGCCTGGTGTTGTTGTTTATGTTGTGTCACGCACAGTTATTTTTCTTATCACAGTGATATTACAGTCATTTAATACATCATTAAAAATGTTTCCTATGAGGGACAGACTGAGCATCATGTAAATATATCACACAAAAAGAGGCCAAACACTGCCCCCACGTGGACTTCAGTGGTACTGCACTGACAGCTCTGAACACTCACTGAAGCAGTTTGGACTAAAGATGCACAGCTTATGCAAAATACTGTAAATTTTATGTGACTCAAAACTAATATCTATTATTGAACTCCGCTCATAACTACACCTGAGTTAAAGTCTTAAAAAAAAAAAAAAAGTCTTCCCCATGTGTGACATGAAATGTAATCAGAGCAATACTAGTTATCAGTATCTCACCAGTGTCCAGTGATGGTGCGTGTGTGGTCTGACTCTGTGTGTCCAACTCTCTGGCGCTGGTGAAGAAGTCGTTGGTGTCCCTGGGTTGAATCTCCTGCAGGATCCTCTGCAGACCTGCTGATGTCTCTGGCCAAACACAGGCACAAACATGTCACAGTGGTGTAAATTTCCATGAGCTTCCATGACTAAATATGAATGATTCCATCCACCAAAAGTTCATTTCTGTCCTCAAAAGAAAATGGTAATATAAAAAAACTAATTTATTTTACACCTATGATTACTGTCTTCCTTTTTAATCACATATTACACATAGTACAGAGTAAAGTGACAGGACAATGTTAGGAAATGAGAGCACCTGAGTCAGTATCCATGGGGATGAGTCCTTCTGGAGAGGAGCTCTGGACTACAGGGGAAACCACATCAGACATCCTGTAGCACACAGCGATCAGCTCTGTCACCAGATATCTCCACTGCTCAGTCTGACTCAAACTCCTAAACGCACACATAAACATGGACTTAACACACAAGCACCAAAACACAACACAAGCGAGCAGGCTCTTTAAGTACAATGTGCTCTTCTACTCCTCTGCTGCTAACGACAGAAAAATAAACTCAAATGAAAGCAGGTTGTTGAACGTGTATGTGTCATAGTTATTCATTATCTCACTCTGTGTTTAGATGCTGCAGCACAGCTGTTATGCAGTGAGCTCTGCCATACAGAGGATGGGAGGCAGCTGCCTGTAAGAGAGACGACTCGGCCCTCGACACCTCTGACTGCAGGCGGCGCAGCAAGAACTCAACCACTGAGACAGAAAGACAACACAACACGTGTCTTACAAATAATAGTCAATATGGTGCAAGTTCAGCACATGTATACATTTATTGGGCCAATACATCTGGATCTCACCAGCAAGAGTGTTGAGCTCCAGGATGAGTGTCTCAGAGGCCTGTGGCGGTGGGGACGGAGGCTGGAAGTCGAGGCCCTGCTGCCGGGCACAGTGCAGCAGGGCCTGGCTCAGGTCCGGCTGGTGGAGCAGCAGGTTGAGGAGATGAGCTGCTGTAACGCTGTCAAAAGGCTTGGTGCTGGTACTGAGGTCCAGAGCAGCCTGAAGGACACCACGCATCCTCTCTGGCACCTAGGATGATAAAGAGTGAGGAGATTAGGAACTAAGTACTTATTTTGCGTTTAGCTGAATGTAGCATCTCAATGATCAACTTTAAACATTCTTTAGAATAAATTTTGTTTTTGTTGTTGTTGTTAGTGTTTGTGTTATTAACCTGTAGCCCAACAGCTGATGGAGGGAGTTGCGGTAGCAGCAATGAGGCCAGCTGTTTCACTTCCAGGAAGTTGCTGGCAGCACAGTAGAGGACGTTCTGAGCATGCTCAGAGGCAACAACCTCACCCAGGGCAAACAGGTCCGGCCCTGAGGACAACGGAGAGGTAGAGGTGAAGAAACACGGCAGGTGACAGCGAGGGACGTGAGGTAGAGCATACGTTGGGACAGCTGGAGCATCAGGCTGGCATCGCAGTGGAGAGACAGGCTGCTGGTTCAGGCACCAACACAAAGATGAACTCTGAGTTGGCTGCTATTGTGTGAAATGTGCCAAACATTATCACTAAGGTGCCCTTGAGCAAAGCATTGAACTCCAAACTGCTGTGTGTGTGTGTGTTCTGGCTGAACATGACCTGATCATAGTTTATAATGACAATTCAGCCATAAGAACACTACTACTTAAATTTTCTTTTTTTTTTCTTCCCATTTTGAGGCTGGAAAAATGACATTATTTTCAAATGACATTATTATTAAATATCTACTTTTGTAATATATTCAGTTTTCATAGAAAATCATAGTAACAGTGGGAGCCTGTTCACACAGCTGTGATGTTTTGCCGGCTTTTTAACTATGTATTACTCTGCTGCCTGGTATGTTATGTGTTTTTACCTTATTCTATCTGACATTTTTACCTTTTTTCTTACCTATTTTCTGGTGTTTTTATTTTACTTTTCATCTTGTGTTTTTAAATCATTTCACTTGATTTTATTCTTTTGACTGTGAAGCATATGTGACTAGTGCTATATAAATAAACTTACCAGTGCTGAAGGTGAAGAGCTGACCCAGCAGACAGAGCAGGTGGAGGGACATGAGGCATTTGGAAAAGGAAGCTCCAGGAAGCAAAACCTCCAGCAGCCTCTCACACAGCCAGCGCAGAAACTCCTACATTACAGACAAATATATATTAAAAAATATATATCATCGCAGAAGGAAAAGCTGAGTGCTGATTACCCTTAAAAGAAACCCTGCATGAATGCATTGTATGTTTTATACCTTGTACAGTTGCAGTGTATGTTTGTCTCCGTCTCTCTGCTCCTGGTCTCTCTCTTGGATCAGTCTCTTCTGCAGCAGCTGAGTGCTGTCCCTCACTCTGCACAGTAACTGTAGAAGGAGATTTAAAGTTTCATTTAGTGATGAGCTTGTTGATTTTATTTAATCAATTATCATAATATTCAAAAAAAGAGTTGTTAGTGCTGTGGATCCCTGTTAGAAATAACATCAGTGAGTTGAATAAATACCCTAATAAACACACAGCCTGTTACTCCCAGCTACAAGCAACCACAAGGTTATTGTGTGCCACCAGCCCGACATTTCAAATGCAATAGAGGATACAGAATTTAATATCTTCAAAAGAGCAGATTACCTTCTTCAGTAGGCTGACCGTCTGCTGTCTGACGCCTGGGGACTGACTGTTAAGATTGGGCAGCAGGAAGTGGCGGCTCAGATCCATTTCCTGTGAGGTCAGAACCTCAGTGCTGCGGTGGCTCTCACACACCAAGCCCAAAGCGTCCATCCTCACCTGGACGGCAAGAAATGACACATTAATATAGTGGAGGTTATTTGCCGCAGAAAATGTATAAAATACAACATTCTTACAATACTGAAGTCCATGAATACACATTCAAGGACAGACATGTGCTCACTTGATCATGTTTGTGTATCAGTGCTTGTTGGAGTAGGGAGAGGGGCACCAGTCCTCCCCACAGACCCTCCTCTGAAGATGGAACAACACCCTGGGCCCTGGCTGCCCGCAGGCACGTCATCAGAGCTCCCAGTGCCCCCCTGCTGCCTGAAGGCCCTAACAAAAAAATAAAAACAACTGTCATGGATGTGTGAAAGTGCGCGGCATTAATACACAGCAAATATGACCAGAAAGGGCGAGAGAAAGGAGCAGCAGATATGAGTGATGTGAATGTGTTTCTATGTGGAGACATCTGTGTATTCGTGCCTTTGCCTGTGCTGCAGGGCGGCGTGTCCTGCAAGGCCTGCACCATGTGAGCCAGACTGGAGGGGCTGCAGCGAAGCAGCTTGGGCAGGAAGTAGTCAAGGATGTATGTGGTCTGGTCCAGCCTGGCACGGCACAGCACCTGCAGCAGGGGGGTTACCCAAGTCTGGTGCCAACACTCCATCCAGTCCTCCGTTTTTCCTGCTGCACCAGCCTCACTCACCAGTTGCGCCTTGTGACTGATGAACAGCCTCTCCAGCAGGTCACTAGCGTAAGGAGCCAGGGTCTGATCACCCATCAAACCCAGGAGACATGATGGCAGTTGGGGCTGGATGTTAAGCAAGTACCCTGCTCCGTAAAGCTCCACCAGGCAGCCCAAGGAGCCATATTTCCCCCTCATGTGCCACTCTAGTCCCAGCAGGCTTTGGGTGAGCTCTGTGATGTAAGAGTCCTTGGTAGGGTCAGAAGTGGAGGGATTGGTTTTCTGATGCAGTAAGAGAAGGTTGTGGAACAGCGAGCGCGTTTGGTGGCGTACTCCGTCCAGCGGGTGCTCCCAGTGGGAGTAGATGTGCTCCAGGAGGTGTCGCTGTAAGTCAGAGCCTCCACTGAGGGACTGAAGGTGGGGAGGACAGAGCTGCGCCTCTCCCTGCATGCAATCCAGAACAGCACCACTCCACAGGGTCAGCACCCGAGCTACCACCATGGCTGTACTGGACTCCTTTATACTACAGAAAAGAAAAAAAACATTAGCATGCTTGTCACCAACATAGCATTTAGCATTTTTTCAGAAGTATTCAGACATGTTATTTTTACAGCCGTGGACACAGAATACTAGATATAATAGAGACACATTTCAATTATCATCTAAGCATTTTAATTTTTGAGTAATCAATTCAAAATATTCTTCAATTTTGACAGACCCACCTCACATCCAGATCCAGTAGCGTTTTTGGGACCAACAGCAGCAGCTGTTCCCACTCTGGTCCTGGGAGAGAACCCTTCCAGCTCAACATGGCCAGAACCCCATGACACAGATAGAGAGAGACACCCGGCGGGCGACCAGTGGTGCACAGACCGACACACCTCTGTTTGAGCCACTGAGGGGCTGGGTCCAAGCCCTGCACTGAGCAACGCAGCAAACTGCACACCTGAGATACACAATCAAAGAATGGCCAACAATAGAGAAATATTTTGTTGATTTACTGTCTTTCAAATATAAATTTTGTGATTAAATATGTAATATGTGTCTTTAAAACATTTTAAAATGAACTGCAATTTGAAAAGATTTAAGTGTATTTCAAGATGACCTGATTTCTGACAGTAACAAATCTTTGTTTTACATGACAGTGTTATTTACTGATTTTCCAATGTTTAAGTGATACAGCATCTATTTAAGTATTTTACTGTACATTCATTTTGAGGAGCTACTTGATTAGTTTACATTTGTACATTTTGTGGTATATGTTCCATTTGATTATATGTCAGTATAATCAGAACAATAGTTCCTTTTCTCACAATGTTCACAAGATATAATGTGCAAGATATAATGTGAACTTTTAATCCTTAACTCACCACAGAAGCAACTTCGTCTCCAGAGCCCATGACGGACCTGATCAACAAGACGACAGCCATGCCAGCTGTACTCTGGACGGACTGGATGAACTCCTCTAGAGGAAGAGAGAAGAAAATCTGTGAGAAAAGTCTGTGGGTATAAATCTTCAAATGTTTCTCATTTTCAAGCTTAAAATATCATTGATTCAAACTTCAGTGTTGGGATGTTAGTGACAAACAATTCTTCCATTTATATCAGTGGAAGTCGCATTGACCATCACTATACTGCACCTGTCCCTTATTGGCCAATAAAAGAAAATTCCCTAGATTACATTGTGAAGATGCCAATTACTTTTACAGTGAACACTCAAGTTTACAGAAATCTGACTGAACATGTCGGCCTGTGGATAGCAAAGACAATTAAATATGATATATCCTCTTCATAAGCAAACATTATTCAAAAGGAGAAAAATATTACCAAAAACAAGGCACCAGGTATAACTAATCCTGCACTGCTATTGAGGTTTTCTTTAGGGACATGTTTGCCAGTACAATACTACTTTGGCTTATGTTTTATCCTCAAAATCAGTGCATCACTTTAACATTGTGTTTCCTACCATCAGTGAGGATGTGTATGTAACACCTCAGGAGGCTGCTTAGTGTGTCCTCCACCTTGCAGTGATTGTGTTCAGCCTGCAGGGCAGCAGTGATGGTCTCTTGGGATCTCTGGACTACCAGCATCGAGGTCTTCACTGCAGCCAGACAGGACTGCATCAGCTGAGCCTGGGCAATGTGACGGCCTGCTAGTCCACTTGAGGAACAGCAGGGGGCGACATAGACACAGGGATTGAGCGCAGCCAGAGCCGGAAAGAATCTCATCCAGGTGTAAATGCAACCATCCACCCAAAGAAATATAACTACAATAGCAGTTATGCAGGTTGAATAACTTTTTCTTCGATGATGCAAGTGACATACGCAACCGCTTGTGTTGTGACAAACAAAAAAGATATTTACATTTATTACAATTATACTGACACACGATCAAATGCCAAGTGTAAATCTAAGTGAAAACTATCAAAGAAGACGTCTTATATTTTTAGAAATTTTGCTTCAGGCTTTAAAATAAAGCATCTTTATAGAAATTAGGATTACATACTGTGTCTCTGTACCTGTTCTGATGAAGGTATTCATTCAGTCCCTTGTGAAGAAACTGCAGCACTTCATAGAGGAGAAGCAAGACAATGAGGCTGAGGAAGAAAATCAATCTAAAAAACATCAGACCTAAAGAATGTATAGACACTAACCTTCAGGCAGCACCTTGTTTATGCATCTCTCACCTAAAAAGTGAAGCAGTTACTTTGCGTTATTTATTTAACTAAATAACAGAAGGTAAGATTTATCTGATATCTCCATCGATAAAAAAGTAGGATCGATCTGCAGTGAAAGCACGTGTGAGCAAAAACCAACTTACCAAGAGGAAAGCCATCCAAACAGGCAGTGATGGTGTCCACAACGTGAGGATATTTGTCTGAATCCGAGTTGCGCAGACAGTCAGACAAGCAGGCACACAAACAGTTTACAGCCCGCTCCTGTAACCAGGCTGGCACCGAACCCAAGGCACTGAGGACCAAGAATGACACAGACACGTTACTTCTTACAGAACCAAAGAATAAGCTGGAAAACCGGTTGAAAATGAGAGACAAGGTCAAAACTCACAGGCTGCCACCAAAACCACCCTCATTCCTATTTCTATAATAAACATCTTTAGCATTTAACATAACTGAATAGTTGACAGAAAAAGAAAATCCTGAAGTGACAAATAGGTTTATGGTAGATTTTATTTGTAGTAATTATTTATATTGACATGGAATCTTAATTGTTGGACCAGGATTTAGGTTCCAGGATTAAGGACTGAGAGCACTGAAGGACCAGTTTTGTCACTCACCTTTTGGAGGTAGAAAAAAAAAAATCAGTGTTGCTAAGTGGCAGCCTCCCTAAATATCGACTGTTTGCCTACAAGTCATTTACTTGACTACAACAGATATGTTTCAAACTAAAATAATTAGCCATATAC
This sequence comes from Rachycentron canadum, assembly GCA_038496675.1. Lineage (NCBI taxonomy): Eukaryota > Metazoa > Chordata > Actinopteri > Carangiformes > Rachycentridae > Rachycentron > Rachycentron canadum. The sequence continues at coordinate 3,866,077 of CM076659.1, read as the reverse complement.
CTAGCGATGGCTCGTCGTAGGGGGTTTTTGGGTTGCAGGGAAGTGTAGACCAGAGCCAGGGTGTGTAGACAGGCCACTAGAAGTGCTCCATCTGGCTGATCTTCACTCAGTGCCTCCAACTGGGACCCTGCCTGATGCACGCACGCGCACACGCACACGCGCGCACACACGCGCGCACACACACACACACACACACACACACACACACACACACACACACACAGGTTACATGCTGTATGGTAAAGCATAAGAGCCTAGCCTGCTCTGCTCCATCCACTAAATATCGAGTATGTTAAATATTGGAAACAAAGTGCATTTCATACAAGACACATGGATCTGTGTGTGTCGTCATTCACCTTTTTAACCAGTTGGATCTGCTGCACCGGCTCAGACAGCTCCAAACAGGACTGCAGGGTCTGGGCAACCTGTCTCACTCCATCTTCTCCATCATCCACAGAGAGGGATGCTACGAAAGACCAAGACACACACATTGTTCAGAAGCAAATACTATGACCCATGTAACATGAAGCGGACGGTTTTCGTGAGCTTGGTCATTGTTAGTTTGGCATTATTACCTATCAGCTTGTGCAGTTTCTCCTCGTCCAGCGACACGGCCTGTACTTTGGCTGTCTTCTTCTTCACCACCATGACTCTGCCCTGTGTGAGCAGCACCACACTCATCTCCATGACTGTGTGTCTGACAAATAACAATCTGCAGCATGGCTGGGTTACAAATTGGAGGCTTCACATCTTTGAATGAAATGAATCACCTGGCGTTTACAACTTATGCAGCTATCCTCTAGTACCCCAACCCCTCTCTTTCCCGCGCTCTCTCTCACACACACAAATACACACTTTTTTTTTTTTTTTGTACACCCCCCATTTCTAAAGGTGTTTAGCTTTACCTGGGCTGAAAGTCCTGCTGTTAGCTCTGTTAGCCAGCTACAGCTAGCTGTTTAGCACTGGACTCCACGTCCCGAGTTAAAAAAAAAAAAAAAAAGCGACACAGACACAGTAGATGCCGAAATTAGACAACAATTAAACTCTCACAAAAGACTGGAGCCGTTTATTAAAGGCATAAAATCAAACATAATTAGCACTCACCTCAGTTGAACATGTGGTTTGCTTGGAGAGCTGCTGCTGCTTCAGCTGGTAACTGTAACTAAGTCGGAGAACAACTTCCTCTTCCGGTGGAATTACCTTTCAGAATAAAATACTCCATACGCCATAATGTTACCATGTAAATCACCTGTAACATATATACATATATATTATTATTTATTTTCATTTTATATAGATTTTTTTTTAATTTTGTACTATTTATATTTGTTTTTGTATTTTTTATTTATTTTTTATTTTATATCATATCCATATCATAACTCTTAAGTCTGTACATATTTCTATTGTTGGAGCTACTGTAACAAACCAAATAATACCGATGGGGATTAACACAGGATTATGATTGCGATTCTGATCACATGTATACATCCTCTAGATATATGAAAATATAAAATTTCCATGTTTGTGAAATTGCCAGAAAAAAATGTCAACGTGTACATGTGTTAAGTTAAATATGTATATGATGAATTTATATTGTATAACATTTTGTGATGAAATATTATTTATATATGCAAGTTTATAACACACACACACACACACACACATATATATATGGAAATTCTATATACTTATGTATGTCTCACTCAGTACTGAACCCACAGTATATAATATCTACATATATTAAAAGGCTTTGGGGTGGATATATATGTAATATATGCCCACAATGTATGCACATAAACATACATAGGCCCATTTGTATTGGCTAAACATATGTGCCAATATATTAAAGACAATCCAAATGGATTCCTACATAATTTTTACATATTTGTTTTTATTATATATATTAGCCACATATATTTAATCAATGGAAATTCAATATGTGTACATCACACATACACACACACATATATACATACTTTACATTTATATATTTCTATTATTACATTGCCTATATGTGTATAGGCAATCACAAAACACAATGCGATTGTTAATTGTAAATATTTAGTTTCTTCATTCATTCATGTTCTTCATTTACTTGCACGATTGAAATAAATTATTTGGGACAAAATGCGTGGTTAAACATAGTTTACAAACTTTCTGAGTTTCCTGTATGGTTCTCGGAAGCTTGACAACCATTGGTCCATGCCCATGCGGCACACGTGAAACGTCACTTCCGGTAAAGCGTTAGAGCCCGCCCTCACAAGCTGAGGTGTCCATGAAGTGGCGCTCCGGGTTTTCATTGGTGGAGAACACACGTCAATCAATCTCGGACTTCATGGTCCCCGGCCAATCGAGCCTGTGATTGGAGGATTGTCGCGAAGCCACACCCCCTTCCCCGAGATCCAGCCCGTTTCCAACTTTTTGCCTGAGAGCTGAAATGAAAACCTTTAGGAAAGAGAGCAATTCACAGCTTTCACTCATGAATTAGAGGACTTCCTCCACAGGAGTAATAATAAACATACAGACCCTGGAGTCGACATGACGTGAAGTCCGGCCTGAAGTTTACATCAATATTCTCAAGGGTAAGTCGAGAAAGTTTGATGAAAATATTTGTTTTTTTAATTAAACACGAAACGACGGTGAGATGTGACCGTTTTAACGGACGGTCTCTCTCTCTCTCTCTTTTTTTTTTTTTTTTTTTTAAATTAAAAAGTTGTTTGTAATTCGCTCATTAAGACGAAACCTGATGAGATAAATCCCAGCCTCTCACTTGGCGGCAGTTTGGTTTAACAGCGTTGCTTGTGTGAAGCACACTCATGAATGTGAATTCAGTTTTCTAGACAAATAACGTGGAGCTATTTTTGTCTTTTGGTATCTGGTATTTTGATTTAGCGCTGTGGCCCCAAATTTAGACATGTAGACACCAAACTATTCTCACTCATTTATTTATTGGTAGAATAAATGTCAAGATATGTCTGTGATCTCACAGGAACCTCAGATGCATGAGCCATGATGTGCTGCAGTCTGTATAAATGAAATGAAACCTTTTGCCTCAGAGGGGTTCACTGCTGACTGCTTTACCTCCTCTTCTTCACCTTCATGATCCAGCCCTCTCCGACAGGAACACCATCACCAGTGAAATCATTTCCATGACTGCATGAAACAGTATGTCCTCCAACATAGAAACATCTGCAGTATGGCTTATTTACAGGGGACACAAACAGGAAGAGGTTCAAAATTCAGTAACAAACTCCCTCACCTGTGAAAACTGCATCTTCACGTCTGAAAACCTATAGATTTGTCTGTGTTTAACATGAATAAATATATCTTTTTGATACACATCAGCTAAATGTTTAGTGTACTTGGCTTCCATTCAGTTTTTGCTCACAGTTCATTAATGAGAAGTGGGTTACCGCCACACACTGTAAACTTTAAATGCATTAACAGCAGGTAATGGGGTCTTTATGTCTTTAATGGCTCGCTGCAGCACCACTCCAGACCAGACCGTGCATCATATTCTGCCTCACTGTCCCTGCTGCACACGAACACCGACTCTACGCAACAGGAAGTGAATGAGTGAGACAAAGAAACTCTGACATGGTTCGGGCATTAAATAGCCTTTAATTTTTCCCACCAACCACATCCTTTTATCACCACTGTGGAATGACGCCTGGAGGAGAGGGAAAAGATGAGTGTGCAGAGAAATGATCTCTCCCCATTACACAGATTTGACTAATCCTCTCATAGGATTTTATTAAATTCTACAAAACCCGTACATGCGAGGAAACATGTGAATCAGCTTCTCAAATGATCAACTTAACTCATAAATCATAGGAAATAAAAATACCTTTAATGACATAACAAAAACAAAGGCTCATTATGTTTTATAGTAAGATTATTACTGTCTCAACTGGTTTTAAAGAAGGAAAGATTCATAATAAAAGTTCAAATTAAAGCATATTTAAAAAGGTATTAGTACCAGAGAGAGTAGTTTGATATGGTAATATAAGATATAATATATATCTCTATTACTATATCAGAAATATTCTGAAATTGAAACAAATTCCATCCTTCTTATGGGATAATTTCATCTATGTATTTCCATTTAAAATGCTGGCCTTCAGTCATTTATGTTGTTTTGTGTTGGGTGCCTTCGTCAGTGTTTACCACAGCAAACAAGCAACAGAAATAAGTCTGTGGAAACCAGTTTATGATCTTCCTCCACACATGTTTGCAGTCTCTTTGTGAGGAGGCCAGACTGGTAATGAGAGGTTATTACTAAGAAGAGAAAGCCAGGCTTTCTATCCTCCTCCTCCTCCTCCTCCTGCTGCTGCTCTCCTTCATCAGAGATCCTCATCTCTCCCTCTCTCGCTCGCTCTTCCTCTCTGTATTTACGGACTGTTTTTCCCTGGAAAACGTGATGCAATTCTGTCCCTGGGTGGGTGTTGAGGTGTTTTGGAGCAAATGTGGTGTTTTCCTGTTTGGCCGAGCTAAGTGATACGCCCACACTGGAATATTTCAGGTGAGGGGTGACAACACATCTGTACAACAACAAACCCTCCCTGTGTGTGCATGTGTGTGTGTGTTTGTGTATCAGATATACATTTGATTTATTTCATCAAATTGCAGATCAATTCTTCAGTTTTTAGCCTCCATTCAATACATCTTTAATTAGAAAGACAACCAACACTTAAAATGATATTATATATTATTAAAATAGCAATCCTCATGTCACCAGTCACTCATACTGCAGAGGTGACTTTGGGCAAGACTCCCAGTCCCTGTTTCCAGCTGACCCTGATCTCTGATCCCTGATCCCTGATTCCTCAGAAGGCAATGAAAAGTGAATTTTCCCACAGGAAGCCTTGCTGTATTATTATGTACATATATTTACTCTCTCTCTCTCTCTTTGTCTCTCTCTGTTTCTGTCTCTCTCTCTCTCTCTGCTCTGCTCTGCTCTGCTCTGTGTGTGTTACAGAGGGTCAGCCAGTATGGCGGATGGGGAGGAGGCCATGAGCCAGGAGGACTGGAAGGAGAAGTGTATGGTCCTGGAGGCTCTGCTCATGAAGTTCAGAGTGCAGATAATCAAGATCCGAGAACTCACCGCTGACAAAGTTGGTACAAGTAAACTTTATAAATGACAAAATTAACTTTATTAAAGATAAAATCAACTTTCTTAATGATGAAAGTGCATCTCACTGAGAATCTGTGTACAAACGGTGGGAGAAGTAAGATTGTCATTTATGTGGTGACAGTTTGAATTGAGTTGGAGAGTAAAGTTTCTGTACAGGTGGGAGGGGTCTGTGTAGCAGTTAGTGTATAGTGTAGTTTACATACAGAGCGGGTGCTTTCCATTGGCCAAAGTGGCTCCTCAGGTTCCTGACTTGAATCTCTTATTTAGTCTTACGAGAAGAGACGTGATTGTAAAAAATGAAAACTTGCACATTCCCCTCAGTGTTATTTTGAGGAGGCGTAAATCAGTCATGACGTTCGCCATGTCAGCTGCCCCATATGTGTGGCAATAATTATTAGCACTAAACTGACTCTCTGAGCTTTGACTGAACAGACAGAAGGAGCTGAGCCGCCGACAGAAAATCTAACTTTGGCCGCATTGTTTGATTAGATGAGATTGGGGAAGATGGTGTCAAAACTTAAAAATCATCAAGTCTGAGCACAGGGAGACGTCGACATTCACTCAGAGTCATGATGTGTCTGGTGGGTACAGGGCAGCCCGTCAGCTCCCAGCTGGCCGGCACTGGGCTGGCCCAAACTGTTCAGTGGCCTAGATCTGAAGCTGCTCTCCAGGGAGGCTGATTAGAGCTCTAATGTAAACAGCAGCCTGACCACAGGGCTCCGCCACGCACTGCATGATGGGATTGACCCAGCTCCAGTCAATTACAGAGTCAAAGTAAGCTCAGCTGGACAGCAAAACAAACTCCTGGAGAGACTTGGAAGAAAGATTCGATGGGTTTTTGTAGCCAACATAGCACATGTGAAAGTCTCTGCTAGATATTTTGGGCCTCATCCATCCTCTTTGACAGGTTGAATTTAACTACATTTAAAGCAATTTTCCACTCGGCATCATAAAAACACCATTAAACACACGACCATACTACAACTATAATGATATATAATTCACCTGAACTTCAACAGTCTCTATTTTAGTGGTGTTTATTTAATCTTAGTGTCATGTTGGTTTGAAAAGGCCTTGTTAAAGTAGGGTCACCACCTCGTAGCCTTTAGCCTGATTTAAACTGTTTTTCTCAGTAGTCAGTATGGGAGATCACTGATTTCCAGAGTTCAGCCAGAGTTCAGTTATTTATTTATTTATTTATTTTTAAACCAGTAGTTACAAATCATGGGATTACACTTATTATGTGCTAATATTATTTTTTTTATTTGTGATCAGAAAAATTCAGATGAAGTATTCATTGAAAAAAATCCTCTGGTTCTCCCCAGAAACACATGATCAATAATATAGTAAAGAAATCATGCAACAGTAGTTCAGTGGCTACAATAATCGGTCTTACTGTTTTATCATATTTTATTGATTGGCCAATTTTCAAAATCAATTCATGCAGATACAGTGTTCAAAACGGTCTTTTAGTCCGTTTTTAATAATAAAGCTAAAAACAGCATCATCACAGTCTGTGGACGACACTTGGATCATGTTTTTGTGCCATGTTTGGCAGAATTAATGTTATTTAACAAACATCCTCTTCATTTGTCTCCATGTTTTCATGTGTATAAAGCCCAGTGTTTTCAAGCAGTCTTGTTTTTGAGGTGAGTTTGAACATGTAAACTGGGCTTTTAGGGCACTGGTGTGAGAATAAACCCGAACTACATCTGTATTCAATTCATCTATTCGGTGTCAGAAATAATTGAAAATGATTGGCCATATCAGGTTTTTCTAAATCAGACATATTATATTTCCAATTCACGCAGATACATTGTTCCAAACTGCCTTCAAACCTGCATTTTAGTCCGTTTTTAATATAAAAGCTAAGCACAGCATCATCACAGTCTGTGGACAACACTTGGATCCTGATTGTGCCTCAGATGACAGAATTAACATGCAGTTATTTTACTCTGTTGGTTGTAGAGTGACCTTCTCACCTTGTGCTCACTGACCTCATGATGCCATGAGCTCATCATGTTAACATTCAGACCATCGCCGATGTTTTTTCTCTGCTGCGGCTCCCACAGCCAGAGCTTGTTGTTTTAAAGTTGTGCGGGGGTGCACGTACATCACGACCAAAATCCCCCATAATATGTCACTGTGGAGGGGCAGGGGGGTGTCGGCGACACAGGGTGGAGGTTGCTGAGGCCCCTGATGCCGAAAGACCATTGGTTGGTGTCTGGTCAGTGGTTCAGCTGCAGCATGACGGTGCTGCACAATTACAGGTGGAGTACAGTGTGTGTAATGAGAGAGAGAGTCACATGAAATTAAAAATGTCATCACTTTTAAAGCAGTTACCACATTATGACACATAACCTTCTTTGTAGCCATTGTTTTATTAGAAAATATAGGTTTATGAAGAGTGGAGTCATTTTTACCTGACAGCAGCAAATTAAGTATAAACTAAAACCAGATGATTTGTATTAGAATTAATTATCTCATACCAATTGCAGATTCTGTACTATTACTGCATTGGTTAGTAAATGATTTGTTTTGTTGGATAATGTTTGTAGTGGCAACATCATTTAAAAACTCATTTTTAAAATATAAATGTTGGTAATTGAATTTATTTTACATTGGGTTAGGGTTAGAGTCGAGTTGCATGACTCCAGGTAAATTTGGCAAACGGCTGAAATCCTAGAAAGTCTGTGTGACGGAGATGGAGAGGGGAAGAGAAGGGAAGAGAGAAAAAAAAAAATGAAGCCTTGTGTAAAGATTGAGCTGCCAGAGAGAGGAAATACGCGGTTTAGTAAATAGTATGTGTGTGTATGCACGCGTGTGTTTCACAGGAAGTGAGTTTGCAATCTGAAGCATTTGCTCGGTCAGTTATTCTGTGTGTGCGTGTATATGTACGTACGCAAGACCAGTTGAAGTCACATAGAAACTGTTCTAACGCTCTGAAAGTGATGGTGTGTGTGGGTGCAGTTATTTGGGAGGGGACGTTAGTTTTGGCCTGCGGGGCCTCCAGCTGTAACAGTAGGCTACACATCTCTCAGAGGAGACAAAGAGGCCATGTGTGTTATACTTTCTGATTCTGTCAGCCTCCTCCCAGTGGGCTCACCGACATATTTCATCCTCTCCGTCTGCCTGTGTTACTCCATGAGAGCAACTGTGAACCTCATCCAGATAAAAAGGCATCAACACTTTGGAACTGATGCTAAGAAGAAGCAGTTTCATGCCACCATCCTTTATTCATCCTTCCATCCATCCATTGTCGATACCACTCATCCTCATAGAGTCGCGGGGGGGCTGGATCCCAGCTGGCATTGAGCGAGGGTGGGGTCCCGCCCCGTATAGAGACAAACAACCATCCACAGGCAATTTAGAGTCACCAATTCACCTAATGTACATGTCTTCCAATATAGAGGTGAATTATCAGAGGTATCACTGCCTGATGGAACATCCACCGACCACAACAGCGTGGCTCAGTGATGTGTATTTATTGCTGACGGAGCTCATCGTCTTTACAAGAAAGAAACACATTCAGCATCAAGTTTGGTCTTTTAATTGAATGTTGTTGACAACAACAAACATATAGAAGTTCACCAGACCCGTCCTTTAGGCAGGAAGCTACACACACATGCGCACTTATATAAATATATATCCAGAGTGTACATACTGACGGGAACCACGAGGGGTGGAGTGACATGGTCTCTTTGGTCTGATGGAGCCCACATTAAGAAAGAACCCAAACATCACTCCCATGGGGTGGGTGGAGCTTATTGGCCATATGGACCAGTCATGTATCAGATCAGACAGGAAACGGGTTCAAAAATAGGATCAAGTGCATAACCTGGATGTTGATATCTGACTATATACCCTAAACTGTGTTAACAGAGGAAGATCAAAATCTGAAAGCATTTTTTTTTTATACACACACACACACACACACACACACACCTATCCAGACCTACTGCTCTCTAACATCCGCTTCATTCATCATGTTTTCATGTGTATTTAGCCACGTGTTGGTGTGTCAAAGCGGTCTTGTTTTTTAGGTGAGTTTATCCCTCGTTGTCCCCAGTTAAACATACCTGACAATTAAAAAGTCTAAACTGGACTTTTAGGACACTGGTATGAGAATAAAACCCAACTCCAGCTGTATTTAATTTATATATTTGGTTATGAAACTGTATAATTGTAGGTGAACACTACGGGTCACAGGGGCTAGAGAAAGAGGCTTTGTGAGCTGGCTGTCTGGCTGCGGATGGAGTGATGGGGGAGGGATGGATGAAGTTCAGGGGGAGGTTGGCCACAGAGCGCCAGTTGTGGAATTCCAGGAATGGAAGTTGAACTGGAGTCTGGATCTAAAGAGGGAGTCGAGTGCAGAGGTGATGGAGCATTGTTGGGAGGCTGAGGGAGAGGAGGGCGAGGAGACAGGTCACATGTGTGTCAGGGGTGGACAGCGGCAGGAGTGTAGGGATGACCACAACTGAGCTGCTCAGGTTGTGACACAGACACTCAGGCCTGATTCATCCTATATATATAATATACAGAATGAGCAAAACACAGAGTCTTATACACAGGAGAATATCCTCATCATCATAGGCATCATGGATGTGCGTTTATGGCTTTTTATATGTTGTTATGTCTGGTGTGTGTGTATGAGATGAGTGTGTGTCGTCTCCAGACGCAGCCTACAGAATACATGCCCTGTAATTAACAAGCTGTTCTCTGCCAGATGCTATATCTGTTGTTGAGAGAGGCACATGTGGTTTGTGGTACAGCAGATGATCTATATAGAGGAGAGAGAGACTGTGTTTGCTTGTTTGTCAGATATATGAACCTCTTCCTGTTTTCTTTTGATCAGAACTGGAGTTTTTTTTTTTAAAGTGAAAGATATATTCATTATCCAATATATTCATGCAGAGGCATGTCTCAAGGTTATTGTTATATTTGTCACCTCAGTGCACTTTTTATCAGCAGGAAAAGGATGAATTTTGTTACGGTGCCTTTAAAACCAGATGTGAAAATACTCAGATTCCACTGACACGATAAATCAAATTCTCCAAAATCACACTCACATCACAAGCAGCGACTGCGTCAATGCCTCGTTCCCACTTTGGTCCAGAGAAAGCTGCGCAGTGGAAACAGTGAGTGTCTCTTGCAGGGTGTGGCTACTTTTGGACTCAGCTGGGTCCACTTCTTCTGGTCTCTGCAAGTTAACAGACGCAGGGGAAAACTGGAGCACAGCCATGCCAGGCTCCAACGGCCGCATCCAACCCAAAGACAGATACAGTTCTTTTGCTCTTCACAGGCATTTACACACAGTCTGGATACGAAGCAGAACTAATTTCAGTGCTAATTTGTTGATTTCTACAGTTGGTGTAACAGAATTACTCTGGACACCAAGTAGCTGGCAACATCATAGTGCACATGACGTAGTGTGTTGTAAGTCATTTTCCACTTCTAAAACATTGTACTCAAACTACTAGGAAAACTGAACTGCCTTTAGGAATCTGGGTGGAGGGAGGAATGGAACCAAAAGAATTTTCACAATAAATACAAAAGCATCGATTTTCCTCAAAAAGAACCATCAGAAGGTGTTAAAAATATACAAGTCTCACATATTTTCTCCCCAGTAAGGTCAGTCACAATATCTTGGTGTATCTCTAATACCCTCCTGTAAAATAAAAGGTCTTCTCTCAGCAGTGGACTCAGCTGCAGGAGGCTGGAGTTTCGGTTTGCACCATCACACCTGTAGAAAACACTGACGCTGCAGCTACAGTGGCACAGAGGTGTGAATTATAACAAGGGCCTAGTGAACTTCAATGAATTAGTGGTTTTGGAACTGGCTGAGGCATCCATCCATTTCCTGCGTATTCATACTCAGGTCGTGTTAATATAATAAACTGTATAATTTTATATGATTATATCATTTTTTTAATGTAAAATCTTAAATAACTTAAATATGTGCTCTTTTAAATTGGCCCCTGGGGACAGATAAGGTTTCTTAGATTGAATTGAAGTGAATTGAATTGGAAGCACTTAAATACTACTACTACTAATAATAATAATAATAATAAACTTTATTTATAGAGCAATTTGCATAGATGTAGCTCAAAGTGCTTGACAATAGAAAATCAAATAGCACAATAAAATAAGGGTGAATAGAAGAATGATGATAAAATATGTAAATAGAAATAAAAACACTAACGAGTAAGAATAGTAAAATATGGGAGGATTGATTTAAAAGCCAAGTTGAATAAATAGGTTTCCAGCTGTCATTTAAAAATGTTCACAGAGCCTGAATCTCTTATAGCTCTTGGCAGAGTTTTCCATAGTTTTGGAGCAAAAAAAAGGCTGCGCTGCCTATTTTCTTCTGCGTAAATTGGGTGTATTTAAAACCCTGGTGGTAGAAGACCTGGGAGCTCGAGAGGGACTGTAGAGAACTTTAATAATAAGTAATTCTTGACTTTGTTCCTCATGGTTTTTCATTCATACTGTGAAACAGGTTTTCAATCATCTTCCATGTGGAATGAAAAAACGGACTTCAAATTTAATTTAATGAACTCTGCAGAATCGGCGTCATGGCTCTGTGGCCAAGCACAGGTACGAGCTCAGGTGGCTGAAAGACGGGCCAAAGACATAGACTGAAGCACGTCGACACAGGTAACAGACGCTGAACTGTTACTGCTGCATGTGAAATTTGTGGAGAAACGCACAATAAAATTTTAATAGTGATAACTTTATTTGTATAGCACCTTTTAAAAAGAAAGTTTACAAAGTGCTTTGACATATGAATCAGAGCAGGACAATAAAACAAAATATTCCAAAATAAAACAGGGAGCAGATACCATGCACACAGGCACAGTTAGGGGAATATAGGGGTGATTTAAATAATAATAATGATGATGATGATGATAATAATATAAATAATAAAAGGAGAACATAGCAAAGTCTGTAAAAAGGTTTTTAGAAGTGATTTAAAAGAAGTCACTGATTCTGCCTCATCTCCTCAGACAGGTTGTTCCAGAGTCGAGGGGCCTGATGGAAAAAGCACATAATACTGAATGATTATCTCTCCCGCTCATTCTAATCTTTATTAATTGATTGTTAAATTGAGTCGCTCTCTTTCTCTTTGTCATAACATTAATAAAGGGCTGCACTCCATGGAGAGTTTCCAGTGTCAAGGACCTGATATTATTCTTGCTCTCATGGTTCTGGTTCTTCTTTCCTAGAGCAATCATCATTAATGATATTTATTCCACCTGTATGTTTCCTGCTGTCGCAAATCTAGTTACTTCCCTTGTTATCTTGTTCACTCTGTCCTACTCTGAGCTACATCCGATCCTCTGGTGTGTCAGCCAGTTTCCCCGCAGGGACTGTTAAAAGTTTCCTCTAATTTAGTCTCATTTGTACTGTAGCAAACTATTCTAACCACGGTGGTTGTAAAAGTGCTTCACAGAGAATTTCCATCAACGTTCCTACATATTTTCCTCCACAAAGCCACCGAGGTTTAAGAGAAGACACTGATTTCTCCGCTGCTTCCGCCACATTGAGCTGAGGAATTTCAGAGGAATGTTGCTCATAAAGTCATCTCTCTCCGCGATTCCCACAGGCTTTTTTTTTTTTTTTTTTTTTTTTTAAATCCTTATTTGTAGTGTGTCCACCAGTATCCATCTGTGTGTGTGTTTGTGCGCTGTGGCCTGTGTGCAAAGGCTGCGTGACCTTTCGGTGTTGCTGCAGTTCTGACACACTCCTACCAGCTTCCACATGCTGTGCTCTGATCTTCATGCACAAAGAGCTGGTTGTACCTTTATAGATGTGACACCTCATCAGCATTATGTAACTGGTTAAATGTGTTATATGCCGCATGTCTGCGCAAATAAAACTGCCTCATCAGTGTGGAGACATAAGTATGGATGGTGTCAACAAACGAATGCATTGCCACTGAATTTTATAGTTTGTGTTAAAGTAATTGGGGATATTTATAGAGACTTCTGCTGCTGTTTTGTTTTTTGTTTTTTTTCCCCGATCTTATAGCACAAACAGCTGAAAATAAATGGCTGCAGAAGATATTAACAGATTGTGCTGTTAATTCATGAATATAATCTTTTGAGCAAAGGGATTTAATGTGAAGAAGCCTTCAACTGTAAATGTAGACGTAAGATACATCTGTGAACTTTCAGTGCCCGATTCAATGCCTCTGATTGTAATCATTCTTCTGAGGCACATAAAACGAAGAATGTCAAAAGAGCAGCTGTTTTTCAGCTGCTCTTTTGCAGCATAGTGGTGTTATCTCGACTGAAGTTCTCATTACGTCTTTAGCATGCAGCTCTTTCTTTGTCTTTATTTGGTGCTGTTGTATTTGGCTTGGGTCAGGAGTGGACTTGATATTTAACCTCCATGTGTATGCAAACATTGTGGTCAGAAGCACCGGAGGGAATAAAAGGGCTCCTTTATTTGTGCAGAGAGTGTGTCGTGAGCGTTGTGTGAATTTAACGCGTGTCGTTAAGTAACAAGAATAGTAAAATATTTAGAGGATAAAATAGAAATTCATGAGAAAAGAGGTCAAATTAAAGTGAAATTCTTCATTTTGTAGATTCAACAGCTGGAGATGCAGGTGATCGATGCAGAGAAACGGGCCTTCACTGCTCATCAGCAGGTAAGAGTCCCAACAAAGGTCTGTTTACCTGTGCTCCTTGTATGAGGAGTGTGTGCCACATGTTTGGATGCTTTGTCTATGATCTAAGGTGCAGTGGATGGAGGAGAAGCTGAAGGCTCCAGACGGTCAGGCCGGAGACTCAGAGGTGCGTTTGTTTCAGCGATGCCAGGAGCTGCAGGCCCTTGTGCAGCAGAAGGAGGACGTCATCGCACAGCTGGAGCAGCAGCTGGAGGAGCAGGTAAGACACATAAAGACACGTACACACCGAGAGTTTCAGCAAAGCAAAAAGAAGGGAGAGGAAGCTGTTACATGTACAGATAACAAAAACTCTCCTGTAATTCTGGATTATAAAAGTGGAAAAGTACCAAGCTCTTGCAGCCAGTGTAGAAATACGAGGACAGAGGAGATGATGCGAACACGTTTTCTGGAGCAAAACAAAATCCTTTTGGGATTATTTCGGCTGATATCGTGATTGCGATACAAATTCAGTTGAAATGATCGTTTTTGCATTTGATTTTTAGGCCAGGGCGTCTCTGTAGCACCACAACACTTATACATTTTACCTTTTATCAAAAAACAGCAGCTCCTGCGATTTGGATATTGCACTTGGCCATGTGTTGATTTCAATAATATTTTGATTGATTGTGCAGCCCTATTGGATCGGTTTGGGATTTCCCACCCTGCTCTCAGCTGTAAAACTCCCTCTCCATGAAATGCACTGACTCACTTCCATCCTCAGTGCGTCTCTATCTGTCTCTGTGTCCTTGAAATATTCTACAGCCACTCAAACCTTTACATCCTCTTTCACCAGAAACAGATCCGAATCCAAGACGCCAAAACAGTGGAGGAGAAAGCAGCTAAGATCAAAGAATGGGTGATGCTGAAGCTGTCAGAGGTAAATACTTTACACTAATAGAAAACAGTTTGTATGGATGGAAGAGAGACAAGATGGAGGCTTAGCAGTGGGTTAGTCCAGAGAACAATGACATATTAATATTATTATCGTGTTTATCCTTGAGTTTGAGGTTGAGAACGCAGCTTTAAGAGAAACCAACAAGCAACAGGAGACTCAGATTCTGGAGCTTCAGAAACAAGTGCAGGGTAAGAGCTTATACATCTCATATGTTCATGTGAAGAAACCAGATAGGTAGAAGTTTCCATGACAAAAGGCTAGTTGGTAAAATGCATACTGTGTTTGCAGCTTTCGAGGAGAAGTGTGGCAGCGGGCGAGGAGTCCTGTGCAGACCAGGTGAGGCCCAGCGGCTCAGCAGCCTGACATTTGGCTGTTTCCAGGTTAGAGGGAAGAACCCACAGGTCCTCACTGGACCGGCTCCCTCCCAGAGGACCCTCAGCACCCAGGGAGAGCCTGAGGGCAGAGATGAGACTGGTAAGTCCCCACAGAGTCGCAGCCGTGAAACCAGACGCAGGGACAGAGCTGGACACAGGAAGGCACAGTTTCAGAGGAATCTTTTTGCTGCTCATATCTACAACATCTCAGGGAGAGGTTTTCCCTTAAAAAACAGTTGTTGATTTCATGAGATTGGAAATGCGTTATGTTATGTGTTGTCATATCTGCTTTGACAGTGACAAACTCCTCAGAGAAAAACGGTGAAGTCCACCGCCCAGACCAAACTGGACTAGAGGATGGCAGTGCATCTGAAGGCCTGGGTGACAATACCTGTGGACCTGAGCCCCGGGGCGTCTCCTCTGTGCACTCCAGCTCTGCCTCAGAGGGGCAAGGAGGAGGAGGCGTAGTGTGTGGTCTGGAGTTTAGCCGACCAGGCAGTGAGACCTACCTGACTGCTTCAGATGACAGCAGCTCTCTGTTTGACGATGACATGCAGCGGGCAGAGCGGCCCGGCTTCAGCCTACTGGGATCATCAGATGGGAACCTGGGAGGGTGTAAGGAAGGGGAGGAGGAGGCACACAGGGCCAAGCTGGAGGACTGCACCTCTGAGGAGCTCAACAAACGATTCCAGTCACAAAGACTCGACTCCTCTTCTTCTTCCAGTGAACCTAATACTCCCAGCCCCATCCTCACACCAGCCCTCACGCCTAAAAGACCCAACCCACCCCAGGATCCACGGGACAACCCTGCCTCACCCAAACAGCCACGTCTGCGGACCCCGGCGGGGTTCGGCCTGATGAACGTGTCTCTGGCCAAGAAGCATCTGAGCCAGCCACCAATCAGCACAGAGGCAGCACACGGACAGACGCGTAATGCCCTCAGCATGCTGCGACCCTTCCAGGCAAAGGAAACGGACCTCGACCAGGAGCAGGAGGTTGGCATGGAGACAGGCAGGGACACGCCTCCTCAAGCCCTTCCCTGCTGCCAAGCCGCGCCCACCACACCTTCCACGCAGAACTCGTATGAACCTGCAGAGATGAGCCCAGAGAGGCTGGACTGTGACATCTCAGCACCGGGCAACAAACCGCCGACTCCCCCTCTGCACAGGCTGCCGTCCTGGGTAAGAGACTCCAGTGTTATTGTATTGTATGTTATTATTAAATTATTTTTTGGGCATTTTTTTTCTTATGCTTTTATTAAACATGAAAGTGGAGAGAGACTCAGGCCATTGGGTTGCCCAAGAAATTCCAGTGTTGATACAAATCCACAACTTAAAGTACACAATTTACTCCAATTTCAGTAAAGTTTGGTGACAACTACACTGGTAAACTGTGTAAGGGAACGGTTTAGGTCCAGGTCCAGGAACCAGCTGGGCTGTAGCCAGGTGCTACAACAGACAGGGAAGGGAAGTTGGAAATATTAAGAGACAGTGTTGATTTTAGTCTTTTTAATGGATTTGTTGACAGAAAAATAATTAAATACTAAGCAGTTTAAATACTGGCAGCTTGACAACAAAAATGTCAAGCTGCCAAAAGTCAGTATTGTGTTTTTTGCCAAAAATTTATCCTCAAGAAGGTGGAAAGGCTCTAAAGACTAAGAGTCCGGAGGCTCATGAAACAGCTTTCAGGTCATGAAGCTTGAAGCTTGAAAACCATACAAGTCAAATTCTTAGCAACACGTTTTTCTCTACAATGAAGTGCTGTAAAATCATTTTCCAGCTGATGGACATTCACTCACAAAAATGGTATTTTTTTTCTGAATGGTAGAAATGTATGCGTTCTTAAATATTGACGGATGTTTTCTCCACAGGAAAGTCGTATCTATGCTGTGGCTAAATCAGGAATCAGACTGTCTGAGACCTCCTGCACAGACCCGGCCAGCAAAGGTAAGACAATAAAAAAAAAAAAGAGGCTGAGCCGCTTGTTCAGGTACAGCGATGTTCACCCAGTTAACTGACCTGTGATCTGTGTTACAGACCATTCCCTCCAGTCCTCCTATCCTGCCTTTGTAATGTACACATCCCTCATCTATAAAAACATGACAACACCAGTTTACACCACTCTGAAGGGGGTAAGTAGCTGAATGTCTGGCTTACTATTCCCTTTTCTTACCCCACTCACTTAACATCATCTTTGTTAATAGTGATAAGTCATCAAGACAGGGTCTGTTCCCATTCTGACTGTATCTTGTCCCTCTGTTCTGCAGAAAGCCACTCTACTGAGCAGCAGTCCGTTCTCAGACGAGTCGTCCAGCTCCGAGGAGTCGTCCAGTTCAGGAGAGGAGGACGGCTCCTTCTGCAGCTCCCACGCCTCATCGGACTCCCGCAAGGACAGCAGCCCCGGCAGCCCGCGCTCTCTCAAGAGAGGTACACCACCCCCACTTACACCGAGCCTGAAGGTTATTTTGTTTTTCTACAGGAGCTGGAGGACAAAACTCTTTTCCTGATTTCCAGTACAAATTCATTGTGTGTGTGTGTGTGTGTGTGTGTGTGTGTGTGTGTGTGTGTGTGTGTGTGTGTGTGTGTGTGTGTGTGTGAGCCGGCAGTGAATAAGCTCATGCTAAATTTAGATGAATGGTGTTAGCTTGGAGTTATTTTTCTTTTGTGCTTTTTCTTTCGTTTGCTAACTTTTGCTATCCAATTACTTTTTTCCTTGAGAAAGTTGTTAACGACCATCTCCTCTAGCTGTGTCGATGTCTTCGATGACATCAGAGAGCGACTACGCCATCCCTCCTGATGCCTACTCCACGGACACAGAGTGCTCCGAACCAGAACAGAAACTGCCCAAGACCTGCTCCTCAGCCAGCAACAATGGCAAGAGTGTGAGTCAGTCTGTGTGTTTGGAAAACATCCAGGCCTATTGATCAATCACGCAGTGTTATTAGCCCCTGTACCTCACATTGTGATGCACTGACATTGCGGAGCTGTTTTGAGGTTGAGGACCGTTCAGGTCTCAGGTTTCAGAAGAAGCAGAGTGTGATTGTAGACTGTAGCTGAATGTGGACGTGGCCTCCATGACACCTGTTTACTGAAGAATGGTTTTGAAACTCAGAGTTGGCTGCTCTGCTGTTGCCATCATGGCAGCTACAGACTCCGTCCAACTACCGATTAATTCAAACATAGGCAAAGAGGTGCAGGCACGAAGCTTGTCGTCTTGACGTCATTAGATATTGATATTTGGTTGAATGTAAGCTGCAGCTTCAGGTACCAAGATTCACTGTCTGGATGATGTATAATGCAATAATGTTTTTGGTTTCAGCTTTTGTTGTTAAGTAACCAAAAAACCTTTCAAATGTCTCATGTCTTCAAGTAATCTTGAAATAAAAATATCAATAAAACCCAACATCTAGTAAACATCAGCTTAACATCACAATGTCAGTTAGCCAATGTTGGGTTTGGTGTCAACCTGATTTTCATTTCCAACCAAAATTTCATGCCTGTCCAACATTTTGGACTGTG
Source organism: Rachycentron canadum (assembly GCA_038496675.1). Lineage (NCBI taxonomy): Eukaryota > Metazoa > Chordata > Actinopteri > Carangiformes > Rachycentridae > Rachycentron > Rachycentron canadum. The sequence goes on along the minus strand of CM076659.1, from coordinate 3,847,485 downwards.
CTTTAATAACTGTGGCAAGAAGATTCTCCCGTTAGCATCGTCAGCACAACTGATCATTTTGCTCGAAGGCTAATTCATTTTCACAGCTAATTCATTTTCTTGCTAATTAGCCACTTAATGAGCTAAGCTAATGAGCCAGGTATGGTGAGCACAGACATTGATACCTTAGATTCATTTGCATAACTTTAGCCTTAATAAAATTTTAACATGTGAGTCTCCTTGGGATTGACTCAGCCTCAAGTGGACATTTGAGGAACTGCAGTTTTTGGCACTTCAACGTTGCCTCCATTTTTTTTAGCTTTGGAGGTTGTTGTTTTAATAGTTTAGTGTTTTTCATAGTTTAATGTGGAGTGAAGACGTCGTAGAACTCAATTGCAAACTCTGAAATAGCAACAACTCATTATTGTGTATTTAAGCTCCCCAGAGCTGGAAATCCATAAAGTTTATGAGGAATAAGGTTTTAAATAAGCAACAAAATCTGGCATATTTTTTTAGGCCTGCTTTTGTCTTGCATTGTAGACACAGTAGTGCTACACAAAACCAAACGGTGTGTATTTTTTGCAGGAGCCGATGGAGAAGTCGGGCTACCTGCTGAAAATGGTGAAGACCTGGAAGAAAACCTGGAAGAGGCGCTGGTTTGTCCTCAAAGACGGAGAGCTGCTCTACTACAAGTCGCCTGTGGGTTTCACTCGTCATCATCGCTCACTTCATTTTGCTGCTTTGTTGTAGAACTTAAATTTCAGTGCATTTTAATTTTGTAAATTTTTTCTGCGCTCAAGTTAAGTGCTTATAAATAAAGTAAGGATTTATTTTAATAAATGTGTATAAATCTTTAATTATGTATTGTAATTTATGTTTTTATATACCCATGAGGTCTCTATTGTCATTTATTGTCTGATATTTATATGATTGAAATGAACCGATTATTGGCTGGATAGATGGAGAGATCTGCTCTTGGTCATGTCTCTAATCGTTCTCCCACAGAGCGACGTGATCAGGAAACCTCAGGGTCAGATCGAGGTCAACGCCACCAGCAGCATTGCCCGTGGAGAGGGAAAACAAGTTCTCCAGGTATTAATATCTGCTTTTAAATTAAGACTTCTGTCCCAAAACAAGCTTCAAGCTTCAACCTGAAGGATCTCAGTCAGACACAGACAAACACAGAAGCACAATCAAAGGGGATGAATTCTTTCTTTTAACATTTACACATTGATACAGATGATTTCTTCACCTCCACCTGTGTTTTTGTTCTTGTGTGTAGATAGTGACGGGGAAGCGTGTGTACTACCTGAAAGCTGACTCTCCCAACCTGCTGGACGAGTGGCTCAGGGTGCTGCTGAGCGTCCTGAGGGTGAAAGCTGCCAGTCCTCTCTTCACCCAGCCAGACATTCGCCCTGGCATGAAGGGGCTGCTCATAAAGGTCTAACAGTGGACTAATGTGGCCTCATACACATACAGTACTGTGTACACCGATCAGCCACAACATTATGACCACCTGGCTAAAACTGTGGAGGTCCCCATTTTATGGTCCTTGTCAAAGTCCCTCACATCCTCACACTTGACTGTTTTTCCTGCTTCAGCACATCAACTTCAGGACTAAATCTTCAGCTGCTGCCTCATTTATCCACCACTGACGGGTAACCATGGTAACCAGATAATCAGTGTTATTCACTTCACCTGTCAGTGGTCATAATGTTATGGCTGATTGGTTCAGTGATATTTAACATTGCATATCCCTGTGACTGGATTGTCACTGCTGTTTTGTGAAATGAAATGTGTACTTGCTCCATTGCAGGTGAAGCACGGCTACTCTAAGCGGGTTTGGTGTGCTCTGATCGGCAAGACGCTGTACTACTTCCGGAGCCAAGAGGACAAGGTGCGATTCTTAATCTTTAAGATTTACAGGACGTACAGACACAACTGTAACTATTCTTTTTGTAGGTTCGGGGACTTTGCTGACCACCTGAGGTTCTCAAATTAAAGAGATGTTTGACAATGATTTCAGGATTTGAAGTTTGTTGTCCATCCACATCTGTGATTTCTGCATAGAAAACAATCCAATAATCACCATCTGAATTCAGTGATTAAATAAGCATCAAACTAAGCAAAACATAACATCCTTACACGCTTAGAGACACAGGCAGGGAGATTGGATGGATCAAATAAAGCTGGTGTTTGAGTGCAGGGCTTTTATCGTGGTTTGAAGCTCACCTGCCTGTAATTGACCATCAAACAGGATTAACTGTGTATTCACAACTGAAACACTCACTTTTTTTTACCTGATGGGACGAATTTTATTAACGCTTTCACAACCCAGACTTAAAAATTCATTTAGGCTCATTTATCTATTTGACAGCTTTTTTTTTATGTAAATCCTGAAAAGAAAAAAATCTGTCTTCATGTGAGTTTATGTTTGTCTATTTTTTATGTTGGCAGTTCCCACTGGGGCAGATTAAGCTGTGGGAGGCCAGGGTTGAGGAGGTGGACAGGTCCCGGGACTCAGATGATGACCTGAAGACATGTGGGCGGGGCTTAGAGGCAGCGCCCTTCACCATCGCTGTCCACCCACAGGAGCAAGGACCAACCTACCTGCTAATCGAGTCGCGCTATGAAAAGGTCAGAGGTCAATATCATCAGAGCAGCTGAACTGTCCTATAATAATAGGGAGAATATAGATGAAAAATATATACATACACAAAACACACATGCATTTGTGTAATATTAATAATAGTAGTACTAATAATTATTTATATTATCTATTATATATTATTATATTATATCATTGCATCACTGCTGTTTGCTTACATAGATAAAGACCAGAACAGGGTGAATCTGTAGTGTGTTACTACATGTCATAGTAATAGGGAAGAACAAAACGAATGTTCATTTATATTTTGCTGTTGACAAAATTCGGCTGTAACTTGGTTGTGAAGTCTAATTGTGTTCCCTTGTGTGACTATGTGGCTGTGTCTCCACAGGACTCGTGGCTGTACCATCTGTTCGTGGCAGCAGGCACCACGGTGGGTAAAGTTGGCACCGAGTTCGAACAACTGGTGGGAAAACTTTTCCAGCTGGATGGAGATCCGAGTGAGTATTTCAAGTACAAATTACATTTACAGCAGTTTCTGCTCAGCTCTGTTCTGTTCTTACGTCACAGGACAAAAATCATCTCAGCCTTTTTGATACCATTTAAAACCAAACTGCTTTTAAAGTCCCTCATATAAAAACATGGTGTGGACTCAGTTTTCAAAACAACTCCAGTAATTTGTGCAATTTCGCAAACAAACTGCGAACTATTAAACAACATGCTCCTTCATGGTTGAGTCGTCTGATTTAATAAAAAGTGAAAGAAGAATTTCCCATTGCCTCCTCTCATTACAGCCTTAACTCGGATTACTGTGAAAATAATGAGAAGCAAGTTTGAAACTGTATAGTGTTGAGACCCACTCAAGGTTTTTAACCAAAAAATTAAATCCCAACATAACAAACAGAGCCCGACTGTCACAAAGGGTCGTGGGATCAAACATTGTAGGTGCAAATGTTTTTCTAATGCCATGCTCTTTAGCAGCACTGCTCAAGTCCAGATCCTTGTGTCTCTATTGAGAGTGTAGCCAGAGCAGCTGACGTTAAAAACAAGTTTAAAAAAATAAAATAAAATAAAAAATCTGATGTCAGTTCAGCTGTAAATTCATCCCGTTGTCTTTCTCTTGTTTGCTAAACAATATGATACTAATTTTACCTCCATTACCTGAAGAAAACTCGCTTCTCGTTACAGACAGAGTAAAACATTCATGGCCACAAATATAAGTTATGACAGGGAGCAGACTCATTGGTCAGGATTTCCACAGCAGGCCTTAGTTTATAATGTGGGAAGAAAATAACCATATTCAACATGCAGTTTTTCAATGAGGTCAATAAATATATAAAAGGTTATGACTGAAAACCATAAATGTGATGGGCCCCTGACAGCTACTGGGCCCCGAAACCTAAACCTAAAGAACCCAACTCTAAACTAACAGTGGACGACTGGTCCCATGAATAACCAACACTCTGCACATGGACCCTGTATCAGCAGCTGATGGATGGATGGATGGATGGATGGATGGATGGATGGATGGATGGATGGATGGATGGATGGATGGATGGATGAGAGACGGATCAGGCTTTAAAGGTGTCCCCCCCCATCAGGCTGGACCAGATTCACCTCAGTCAAAGGAAACATGCGAAACACAAGAGAGTGTAACATATAGTCATAAGGGAGCTGGATCACATTTTCCTTTTTCTGCCATTTAAGATGCAGGTGAAGTGGAAAGAGTCTCCTCACAGACTTGAGAGTGTAAATGTGTCGTCTACAACTTCCTGGATGTTTTTGCGAAATTTCTTTTTTTTTTTTTTTTTTATCCTTTTTAATCTTGATATTTCTTCTTTTTGCCCAACAGCGTCTTGAGTTCAGCACTTGGTTTCATCTTTATTCTCTCTGTCCTTCAGACTCTCAGATCTGGAGACATCCCATGCTGTGTTTCAGTAAAGAGGCTCTGTCCTCACCTCTCACCACGCTGCCCTCACAGGCGCTGCAGACAGAAGCTGTTAAACTCTTCAAGGTAAACACTAAGATACATACGTAGATATGTTTTATATCAAACAGTGTAATAATTGACAGTTTCCTGTAGTTGTTGGAATCATGTATCTCGACTGCAGGTCATCAAGATTGGCTTTTTCTTTAGAGACAAATGCTGCTTCCCACTGCATTGCAGAAAGACTTTTAATCGACTTTTAATCGTAATCAGTCAGATTACGGCGGTATCTCGTACAGATATGTCTTGGCTGCGACTCCAAAGCCTCATGATGCTGTCTACCACTCTGCTCACACGCTTATAACACTCATCACTGCATCCTCTCAGGGAGGTGTGACTTGCATGCACATGTATTCATTTATAAGGTCCTTAATGGAAAACTACCGTCGTACATTTCGAATGACTGGCTCACACTGTCCCTCCAGAGTTACAAACTTTGTTATAACTCTTGGTCATGTTAAATCCATAATCCTAAACTTTTTATCTTCTGCTCGTACCTGTTTTAATTGATTCTGTTATTATATTGTATTTTATGTTTGTTTTAATTTGATTGTTGCTCTTTTATCCTTTATTTTTTATATACATTTGCTTGACGTCATGGTAAACAAGGGTTCTGGCCTCAGTGATTTTCACGTTTAAATAAAATTAATCTAATCTCTCCTCTCGTGTCTGTCTTGGTGCATCATCTCTCCTCAGACTTGTCAGCTTTTCATCAACGTGGCCATCGATGCTCCGGCTATCGACTACCACGTGTCGCTGGCCCAGAGCGCCCTGCAGGTGTGTCTGGCCCACCCAGAGCTTCAGAACGAGTTCTTCTGCCAGCTCATCAAACAGACCCGCAGGAGGCAGCCGCACGGGCACCCAGGACCCCTGCAGGTCCGCACCCTCGCCACACGGTGGCAGCAGATGCTCATGCTTTTCTGTGTGAATCCTTGAATGAGGATTCACTGCAGACACTGATCTCTTGGACGAAAAAACAAAGTCAAATCTTTCATTTCTTTATTTTTCAAGCCCTTTGGTTCATGTGTCCAGTGTTCCTTGGAAACTCTGGAGAGCTGTGTTTCTCATTTATTGGCATGAACAGAAAAAGTTGCTCTACATCAGAAACTCTTTCTCCACCAGGTGGTCATGTGATCCTCTATGACCAATAACCAGACGCCTCAGCACCACCTGTTGTAAAGGAAGTTATTATGTCTCAGTCAACACAGGATTCAAAGGCAAAAACATGAGTCACAGTTCAGCGACACAAATGAGCCACAAAGACAGTGACTTCTTTGTGATACTGTACATGAATGAGCTCAGATTAACTCGATCAAAACTAGTTACTACTGTGAAAGTCTTCATGTTTCATGGTAAAACAAAATGCAACAGAGCAGCTGTTTTCCGTCTGTCTCATGCTGCACAGATTCCAATATGTTTCATAAGTGTGAGAGTATGTGAGGGTTGTGTTGCGTAACAGTGTGTTTGTTTGTCATTTTTCAGGGCTGGCAGTTTCTGGCCTTGTGTGTTGGACTGTTTCTGCCTCAGCATCCTTTCCTCTGGCTGCTCCAGGTTCACCTCAAAAGACACGGAGACTCTAGGTGACAAGAAACACTGAACCAAGGCTTATTTTATTATTTATTATAAGTCTTCTAAAAGAGATCAATTTATTTTGCGGCCAGATAATTATGTATTATTATTATTATCATAAATCTAGCATGATCCAATGACCAGAGGTGCAGCAATCCGCTTTTGATATTCTTCATCATACTGAAAACAGGGATTTTCTAATTTATGACATTACTACAATGAAATTTTGAATAATCTTGATATGTTGCCCCCACATTTGTCTTGTAAACCTGACATATTATGCTTTGATTATACTGACATGAAAATATCTAAGGCCAACTTGTGAAATCTTGTACAGGAAAATCATTATGTGCTGGTGCTGTATCACAACACTGGCCTTTACGCATCTGTCTCACACAGACGTCATGCAAACGACAGCACCTATCACAGATTCTAGCTCTGCATGTATTTGAATACAGTTTGAATGCTAAATACATTTCCTCCCCCGACTTAATCAACTTAAACTCAAAGGAAGGTAAATCCTGCCGAAGTGTGGAGCGTGAAACTTGTGTTTATTTGCTCTTTCAGTTGCATTATGAGAAAAACAGTTTTTGCAGCTTAACTGATGCTAGAGACTAATATTTAGGATTTATCTGCTTCTGCTGCTTCGATTCACGTTTTAAACTTCTTATGGAAATGCAATTTTAAATCACTGAAGAGTCCTTGAAGCAAATTCAGTATAAATTAACTTCAGCTTTCAAACATATACAAGCGTTAGGGATGAGACAGATTAAAAAAAACACTCAAGATAAGTTGATGGTGAATTTTCCATTATTGCGATAATCATTAACATCATCACACGAGAAACGAAAATGCTTTGTAGTTTGCCAACCAAGGACCAAGGTGTGGCTCAACTCACATTCTCAAACTCTCTGTCACAAGGCTGCAGGACTGTTTGATGCTTAATTCAGTTTGAAACTACTTAACTATTTCAAAGGATCATTCCTGTCAGTGAAAAATAAAGCCTGGTTGAAAAAAAATACAGGAAATATGTGACAAAGAACAGAATTTTATTAACACAGGGGGACCTCGTGATTTATAATTTACCTTATTAAGACTGTTTTTCACTAAAACGGATGTATCTATTTACAATGCAATAAAATATTTCTTTCTTGCTCAACTGTATGTTTTAGAGCCATTTTAAGAGCTTAAATTATATCATATCTAATGATTATTATGCAATTATTTTGGCTCAGGATAATCATGACACCTAACTACCATAGAAATATGCACATGGTGATGACGGACCTGATTTAATGTAATTAATATTAATATTTAATGAACTCTTTTCTAGATGCTGCTGTAGCAGTAGACGTTTTAACGTGCTCACATGCTGCTGCTGTACAGTGTCGTTCTTTCCTGTTGCCCTCAGGACGGAGGTGGGTAAATATGCCATCTACTGCCAGCGGTCCATGGAGCGGACGCAGCAGAAGGGGGAGAGGCAGGCCCGGCCGTCCCGTATGGAGATCCTCTCTATCCTGCTGAGGAATCCCTATCATCACTCGCTGCCATTCAGCGTCCCCGTTCACTTCCTCAACAAAACCTACCAGGTAATGATAAGACACAGTCACAGTCTCACAGGAAGACAGGTGATGGTAATGACACAGTGAAGTCTGAAAAGTTAACTAGCTTGAATTTGGCCGATATATTCTCCCATTACAGTCCACTGTCATGCACATCCTCTCTCTGCTGCCTCACTGCCCCACCCCACTACTGACCTGTGCGCTCCAGGTTTCTCCTGAGTGGGTGTTTGTTTTTGTCTCTTCCTGTTTCTCGTCTCTCTCTACATACAGGAGGAGGCACTAACCTCGTAGGAGCTCTGAACACACAGGGATACGGACACCTGGCTTAAAAATACCTGTGTATCTGCGTCTGATATTTGTCAACCTGATTTTAGCCCTCACGTGTCTTTCCTACACATCTTAAATTTAAGATGTGATTAAAAAAAGAACATGTTAAACATTAGCATGTTAGCTCTGAACTCCACCCCATCACTGAGTCATGTTGTTGTTAGATGTGTCCAGGTGTTTTTTTTCTTCAGTCTCTATTCAAAGCTGAACAATGAAGTTTGAATCTCGTCCAACATCAGTGTCTGACCTAAACAATGCTCTTCTGGATGAATGGGCAAAGAAAATTCCCACTGACTCCAAAATCGTCCCAGAAAAGTCGACGCTGTTGCAGCCGCAAAGGGGGAACCAGCTCCATATTAATGCCTATGGATTTAGAATGAGATGTCATAAAACCTCCTGTAGGTGTAAAGTGCAAGTGGCCCAATACTTTTGTCTATATAACATATATTATATATTTTTTCCTTTATGTTAAATCACATGACCAGCCATTTCCTTGTGATTGCTCTTCTGAAGGACCTTTCTTATACCAAGATAGTGCTTAACTGTCATGATCATTTTCATTATTATATTTTAACAATTGCGTTTAATTTCCTTTCCTCAGGTGGTGAGTTTTGATGCCTCAACCACGGTGGATGAGTTTCAGTGTCGCCTGAACCAGGACACCGGCATGAGAAAAACTGGGCTCTCTGGTTTCAGCTTGTACACCGATGATCCTACTGGACGAGAGCTGGAGCACTGTCTGCAAGGAGGCATCAAGGTGCCTCTTTAATTGATCAGATGGTCACTTTTTGAAGGAAGGACGCGTCAACACACTCAAATCTGCCTTCTTCATATCTTCTACAGATTTGTGACATTATCGCCAAATGGGAGCAGGCCTGTAAGGAGCAGCACACCGGCAAGTCTGAAAACACCAGGACTGTTCGCCTCACCTACAAGAACAGGTAGAGAAGAACATAATGTGTCCACAAAGGCTTTAAACGATGATATGTTAACACCAGTGTCCCAGTTCAATGGCTTCGAAGTCCAAACAAACAAACAATCAAACACAAATTGAACTGACAGGAAGTGACGGGAGACACAGAGACTGAACACACACAAGTGGAGCAGGTAACCACACTCATGGGCTACAACTAACTCACACTAGGAAAGGAAACGCACTAAGACAGGAAATGAAATAAATACAACTCAACAAATTCTGGAAGTTTAATAATGAAAAAACATCCATCCATAACAAATAGTCCCCCTGCCCCCTGTTTCTATTTTTCTATTATTATTTCTTTCCTTTCCCTTCCTGCCCTGCCCCGTCCTGTCCTGTCTTGTCCCTTCCTAACCCCTCCTGTCTTTCCCAGGCTGTACTTCTCTCTCCAAGTGAGGGGGGAGTCAGAGAGGGAGAGGTTGTTGCTGGCGTATCAGACCAACGAGGCCATCGTAGCTGGACACTTTCCCGTCAACAAGGAGCTGGCCCTGGAAATGGCCGCCCTGCTTGCCCAGGTCTGGAGGTTTCTTACGTTGTTGTTGTTTGTCGTGCGTGTTAATATAGGGAGCTGCAGTTTGTGTGATGCAACTGAAGCCCAGAGGGTTTCATTTCAACAGAAAAGCGCAATTTCTAATTCAGTTATTTCATCACTGTTGTGTTAACGTTTGTGCTCAGGTGGAGTACGGGGATTTTGAGCGTCCATTCTCTGCTCCTGGATCAGCACAGACCAAGTCCAACCAAACCCTGAAGCAGGTTCTGGAAAGATTTTACCCCAAACATTACCGCAGAACTACATCTGAGGAGCAGCTGAGGTATGAAAACAAACTGAAAACCCACTTTGACTCAGTCCACACATGTGACACGTGAAAGGAAAAACCAGCATGTGTTTCTTAGTAGGATATTGGCCCATCACACGCTGCCAGAACTGCATCAATGCTCCTTTGCATTGATTCATCGTTGTCACATCATTGTTCCCCTCAGAATTTCTTTTGAAGTTGGCAGTGAAAAGCTCTGTATTGTCTTTCTTGTGCATGTCTGGATCAGTTGTACTGGAAGTTATTCGCAGGTACTTAGTTTCCTGTCATCGTTGTCATAAGACAAGAACTCCTATAAACTTTTGTATTGTTCGTACTAATCCAGTCCAATCAGGTCTCTGTGGTTTCTTTTATGTATATTTAATTAGTACAAATGATGCCAGAAGACTGTAGGAAAACAGAGGAATCATTAAGCAAATGTTTAGCTATTGAGGAATTTGCAATCAGTGGCATTTCCATCCCTGCTAACAAAGAAATGTCAGTCCAAGATGTTCTCGTGTGGTTCCCAGACGTTGGATCAGAGCTGGGACGTCCCTCTTGTCTTCAAGAAGCTTGAAAAACCCTACTTTTACTGCACTTTCTTATCATTTGTTTGTTATATGATTTTCCTGCACTTATTTAATAGTGTGACTTAATACTTACAGGCTCCTACTGCACTGCAGCATTTTTCAGGTCCCTCATTGTAAGTTGCTTTGGATCAAACTGTCTGACAGTAAATGTAATGTAATGAACAATCAATCATAATTAAATATGTCAGAAGATAAAACCAATGATGGGAATAGTCAAAATGTTGTCAAATGGTCCATTGGGTGAGGCCAGGTTTCACCCAGGACAGGTTGTGACCTGACATATGGAGACAAACAACCATGCACACTCACATTCATATCCACAGGCAATTTGGAGTCTTTAATAAACCTAATATGCATGTTTGGACTGTGGGAAGAAGCCGTGCAGGCACAGGTAAAACATGGCCCTAAACCATTGCAAACTGTGCCATACCCAAATAAGATAATAAAACCAGTGTCAAATCAGTGTCATGTTCATGTCAAAACAACTAGATTGGCGTCAGAGGAAAAGGTTTCACGTTAAATCTGTCTGAGTAAATGAATAAAAATCATTTGTCAGTACATGAAAGACATTTTTCAGACATGAATAATAAATAAAAGTATATAAAGTACGAAACTAGCTCAGTGCTCAGAAAAACTCGGCCTCTAACCAGCTCTGACCCTCCCCCCCACCCAGGCAACTGCTGCAGCGTCTCTCTGCGCGCTGGGCCTCGCTCAGAGGTCGAAGTTCATCTGAGTGTGTCAGGATCTACCTGACCGTTGCCAGGAAGTGGCCTTTTTTTGGTGCCAAAGTGTTTGAAGCAGTGGTAAGTGTGTGTTGTGTGTGTGGTCTGTGTCTGTCTGTCTGTCTATAAGCTCTTGTAAATCTTAGTCTTACAGTACAAGGTAAGTCTTACGAAGTATTATTTGCTTTCAAACCAAAAACATGAGTGTTGAACAAATAAAGATATCAACTAAATGTGTGCAAACATACATTATATGTACTACATTCCTAGAAACCACTATTCACAGATGCATTGTTGTCACAAATCTTTTTGTTACATGATAAAGGGCTTGTGTTGAGGAAACTCTCCTTTTAGTCATATCCTCCAAATGGGATTTTCGCGTCACCTTGCTCGTAGGTGCTGAAATTGAATCGGCCCCTTTTGTTCTTGGCCTCAGCTCATAGCCACAACGGGATTAAATGGATACGAGGCTTTTGGCAGTTTTTTAAGGGAAGTGCACGAAAAAAGGCCAGATATTTCAAAAAGAAGAATGTGAACCTAATCAAGTCAGATGGGTGGTTTTCAAATTCATATTTCAGCGCTAAAGAGCAGATATTTGACAGCTTCATCTGACTTCATATGAAAATCTCTTCCTTTCCAATTTTAACAATAAACAATCAAACAAGATGTCATTAGGTTGTGGCTGCAACTGCAACTTTGGAAGGTAAAGAAAAAGAAAAGGATGCTGCTCTTATTCATATTATTGGTATTTAATCAGCCTCAAAACCCAAGCCATGCAAAGAAATAATGGTAATACCTGAGATGAATCAAAGAAATCAAGAAATTGTTCATTGATTGTGTCGAAACTCATCCAATCCATGAGGCGTAATAGCTTTAATTTGCTAGGCTCTTAAAACCTTAATTAGACTTATGTATATTTACTGTAGTGAGGATGAAGAGCACTCACTTCCTGTTTCTGTCTCTGGTTGTAGTCCATTACCTCCTCTCCAGACCAGGGCGAGCGTGTTTGGCTGGCGGTGCATGAGGATGGTATCAGTGTTCTGGAGCACAACTCTATCGTAAGTATCTCTGATGTTACAGGGTCTCCACACCTGACCAGACATGACTGCTTTGCTCTGCTTTGCTGCTGACATCAGTGGGAACAGAGATGTCATAAAGTGATTTGATGCTGAGTATTTTCATTGGAAACAGTGTACAACAAACAATGTAACTTATTTTATATATATATATATATATATATATATAGTTTGGAATCTTCTTCAATACAACATGATATTAATTTTTTAAAATATGGTCCTATTTAGAAGAAAATAGACCATAAACAGGGTATGAATCAGGTTGTGGCTACCGTATGATTGACAGACTGTACCACCCAATAAGGATAGAGCAGGTCAGATCCACCCCTCACTCCTCCTCAGCTCCACCTTCTCCTCCAAATATGGTTTCTTCAGGTTTCAAAAAACCAAGATGGCCGACGGACAAATTATAAACTGTAGGCTTCAAAACAAAAGTCCACAAACCGATGGGTGGTGATAGAGTGGGTTGACATTTGATACATGACTTTTTAAAAAAGTGAAAGGGTCTAAATACTTTCTGAAGTCACTATATGTGCCTTTATGTTTTATTCTGTTAATGTTTTTTTGTCTTCTTTATCAGAACAGTCGTAACTTAAAATATCTGTGTGTTTAGAAACCACTGGTGTCCCATCCCTACAAGAACCTGATGACGTTTGGAGGCTGCAAACAGGACTTCATGCTGGTGGTGGGACAGAGCAGTGGAACCAACACCAGCAAAGACAAACCAACAGAGAAACATCTGTTTGCCATGGACACCTCCAAGGTTAGAGTCATTTCATCCACGATCCATCTGCTGTTTCATTTCATCTTTGGCGTGGAACTGATCAAAAACACTGTTCACCTTTATTTTATGTGAAATTATACTCGTGGCTATAATTGAATTATCAACACATCAAAACATTTACTGAGCTAATAAATCAAGTGAGAGGTATGGCCATTTCCCCATAGACTTCAATACAATACTTCTTTCTAAAACCAGTGGAGTTGCCCCACCTTATGGTCAGTAGATAGAATGAAGGTTTAAGGATTGGCAGCATTGACTTCACTTTTCTGACCCAGAGTCAAAGTCCACCACAGTCTATGACACAAACACTGACACACCTTTTTCGTTTTGTTTCGTCAACAGATCAGGGAAATCACCCTCCTCGTCTCCAGTTACATCAACAGTGCCCATCAGCAGAAGGCCGCCGCCCACCACCTCTCGGCCCCGGCTCTGATGGTGGCCCAGCCCGTCAGCCTGAAGAGCAAAGAGCTGAGGAGCAAATCCCCGCCAGCGCTGGGGCGTCCCAGCAAGACCCCTACTCTGCTGTGATGACAGCCTGAAGATAAGACCTCGAAATACTCACTCTGCTGAGCTGCCTTTTTCCTTTTTTCTTCTTCTTTTTTTTTTTTTTAAACTGAAATTTGAAATTACAGCTGCAGCAGGACTGATCTCAATGGGGCCAGATTAATTTCTTGTATGTGATTGGCAAGGCAAGACAATTTTATTTGTATAGCCCATTTTTACAAACAGTTTGTCTCAAAGTCTCTTTACATAGCATCATAACAACATCCTCTGCCCTTAGACCCTCACATCGACTGAGGAAAAACTCAAAACAAAAACCCTTTTAACAGGGAAAAAAAAGAGAAACCTCATGGTGAGAAACAGAGGAGGGATCCCTCACCCAGGACGGGCAGACGTGCAATAGATGTTGTATACAGACAGGAAACAGGTAACAATACAGAATATGCACAGATGGAAATGGTGTGCAGGAGTTAATGAAGGCAGTTTTTGATGGGAGGGAAGGCAGGGAGAGTCAGGCAGCTTAATGGGAGTAATGGGTGGTAGACTGGTTCCTGGGAAGGGAGGGCAGGTCGGTTTAACAGCAGGGGTAAAAGGGGAAGGGGGTGATGCAGGGGACGGTTGGTGGAGAGAGATGGAGCTTCAGTGGATCTGTGGAAAGAGAGAGAAAGAAAGAGAGAGAGCGAGACACCAAGGCCAAACTACAAGGTGCAGTAGATAATGAAAATAATAATTTAAAGGAGAGGAGAGGAGAGGAGAGGAGAGGAGAGGAGAGAGCTCCATGTAACCTGATGTATCCCCCAGCAGTCTCAGCCTATAGCAGCATAGCTATAAAAATGGTTCAGAGCTACCTGAACCTGAACTAAACGCTCTGTCATAGAGGAAGGTTTTAAGCCGAGTCTTCAATGTAGTGAGAGTGTCTGCCTCTCTGACCCATGGAGAGAGTTGGTTCCACAGTAAAGGAGCCCGATAACTGAAGGCTCTACCTCCCAGTCTGTTTTTAAAGATACTGGGAGTCACTAACAGACCTGATTGGTCAAAAGCACTTATCTCCCTAAACCAGCTGAGGTTGCAGCAGTTCACTGATTATTGGGAGTTGATGTCCTGCAGTTTTAACACGTTGACCTTCTGAAAGGTTACTTTCTCAGAGAACACATTATGAGATTTGGGCTTAAACTGGAGCTTTAAGCTTTATCATAAGGTACAAGGGTGTCGAGGAACAAATAAGAAGCTTTGCTCGGCAGTCTCCAGGGACAGTTGTTGTCTCCCTGATGAGTGTGTTGCTTTTATGTTCTGACTCCAAAGAGATACGTGTCTCATTAATCTGTGCAGTTTGGTAAAGATGTTGTTTGAAGTTAATATTTCGCCTTCATACACAATATAGAAGAGGCTTTATGAAGAAATAATTTAGAGGGTGGTTTTTTTTCTGTCCTGTAGGGAACAGTAACTCTACAGTGAGATGTTTTTGTATAATGAAGGATACTGAACAATATGTTGGACAGGAACAGGTAACAAGCTGCAGCTGAAGAGTAAAGAGAATAAACCAGCGGCAGTTAAATTGGAAATGATCCGTTTTCCGTAATGTGGAATGGATAGAGTTAGTTTCAAGGAGAAGAGAGTGAACTTTAGAGGAAGCCAGGCTGTGTGCTCTTAGTTACTGAATAGCCAAGGAGAGCAGTGAAACTTTAATCAAGCACAAGCACCACAGTCAGTACGATGCCACCACATCGTATAGGGAAGTACGAAGGATTCATGAGTCATAATTTAAAGGAAGATGGTAAGAGGATGTGAAAGATGTTGATGGAAATGTGGTGGTTGCTTTAGAGAAGAGATGTAGGATATGGTCAGTTCTGTTTTCATGCCTGGTGCGACAAAGTATATGTTAAAGTTTAAGTTTTTTTTATGACGATAAAGTGACCAATTTCACTTAAAGATAAACTGGAAAAACAGGACAAGTGTAAGGTACTTTGCCCTCCCAGTTTTGTCTTATGCCTGTATACAAGAAGAATTGTCCAGTATTATATTTATTTGTCATATGAAATACATTGTATTTAAATCATCCTTGGAATAAGTGATATAATTATTGTGCAAGTCTAAAGCTTGAATAAACTACAGCTAAATGAGTGACTGGGTTTCTAGATGATCTGCTCTTTTATTCACTCGGGTCATAAACCATCTTCTCTGGGAAATGATCAAGATTTATAGAAACCATAATATTTTTCCTACTTCGCTATCCGTGCCATGTGTCCATGGTCCAGCTTCCTCATTGGTGCAGATGTTGCTGACATACTGATACCTGCAACAAGTGCCTGACAGCAACTGACACACCTTCATTCCTGTAGTCTCTCACAGAGGAGAGCGAGAGAGAGAGAGAGGGAGGCAGAGGGGGAGGGGGAGGACATATGATACCTAAGCTGCCTGAACTAGTTTGAGACATGCCTTTGTGCCCGTGTTTCTATGGACACAAGGGGGGGAGGGGTCAAGGGAGAAAAGCTGGGTGAGGTAAAATGGAGCTAGGGCACAATAGACAAATGATTGATAGTAATATTAGCGGTGGGTCATAATGTGCGTTCAGGAAGTGGTAGGAACAGAGAAGAATCTAAGACGAAGTTCCTGTTTACAGATCAATTGTGCTCAAAACATAAACTAGATTCATTTCCAGCTATGAAATGGTTAGCAACTGTTTTTGTGTGACCTTGTGTGACTTGGATAAATAAAAAAAGAGAGTCAACCGTCAGTGGGACTCCTCTGTGATGTGAAGCTTTAATGGGGACTGGCTCCTGAGGTGCTGCCTTCAGGGAGAGAACAGCCACACAAAACACCACTGATCATGTTTTGACAGGAAAACAGGTATTTTTACCTGAATGTCTGGGGGGAAAAAACACCTCTCTCCAGTTTGCAACAAATCACCATCTCAGGCTTTTTTTTTTTTTGCGTGTGTGTCATTGTTCAATTAAGACGATTTCTGCAGCTTCGTCTGTGCCGGACTTTGACTTTTCACTTCAACCTGTGAATAAAGGCTCTTGCAGCGTTGTTTTAAGTCACTATTTGTTATGTACATACTTACTTGCGTGAGCCAGAACCTGACTGACAGGTTGAACACGATGCCAAACAGTTTCACAGATACAGAAAAGACAGAAAATGACCAGCCCTCTCTACACTAACAGGTGTGTTAGATCAACACAAAAACACACTCACTCTCTGGTCTCAGCTGTTTTTACGCCATTATTGCTAAAAGCTTACGTTGTAGTCAAGCAGGCTGAGAATGACTGATCACTGGGTGTATTTCCTGCATGTAGGACTTCAAATTTCCTTCAAAGTAAAACTATACCAGGGCAGATTCAAAAACAGGCCCGACACACCTGTCAGAGCAGAAAACCAGTATAAACAAAAGGGTAGTGACTGTCCACCTTTCTCAAAGCAGCCATCTTGCACTCGGGGGGAAAAAAAAAAAAAAAAGATTTTAAACTAAGTGAAATATCCAGAATTAATTTGAGCAACTCTGACTTTATATTAGACCGACTTTGAGGTTGATCGTGTATTTAAATAAGCAAAAAAATAAAAACTTCCTGTAGGCTCTTTCCCCATCCCCCCACGGCTGTAATTTTCTACTGAGACTGAAACACAAAAGGTTCGTCTACAGCAACTTTTGCAACAACACAAAACATGCAACACAACAACAGTCTTTTAAAAAATTTTTTTTTTTTTTTTTATTAAAAACAATCCATTATGACAACACACATATGTAAGAAAGACACTGTACAATCTATGACTTTAAACCGTTCAACAAGTTCTAAACATGAGGCATGTGCCGATCATATTTTTAAAAAGCACGTTGTTACGTCGAGATTGGAAAATGCATTAAGACTTTACACAATTTATAAATAATGGCAGAACCAGTAGCGCCAACAATGATTACATCAAAGTTGATTGTTCCTTTCCAATCTGCATTCAATCCTGAAAAAAAAAAATTAAAATAAAACAAAAAAATAAAATAAAAGGCACAATCCAACTGCTAAAAAAAAAAAAAAAAAAAAAAAAGTTAATCCCAAAAGGAGATGTACCAGAGCGCTCTTCAGACTCCTGCTGCACTGAAGACTTTACATGTTGTCCATCTCTCTTTGCTGGATTATAAAGAGATAAAATAGGTTTAATTGTGGTGCAACAAGTTAATTTTGTACTCAGATTGATGTAAAGTGAAACGTTACATCAGTTCAACTCACCTGTGCTTTGTTGTACCGCTGATTCTGACGCTTTTTGGCAAAGATCTACACACAAACAGAAAAAAAATAATTAGGACTCATCCAGAAATTAGTTACTTATATCTTATTTAAAAAAAAACAAACAAAAAAAAACATCTAGAAACATGCACTTACCAGGACCAGCACGCCGGCAACCACAGCCAGCACCACCACCACGATCACAGCAATGATCCCACCAGTCAGGTGCTTCATGGTGAAAGTTGGGGCCTCCTCATCCACGTAGTAGACCAGGATGTTCTCCATCTCCAGTTTCTGCTTGCCAGAGGCGACCTGAAAGGTTTCTTGGTCCTTGAACAGGGGCAGCGCCTTCACCTGCAGGAGGAGGATAAAAAAAAATGGCAAGGGTCAATGAACAGGCCTCTCTTTAAGCCTTTTAAAAAAAAAAAAAGTATATTGTAAAACAAAAAAGCTTTGACATACATCTTTCTCCATGTAATAGGCCATATGGGTCAGGTCACTCTTGCGCTCTCCCATTGGCTTCTTCACATCCACCACAATCATGCGGGCTTCAGGGTCATACTGCAGAGAGACAGATTACAGCATATTAGTTGTGCGTTTTTTTTTTTTGTGATGGATTGCTGAAAATGAAAACACTACATAGGTTTTAGTTTGTGCCCCTCTCACTCACCTTGACATTCTCCACCATGTCCTTGTTGAAGTTCCTGTAACGCTTGTGAATGGCGTTCGCCACGTCACTGCATTAGAGAAAAGAAGTATTCTTGTGAAACTCTAACCTTAACAATGTGAAAACAAAGTGGAGGCTGTTGAATATACTTACGCCTTCAGAGTTCCTTCATTCACTTCACCGTCCACCTTTTTGTGTGTCAGTTGGAGACGGACCCAGCTGGAGAGAAAAGAAAATGAGACACAGGTAAACAAACATTCAGAGCTGCACAGTGAAATAATTCATCCGAGTACCAAACCCTGCTCGTCGCTGAGGGTGAAGTTACTCACTAGGTCTCCACCAGCTTCTCACACTTCAAGTTTTTGTCTCCCTTGTCAGTCCGACGCACACCAGCGCTGTTGACACACCAGCACTCCTCTGTGTTGTTGCACTGCTTGGCCTTGAATTTGCCGTCGTTCTCACACACTGGGTCGTAGATGCCATCGTTGTCCACAAAGGCGGTCTCCACTGGCTTCCCTCCTGTACGGGTGCTCAGGCCCTTTCTAGCCCTGTACATCTCAGCCTTCATCAGGAAGCACTTGGGGATCACTGGAGGTGAAACATAAGGCACATCATGAGCAGGCGGGGACACGCCAGCCTGAACGAAAGGAAGTCTCGGGCCTTGATGACGGCATTACTTACAATCAGTGCAGTTCAGCGTTTGTCTAACATTGTCGCCAACCAAAACGTAACACGAGCATGGCTCATCACAGGTGGCCCACTTCATTGTTTCACATGTACCTGAGTAGAAAAACATGTTTTTTTTTTTTGTCAGTGAGGCCAAAATATAATTAACACCATTGATGGTAGACAAATATTACATCTGCAGTCCCCAATGAGAAAATGACAGTTTCAAACATTTAATGGCTTATTCACTAATATATATCATATCTGTGGACAAAGTCGTACAGTGGTTAGAATTACAGACACACATCCAGCATGTGTCAGAGGCCAAGTCTAACCCTGTTCAATAAAAGGTTTTACTGCACAATAAACAGCAGGTATGAACCAACACCTGGGCGTTGGTTTCTCTCCACAGCCTCGTCCCCGAAGAGTGGGACAAATCCTCCCAACCCCCACTCACCAAGGAAACTAACACACCTTTTAATCCACTACTCAGATTCTCTCATCGACAATTAAGTCACTTTACACAAAAATAATTAACTACACAAGGGAAGAAACACGGGCAGCAGTTAACTACAGGTGGTTTAAAATGAATTATTTAATATTCTAACTTATTATTCAGGTATTGTAACTACATTAGTACAAAGGAATGAGATAACAGATGAGACATGTCTCTCCCAAACTGCTCCCCGAGACATTTGGCCTGACAAACAAACGAAGAAAGAAAAAAAATTTAAATCAATTTACTCACAGGCCTGAGCTGAAGCTCCCGCCACCAAAGCAGCGAGGGCGAGAAAACCCCACATCTTCATGGTGAAATGAGTAAAAACAAGAAGGAGCTGATGAATAAGTTTCCCTGTCCGTCCGTCGTCCGCAGAGGTTAAAGAGGGAGTGAAGCAAAGCGTCTTCCTGCAGGTGTGTCCTGGTCAAACCCGTTTGGAGACAAACTACACGAGCGCGCGCTCACGTAAAGGTAAAAGAGACTCAAAGCTGCGCGAGCACCACTTCGGCTAATTACTGATTAAATCCCTGCTGGTTGTTCCTGTTCGACTCTGAGGCTCTGGACTCAACTTTTAAAAGACAATACAAGCCCCAGGTCTTATGACGTTGATGAGGGGCGGTACCATAGAAAATAACGCACCTTTTTTTCCGGTATGACCATATTTGGTGTCACCCCTCCCCCCTACTCTCTGTTATGATAGAAACTAAAACGATAGAAACTGGAAAACCATGTCTAATTCCATGTATATATGTATATATATATAAATAAATCAAAAGTAGACTGGAAACAAAAGCAAAACAAAAACACATATAACAATAATAAGTAATAATAATAATAATAATAATAGGGGCAATAACTATGATAATAATGGTGGGGTTTTACCAGCCACATAGGTTTGTTTTTATGTCTATGTGAGCATGTGAATGAAATGAAAAGGTAAATTAATTTATTTGACCTAAACGTCGGGGAAGCAGAGATATTTGACCCTGATTTTTAAATGTTAATTTATAGTTCAGTTTACATTTCATATATTTCATTGAATAGTTTACACTCATGTATTAATATTCATAGATTCCAAATATATTGTAAGCTATGGTAGGTATGATATACCTATAGGATATTTTAGCGCTTTATTATTTTATTTTATACTTAGTGGCATCCCCACAGTTGTTTCGATGCCATTATGAATTATGCCATATATGAACATTTTCTGGTACATCTCCCTGTGTCCAAAGTTGTGTATTCTCGTTCACATTTTATTCCACACACCTAAAAATATCCCAATATGCGCAAAACATCCAGAGCGTTGAAGAAAATAAGCGTGAATTTGTATCTTGTTTATGATAAAGTGACAAGCATTGCGATATGATGACATCATCAACTGTCTGAGCCTGAGGTACCTGACATGACAGAAACTGGAGGTTGGGAAAACATTTCTCAGGTGTTGTTGAGTCACACTCTGCTGGATGACAGGGCTGCGTCACAGCCTGAGATCTAATGGAGAGATTATCTGTCTGAGAAATATTCTCACCAGCAGAGCCTAGTTTGTTACTATTAATAAAACGAATAATTATTACTTAATTGTTAAAAGGCGTCAACTTATCAGTTGACGCCTTTTAATAATTAGGTGTGCAAAACAAAACAGAGGAGGGTGGGGGGGATAGTTTTAAAATCTGCAGTTGCGTGGAAAGCTTGTGCAGAAGCACAGAATGCGAGGGTAACAAAGCAGGGGCAGATGGGGAGAATTATAGTGGCGACTGAGGATGGGGGCAGTAAGTGTGTGTGCTCTGTGCACCTTTAAAGAGGAAACAGGTGGAGCCACAATACCTGACATATTTTCTAAAGTTTCAGACACATTGTTTTCACTCGCAATCCACATCGGCCATCTCTATTTATTTATTTTTTTAAATCTTTTTTAAGTTCGTAGTTTTAGAGTCTGTCAAGATGTAATCGTGCTTCACGGTCACTTTTTAGTCATGAACTGTGTAGCCTCATCTTTTCCTATATAAACTCACTACACAGCTTGTCAAGACTTGTAAGGATTCGAGTTTGCCAACACCAACAGGAAGTAGATTCATATACGTTTTACTGGAACAGTTAAAGATTTCGGGATTTGAATAAATCACGGCCTCTGGCCTAGAAATAGCACATAACCTTCCATAAATAACAACAGTTTGATGTTTTTACTCTTCTGTTGTTGTAATCTACAGATTAAAGGTGATGGCAGAAGGAGCCAAGGTCCTGATTTCCTGTGGTTCCAGTCATTGTGCCGATCTAATTTTACTAATCTATAAATACTGTGAAAAGCAGTTGCTGTTGTGAATTTGGAAAGTTAACAAAGAGGACACACACTACACACCTGCACTGTATGGATTGCAGATGCAGCTAAAGTCATGCAGCAATGACACAGATCCGTTAGGCCCTTGAATGTTTTTAATGATTCACTCTTACACACTTATTACACATTTATCACCTGCCGTGTCATTCACCTGCACTTTTCCTTTTATAATCAATGTTGTGCTTGTGGTGATATGTAAACATATGTGTTTTTTGATTTTTTTTTTTTTTTGTATTTCTAAAGATGGCTGCCTTTTTGTATTAAAGTTCTGATGATTAAATCCTCAGCCATCAGAGCGACATTTTAGAGGAAGCATTTGACATTTGGGAAATTCACCTTTTTGCTTACACTGTTCACGCTAGGTTCAGCTACTCACATCTGTTGTTTTATGGTTAGCGCCTCTCCAGATGGTGCAGAATCGAAACCGAGCTCGATACGGCCACAAACCGATAAGAAACGTAAAACCCAGGCCATAAGCCTCATGACCTGAATGTAAAGTAACAACAAAGGCTACACAAACAATTGCACAGGCCCGAGTGTGCAGATAAATCCAAACGACAGGCCGTAAAAACTGATTTACTTTTACCCCACATGTGGACGGGGGCCAATAAACCTGCTCAGTACCTGATGCTGCCTTATCTGTCCAGTAGCTGCTGCCAAGGGTTTATTATATACTGTTACACTGAGGAAAAAGGTCTCAGGTCATAATGTACATATTTTTTAAATAAAGAACTAATGCAGCAGCGCCCGGTGGCTCACCTTGTACATTGTCTACCATCACAGCTCATTCCTAACTGCATTCCTGGGTTTGAGTCTGACCTGCGGCCTTTTGCTCCAAGCCTCCACCCCCAAGTGTCGCCCCCTCTGCTTTCCTGTCTCTCTCTCACTGTAACTGTAATAAAAATGCCCCAAAAAACAACTCTGTTTTGTTTAATCAACTCTCTGATGTTTTAATCAAATCAAAATCAAATCAAATCTTATTTATATCGCACCAAATCATAACAAAGGTACCTCAAGGCACGTTTCATATGACAGAATAATTGAGAAAGAGAGAGAGAGAGAGAACAAGACCAGGAGAGAAGAGAACACAATTGAATACAAGCAAAACATACAGATGTAAAGAGTATTAATGATAATGGCAATGATCGATACTAATAATAATTGTACATTAGTAAATAACAGCAGTAAGTTAAAATAATAGAGGAAGCAAAAATAGTAGCATTACTAATAATAATTATTGCAGCAGCAGGTGTTGAGCAGGAACATGGGGGCAGCTGGGACTTAGTACCTGCAGAGAGAGGACAGAAGGGAAAGAACAAACTACAGGGGAGAGAGAAGACACAAAGTTAATGAGAGATGAGGTGCTCAGTGTCCCCCAGCAGTCTAGGCTAGACGTTAAACCAGAAGGAATGGATCTGAGTGTTGGCTCCTGAAAAAAAAAGTCATTTAAATGGTCTAAATGGTTTGATTAAACTGGTTATTATACTGGTGTCAGCGGTGTTTGTAATAAGATCTCCATGTTTGTAATATGCAGCTTTGCTATAAACTGATATCTCTGACAAACACAGTCAAATCCTTGATGCTAGAAGCGTCCAAATCCCTTTCTCCCCAGATGAACAGCTGAATGAAAGTCCTTTTGCTGTCCTGTCTTCTCAGCTACAGTGAAGAGGACAAATGAAAAGCCCTCCAGGGCCTGGTCCACTTATTGTGCGCGAGCTGACACATAAGCAAGGGAATATGGGTGTTCCTCTTCCCAGAGGTTTAAGATGTCAGGGCAGTACATGGTATGGTGAGGTGGACCATTGTCCTGATTCCCAGGGGTGGAGGAATCAAGACAGAGGTGGAGGAGGAGGAGGAAACGGAAGAAGCTGCCTGACGACAGAAGTTCAACGTTCGACGAAGAGAAGGAGAAAGATCCAGAGGAGGGGAGTCCACGAGTCTCCCCACGAAAGACTGAAAGCCCATCAGGTGACAGAGAAACATGCAGTAAGTGAAAATATCTGCTACTGTATTTCCTACTTTTCTTTTTTCTTTTCTTTCCTGTTTATGTCATTAATGATTGTTTGTTTTTAGTTTGTTTTAGTTTGTTTTTATTTATGGTCAATTGTTCTACCATTAAAGCACAGACGGCTTCATCTGGACATAAAGAAGATAAAGGTTCATTCATTGCTATGGGATCAGTAAATTAAATAGATTAAATTCAGTTACACAAATTAATTGTATTGATTCTATTTACTAATGCATTGTTTACCCAATCTGACAAGTTTATTTGTTATATTAGTTATTTAGTGATTTTGTCCCTAATAAATCATTTTATAATTCCATCTATTTAGCAATAAATATATTTGTTTAGTCAAACTGATTTCACTCATGAACTTTGCAATGAAAGTTTATCCAAAATGGCAGCATGATATTTAGATAATTTATTTTAGATAATAAAAAGAAAAGAAAACAAGGTAGGTTGCAACAAAAAAAATCAAACAATACAAAATAATTTAATAATAATAATTTAATTTATAAGTTAAAAGGCAGAAATATAAAGTTTTCAACTATAATCTGCTTTTAATACATAATAAGATACACATGCTATAGTACAAAAAGAGATGAGATATAATTAAAGCTTTAGAGGTGCAGGTAGACTCTGTAGCCCTGCGTCGAGTCTTTATGCCGATCTAAGCTAAGATAAGTTGGTTGAACTAACATGAACAGTATATAGAATATATTTATACTCAGAGGTAAAGACCGAACGAGTTCTGTTGAGGGAGAAGAGAGTAAAACAGAAAACAATGACGATGGAAACAAACATTTGACCTTTTCAATAGTCGTCTCCTTACGTTCTCAGATGTTGCAGATGGGGAGGGGGGTTACGGCTGCTGTCATACCCACCTCTATCCCAGCTGCAGCCCCTTAGGGAGGCCTGACACGATTTACAGTAGACAGTCCTACATTTATGTAACAGAAGTCTGCCTCAGCGCTCTCACTGCCCGGCCAGGACCCTCCCCTGAGATACAGACAATAGCCCGATGGGGCCTGAAGGGAATATTGACATTCAGATGGTAACTCAATCAGAACAAACAAGAAGTGTTCTTATTCTTATAATTTAGCTCAAATACTTCCTTGAGCCATAACCTTCAACAAAATGGTGGATGACTGACAGAGCCTTGTGGGACAGCAGTTTTAAACCAGATCCTTTTTAAAATATAATTTTTAACAAATAAGCCTGACCCTGAAGCCAAAGTTGTTAGAGTCTAAAGTTTAAAGTAGGTTTTTTTTTAATGTATAAGAGACAATGAATTCATGATTCACAATTGTTTTTTAATCATTTTTGATGAAATGATAATAAAATATAATTTTTAACAAAGAAACCTGACTTTGAAGCCAAAGTACCCTGAAATTAAAATAGTTTCAGGGTCTAGAGTTTAAAATAGGTCATTTGGTGAATCAGAGACAAAGTCATACTCAATCATAGTGTGTCTCAATCTCAGTCATGCTTCAAAAGTCACAAATCATTGAACAAGTGCGTCTCAGGTAGGTTTATCACTTTTTCTGGGAAAACTGGGAAACACCTGTGTTGTGTTGTGAGTATTTGCAGTGTGTTTGGTTTTGTCAGTATTTGCAGCACGTGCTGTCGAATTGATGAAAATGTCATGTGTCATGTTTTCTTCGGCTGCGGTGCTTTGAGCTCTCAGGGCCACCGTACTATTGACTAAACCAATTGAACAAAGAAAATAACATTTTATTGTTCATGGAGTGTTTATTTCATGGGAAGAGAACAAGCAATATTTTATCACAGATTGTTTAGAAACTTTATTCCTGCTTTAAAATGAGCTCTACAAGGAAGGGATCAATCATAGCTGTGAACAAGCCAAAGCAGAGTGACAGTAAATGACATCTTTGGGTTGTGAGTCAGGATAAGACAATAGGTTTATGTGTGTTAAACTGACTGCAACAACTGCAGTCTGATTAAATCAAGACTTTACTTCCTGTCTTAAGAACGTGTGCTCATGTTTGAATGGTACAGTGGCCTTTAATGACACCTGTGTGCCACCCAGCCCGTTGTGCAATTGCCAGCCACAGTCACGCCCTGTGCCCCCTCTCACCTGCCAGTGTGTGTGTGACCTGGGGTAACGTGGGGGATGGGCTGACTTGTTCTGACATAGATGAGTGCCAGAGGGAAAACATTTATCTTGAAAATGAAACTGATATCCCAGGATCGTTTTCCTGTTTCTGCAGACAAGGATACTCTCTCAATGGAACACAATGTGTTGATAAAACATCATTTCATCCTTATTTTCATTTAAATTTACAGAGGTGGACGACATTAACCCCAGAACTGTACACAACCTCAAAGTGAATGAAACTCTGAATGTACAAAAACTGAATCCATCTTATGTCCAAATGTAGAGTTAGGGACAGGGCTTTAGGGTGAAAGCCGATGACTGATGATTTTCTTTTCTTTGCTCTTGCAGGTTTCCACTCCTGTGGCTGATAAGTCTGTTTGCGGTGCTGGAATACAGCAGTGCAGGTACAGTCAATGAAACCATCTTTACTGTCTTCACATGGACAGTAGAAAACAAATCACACATGCTCTCTCTTTTCTCTTCAGTTGCTGACCCGAGGGACTGCGCGGCAGTGGGTAACAAGTGCCACCCTCAGGCCGAGTGTCTCAAGGTCAAAAACAACTTCACCTGCGCGTGTCGTATGGGCTACCAGGGCGATGGGCTGCTGTGCAACGACATCGACGAGTGCCTCAGTGGCCTGCACAGCTGTCACTCAAAGGCCCGCTGCAACAACACCCTGGGCAGCTATAGCTGTGTCTGCCTCAGCGGATACGTTGGAGACGGCACCGATTGCCAGGACGTCGACGAATGCCAAAAAGAAAACGGTGGTTGTCACGCCAACGCTGTCTGCACCAACTTCGAGGGAGGGCGACAGTGCCAGTGCAAAGTCGGCTTCAGGGGAAACGGCTTCCAGTGTAACGATGTTAACGAATGTGCGAACCAAAGGATCTGCCACTGGAACGCCACCTGCACCAACAACCCTGGGTCCTATGTGTGTACCTGTAACGCTGGTTATAAGGGCAATGGGAATTACCTTTGTCTTGACATAGATGAATGTTCAGAGACCCCTCATGTTTGTTCTTCCTCACTTGGCTACAAAGGCTGTAAAAATCTGCCAGGCACCTACTACTGCACATGCAGCAATGGCTTCGAAAGTAATGGGCAGAGCTGTGTGGACATCAACGAATGTGCAAACAACATCTGCAGTCTATACGCAGACTGTGTAAACACCATGGGGTCATACCGGTGCACCTGCAACAGTGGTTTTGTAGGAAATGGGCTAACGTGTGCAGACATTAATGAATGCAATGAAAACAATCAATGCGACCCCAATGCTGTCTGTATAAACCGGCTTGGGAGTTACGAGTGCTCCTGCCGGGGTGGTTTTTTAGGAGATGGTCGACTGTGTGAAGACATCGATGAGTGTGCAACACCCAACATTTGCCCTTCTACCACCACCTGCGTCAACACTGCTGGGTCATATTACTGCGACTGTGGAAGTGGCTTCATCTTCAATAACTCCAGGTGCCATGATGTGGATGAATGTGCGGTGGGCCGCTGCAGCCCCTTTGCAAACTGCACAAATTCACCTGGCTCCTTCTCTTGTCGGTGTGCAGCAGGGTACAGTGGAGATGGCTTCACCTGTGTGGATGTGGACGAATGCGCTCTGGCTAGGCAGTGCCACTCAAATGCACTTTGCATGAACTTGCCTGGCTCCTATAACTGCACCTGCCAAGTGGGTTATTCTGGAGATGGGGTGTTTCAGTGCAATGACATGAATGAGTGTCTGGTGGATAATGGAGGCTGTCGAAACAAGGCTACATGCGTCAACAACCAGGGCTCCTTCTCTTGCCTGTGTCTGCCAGGCTTCATCTTGATTAACCGGACTCTTTGCCAGGATGTAAATGAGTGTAAGGAACTGAACAATCCATGTGGGGTCAATGAAGAATGCATGAACATTGATGGTTCGTACGAGTGCCCCTGCCAGGTCGGTTACTACCGCCCTGCCAGCAACATGGACTGTGTTGATATAGATGAGTGCAAAGACAACCCTTGCCATGTTAACGCCACGTGCCTCAACACCGTCGGGTCCCACACTTGCACTTGTAAACGTGGTTTCACAGCAAATGGCACCCGGTGTGAGGACATAGATGAGTGTTTGGTGGTGGGTACATGCCACCCACGGGCACTTTGTACCAACTTCATAGGGCATTTTTCCTGCTCCTGTGAGCAGGGTTTCAAAGGTGATGGCTTCTCCTGTCAGGATGTGGACGAGTGCAACCTCTCTGATACCATCTGCCCCGCCTTCTCAAAGTGTATCAACTCCCCTGGTGCCCATGTGTGTTCATGTTTGAATGGTACAGTGGCCTTTAATGACACCTGTGTGCCACCCAGCCCACTGTGCGACCCGGCCTGCCACAGTCACGCCCTGTGCCACCTCTCACCTGCCGGATACCAGTGTGTGTGTGACCTGGGTTACGTGGGCGATGGGCTGACTTGTTCTGACATAGATGAGTGCCAGAGGGAAAACATTTGTCCTGAAAATGAAACTGAATGTGTGAATATCCCAGGATCGTTTTCCTGTATCTGCAGACAAGGATACTCTCTCAATGGAACACAATGTGTTGGTAAAACATTCGTCCTTATCTTCAATTGAAGTATGAAAGAAATGAAGAATGATACTGTATCATCTGCAAAAGTATCTGAAGTACAATTGACAGCATGATGACAGGCTGTGAAACAAAATGCCAATTCAGTTTATCTTATGTATTTGGAAGAGTAGTTCACAAAATGCATGCATAAGCCTTATTTATTCCCAAGGAGAAATTCAGGAGAAGTCACATACATTTCATTTCAGCCTGATGTGTCCTGACATGACAATGTGGATCTGCAAAAGTACATTATTACATTTATTCACATTCAGTCAGCAATTGGAGCCAAACAAAATAAACTGAAAAAGCACCTGTTGTTCTGGTTCTGAGAAACCCCTCTAATGTGTTGCATTTATGCAGTCAATGCAGACGTGAAAGTTTCATGTCAGTGCTTGTGTTAAGCATAAAAGTAAACTGTTACTGGAAGGCAACTTTGGAATAAAAAAACAGGAGATGAATTCCAGTAGAGGGTGCGCCAACCCACCTGCATCTCCTGGCATCGGATAGATCGGATAAGACTATATTAATTACGAGGGGAAATGAAAAATCTGAAGTCATAAGTTTCCTTTTAGCCTGAAATGACTGTACCACAATAACGAGGCTACCTCTTAAGAAACAGTTTCTCACATAAAAATGAAACTCTTCAAAATTTGGCCTAAACAGCTCAAAAAATAATAATTTACTCTTTTAATGACTTATCCACTTGCTGTTAATCTTAATTATTTTCTTTTTTCTCCCTTCCTCCCCATTTACCCACCACGTTTCTAGATGTGAACGAGTGTGAGACAGGCCAGCAGGAGTGTAGTGAGTTTGCCCAATGCGTCAACACAATGGGCAGTCATTTCTGCTTCTGTCTCAGCGGCTTCACCGGAGACGGGAAAAACTGCTCTGGTAAGCATCAAATTCTCATTGTAAACGTCCATAACTGCGGTTGGTTTTCTGCCCCCATATGTGGACTCTCTTTTGAGCTTTCTTTTAGCATTATTTGGGGCTGTTTCCCTGACACTGTCCCATTTTGGATAAATTATAGACTTTGATGAGTGCCAAATCCAAAATGGAGGATGCCACCCAGTTGCCAGCTGCTCTAACACGCCTGGATCTTTCTACTGCACTTGCCCACCTGGCATGGAGGGCAGTGGCTTTGACTGCCAGGATGTGAACGAGTGCGAGCAGAACTCCTCCTTGCCACACAACTGCAGTGCACAAGCTTCGTGCCACAATACAAACGGGTCCTATATCTGCCAGTGCCAGGATGGATATCATGGTGATGGCTTCCTTTGTGAAGATGTGGATGAATGTCAATTGACCACATCCTGTAGCAGGAACATGACTTGCAGCAACACCCCTGGTTCCTACGTGTGTTCATGTTTTTTGGACCTGGTGTACGACACGGGCACATGCGTGAGAGAAGACACGTGTCTAAACGCTTCTAGCGCCTGCCACCCACTTGCTGAGTGCCACCAATATCAGGGTTCCTTCTACTGCCGGTGCAAAGATGGCTACGAAGGTAATGGCACTGATTGCTGGGATGTGGATGAATGTGCCCAAACACAAGAGGAAGTCTGCCCCGCCTTCTCTTATTGCTTCAACACCGATGGCTCCTACATCTGTGACTGCTGGGATGGGTTCGAGGACAATGGGACACGCTGTCAGGATGTGGATGAATGTATGACAGGGGGCTTTACCTGCCCTGACAACAGCACCTGCACTAATACCGAGGGGAGCTACAATTGTACTTGTGATCCAGGTTTCTCAGGCAACAGCTCCTTGTGTTTGGACATAGATGAGTGCTCCCTCGGCCTCATCCAGTGCCCTAATTTCTCCAACTGCCTAAACACAGTTGGATATTTTTTCTGTGAGTGCCGTGAAGGCTACCAAGGCAACAAAACTCACTGTGAGGACATCGACGAGTGCCTGGACAACTCAACCTGCCCTGAGCACAGCAAGTGCATCAACATTAATGGTGGCCACGTGTGTTTATGTGACGTTGGATTTTCCAGTGTGGGTGATTGGTGTGTGGACATCGACGAATGCAAGAACACAGAGCTGGGGGAGCTTTGCACCAATGGGACCTGTATGAATGCTATTGGGTCGTATTACTGTGATTGTAACAAAGGGTTCTGGAGTAATGGGACAGAGTGCATGGATGTAGATGAATGCTCAGACGCCCACAACTCCTCAGTATGCCAGCCTCATTCTGTATGCATCAACACTATCGGGTCTTACCTTTGCCCTTGTAATGAAGGGTTTATTCTGAATGGTACAGAGTGCCAGGATGTGGATGAGTGTCACAACCCAGATGGGACCCCATGCCCTGAGCACTCATCATGTAACAACACAGCAGGTTCCTTCTTCTGTCTGTGCTCTCCTGGGTATGAACCCATCGGCCTTGGCTGTGAGGATATCGACGAATGCAAGGACAACACCACCTGCCGCTCCGACCAGGTGTGTACCAACCTGCCTGGAACACACAACTGCTCTTGCCCCTTGGGGTATCATGAGGAGAATCAGGCATGTGTCGACACTAATGAATGCGATAATTCACCATGCCACCCCTTGGCACGATGCTGGAACACCCCTGGCTCCTTTTCATGCCACTGCCCTCTGGGCTTTGCCAGAAATGGTTCCTGGTGCGAAGACGTGGATGAGTGTGTTGCCCTGACCAAACCATGCCACCCTCTCGCTCACTGTCACAACACCCCAGGGTCATTTGTATGTGTGTGTATGTCCGGCTTTGTAAGTGTTGGGCCATTGTGTGTTGACTTTGATGAATGCCAGCAAGCTAATGGGAAGTGCCACTATGCTGCCACCTGCTCCAACCATGTTGGAGGTTTTGAATGCTCGTGCGGTCGTGGCTGGAATACCACCAACAATAATGGTCATGGAAAAGATGGATGTGTGGACTTGGATGAGTGTCTGTCACCCACGAGATGCCGTGGACAAACAGTCTGTACCAACTCGCCAGGAACTTTTACCTGCTCCTGCCCCAAAAACGACACAGTGTGCAGAACGATGGCTCTAAAGGGTTGGCTATGTCTTTTTTAATCGCCTGTCTTTCTGCATGTGTGCCTCCCACTCGAAATATGTCACATCATTGTTGTCAAGTTTTGGTAAATGGTAAATTTAATCCAAATACTGGAGATACAAGTGTTTCACAATAGCAAGAGCAAAATATAATAATAATATAAATACATAATAAATAATATAAATAGAGCAAAATAGCAAGAAATCTCTCCCATTATCCAGATAGAGCAGAGCTAGTTATATTGACATATCATTTTGAAACTGTTGCTAAAACTAAAACTTCAACAAATCAGAGTTAAACATAATTAAGGTGGTTAAATCAAAGGCAAATAACAAACCTAGTCATTACATTACATTAACTAATTGTTAGACGTTAGCATCACCCTTGTTCCCTGGAACAAATGTTTATACTACTAACATGATTTTTTCAGTATAATATTCTCCACAGATGATTGTTGAAGCTTAAATACAATTGCTAAGAAGTAAAAAGCTAATGTTAGGCTATGAACAACACCGTGGTCTTGTGACTTCAGTTTCACCACCACTAGAAGCATTTAATATATCAACAGCCTCTTGTGCTTATACACTGAATTTTGAATTAATTGTTACAGATAAAGTATTTCATTTTCACCAATCTTTGAATGATAATTTGAATTTCAAATAAGTGAATAAGTGACATCTTAAACAATCAGCTCTCATGCTGGTAACAACTGAACTGGTTAGTTTGGTTGATGACAATATAATGTAGTTTTTCTTCGACTTGCCACTGATTAAGTTCTATGTTTTCTCAGAGAGCAGCTTGTACCCCTTTGGAGCAGAAGTTGGTGATGATGGAGTAAAGATTGGCACAGAGGATGGAAATTCACCGTATATCTCACCACCTATGGGTTTCCCCTTCATGGGAAAATTGTACGACAGGGTTTATGTGAGTTCATAAGAACATTGTTAACAATATTTAGAAATGTATATCTGGATTCAAATGTTGGATTTCATAATATTTAGAAGATCAAGATCCACATCTGAAATTAATCACTTCCTCTTCCGCCTCTAGCCAAGCTTTCCTGCATATTTTTATATTTTAAATTCTTCTGCAAAAATATGACTTATGACAGTTTGTACCATGGTCTTCACTATATGTGATCCTTACATGCCATGTTCAAAGGTTGAATAGAAAATAAATTTGACATACTTCTATGAAAACTGCAATGTTAGCCATAAAGTTAAAACAGAAGAAGACGGTCAATCTTTTTTATATTTTTCTGTCTCCCACTTGCCATCCTCAGTTTTCTGACAACGGTCTTGTCCAGTTTCAATCTGTGGCTGAGAACGAGCAGTACCTGCTTCCCGCTCCTGTAGCTAGTGGTTTTCCTGACAACATGAATGTGGCTCTGTTGGCGGCGTTCTGGGATGATGCTGACCTCAACAAAGGCCACGGGCGGCTGCTCTACCAGGTTAGGTGTCATCAGTGCAACAGCTGGAGCTTGTTTTTTCTTTTTTCAGTTGAAGGAAGAGCTCAGCTCAGTCTCTTTTTAATCACAATGCAATCTGCAAAACTGGCGTCCATTTATATGTAATGGTGTTATTGCTTTATGCTGCAACCAAACTTTGCTCTTCCTCTCAGGAATACCATAAGACGAACATGTCAGACGTCTACGCCCAGATAGTGTTTAATCGTACAGTAGATGAAGTGGCAAAGTTTGAGGTGCAGAGAAACAAGCCTGTCTTCACCCCTGCCTGGATCCTCAAGATCACTTGGGACCATGTGATGCCCGTCTCCTACCAGAAGTTTAATCTCTCCGAGGTAAAGCTTTTTTTCAAATCCTGAAAACATTCAAATTCATACACTGAATGTTTCCTGCTTTTTAGGTTTTATTGGTCACATTGTTCTTACGGTGTTCATAATCCAAACCTTAGCTCTAGAATACAAAAATAAAACGTGGAGGAGGATGAAAGGGGATAAGAAACGTGTTCATGTCCAATTAAATGTTCAAATTAAAACTGGCTTCCTTTATAACAGTTGGTAAAAGGTTTCTCTTGTATAAACACAAACTTACACAGTCCTGCCACATATTATCAGTGACAAACCGGAAATAACAAACAAATTAACTGGCTTCCAGTTTCCATAAGATACAACACACAGAAAGAAT
The DNA here is from genome assembly GCA_038496675.1 of Rachycentron canadum. Lineage (NCBI taxonomy): Eukaryota > Metazoa > Chordata > Actinopteri > Carangiformes > Rachycentridae > Rachycentron > Rachycentron canadum. The sequence goes on along the minus strand of CM076659.1, from coordinate 3,813,740 downwards.
ATCAACAGATCCCCAACTTATCAGACTGAAGCTACTCAACCTGAAATCTCTTGTGGACCAGTCTTGGTTAAAGGGAGTGTTACAGTCTGCTTCCTACTTGTCCTGCTTTAAAAGCTATTGTCATGGGTAATGTGAGCCCTGTAACCTTCAGCCCAAACAAAGCAGGCGTTCCTGAAACTCTCACGCTGTTTTCTTTAACTTTGGTGCCATCTTGGGGCTGTTTTTATCCTAAAAGCTTGAACACAGAGTGTAGTGGTTTCTGCTGCCACCTGTCTGTCTTTATATGTCTCTTATCATTGACTGTGTTGAGATCTTGTTCTTGTTCTCCTGTAGGAATTGTGTTACCATGTGGTGTTAGGCCATGAGACATACAAAAGCCGATTAAATTATAATTTAATAACTCTGGTTTCTTATTTTCAGACTAACACTTTCCAATGTATCCTGACCACGGACGGCGCACGCTCCTTCGCCCTACTGCGTTATGGGGAGATGCTCTGGGGTCCTGGCCAGAGGAAAAATCACGACGCTATCATCGGCTACACTGATGGAAAATCCTCCTTCAAGGAGCCCACTGTCCCCCCAGAAAACCTTTTTGGGCCTGGAGGCAGATATAGGCCCCACCAGGTGAAAGGGACCCTGGGGAAGTTAGGTCAGCTGGTATATGATTTGACGGGACCAGCGGCGTCAGATGTTGATCCCCAAATCAGGTGCCAGGTTTGGGCAATGAAGGAGCCTGATCCTGCTGAGTGGATAAAGGAACTGCCTTCATGCCCCTGCACCCGGACTCAGGCTCTGGAGGACCTGTCGTTCTTGCAGGATACAACTGACCCAGGCTCAAGGGTGAAGGCACTAAGGAGTCAGCGCTGGGGGGGTACAGGGGGCCACATCTTCCAGTCAGTCCTGTCCAACAGACATGGTTCAGGGAAGAGGTGTGTGTATGAACCAGAAGGGCCCCTGCTGGCTGGGTACAACGAGCGCTACTTCTCCAGACACAGCGAACAGAAACATATGGGTAATACAACTGATTCAAACACACAATAAAAGTACAATCACTGAACCCTAAAGGTCTCAAATATACAGCATATTAGTCAGTAGGAGTTTTCAAGAAGGCATCAAAATAAATCAAAGTCGAGATCAGCTATGAGAAATCACAATAAACGCAAATAAAGTAAAGAGACATTTAATTTTTTAAGGACTTTATAGTACAAGTATAAATAAAAATGTGTAGCTTTGTACTGTGCCATCGTTTGTTATTTTAGAAAGAAATTCCCTTTGATCAATTCATTATCTATACTGTCAGCCCCCCCCAGGGTCATGGGGGGGGCTGACGGTTGAGGGTGAGGTACAACCTGGACAGGACACCAGTCTGTGGCAGGGCCGACTTATAAAGACACCATTTACATCCATTCACCGTCACAGTCAAGCCTATGGGCCATTTTAAAGTCACCAATTAGCCCAATGTGAATGTTTTTGGACTTTGGAAGGGAGAACATGCAAAAACCACATAGAAATGCCCCAAGTTTGAACCCAGAACCTTCCTTCTGAGGCGACAGTGCTAATCACTGGGCCACCATGCCGCCCAATTCCCATTAATTATTTAGTTAAATATTTTCTCACCAATAAGCAGAAAAAAGTTTGTTTTTACGGATACAATGACTGTTTAGTGCCTGGCATCATACCTGTGACCTTGTACTACTGTCTGACCGCTGATTCACAGCCACCTGCCTCTGAGTGTATGAGCTTAATCAGACTTCTCTCTTCAGACGAAGATCTCCTGCCTTTCCAGTGGTGTTGCCTGGAGTCTCCTCGATGTCACCTTTACCTCGACAAGAGACCGCCGGACCGCTGCCAAGGTTACAGCTGGGCCAACCCTGAACGCTGCATCCCGTCCAAGAAGGCCACACAGGGTGTAGGTGAGCTGGCAGAAGATGTATACAGAAATCAGTGAAACTCAAACCTGGACCTTTGATCAAAAGCGTCTAACATGATAGAATTAAATCACATCCCAGGAAAACTTTCTACGTTTCCCCCGCAGCGATGGTGTACGGCAGCCTCCATCTCATCACCTTCGATGGGACAGAGTACTCCTTCAAGGCCCTGGGAGAGTTTGTGATATTGCGTCTCTCCTCCACCACCGGCTCTAATATCTTCACCCTACAGGGACAGACTGACAAGCTCCACACGGACACAAAGGGGATCATTGAAGTCCCAGTGGTGGTTCGCATGGCTGCCTTTCACCAGGGCATCGGCAAGGTCAGGATGTTTGTGTGTCAGGGACGAAATCTCTGGAGTGTGTGTATATTTACAGAGACAGAGAGTTTGTGTGTATGAAAGGACTATTGACATTTTGGAAAATAAGTCTGTTTACTTTCTTTCCGAGAGTTGGATGAGGAGATTGGAATTGGGAGGCGATTATCTTCTCTTAGTATAAAGAAGCAAGGGAAAATATATGGTCTGAATGTGTCTAGAGTTCAAAATGAAGTCTGATAACACCTCAAAACTCATTACTTTATATGTTGCTTCCTGTTGACTGAACATCAGTAATCTTAATATCTAACTGCACGCTTTATTACTTCTTTTAACCTGTTTTGGGTGCCAGATATGTGAAGCCAGGTATCATGTGGACAAATTTCTGTATGATAGATTTTATGAAAAAACAGTCTGCAAAACCTGCAAATATGGTTGTTTAAGCAGACTAATAAATAGTTGAACATCTAGTTGTTAAATGTATATTTTGAAATCGAACTTTAACCGAGGTCTAATTTTCATGTATCATTTCAGATTGAATGGAGATGTGCAGAGAAAGGAGATGGACTCCAGGTTTTTGTGGATGATGTTGAGGTCCCAGTCACAGTTGGTAATGATAACCTTGCACATCTTTGTTTGACTCTAGGAGCAGATTTAAAAACAATCCTACATAAATTAAATTAAACTGCGTGCAGGTTTACACAACAGTTAATATGAGCAAAATCTAGCCAAGTATCCCAGGCACACCAAGAAAAAATACACAGGATTTAAAACCTAAAAGCTTTTGTCACAACTGTCCTTTCAGGTGTGGTGCACATGGGTGAGCAGGGCTTCGCTGTGCGCTGTTTGTCGGTGAAGCGCTGTGCAGCCGTGTACGCTGGGGGCCTCCACGTGGTGGCGTGGAGGGTTGAAGGCCACAATCAGCTTGCGGCCATTGTGGAGGTTCCTCAAACCTTCTACAACCGCACGGTGGGTCTCATGGGTCTCTGGAGCTCCAACCGCTCAGACGACTTCCTCATGTCCGACGGCAGGCTCCTCCCCTCAGGCGACCTCAACCCCCCCTCGGAGGAGAGGCTCCATCACTTTGGCATGTCCTGTGAGTGAACCATAGATACATACACTATGTATTTCTGTTTGAAGTGAGAGGTTGATAAAAGTTGCATCAAATCTTACCTGGGGCCAGATGCATAAAACTCAAAGATTCATGACTAAAACCACATGAAGGCACAAAACCAGATATATGAGTCATAAAATTATAAAGACTCATGATTTTATGACTTACACCAAATCCTTCTACTTTACTGGAGCTTTACTGATGACTCTCAGTTGTTAGGCTAAATGCCAAATGAATAAATGTGAATGCAAATAAATCTCACTCATTGGGAAAATGGGTGCATGTGCATGGGCCTCATTTCCACTCCAATGATTAGCCATAAATGGAAGAAGACACTCCCTTAATTCATAATTTTGCAAACAAAATCACTGCTGTGCCACAAATGATCGGGGCCTGGAACATAAAAGAACAACAAAAACAAGCGATTGTTGGTTGAATTACAAACTGAGCTCATCAGTAAACTTTAGTATGATAACTCCAACAGTACAGAGCTGTCTTCATTGGAATACCAGACAGGCAAGACAGTGAATATTAAAATAATACAGTATAATAAAACAGTTTACAGAATGCATCACAATTAAATTTCATCGGTTTGTGAGCTGCCGTTTGTAAATTGTCTGTCGGCCATGTTGGTTTTTTGAAACCAGAAGAAACCATATTTGAAGGAGAAGGTGGAGCTGAGGAGGAGTGAGGGGTGGAGCTGACCTGCTCTGTACTCTATCCTGATTGGGTGTTTCAGTCTGTCAATCACACTGTAGCCATGCCCCCTAACTAATCCCCCGCTTTATGGTCTGTTTTCCTCTAAATGGGACCATTATTTAAAAAATTAACATCATGTTGTATTGAAGCCTTGAAACTAGAGAATGAGACTATAAACTTATTAGGAAAACATTTACTGAGCTAATAAATCAAGTCAGAAGTGGGGACATTTTCACATAAACTTCAATACAATCTCACTTTTATATCCAGGCTATGGTCACAATAAATAATAAGGATATAATATTGAGTAATTCTAAACGAAACACTGAGCACACAAAAATAATTATATGCAAAAATGTCCATTCCCACTGAAATCCTGACTGTAATATCTGCCAAAATAAACTAATAATTTTAACTTGCCCTTAGCTGCCAGACTGAGGTGCTACTTGGTTGACTAGTGACCTTTTAAAGCTGCTCTAATCAATATTTTTACAATAACATTGGATGAAATTGCTGTGTGAAATGTGATAGGAGCCACTTGTGGTGACAAATCAACTACAACAATTATCGCCCAACTCTGTAGCTCTGTGGAGAGTTTCAACATCTTTCTGCTCTTTGTTTAACAGTCAACACTTTTCACCCTCGCTGTTTTCAGTAAACACTGATCAACCTACTGCTCTGTTCCTGCCCAGCACCTCACAGCTGACCGACAGGGTTAGTGACTAGCTGGTGAACAAAGGGAAGAATTAAGCAGCTAAAGATCCAGACACTCATCTCAGCAGTTAGTGGAGAGTAAATGTTGGACTTACATTCAGGAAACACAACCCCAAAGAAACGCTCATATTTTCTGCTTGATGTGTAAATAGGTTGCTGTTAGGAAACATGTTCACCAAAAAAAAAAAACAATGATAGATATGTGGCCTCAAGGGACTTGCAGAGTTATTACAAACCTACCCAGCCTGTGACATCCACACCCATTTTTGACTCCCCGCATTGCATATCTAGTCTCACTTGGTACAGCAACAACACAACAACAAATGAGTCAAGTGTCTCGCAAAATACTTTTCCACAGCTGCACCAGTCCCTGCTCACACGTGTCCTCATTTCTGGTCCCATGTGTGTGTGTTTCTAGGGGCCGTCCCAGTCCCAGAGAGCCTGTTGTTCTCTCTGGCTCCGCTGGTTCCACTGGAGCATGTCTCCTCCGAGCACCTGCTGGAAAACGTCAGTCCTGCTGAGGTGGAGGAGCTGAGAAGAACTTGTAAAGGCAGCATGGAGTGTGTGCTCGACACCTTAGCATCAGGCAGCTCCAAGCTTGGCCTGCAGACTCTGGACGCCAAGAAGCAATTCAAAACTCTGGCTCAGATCTACGGTGAGCTGCCTACGCTGTTTTGATTGAGGTTTTATGTGCTTTTATCATTGACCTGCCCTGAGTTGATGTGGTCCGTATGTGGTCTGGCAGGTAACATGCCCCCCATAGTGACAGAGCCCACAGAGATCCGCGGTAAAGTCAACTCCACTGTCAACGTTCAGATTGTTGCTCAGGACCCAAATGGAGACACCATCAGCTACTCGCTGCTCTTCCCCAGGCCTCCACGGGCTTCTGTCGGCAGCGGTGAGGCACACTCAAACAAAAATAACAGCCAACCCCCCCTCTCTCATCCATCACTGTTATAAGATGACGATACTGTTGACATTTGTTAGTGGGATGGTGAGTCTGCTGCTGTAGCCAGAAGTGCTGTCTTTCAGCAGATGGGACATTTCAGAGCTGAGTCAGTGGATGGGTCACACAGACACAGACACACACAGGCATAAGAAATGCACAAAAAAAACCTGACAAAATATAAAATACTGTTGTTTTTCAAACTCAAAAATGCCCTTGTGTTTTTTTTTTTGTTTTTTTTTTTGAACTCAGAAAGACCCTGCATGGTGTTGTAGATGACACATGAATGAGTTCGCCCTTGTGCTCTCTGCTCCAGGTAACGGCTACCTGACATGGACTCCCCTCAGCACCCAGCCTGTCCAGCTCACGATCAAGGTCAGCGACAAGCTCACCAGCTCCCTGTTCACGCCCATTCTGCGCGTCTGCAACTGCCTGAATGGAGGAACCTGCCAGTACGACAGCACCATGGAAAACCACCAGCAGGGAAAGTTCCAGGTAGTGGAAAACAGCTCCCATTACACATACATATCATATATTCATCATCTGATAGCCACATCACATTGTTTATGATGGATGATGATTAGCTTAGTTAGGGGTAATGCAATTTAACATAGTTCCAGTACAAGGTATGAAACTAATGTGTTTAGGAGTCTAAAACTCCTGCCCCTAGTTGGGATTTTGCACAGTGTGATTTAGAGTTTTATTATTATAAAACCACAATAGACAACAAATATGAAAATAGAGTGAAATGCTATGGTAAAATGCATTGATTGTGATGCATAGTCATGTAAAGGCAACAACAAAAATAAGATGTACAATCTAAAAGAGACAATACTTGTCTACAAGTAGACAAGGAGTCAAGCAAAAACAATTGACAATTGATACAATTACAATTAGAAATAGGTGCAAATTTGATTTGCTTTTAACCAGCACTTGACTTTTTGCGACTCTAGGTCGACATGTTTATCAGATCTGAGTTGTGGAGGTAAAAGAAGGTAAAGAAAATGTTGTAGAGGAGAAGAGAGAAGTAAATGTTTTGACTGTTTCAGCGCTCATAGAGTCAAGGATTAGTTGAAAATGCAGCCTTGCTAGTGCATTCAAGTGCATGATGGACAATAAGAATAAAGTATTCTCCAGTTAACAAATCTCTGACAATGTCTTTTTGGATGTATTATCTCTTATGGACATATGCAACATGTTAATCTGTGTCTGTTTATTCTGTTTTGCCGCCACTCTCTCTCCCAGGTGGTGGGCTGTCTGTGCCCAAAGGGCTTCAGTGGGAAGTTCTGTGGGAACACCTCAGATGTATGTCAAGGAAAGCCGTGTTATCGAGGAGTCAAGTGCCAGTTGAAGACGGAGCCTGACCAGTTCACCTGTGGAGAGTGTCCTGATAACACCGTCTCAGAGGGAAAACAGGGATACAAGTGCTTTGAGCATGGTTTGTGGCAGCATAATGAGTCAAATGATCAAAAAATGACCCCAGAGTCTATGATCGATCTGATTCTTGTTTCTCCTCTCAGACATGTGCATCCCTCCTTTCCCCTTCCCCTGCCACAAAGACGCCGTCTGCCGCAGCACAAAACAAAACTACACCTGCACATGTAAGCCTGGCTTTACTGGAAATGGATACAACTGCACAGGTACTGAATACACAACACTTCAGTATTAGTTAGTAGCAACACATTTGTTTACAACAATTCAACTGCACAACTGCCTTTGTCTGTATTGTAGATATAGACGAGTGTGCAGAGCTCTCAACCTGCCCCAATGCTAAGTTTGAGTGTAAGAACAAACCCGGCTCGGTCGACTGCCTCTGTAGATACAAGAACACCAAGGACACGGATGGATGCGGTAGGTGCACAGTCCTGTGTGTTCACTGTCATTTAGCCAGCAGCTGATAATTAAAGTCCAAATGACAGTAAGAAAGTCCAGTAATCATGGAGACAGGATGGGGCAGCTTACAATATTGTGCTAAGTGCATTTACGCTCTGCAGGATCCAATAATTAAGACTAATGAGACATATGTTTATTATCTTATATGCACACACGCTGTTGTAAAAGAAAAATGTTTCATTAATCCACTGTCCCTCTGAATCAAGTAAACTTAGACAAGTCTAAAAGTCAGGAATAAAATTGTGCTGCTCCAGTCTACGCCTGTCTGCATGTATTTCCTAGTGCATTAGCAGTGACACACACTAATAATTATAATCCTCCCACCTTAACTGAGCCTAATATATGATGAACAGAAGCAAATATGATGCCATATTAAGATAAATTCTAATAACTAATATTCAAATGTAAAAGGTTAATTTGAGCAGAAGAGAATCCAGATTAACTGAAATGTAAATGTACTGTGGAGCTGCACAATTATTGAAATATAATCAAACGTGGCCAAGTGCAATGTTCAAATCGCAGGAGCTGCAATTTCTTTGACAGAGGTCAAATGTGCCACAACATGGTTGTGCATTGCGATGCTCCAGAGAAAATCATTATCTTCAGACATAAAGGAACATTTATGGTGTTGTTGTTTGGTGCAAGAAACAACTTGAAAACTGAAAACTAAACTACATCTAAATGTGTCGATGAAAACTGTGATGGTGATCTGCAGTTCACACGTCACCACTGTGTCTGATTCACTTCTGAATGGTGTGTTTCTTTGCAGGTGACTCTGCAAACCCTCCAGGTAAGAGCTCCCATATGTCTCATCCTATGACTTCATCACAGCTTGTGTTGCCAAGGTGACCAAACACGCCAATATATGGTAATGAGAGGTCACGACACAGCTGTTTGCTACTGTTGTGTTTCTGCAGGGAGTAATGTGTTCAATGTCTCTTTGAGCTGGAAGAAGAACAGATCCGATGGACTCAAACAGGTGTGTGCGTCTGTGTGAGCGTCTGTTAACACATTCACTAGTAAGATGTGACGCTGGTGACGTAATTTCACATCAGAACAATAATTTCTTCCTGCTTGTCTCACAGCTGGTGGACATTGTGCTGATGGGTTTCCAGAACAAATTCTACAACGCCAGTAAGAAGGGCTCCAGACCAGGTTTGGAGGAATATCGCATCAACGTGTCCAGTGACACGCCCCACTGGTATATCAGAGACTACCTGGCCCGAGTCAGCAACCACTACAACATCAGTGCCATTGAAGTTGATGGTAAAATACCTTTGCTGATTTTCATGGCTTTCTAGTCTTGAAATTAATTCATAACATTTTTTATCCAGGTTTTGTTGTTTGACACGATGCTTTTAATACGAATAAATAAAATCAGTCACATTTTTGTTATTTGCTGCTTATTGTTTCTAATGCTCTCTCACTTGCTACGTCACTTGTCAAATAGGAAAAACAGGCAGTAAAAACATAAGATTTTAATATTATGAACGTAACATCATGTATTGCAGTGTTTCAGTGTTGTGTATTATTATTGTGGTAAAAATCTGCTGCAGCACTTGGTGTTGGTGAGACCAACGCCTCTCTGTCCCCACCTACAGATCTGGATGAGTGTGAGGCCAAGGAAGCAGCGTGTGCCCACCCGGCCCTGTGTGCCAACACCTACGGAGGCTACAGGTGCGTTTGTAACGGCACCGATGTGAAGGAAACCCAGTCCTGTGTGTTAGGTGAGGATCTGAGCATTCATTCATCCATCCTGCTGCAGAGTAGCCGAATGATCTGTCAAAATAAATACTGTGAGGTTTAAACACATAAAATATTTACTAGAAATTACAATTACACTTGTTTTACTTCTTTAATAGTGTTGTCAGCATTATGCATTTGTCATAATTTAATGACTTGATAAAATGAATTACATGGTGTCGTCATTGACAAAGCTGTAAATGTCACCTTACGATTTCTCCTTTGCGAAGCAATTTGACAGTGTGATTTGATTTGATGAGCGTTTGCCACAGTTTGCCAGGACTTAATACACATTGACCTTATCCAGAGAGAGACGAGGTGAGTGTCATGGAGCTGGACCTTATTCTGGGGCTGGTTCTGGGCATCGGCATCCCTCTGCTCCTGCTGCTTCTCCTGGCTGCACTGGCCTGTTTCTGCTGCTGCAAGAAGACTGTCACTGGAGAGTGAGTAACAAGAGCAACACGTTAAATACAATCTATGTTTTTACTTTATGCAAAGTAAAGCTCTTCATATGAAAATCATATATATGAAATATGAAGAGCTTTACTTTTCAACCATCAGCATTTTTTTTAAAAGAATAATTTGATAACTTTATACAGGTGATGTTTGATGATTGTAATTGTTTTTAAGCTAAAGTTGAGCATCAAACTCTCCTCACTGCCTTTACAGGTCAGTTTCTCCGCTTTTCAAACAACCTCTGTATATTGCAGTTACCAAAATATGGCTGAAAGCATTGTAGTCCCAGTGCTTTTGATTTATGTATTAAATTAGTGCATCCAATGCCACAATAACACAACTATTCTTAGAATAGACACAGTTGTCTGTCCATACATACAATCCTCTGTGGGGACCATCCCGTTTTCTCACGACAGTCTTTCTCTGACAAAGTCCACCATCACGCAAAAACAATAGCTGGACCATGATTAGTAACTAAAACGCTAATGAATAAATATAAAACTGTGGTTTTAGGTGGGTCAGCAGCTCCTGAGGTAAGGCAGGGTTCATTACAAATCACCACGAAATATACTGCACACACACACACACACACACACACACGCACACAGTTTCAAGGTACAGTAGTCAAGTAGGTCTGCCCGATACAATCCTTTAGGTTTTAAATCCTGTCCTCTGTGCTGCAGCTGCTGCTGCACTGTCTTCTTGTATTTATCGTATTGCCCGTTGGAGGACGGACTGCCCACTCTCTTACTATATTAAACAAAACACACTTCCTACTAACAGCTTTGGTTCGAGTTATGAAACTACCGTTGGGTAACACTGAAGAGAGACATCATATTTACTGTAAACCAAGGTAATAATGAGGGGAACACATCTACGGCTAAATCAGCATCATCGTACCATCCCTGTATTTTCTTAAAGTAGCAGTTCAGCTCTTTGGTACACGGGCTTAGTTAGCACAGAGGCTAACTAGCTAGCTTATGGTGCGATATGTCGTTTCCTGAGCGATTCAGCATGAAAAACTACAGCGACCCACTCGTATCTCTTCTCACAAACATTTCTACAAACACAGAGCACATATATGTTCATACTTTATACAAAAGGGCATTATTACATAATATTTGCACACTATGCTTCACTCTGCCTCATAGTAGCCAGTGAAGCCGATGCTGAAGTGGCTTAAACCTGCACTTTAATCTAATGACCATCAAGGGGCGACGCCACTGGTTGTAAAAAGAAGTCAGATTGCATTGAAGTCTATGTGAAAATGTCCCTACTTTTCTCTTGATTTATTGACTCAGTGAATGTTTTCCTAATGAGTTTATGGTCTCAGTCTCTAGTTTCAAGTCTTCAATACAACATGATGTTTATTTTCTAAATGATGGTCCCATTTAGAGGTAAACAGACCATAAAGCAGGGGATGATTTAGGGCTGTAGCTGCAGTGTGATTAACAGACCGAACCACCCAATCAGGTTAGAGTACAGAGCAGGTCAGCTCCACCCCTCACTCCTCCTCAGCTCCACCTTCTCCTCCAAATATGGTTTCATCTGGTTTAAAAAAAAAAAAAAAAAAACAAGATGGCTGACAGACAAATTACAAAGCGGCACCTCATAAACCAATAGTCACGGTGGGTTGACGCTTGGTATAGACATAAAATCATGGCAATTACAACAAGTTGAATCGCTAACTCTGTTGCCCCAGTTAGCTTATCCTAGCATAAAATAACTTTAGTAAACAGCTAGCCTGAATATTAACGCGATATTTAATGTTCTATTTAAAACCTGTGAGGGAAAAAAAAATTATTATGGTTATACGTGGAATTACTGTTAATGTCAGACTATTCCTTTGTTCTTTTTTCTGTGGGCTAAACAAACAAGATATACTGTGGTTGCTTGTTATAGAGCTAGGCTAGCTGTTTCCAGTTGTGATGCTAGGCTAAACTAGTTAGCTTCATATTTACCACACAGATGTGAATGTTATAAAACTATTCCTTTTAATGAAAATATAAAAACATGCAGCTTTTTGCTGTTGTGGGGAAGATTACATTACTTTTAGAGTATTTTTTTGGATTTAGTCAGACGTGACAAATTCATTTACAGTAATGAGCTTGAGATTATTTAACATCACTCATACGGACGTCACAGAAATATCACATGATGTAGGATTTATGATGAATGTATCTTGTTGAATGAGAGTCTGCTGTAAAGTACATCTCATCCAGATGAACAGTGCGTGAATGTGCACAGCAGTGTATCTATTCATGACTTTGTGCATCATAATGTGCATGTGTCCTCGACCCCAGTGTGTGAGTACAGATGTATGGCATCTGGGCCAGGTGTTAGGGGGCCATAGAGACACATAATCTCCCTGATGACTGGCCTGCTTTCTCGGCTGTCCATAAACTAGACCCTATGGATATAATGGCCAGGGTCTTTGCCTGCATTGAGGGATTATGTTGTTAGATTAGAGTGAGAAGCAAAAACCAGGGAGGAGGCTATGCTGTTGTCTTTGAACAAGATTATATGTTATGATATAATAATACTTAAGATCCCAGATGAACGTACAGTTTGTGATATGATGATGATGGAGCAGCAATGTCTCAGTGTAATGTTTCCAATGTTTTACTGTGTTAATAACATCTTATAAAATCAACATTTTATGTATAAAATTTCAGGACCTTAACAAGTTTGAGCACCACATGTCAAGGAATAACTGTAATCAAGGATCAGACAAACAGTCTGAAGAGGTTTGTACAGTCAGAAGGCAAGAAATTATTTGGCAAGAACAATGTTTTTTCCTTTGGTCTTTATTCACAGAATGATTCACACCACGTTGCACAGTCTGTACCTCATTACCAGCGAGGATATACATATTTGCTCAGAGAACAACTATAATGATATACAATCCAAAATATCAGAACTGCAAATCAGACAACGGTGGGTCTAGGCATTCAGGGTGTATTTTTCATACCTTTAATCAGCTTTAGCCCTAGATTTCAGTATCTTTCAACACTCTGAATATTTAGGCTGGAATCTGCATGAATATTCATGAGTCACTGAGTATCCCACAACAAATGCTGCCTTTCCAAACATTTCCATAAATTGCCTGAGATGATTGTCTGCTGACTGAAGAATTGCAGGCTGCACTAACCACAGCCAGGAATTCACTGTCCAAAACATACAGAAATTTAACTCCTGGCACTGATAGAGATAAACATTGCAGTCACACTCAGAATATAATGGTCCATTCAGTCCAAGCTCTGGGCATCATCTCCTTATATTTAGAGCAGGAGAATACAGCAGCCTGTCTAATCTTCAATCAGATCAGTGTTACTCTGCTACATATTGACCTACACTAACCTCCCATGGATGCAAGTCCCTAATGCTGCCTTCAGTGACTTCTGGGTCTGCACCATCTACTCATGAACTCATTCATTCAGCCCTATGCTCCTTCTCAACCACTGTGTTCCACCAAGGGAGGTCGTCTGGCTTCACCATCCCTCCAAACAAGGCGATCTCAGTCCAGACTGTTTTGGCCTGTGGGTCCCTGAAGGTGGAAGGAGCTACTAAAGTCTATCAGTTCAGGGGCGTCCCACCACACTATCTTCAAGAACTGCTTAAAAACTCACCCCTTTCCAAGAGCGCCTCATCTCCTAAAACCAAACTAGAACTTACTATGCTCTTTGTTACACTTAAATGATCTTCTGCACTTATTCAATGGATGTACAACTTAATACTTAAACCAAAGTCTCCTTCTACTGCACTGAAACTTTACTAATGCCCCTCACTTGTAAGTTCTTTTGCAAATTAGACTGTGGTAATTTCTTGTTTAGGCCTTCATCCTGATTGGCTCTTGTGTTTTTTCTTCCAGCCTTCCCCACTCGCTGCCAGACTATATCCAGGAGCAGTACAACCCCCCACCCTTCAACTACTCTGACCCCGCACTGCACTACATGACCCACTGCAGCCCTCGGATTATAGACAACATCACACCCAGACAACGCCTCAGATAGCACCGCATATACATACATGTATATGTGCAAATTACTCACACAGATGCTAAGAGACACTGAACATAGAAAAATGCACAGTCTTACAAACACAATCTAAGCACTTTTGGAGCCACTGTACGTGTTTTATATAATGACAAGATGGATGAATCTTATTTATATTGTAACAAACAAGTAATTAAACCTGAGTGACTTTTAAAGTCAATTATTTTCAATCCTCTCCGCTGAGCGATGGACCTGCCAAGTGTGAGCTGGAAGTTTTTTTCGCCTGGACAACAGTTTACAGTCAGAGTCTGACCCAGCAGAACTCGACAATCTCTTGGCTGGAGGTGATGATGAAAAGTAAACCACTGCAGTGCTGTTTAGCTTCCAGCTGATACCCGGCCAACATCTTCCTTGATAGCAACATTAGCATTTGCCAGAATACCTGTGCTCCTGCCCTCATCATATTCAATATCGAGTCTTTTATTGCTCTTGGAGGCAGTGTACAGTAATACATCCATCTTGGTAAAATCAGCATCACTCATAATCACCAAAGCAGCAGTGATTCAATTTATGAAACTGTTATTACTGTGCAAACGCTTCAATCCATAACAACTGTGGATGTCACTGTTTTCTAAAAGCATTTGTCTCACTGGAGTTACACAACAACAAACAACAAATTATTGTTCATTTCTGGATTGTTTCCCAGTTAATTTAACACAACAGAGTAATTCAGTGTTTCAGCTGACAGCAGTCTTTCTTTTAGACTGTCAATGCAAGTTAAAAAAAAAACTGTAAATATAAATATAATGTAAATCATTAAAAGTGCAACTTAAGTGTCATCACTGTGGTGATTTTAATGGCAGATGAGATTGACATTGAATTTTGTTGCTGAAATAATCATGTATCTTTACTAACGTTGGGCCCAAAAGGACTAAGGATAGTCTTCTAACAGAAAGGTCCAGGTTTAAACTCTAACATTAAGGTGCCCTTTAGTGTGACAGTTAATCCTCCAACTAACTAAGGGTTATTTCTGCACCTCACCTTGACCTGTGACCTCCCTCTGAGGAGGGAAGCTGATACACATTAAGCTGTAGCTGCTGATAGTTTGTCAAAAGGACTCAGTGTTCACACTGAAATAATGATGTTATTTCCCTGAAATGTTATTTTTGTCAGGGTGGGAAAAGCACTTCACATTCTGAAATGAAGGACATTGGAGTAAAGGACCATTTTACTTCATCCATCAGACCAGTATTGATCAATTTATACAGTCACTTGAAGTCAAATCAACAACATATAAACAATATTGATCCGAAATGTTTGAATTAATCTATTAATTAATCTATCATCTAAACAGTGGTGAAAGACATACTCAGCTCATTAACTTAAGTAATGCCATAATGTAAACATACTACATTGCAAATTTTAATGTAAACTGACATACATATAAAATGTATATTATTAATAATAATAATAATAATAATTCCTATTATTATCAGCAAAGTACTTATTGTGTCAAAAGTACTGCTTTTTGACACCAGACACCCAGAAACCCAAAGGCCCCAACTTCACAGTTGCCTATTGGTTGTGTCTAATTTGACAAACTGCAAGTTTAAGGGTTTTAACCACTATTAGCAATAATGTACTCTAAATAATAATTACCTCATCTTTGTAGGTGACCATGCTTTGAATCCTGATCTGCAAACTAACTAGTAACTAGAGCTGTGAAATAAAATGCAGTGAATTCAAGTGGTGGAAAAAAAGTAAAATAAGTAACACCCCATGTAAATGCATGTGAAAACACTCCATTACAACTAAAGGTCCTGCATTCAAAGTTTACTTTAGGAGAAGTACAGTTCAATAAAGTTAAGTACAAATACTCTGCAAAATCTTCTCAGAGTGTCACATGATTATACACTGTGTATTGTAGTGATGTTATTATTGGTGTATTAACATGCAGGTACAATTGTAATCTAACTAATTGAGGTGGGGCTAATTTTAACTTCTTTCTTTACTGCCATGTACATTAATTCATAAAAGTGCATTATATATGCTGATCATATATTTTTGCATCTTTTTTGCAGCTGCAAAATAAGCAGTCACTGTTACATGTACAGATGTGTGAACTTGACTGAATGTACTCACTGATCAACAGTAGTTACTGTTTATTATAGTTTATATTTCACCTGCAGTTTCCCCTCTGGCCACCAGGTGTCCCAGCTGAGTTGTCCACAGGAGGCAGATCAATCACATTTGTTTATGAGCAGGGTTTAAGCAGAAACGCAGTACTCTCACAGCCACACACACACACACACACTCACACACACAGTCGCACACACATCTACACAGACGACTGGACACCTGCTCCGCAGCCTTCATCTGAAAGCGACCACAGCATGCGGTGGAGCCGGCTGCCCCCTGCAGAATGAGATCATCTGAGGATGGGGGGGCGGGAGGGGAGGCAGCCCTGCAGGTCCCTGCCACTGCAGACACAGACCTGGCCTCTATGCTACATCCAGGGTCAAGGACGGGGCGCTTTGAGAACACCCTGCCCCTGTCACCTCTTTATTGTGGTTACACTCATGCAGAGAGTCCGTCCTGCATAACCTCTGCAGTGGTTCTTGATTTCTCCGCTATCAGTTTCTACAAGATTGACGGAGTGAGTAAACTGAGATTAAGCCCCCAACACTACATGCAGGTGTTTTCTAGAGGAAGATTCTGGAAAGAATAAAAAAAAAAATCCATAGCAGGCAGAGCTCCTGACACCTGTGATGCAAAGACAACGGCTAACAGCGAACAGCAGACACTGAAAAACAGCCGCTGAGGATGAGATCACCTTGGCGAGAGAGAGAGAGCTTTGTAGTGCCACACTTCTGGAAGGTTCCAAGTAGCACTGTTTCATGTGCTGCTGAAGGCTGCAGTGTTTGAACTCCAGCTCCACACTGACTGCAGAAGACAACTTGGAGGCAAGCCAGTGAGGGAGAGAGGGAGGCAGGGAGAGGGACAGGAGAGAGAGAGAGAGAGAGCAAAATGAAAAGTGAGGGAGTGAAATCAACAGCAGGGATTCTACTTGACAGCCAGTAAGTGGTTTTGTCCCTCAGATCCCCTCAAATAAAACAAGTGACATGTGCAGGTTTAGAGGCGGTTGATGATCTAGTGCCAGACCCAACAAACAGAAACACGTTAGGGGGATAGAAAACTAAGTGCATGCTTAACACTATATCCATTTCATCACAACATGATTGAAATAGGCAGGGAATAGCAGGCCCAACCAAATCCTCTTATCTGATTTGAGGCCATTAATCATTTCTGCCTCATGATGTAATTTTAGAAAACAAGTCATTTCTCAGTAACAGGTAGGCCAGAATGCCAATGGGATTGGCTCATGTGCAGCAAGCCTGTTGTTGAATCATTCAGCTAATGCCCTTATTGCATGGCTGTGAAACCACACATGCTAACTGGAAATAGTTAACTGTTGTCTATCAACACAGACTAAACCAGACCTTTGGCCAGTGGACGCTGGTAAGTATTACTGGTAATCAAGACCTCTCAGAGGCCAGATGAACGTAGCCGAAATAGCCTGCAGGTTATAAAAAATACATGCATACATGAACACACCCTTCCCTGTTGTATTTACCATCAGTGCATACATATGGAAGCATTGCATAAAGGCATAATATAACATTCGCACATGTGCGGGTGTTCAAACACAACGTAGAACAAACAGATCCAGGCCCGAATGTGCACGGACGTGTTCGCTCACACAATGTAAAGGACTTTTCAATGGCAGTAGCTACATCCATGACACACAAACAGCTGCCATTCTCTTCCATGAAAGGTGATCTGCTCCCTTGGCTTGAAACCAGCAGGTGCATTACAAAGCCTCATTCATTAGTAATGGTGTCCATGTCTTACAGTTACACAGGTAAACATCTTCTCATATTTGTCACCAGTGCTTTATCCCTCAAAGCCTCTGCAGGCCACAAATTAGCCTTCTCTTTAAGCTTTTTCTTTCGCTTGAAAGCTGCTTTACTTTTCACTACTACTCACCACATACTCTATCTCATGTGCTCTGCGCCACTGCCAACCAAAAACTGATCTGACCCACATGGTAAGTTTTCCTGTGGAGGGAACAATGCTAACTGTGATCAGCGGGAGTGGTGTTAGAGACCATTGGGAGGTGACATTGATGAAGATAGAGGGGTGACTTCAGCCAGCTTTGCCTCTGCTGAACTAAAATAAACTTTGACCCCTGTGATATGGAAATGAAAGCTGCCGTTTTACGAAAACGTCCTGGGTTGGGCTCTGATAAGACTTATTATGTGAGGCAGTTACATATTCACAGAGCTGATAACCAGGGGAAACATAATTAGGGACAATAGTGGTTAGAGCATAGTGTGTGTGTGAGTAAAAAAAAAAAATACAATAGAATTAGCACAACACCAAACATCCATAATGCAAAAATGAGACTGGAACATATATTGTATTGTTCTCCATGTGGAGAGTTGAGTCTTCTTTGGTTTACATCATGGAGATTGGTTTCATGTTTTATAGACCATTAAGACATGTCTCCTAGGTTTCAATATTCCCTATCCATATTAACCTTCAACCTACGGTGACCTTTGACCTGGCGTAGGCCCTCTGAGATCTGAGGCTCATTGAAGGGGATGTCATCGAGCAGCCAAACAGCTGATGGTGCATATTGGATGAAGCTCTGCTATAGAAATTGGTCAGGAGGACAAAGTGGAGAGCTATTCTAATTTTGAAATATTTATGACCCAACAGTAAACCATTGTCTCTAACGACTGTTTTATTGAAACAATCCACTGTGGCTGTTGCGTAATGACATCTACAATTGCGGAATTGTAGTAAACCATTCACAGCAGCTACATTTTAATATCTAAGGTGACATTTTACAGTGTTTGCCAAGTATTTTCAGAGAGGTACGCCTCTGCATACGGTCGGTCGCACATGCTCCAGATTATCTGATTCTTGTGACAGGTTTAGGCCTTTGTGCCGTCATCTTTGGAATTACATAATCTGCAGAGTGACAAAAAACATGCAGAAAAACAGATTTAAATGAAAGGAAATCAATGTGCTCCAGATTAGGCCGGTTGGGGAAAAGCCTGGTTGAGTCTGAAGCTGCTCAGCAGAACACATGGCACGGGCAGCATCACCTCTGTAAACAGAGCAGATGGAGGCGAGAACCACTTCGGATCCTCGTTTCTTACGTCTACTTGCGAGATATTGAGCTTTTCACAATCCCTGCTCTCTACTTATAGTGTGACATCTGTGTCTAATAATAAGAGAGGCGGCAGAATTGGGAGGAAGGGGGGCTGTTTTGGGACACGGAGATTCTAGTACATTCGCTGAGTGGTTCTTCAAATCTTTCTCCTCACACATCTCTGCTCACCCTCCTCCACAGCATCTCCCACGGGACCAGGCCAGAGACAGGTGGTCACTGGGAGGCAGGAGAGCAGTCAGGCATAAGCAATCAGGCTATCAGATACTCCCCTCCACACCGGCAGCACAATTAGACCTGAGAATCCACAGTCATCTGTCAGCAACGCCTGCCACAGACCCCGTCACATAGCACACATCTATATGCACGTGCACAAACTAGCACCTTTTGCACACTTCAGCTCATGCATTGCATTTCATTGTGCATAAAATGTTGAGTGATGAAGACTTGCACAGCAGGAGGGACAGCCTTGTAACACCAATCTTTAAAAAACAAACAAACAAAAAAAAAAACAAAACAAAAACATAACACACAAGTAATGCAATCATGGTGAGAAACCGTGGGTAACTGTAAGCACAAACTGGGTCAGTAACAAGCCACAAACCACGCTCCTTGGAGCTAATTACTAATCAAAACTATCTTATTGGGTCTCTCTAAAGATGATGCCCATATCTATACACACTATGCAACAAGCCTGTCTGCTTCGCCTGTGGCACTGACTGGATGTCTATGGACAAGATGCAGCGGCAGCGCAGGGCATGGGAGTGACGCATTGCAGGTACGAACACACCAATCAGAGAGCGCGATTTCTTTCGGCTACGTCTTGTGCCCCATCGCGGGGTAGCAGAAAGTATTCATACGCTGTTACGTAGACCCCCGTGGAAACGCAATATTATTCCACACGTCGAGGTCGAAACGTGCACGAAGGCCGCTACGCGGGCTTTTCGGGTGTTTGGTCGTTTTTCCGCGCCGCTTAAATTTCCCACGAACGTTTATTCGGTTAATTTAGAAACTAAGGAAAAGGGAAGTTGGCGGAGGGATACTGGAAAGGGGGAGGAGTTTAGGATAGCCGTTAAAGGCGAGTCCAGTTGCCTCCGTCTCAGTGTGTTCATAGAGATTGTGAGTCCGCAGAGACTTTGTTAGCCTCGGTCTGTTACGGAGTTTGTCGCGAACCGGCCGCTGCATTTACATCGAAATGGTAAGAAAAGCGGGATTACACGTTCTCTCCAGCCTGTGTTTGGTTGGCAGACCCATAGCAGCCGTCGCATTCTAATTGTTCGGCTTTACTCTCAGTAAAACATAACCCAACCAGCGGGCTAAGCTTAAGCCAACGTTAACTGTGCGCTGTAACTACCGCAGTGCCGGCCGGACATATGACAGCCTGCTAGGTGCTAGGGTTAGCTAACCTTAGCCGGAGGTGGCTTGTTCTGAATGAATGCGGCAACAATCCGTGTGAGTTTAGAGTAGTTACACTTGTAACTACGGTGCGTGAGAGAGTGCGTTTCCTGAAAACGAAAGCTTTTGTGTGAGCCTAGCTTAGTTTAAAAAAAAAAAAAAAAAAAAAAAGTCCGGTTCGCTACACGGCGACGCAGCTTTGTCCGTTTAGCGCAATACTTTCCTCGTCTCCTTTTTTTTTTTTTTTTTTTTTTTTTAATGTATTTTTATGAGTAGCCGGCGATGATCGAGAAGTAGTGTTACTGTTTGCCATCCGTTGCCCCGGTTGTGACGACTGATGTATTAAGTCAGTCATGCCGCTAACAAAAAAAAAAATAAAATAAAAAAGTGTTTAAGGTGCAAAACGGTAGCTAGCTAACTTTAGCTCTACGTAGCTAACATTTACCGCCAAATTCTAAGTCATTCATTGTCTACGGCAAAGTTTGCGTCATCGAACATTCAAATGTAGACGGAGCCAACGTCTGAAGGGACCAGTCTAAGTTTTGTCGTATTTCTTAGGAGATCGGTGACAATCTTGCTAACTACCGGCACGAAAACGCCTTTGTCTGTGTAATTGTAACGTTACAGCTGCTTACATGCAGTTTTTACCTGCTGTACAAAGACGTGTTTGTGTCTTTTAGGCGACCTATTACGAAATGATATGACATGAAAGTTGCATAAAGACAGGGAAGCTAATTTGGGATATTTTGCTATATGGCATGCTATTAATTACATCATCTTCCTTTTTACAGGCTGATCAGCTTACAGAAGAGCAAATTGCTGGTAAGACATCGCAGCACTGATCTTCTACTTTCCTCATATCCTGCAAAGTGGCCTGCATTATGGATCCTTGCATCCCTTGCAGTGGATTTATACTTTTGCCTTTTAAGGCATTCCACAGGGCACCCTACTGGTCATAAAACAGGAATGAATGAAACGGCTGTTGCTTGCTGGCTCTGGAACGCAGGAGGACTCCCTCATGGAAAACTTTGCATTTTCATGGTTGCCATGTAATAAATGATGTAATCTGCAAGGGCTGTGTATTCTGGTGAGGTGTCGCCTTTTATGCCATACTTGTCCTTTGTCCTGGGCGTGTTCTCGTCAGATGGAATGTAACAAGAACAATTGCGGCAGTAACCCTTTAGTACACTGATGTACTAAGATGTTGTATTGTAAATCATGTGGGAGTGTCTGTGCTTCCAGTATGGTCTTGCTCACACTTGCTGAATTGTGTTCATGTTTAAAGTGAAGCACAGCTGTAGTGTTTTTCTCCTATACCTTCTCAGCCTCTGACGTGTCTCAACTTAGGTCTCAGGTAGCACAATATGCTGATCATACTGTATTTCCTGGTATTACCATTTAGTTAGTAGAGCTGTGTTTGATGTTTTGCTGAGGTACAAGTTTTTAGATTGTTTGTACAAACATCACATGGACGTGGATGAATGTGTAATGTTACTGTAATTTTAGTGCTGGAAGCAACTGCAGTGATGTGGAGGTTGTAATAGCCCGTAGCAGAGGAATTAGACCGACCCCCCCCCCTCCCCCGATATTTTCTGTGGTTGATGCAGGCCTCGCCTCATAACAAAAAGGGTGTTGCCCTGTGTGTTTGACCCTGCAAATGGTAGGTTACGTTGTAGTTTTAATGATGCTGACAAGCTGCCGCATGCCACTACACACTGCCCATTGGCCTCATCATATCTGATGTGTGTCATCATTCCTCATCCCTCTCGGCTTAACCAAACTACACAGGCTGTCATTCATTTATGATGCAGCCTGACTTTGCCCTGCTGCTTGGTCTCACAGTCACTGTCCTTGTTTAGCCAGAAACGGCTGCGTTTTGAACTCAAAACAGAAGTGCTTGTCATTATGCTGCAGCCAGTGTATAACTGAAACATGAGTGATGTAATGCCTTTTTGAGACTTGTGCTAATTCAGGGTTTGGGTCAGTGTTGATTGGTTGGACCTAAGGTGAGAGGGAGAGTTTGTTGTGCAGAATGAGCTGGTAACATTTCAACTCTGGATTTTTAATGAATTATTTTTTTTTTTTTTTTAAGATTGAGCCTTCTGCTTTTTTTGTTTGTTTTACAACTCAGTATTCTTGTGCATATTTAGCTATTGGTGTGATGTTTCTGCTTTACTCAAGGAACCATTCTCTTCTTCTTTTCAGAGTTCAAGGAGGCCTTTTCGCTTTTTGACAAGGATGGAGATGGCACCATCACCACCAAAGAGCTGGGCACAGTCATGCGCTCTCTGGGCCAGAACCCCACAGAGGCAGAGCTGCAGGACATGATCAATGAAGTGGACGCTGATGGTGAGAACTCAATCTGGCCTCAAACTAGACACGTACTGTCAACGTGCTGGATGGGAATGCCTCATCAATGTCTTTCTTTTTGTCTTCAGGAAATGGAACGATAGACTTCCCAGAGTTCCTGACCATGATGGCCAGGAAGATGAAGGACACAGACAGCGAGGAGGAGATCAGAGAAGCATTCCGTGTCTTTGACAAGGTAAATACTGTCCCCACACACACACACGTGTATATACAGCAGGTTTTGAATTTGCTTACCGACTCATGTGAATTTCAGGATGGCAATGGATACATCAGTGCTGCTGAGCTGCGCCATGTGATGACAAACCTGGGGGAGAAGCTGACTGACGAAGAAGTGGACGAGATGATCAGGGAAGCAGACATTGACGGAGATGGACAGGTCAACTATGAAGGTGAGTAGATGTTCTGTTTTTATGTTTTTAATTTGCTCTGGTCACTTATTGGATATTGATTCGCAACTTTTTTTTTTTGTTTGTTTCCCCTTCTTTCCTGCAGAGTTCGTACAAATGATGACGGCGAAGTGAAGGCCTTGTACAGATTTCGTATATAAATAATTTGCCTTTTTTTCTTTGTGTAATTTATCTGTAAAATCTTAATAGCCCCCCCTTTGTCCCTGCCCCCTTCTGCTGTCCAAAGGAACTGCATGTAAACTGCATAGGCTCTTGTCCCCATGTCCCTTTCTTTTGCTGTCATGGTGTTTTGGAGTGACGGAACGGTCATACAACCAGATGCCCGTGGAGGCCCCTGGGAGCCGGAGAACTTCGAATCTTCCTGTCTTGTGTGCTCGGGGCCCTCCACGCATGGCGACATTGGAAACCTGTCGGCTGGTTGTCACTTGGCAACACTGTTGGCATGGAAACAATGTAGAGGAGTTTAAACTCTGCATGGACTACGGACAAAGTATATATGGAAATCTCAGCATTGCACTACTGCAAAAAAAATGACACGGGTGTATCTCCTAGGTACTCGTACAAACTCTTTTTGTATCTGCTGTTCTATATACCAGAAAACGACTAATCTTATGCTTTTTAATGTTTTACTCACAACTTTTTTCTTTTTTTTTTTCCCTTTTTTCTTTTTTTTCTTTCTTTTTTTTTTTTTTTTAAATGGCCTCTGGTCATGCCTCAAATAATTCATTCCAAGTTGTATATTTTTGTTTTCCAATAAAATTTACAATCTACCCGGATATGAAAATTGTCTTGTTTTCTCAGTTAATGGATCCTTGAGTTTGTAAACCCTGTAATAATTCCCGCTTTTGTATTGAGGACAGGATGCTCCGTTTTTGATAGGATTTTTTTTTCTTTTCTTTTTTCTTTTTTTTTTTTTTTTTTGTTTTTCTTCCTCCCTTGTTTAGAATATACATGAAATGTTTACCATCTAAATTTAAAGTGTCCCTCTGTTAATTTCCCAAAAGCACTGAGGAGCATCAGCCAATGCCTCTTAATGTTCAGAAAAACTCAGATCAAATCTGTATTGTCATTTCTATAAAAGCACTGAGTGGGATCAAAGGCCTCTATTGTGAAGTGCACACAATGGTACTTAACATTAGCTTAGCCTTGTTCTGTCCAGCTCCCCTTCTGACTTATACAGGCCGTGTGTTGTTTGCTGCTGTCGGCACAGCACCATGTAGAAGCTGACTGCCTCATGTCTTACTTGGCATTTGCCCCCAATCACAAGGAGCGAGCGAGTGATTGAGTGTACATCAGAAACCATGGTGTAAATAGAGGTGTACCTGTTTCTTTTTTTTTTCTTTTAATTTTGGATTATTGAGTTTGTTACAGTAGCTTGCAGAGATACTGAGTTTGTTATTTTGATGAATGACAAAATAAAGCTCTATTGTGGACCTCTGCTCGGCCTCCAGTGTGACTTTTATGTTAGCTGTTAATAAGTCGTTCCCTTTATCTTGTGTTGTAGTTGGATTAACACTTTAGAAATTTTAAAATCCTCTAAAACAAGTAGGTCCAGGCTCAGTCAGTCATGTCTACAACGTTACAAAATCCACGTTTCATGAAGGACTATGATGTAAATGGATTTATTTACAATAAACCTGGTCTATTTCCCCCCCCCCCCCCCCCCACTTTGTGAAGCTGTAAATGAGGTGATTAACTCTTTTTACAGATTCTGCACAAAGCAGCTTTAGTTTGAAGACGGAGCTAAAAGGAACACGACGGCAACCTGCGGCAATTTCAGGTGTGAATCGATGACACGAGTGGCTCATCCCGTCAAAACCAATTATCACAAGAAAAGAAAAACAAAACTGCCAATAACGCAGCACATAAAATGCTAACACCAACCGTCCGGTGGAGAGACGCCTGAACGTGCATCAGGCTCCTCCATGAAAAGACACACTGTCAATCACACAACGGCTCCTCTGCTGCCTGTGTGTTTTCTCTTTGTGTTATTTCTCCTCACGTGCTCTCCGGTCTCACCAGACTTCCTTGACAAGTGGCGTGAACATGAATTCTTGGTTCCTTTGAACCGTGCGTTTCGCGTCACCTAGCAACCGGGCTGAATTTGGCGCTTTTGCTCCCAGAGCGAGATTTTCACTTCAGATGATGGTCTTTAATTCTGCCGCACTGAGAGAGAGGGAGTCTGTGTGTGTTTGTACCTGACATCACTGCTCAGCCGCTAGAGGAAAAATAAACTTCATCCACAAAGTCATGGTTTAGTCAGAATAAACAACAGCATTCAGGAAGTGAATGATCAATACTGTTCTGTTGTTGGGTATAAACCCACCCGACATCAACATAAGAAGGAAACAGGGGGGGGGTATTATTAGAAATAGGTCGAAATGTTGTTGGTCAACAGAGTCACTGCAGTAACACGGGAGGAGGCGTTTAAGGCCGAGGATGGGTAAATGGATTTTGGAGTTATCTAAGATTACATATGTTACCAGGGGGAGGAAATCAATCTTTTACAACATCTGAGGCTCCTTCATATGTTCTCCAGGGAAAACTGATTCATCTCATATCATGGAAACACCTGGAGATGACCTGAGTGGCCCCCGGCAGCTCACCTGGACGGGAACGTGTGTTAACGGGTATCAATTCAAACTAACATGATCCTCAGCCAACACCTTTGTATTATATTAAGTGTGTATGCGTAATAAAATGTACTATTTAGTTTACATATATGTTGCTTCTTTATGATTATACTTATTTTTTCTCTCTCTGTGATTGTTTTTAATGTATTTGTGTGTTGATTTTTGTATTCTGCTTCATTTTCACACCACAGGTGGGTGGGTTCGGGGAGGCATGCATGATTCTCAGGGGTGAGGGTGGGAGTATTATGTTCTGGTGGTTGTATTATATGTACAGATATGTAAAGGTGAAATTTTTTTTTTTTTAACATATTTTAATATAAAAATGCTATTTTAAATTCATTACACGTAGCGTGAAATATTTAAAATATTCAGACTTGTTTTGTTTTTACTTTTTAAATTCAATTAAATCAAGAAAAAAATCTTTTCCATATTTGATGTTTATTCTACAGGGATGTGTTTGCACCATCACACGTGAAGTGTTAAATTGCTCTAAAATACATAAAGACAGTGTTGGAAAAGGTGCATAATTTAATTATTCCTCATTTTATTACTTATGAAGCACCTTTTCACCTCCAGACTTTGAGAAGAAGGACACAGGTTTTCCTGTTTTGTCCTCTTTGCACCTTAATGATCTTTGTTGATCTGTACATTTCAAATCAACATTCTCCCTCCAAATATCACACGATGGTAGATAATGAGGAAAGTATGTGCAGCATGTGCAGTATGTACATGGTGCTGGTTTTTCATTGTCTCTCACTCTCAGTCAAACTGGTAGGTGAGTCTAAATTTAGCCTTCAACCAGGCCAGCTTGTTGAAAAATTGATCAATAGTGGAGTCGCTGCTATAGTAACAGTCAGAGTTTTAATGGTGGTCAGGTGTCACTGGATCTCCAGTCAAGCAGATATTGAACGACAACGCGAACAGTGCAGGATACAAACGCATGGAAAAACAAGGCCGTCTCTAAAGCCGGTGAAATGTCGCGGGGTGGTAACAGAGCAGATAAGGTAAGGACCTACTGCGTCTTTAAAGAGAAGAAGAACTGGTAAAACACAACAGATGCATCAACACATTGTTGGCAGAGCAAACCGAAGCTGTCTGTGCTGAGGCTCGTGTCCTGTCCTTATCTGCAGGGTGAAGACAAAGCGGACCCATGGGGTCGTGGGAGCTGGTGGATGGGAACGTTGAAAGTAGGTGTCACGCTGAAGTCTGGTCTCATGACCTGTCATCACGACATCAGCTTCTGATCAGGCCCAAACACGCGTCACTGCTTTGACAGTTTGACCTGAGTCATTAGCTCGGACGCTCACTGGCCACTTTATTAGGTACACCTTGTTAGTACCAGGTTGGACCTCCGTTCGTCTTCAGAGCTGCCTCAGTTCTTCGTGGCATAGATTCAGCAAGGTGCTGGAAACATTCGTCATAGATTTTGCTCCATATTGACACGATAGCATCAAAACAGTTGCTGCAGATTCGGCTGCACATCCATGACGTCAATCTCCCATTTTACCACATCCCAAAGGTGCTGGATTCGACTGAGACCTGGTGACTGTGGAGGCCTTTTAAGTCCAGTGAACTCATTGTCATGTTCGAGAAACCAGTTTGAGATGATTTGAGCTTTGTGACACGGTGCGTTATCCTGCTGGAAGTAGCCATCAGAAGGTGGGGTCACTGTGGTCATAAATGGGTGGACGTGGTCAGCAACAACACTCAGGTCGGCTGTGGCATTTAATCGATGCATCCCAGGATCCAGGCTTTCATGGTGTTTATGCCAAATCCTGACCCCACCATCCGAATGTCGCAGCAGAAATCAAGACTCAGACCAGGCAACGTTCTTCTTCTATCTACTATTGTCCAGTTTTGGTGAGCGCATACCAAATGTAGCCTCAGTTTCTTGTTCTTATCTGACAAGAGTCTCTTGCTTCTTTCATCTGCTTGAAGGTTCAACGTCAGAGGTGCTCTTCTTAATACGTGGTTTTTTGAGTTACTGTTGCCTTTCTAACAGCGCAAACCAGTCTGGCCGTTCTCCTCTGACCTCTGGCATCAACAAGGCATTTTCACCCAGACAATTGGGTGATATCTCTGGATATTTTTCTCTTTTTCGGACCCTAGAGATGGTCGTGGGTGAAAATCCCAGTAGATCAGCAGTTTCTGAAATACTCAGACCAGCCTGTCTGGCACCAACAACCATGTACCTAATAAAGTGGCCAGTAAGTATCACTGTATCTGCCTTCAGGTAACTTCCAATAGCTTTGAGTTTAGTGTAATAAAAACACAGCAGAGCCTCGTAAACATGTGATTGTTCCTGTGACGTGTATAGTTTTCAATTACTGGCTTTTATTACACAGCACTTTCTAAAGTCTGCTGTCTGCCAGAAATAAATCCAAACACTTAGACCACACTGAGTCCAGTCTCTAAGTGCCTCACAGTGCATTCATCGTAATAACACATAGACCTAATTAATTATCAGTTTATCTTAATGCGAGTCCAGCTCTCAGGCTCCATTGTTAATCAGCTGGCTTCTTCTTTCTAGTAATGTATTCAATACAGCAAACAGCAGCTCGATGTGTGTAGCACATTTATTATGTAACACATATGAGCTTAAAGGTTGAAGGTTAAGTATATAAAATCAGTCTGAGCCAGTGCTCCAGTTGTCTGATCTGCATTTGGCTCACGCAGACAATGATCCAGTGATTCCTGCAACACGCTAACATCTCCATGAACTTACTGCCACTGCAACTGGCAACGTTGTCCCCAAACCTTTCCTCCTTCCAGGACACGCCCGTCCCTGGTTTCTACCACATTCGAGACTTCATCGAGGAGGCTGATCTTAACCCTGTGAGGAAGACGTACGGGTTTAAAGGCGTGGGCAGAAAAGCACAGACTCTGGGGGCACGTAACGGGGAACTACTGCTTCCTGGGGCGTATGAATACACCGACTCGACCCAGGAGGTCCTGATGCACCAGGCGTCATACTCTTTCAAAAACTGTCCACGGCCCGACATCG
The DNA here is from genome assembly GCA_038496675.1 of Rachycentron canadum. NCBI lineage: Eukaryota > Metazoa > Chordata > Actinopteri > Carangiformes > Rachycentridae > Rachycentron > Rachycentron canadum. Next base: position 3,784,885 of record CM076659.1, on the reverse strand, counting down.
TCACCCTTGGGCTCAGAGACAAGGTGGGATTCAGATCGCTCCTCCTGCTGGCTGGTGCAACTGATCAAATGTCAATGAAATCATTTAGCATCTTTAGTATTCCTTAGATTGAACAGGTCTAGTTTATCTCAGCAGTATTTATTAATTGTTGCTTTAATAGTTTGATCACAGTAAATACTGTATTGAGATGTATCGGAAAAAGAAAAATTGTACCCATGGTGGTACTGTCATCTATATTCTAACACCTCTTTATCTTTATTTTCCGGTGCCAGCATATAAACACTTCGCCGTGCGACTACGATGTGACACCGAAACCTGTGCCGAAGATTCCCTGCAAGTAAGCTCTCGACAGACAGACGGCCTCGCTTTAACGCCGAGATCACAGCAGAGCAGACGACTCATGAATCACGCCTTGATCGCCGAGTCCTTCCAATCACCAACCTGCTCTTTCACCTTTCTCTTCCTATGATCACTCACGCACTGTTCTCCTCTCCTTCTTCTTTGTTTTTCTTTTTGACAACCCTCCTCTCTCTTCTCTCCTTGCAGGCATGTAATGTTTCGGTCGACTGTACAACGGATCAGCTTTCCGCCTGTAAGTATCTGGTCACCAAGACAAGTTATTAGGTCCATTCATTTCTTTCCATTGCCCACAGAAAGGCTTCATTACAATACACTTACAATAGGTTTTTGATTACAAGAGCTGGCCTGATGTGTGCATGAGCTAGTTATGACTAAAGAAAACTGATTCCCGGGCTGATTGTACCATTTGACCCGTTCGAGGGCCTGTTATGGTGCTGTTCTGGCTGACCAGTCAGCTTTGGTTCATATTGCACATTGAGTGTTGCAGCCTAACCCGCGTGTCCATGCTGGTAGCTGATGGATACTTGAGCCATGCTGGCAGGTGCTGAGTGTTGACAGAGAGGGAAAGGCGCTAAGAAATCCCGAGGGTGTTATTACTGCAGAGATGGGAGCAGTTTTCTGCTGTTAGTGGTGTCATAGCGACTCTAGGACAAGTTGATTGTCAAAGGTTAAGCAGCTACACAAATCCCCCTGTGAAGTTAACAGAAAGTGCCGATCATATAAACAGCTGGACAGACATTAGTGGATCTTAATGGTTTACACTGGGAGCTCTGGGTTCACACTAAAGTGGGACACAGGAATTTCAGATTTCTCTAAACATGGAGAGTAAAATGAAATTGATTTCCACACATTTGAAAAAAAGAAGAAGAAGCCTCCACTGAGCTGGAGATGTTTGGGAACACAACAAAAGCATTACTTACATATATATGTGTGTGTGTGTTTAACTTAATTTCTCGGTCCTGGGGCCACAGTGTGTCCTAGATTTACATGTCGTGCTTTTTTGCAACATCAGCTGCACGTGCTGCTCAGAAGGAACAAATCCTCCCTTAAGAATAAGGTCTGTTTGAATTAAAATCATAATCCCATATATTTTCATATGAATAGAAATCCTACTCCTTATTGCACAAATGTGATTCAGACTGCATAGGAACTTGCTGATTGTTGCACCTGCTGTAGTTTTGATTTTTCATGCTGTTTCGAGGCTCAATGAACAATATTAAAGAATCAGTACAAACATTCAGAGTCCCCAGAGGATGAATTTCAACCAATTGTGATTGTGACTTTGGTGATTGACCTTTACTCATGAGGGTGACATTTTTGTTATTTAGTAACATATCTTGACAACTATTTGATGGTTTGCCATAAAATGTTTTACCTAAAACACCAACATGAGGTTGACATTTGTAGTTTTAAGTGAAATATCCAGTTATTTAACATGATATTTAATACAGACAGATCATGGATGAGCTGTATTGACTTTAAAAAATTATTTTTGTCCAGTAATAATGTTAATTTGGAGATGTGTTAGCATGCTAACACGAGTGAAAGTAACATAAATAGGGCATGGTAAACATTATACCTGTTAAGATAGCATTGCATTGGCATTGTCAGCATTGACATAGCAATCATGTTAGCATGCTAACATTAGCATTAGTGTGCTCCAGCCTCACAAAGCCACTAGTGTAGCTGTAGCTGGGGAAAAAAAACAATGTTTATGGAGGAAAACAGCCTCAATCTAATTCACAAATAATTTTTTTTGCCAATAATATCTTTATATTTTAACTTCATGTCATGCCATTTTAAAGAAAAAAAAGGTTTGTCCAGTAATTAGTGTGAATTTGGAGCTATGTTAGCATGCTAATAAAATAAAATGTTGTATAGCCATTGTGAAAATGCATACTGACATTAGTATTAGCACACTCCAATGTGCTTTTTTTAATATATATATATATATATATACGTATCTTGTTATTTTCCAAATCAAGAAACTGAAGAAAATCGTTTTTTCACCTCGTGTCATTTTAGAGAAAAAAAATAAGGTTTGTCCTGTGTTTAGTGCTAATATGGAGCTGTGTTACTGAACATAACCTGCAAGTGCCTTTTTCCTGGAGAAAAAAAAAATTATTACAATATTTATATCAATATGGAGAAAACTAAAACAGCCTCATTGTTATTTTCCAAATCAAGAAGCATTTCAGCTCATGTCAGTTTAGAGAAAAAAATAGTTTTCTGTTTATTCGAGGACTACAGCGAGGATTTGGATGCACCAATCAAAAACAGGTCAAAGTTTAAAAGTTTCACAGACACTCGCAGCAAGTGCCACATTTCTAACGTGCTGTGCCACTGTGGGAAATTAGGCCAGGAGCTTTGGCTCAAACACACTTACACACATATCCAAAAAAGAGTTTCACTGCTGTGAAATACACCTGCATTAGCGCCTCTGGGAGCATCAGCCAGGCGCATCGGATCAAGTGAACTGGGAACTGGATTCAAATGGCCTGTAATGGTTGCGGTGCCTCCTCTAGGGAGTGGAGGAGAGGAAAAGACACCTTCCAGTCTTCCTCTGTCAGAATCAGAGAGCGGCTGAAAATGAAAGGCTAGTCCTGTGTTCAGGGACAGGGAGACAGTTTTATGTCTGAGAAGGAGGGTGGAGGGGGGTGATGCTATTTCTGCATGGCATGCCACTGGTGATGACCAGTATGTGTGTTAGTGGGTAAGAGAAAAGGAGAAGTGAAAGGCAAGGAGAGAGAGCGAGGGAGAGAGAGAGACTGACTTTTGACAGAGACTAACCTTAACATACCTAATCAACAGATCTACTGGCATAAAGTCATGAGTCATGAGTGAGATGATGTGACATTGGTCTTTAAAATATTGGTATGAGACCCTGAAATAGGTCTGGTGTATACTGATCATCCCTCAGATGGCTGGAGCATCAGCATGATATAACAATAGAGTTTTCATGAGCACAGAAAAGTCATTTGAGTTCAGGTGGTATAAAAATTAAAGTCCATGTTCTGTCCTTGGGTAATAATTCAAGCTCACACAGCCAATTAAAGTCTAGACCCCTATCAAAGCTGTTTCTGTGTGCGACCATTGACTCTGAGCCTCTGAATAAGCTACTTGCTACAAGCTATTGCTAGCTGACATTTCAATGAACATAATTTTAATATAGGAAACAAATATGTTGGACAAACTGGACAAGAATGACAACAAGCAAATTAAAAAAAAAAAAATACGGTGAGTACAACTCAGTTTTAAAACCCCCCCTTTCTGTTTCTGTCCAATCACCAAATGTCTTGTTCAAGTTACTGCTAATTAACATTTTCAACAAATATTATGTTGGAGAAAAAAATCCAAATGGGGGGAAAACTGCAAAAAACGTTTTTACACATAAAAACAAAAGTAATACACAAAACAAAAATCATATCAAGCCATATTAGTTCTTAAGTAATTTAAATTTACACATGGGTAAACACCAACATGGCCGATTTTTTTAATCTGAGGTCTTATTTTAAATGTTATTATCTCTACAGTGTCTTCATTATATTGTACACTGGGTCGATCCATTCATTATGGTCACTGTGTCCTTCAGCCATTTTCTAGTCAAAGCCTTTAAGCATGTGACTAACAGCACTTCCACTTTACACAGTAAAGCTCTTCCAGATGGCTAAGGCACATTATTGATATTAATTGACATGAATATTAATGAATTATTAATCATATTGACATTTTCAATCAGGTAAACGTAAGGGAAAAACTCTCGTTAGATGGTAATGATTATATCCTGGCCCTGCTTGACAGCATATTGAGGCTCACTCAAAAAGTCGATCAATCAATCAAACTGTGTATCTGTAATACCTCCCGTCTCTGACCACCTCAGAAGGAGGGACCTGCTCCATGTCACTACAATCCCCAGACCAGACCTGAAAAAGCCATCACGTCCTGCTTCAAATCCACTTTACCACGGCTCCACTACGTGCACCCAGTGAGTCCAGTGCTCCTCTGTAGCTGCACACACACTCGTCATCTGTGAACATCTACATTGCACAATTAGTTGGCAGCCATTAGATCAAAGTGAGATAAATTGTTGATGAGAAAGTAAAAATTGAAAGATACACAATAATGTAATTGTCTTATGGCGATAGAATTGATTTTCATGTGATTTTAAAACAGGGTAACTATGATTTGAATGACTCCTTTAAGTAAAATGGGACATCACACGATTTAAGTGGCTTCAGAAAGTATTCCAAGGGCCTCTCTGTAGACCTCTGCGTGTTTAAAACATTTCTAAAGCTTGGGGCACCCAGGAGAACAGTGGCCGTCCAGTCAAACTCACCCAAAGGTCCCTGTAACAGAGCTTCCTCCGCAGAGATACAAGAACTTACCGGAAGGACCATCATCTCAGCAACACACCGTCAATCAGGCCTTTATTGTTGAGCGGCTGGACGGAAGCCACTTTGACTAAAAGGCATATCATATGACAGTCTGCTTGGAGTTTGCGAAGCAGCATTTGAAGGACTCGTGAGGAAAAAGATTCTCTAGTCTGAGGAGACAAACTCTTCCAAACACTGGCTAATAGCATAATGCTACAGATGCCAATGGAAGGATGAATGTAGCTAAATACACCGGTTCCCTTTTCAGTATGGAAATGACCCGAAACATACAGCCAAGACAACGCTGGAGTGTCTGACTGTCCTTGAGCGGCTCAAAGCCACAGAACATCTGTGGAGAGACCTGAAGATGGCAGCTTCCCATCCAGTCTGACGGAGCTTGAGAGGATTTGCTAAATCAAGGTGTGCAGAGCTTAAAGAGACTGATAAGAAAACAGGAAACTGAAGTACTGAATTAAGGATCTGAACACTTCTCCACAGAGATTTGAGAGATTTTAGTTTTTGATCACTAAGAAATTTGCCAAATTATGTTTTTACTTTTGTAGTTATGGATAATGGCTGTGGCAGTAAATCTACCATATACTTAACTGCAAAAAGCAAGAAGTGACGGCTCTGAATACTCTCTGTTCATAACAGGATGCAGCCAGACAAGGATACTGTAGATAAACAACAGCTTCAGCAGAAGATTGTGTAAATACTTTTTGTTATCCTCATGTTCCACAGAAGACCCCAGGACCAGGAGCCTATGAACCTTGCTGGAAGTTGGGAGACCGATTGAACACAAAGGTCATCGACCCCTCGTTTAGCCTCTTTTTCCGCAACACTCCTTAGTGTGGACTTTATTTCCCATGATGCCCTGATCCTCCTGCTGTCAACCTCCTGGCAAGAATGCATGTGATCCTGCATTATTGATAGAAAATAATAAATATAATCACAACTGCAGCCAAAGAAAAGAAAAGAAAACCTCCAGTCTCTCATTGCTCAGACCAGTGTTTATCTGCATGTCAGTGGGGGATTTTGTGGGCTGCCAACGACATAATCAGCTACAACATTTGTTGTGCTCAAATCCCTTTTGTGACGCCAGCCAGGGAAGCAGAATGATCTTATCTGCGACAAAGGGTACTTCATTCCACTTAACTACATGTTCCCGGTATTGCTCTCTCCCTTCATTTCTCCTCTCTGCCTCTCTGTTGGCAGTCAGGCTGCTTCGCCTTCCTACTATCTCTGCCCCGCGATGCACTCAGGAGGAGGAATGCTGCTCAGCCATGCGTCACATGCACATAGCTTAGTGTGGCATGCTGCACCCTCAGATAACACATTCAGTATTAGGGGCCAAAGCAGTGGCACACAATAAAACAGCTATTCTTATCGCTACCTACTCTGCATACTCACTCTTTTCTCTCAACGAACCAAACAAACATGGACATAATGGAGGTGTAGATGACAACACAACAGGGGAAAAGGTACAAAAATAAAAACAAACACACTGCAGATTTGTTATTGGTATGATCCCGGACGACGTTTCTTTATCTGCTGCTTATTCAGAGAGTTTTTTTTTAGTTTTTTTTTTTCAGCACTGATTCATATTCATGGAGTTAGACACTCAAGAATTTGGTGCCACGGCCCGTTGGGCAGTTGTTGAGGGAGGGCAGAGTTGTATTCATCCGTATACTCCTTCACCCAGAAGGAGCCATCATTTCCAAGGAAGCCCATTGGATAGAGCTTTATTTTAGTGTATGAATAATCAACCATCGCAACTAATTACACAGCACAGCGCAATTTAACAAACAGTAATATAGCCGCTTCATTGATATAAATTACTCACGACTTTGACAGAGGATCTGGACTAATTTTTGTGTGTTTATGAATCTGCAAATTTGCTTACACACTTGTTATATAACTTAATAACATGATAAAATGTCAGCGTTGTGTTTGCAGCTTATGACTAAGCTCCCAAGTGGTCAAACAATACTTATTGCTCCTTTGGGTCTGAGGTCCGAGCATATGGCAGGACAAGGTGCACAGCTTGTACAGTGAAGAGGAGACAGCTGAAGCCATGTTTGTGGTGATGTAACTGGAAAGTCTGGCGCCGTCTGTGGAAATATTAAACAATGATTTTTCCTCAGGACAAATATTTTTATTCTTCCTGGCAGACAGTAAATATCTGCGAGGAGATGAAGATGTAGCCTGCTGCTGGATAACGGGTTCAACAACATGTTTTTATATATATATATTTTGGATGGAGTTGGGATTGCCAGCTGCATTGAAGTGTTCATATACTGCATATCAAACCCCAGACCTGGTGGGGGCTGAGTTTGTGTCAGGTTCGAGGGAAGCTTGAGCGAGAACAGAGGTTGATTTCGGGTTGTGAGGCTCACAGACGACCTGAGGGGATTTCAGAGGCTGTGACACAGTAGTGCACATGAAGAGGCATCACGTTGACTCCTTTACTAGCATCAGTGAAGTGTTTTGTTTGGGGCCCCAGTCAGACGAGTCGTACAGGACGATATCACGGCACATCTACTTTAATCTCCACCACTCAGTTTTCCTTTAGTAGCCGACACTTAAGAGCATGAAGAGGTTCAAGAGCCGGGCTCTTATTCGCCCTGTCATTATGGTGGAGACAAAGGAGCACACACTTACACCCAGAGAGGAAGACAATCTTATTAACACGGGGCTTTGCACGCAGCCTCTGGAGGGCTGGGCATGTGTATCCACTGCAAGATGCAACGAGAGAGTGTGAGTGTGTGTGTGTTTGTGTGTGTGACGAGCAGCTATTCGGCCTGTGGTCAAGGCACCAAGCCCCCAGTAATCTCTGTCCCTCTCAACCCCCGGCGCCTTTCCTCCCTTCTCATCTCAGTGATCTCCATAGTCCAGCGCTGATCTCTGACATATGCCTCATACTGACGACTTAACACCCTCCGTCTCCCACAGTCTGCCTCAACCACAGGCATGGCCGGCCGGGCACCCGCTCTTTCGCTGTCAATCAAGCCGGCCCCTCGCAGACGCACGTTTCTTCACGCAACTAGCCACACAATGTCGTGAATGCACACGCACACATGCAGTTGTGATCCTTTTCAAAACTACTGCACACCCCGGTTCTCAACTAACACCATCATCACGGCAGGTAACACATTCACCACAGTAAAGGCTGCACAAGCACGCACTGCAAAAATCTCACCACAGACACAATCTTTTCATCAGCTCTACTGTTTCCTGTGAAGGGCGGCGAGAGGGTGATTTAACATTTGAGTTGTTAGATCATAACAGCATCTGGTGTCGCTGCAGGTTGTACACGAGGCCCCAAACATCAACTTCAATTTCCGGAAGCAGCTTAACGAGAACAATCAGGAAGCACATCAGCGAGGGTCTGGGATAAATCTGTGTTTTTGGCAGCTTCCTACAGGACGGTGACCCTGCTCCTCAGCGGTAGAGTCAAGGACGTCAAATTAACAGCTAACTCAGGACAGCACGCTGAGAAAATGTGACATTGCTCCAGAGGGATGACGAAGGCAAGGCTGCTGGAATTTCATAAGAATGTGAGGTTGCTCAAAAATACCCATAATCCAATACTGGTGCGGGAGAAATGCCATTATCAGTTGCTGAGTCCCAGCTAAAGGTCGCCAAACAAACAAAGGCTCAAACAGAGCAGCCTTTGTTCGCCCAGTGACATTGTGCTGAACTAAAATGGCCTCCCTGTATCACAGCACCGGGCCTGGTCTCCCTTTCTCTGCCTGGCTGTATAACACGAGCGCCTTGAGAAACAAAGGGTCAAACAAAGAGGTGGCAGGTTCAGAGGTGCTGCTCCCTCGTGTCTCCTTTAAGTCCAGGTCACATTCCCTCTCATCACCACATCCCACACTAAGGGTGATGACTGGCCAGCAGAGGAATTTAGCGGGCAGTGTAACATGCCAGGAGAGTGACCAGGTATCCTTTTACCCCCCCTCCTTTTACTCTTAATCCTCCTCCCGGGCTGCTGACAGACACATTGGAGCAACATTACGCTTCTATTAAATGACATTTAAAAGTTTAATCAGCTCCAATGGGCGGCTGTTAGCGAACAAGGGGGGTCATTGTTTAAGAGGGTAATGGTGCTGGCACCGCCGCTGAGCGTGGACCTGGACCAAGAGAGCTGGAGGGCGATCAGGTGAGCTGGAGTGACTGATGGAGGAGCGCACGCTGCCTGCCAGGCTGCAGTGTCACTAGACTCTGTGCTTGATCATTTCAGGCTCATAAACGAGCATCAGAGCGATTCCAAAAATCTGTCTGCTCAGAACATTTTCTGTCCTTCGACAGCGTTGCATGGGCGGCTTTTTGTTTTGCGTGACCTTTTTTGCCTTTTTGTTCAAAAGCTGTGTGAAGTTTTAAAGAATGACTTTGTTCTCCTCACCTTAAGGCAGCGTCTCTACAGCTGATAGCATCGTCGCTCTGGACCCTCGGGGGTCAACTATGTATATACGTCTACTGTGCCGGCCACTTTATTTATAAATGAGATTATGGAACCACATCTGATCCCTTAACCTCCATCGCACCCCTCACCCATCCATGACTCTCTCTGGCCTTGTTTGGACATCACAATGATGGTTTATGGTTTCCTTCTTGGCAACCTACAGCAGCACCGCCCAGCTCGTGCCCTCTATATGCCCCTGCAGAGCTGGCATCAACACACACACACACACACACACACAGTGACCTGAATACCAGAGCCACACACACCTCATTCGAAAGGGTCACGGCTTTTTTTTATTGTCCGTTATTTGTTTGTCATCGATGTCTAATCAGTCTAATTCGACTGTGGCCTGAAGACTTGACATCCGTCGCTCATCATCACACACAAACCTCAGTGTGTAGAAGTGAGAGCGACACACACCTGGGTGCTCTGACATCACAATGACGCACAAGCAAATACACACAAAGTGAGATCGAATGCAATCAGCTTATTGATCCCAGGTGTATGAGTTGTATATATATATATGTGTGTGTGTTTGTGTGTGGTGACACTGCCACTTCCTGCATTAATCTGTCTCCTTTTACCAGAGCTGTCAAGACCATGGCGTGTGTGTGTGTGTGTGTGTGTGTGTGTGTGTGTGTGTGTGTGTGCACGAGCGTGTGTACTGTATAACACAACGTGTTCATGTGCCTATTGTAGTGTGTGTGTGTATTTCTGCATGTAATATTTCACTCCTTACCCACAGGGATTAGACCATTCGTCTCCCAAAGCCCCTGTGTAGGTGTCACACATGGCGCTAATGAGGAGAGGATGGAACAAGGGAGAGCCGCTGAGCAAGGAGGGGAAAAAAAAGTAAAAATAGATTTTTCGGACGTCAGGAAGAAAAAAAAAAGACGACAGTGATCGATAATTCCTCTGTGAAAATCAAAGTATTGATAAATGAGATTTTCATGCCGGGAGCGTTGGGAACGTGGGAGATAGCAGAGGTTTAAAATAAGACAGGGAGGGCAGGGATTAGTGTTTGTAGCCCTGCAGGGGGGTAAAAGGGTAAAGAAATTGTGGGTTTGCTGAGAGCAAAGACAGGGACTCTTCCCATAACACAAATCAATTTACACCAGCCTGAGACATTGATTATAGCTGGCTCATACCTCACATGGCAACAGCAGACATCAAACAGACACTGTCAAGCCTGTAAAACCACACAACAGGGGCATTATCTGCCTCTCGCTGTGTGTGTGTGTGTGTGTGTGTGTGTGTGTGTGTGTGTGTTGTTCAGCAGACCAGATAGCTCTCCTCTTCCCCAGTTACTCAAACAAGGGGATGGCTGCTAGGCAACCAAGCCACATCACATCACATCAGGCAAGCTGGGAGAGAGCGAGAGACATAGAGAGATAGAGGAGGAAGAGAGGAAGAGGAGGAGGAGGAGGAGGAGGGAGTTTGGAGGCAGAAAACTGTGCTGGCAGTATTACATAAGCCGGCAGCCCAGTCCCACTGCTCACATTAATGTGGTTAGGCACTCGGAAGCGATGTCCATTAGTCACAAGTGACAAGGCAGGTGAAGACGTGGCATCCAGCAGTGATTTTTAAAAGCCATTGTTGTTTATAATAGAGAGCATCACAAGCAGATGAGTCCAACCCCCCCCCCCCAGCCCCCCAAAGAAACAAAAGTGACACACACACATTATTGGAGGGTGAATCTCCTGCTGTACTGTACCAACAGAACAAACATAACAGGGACTGAAAACACCCCAGAGGGTTGGTCTTAAACAAACACACACACATAAAGATACATTACGTAAAGACACACTTTATGAAAACACACAAAGACACACACATACATAATAATAACATATGGAGTGACAACATGTCATTCCATATAAAATATATGAGGTCTCATTTGAAGATGAGGGCGGGAATGTTTGTGTATACGTGAGTGTGTGTGTATGCGTGTGTGTGTCTGCACACAAAAGCTGTGTCAATCAACATGATCATCAGATACATCAAAGGCTAAAATAAAGCTCAAGTGGAGCTGCTGTTGTGACTGGCAGCATTTACGTAATCTGTGCGTCTGCATTTTCACATTTAACACAACAACATACGACTTATCTGAAGACGTAACCAGCACATCTCTTCATTTATGACCCATTAAAGTGATTCTGATTATTACAGATAATAACTGTTGATCCATAACTGAAAGAGAAACATCGGTACCTTATTTTTTCTATACAATCTTTTACTTTTACTCTTTTCATGTTAATATTGAACACAAGGAGAAAATATAGATTTTTCCTTTTTCTCATTCAATATAGCTAATTAAGAACATTTGCTAGGAATGTACAGAAATAGTATTTTAGGTTAAATTAGAGGGCAACAGCAAAACTCTCTGACTGAGAATATTATCAGTCGAAGTGAAAAATAATTTGTAAGATATACTCCTTAAGGAATACCATACATTTTGGGAACAATACTCATATGTCTTCATACCAAAATTAGCAGGTATAACCAGGTTTTTTAAGCACGTCATCACATGCAATCCACCTGTTTACGTCACTGCCAGAGCTGATAAATACCTGTAACTGCTGCTGAGTCATTTGACCCAGGAGTGAATCCAGACTTTGGCTTTTTACATTGTTGACAAAAGCCCAATAAAATGACCAGTGCAAAAGAGGCTTTAGATGAGAAGATTAGTACCATTGTACCATTTGTTAAATAAACAAACAATTGAATTTAATTTAGACCTTTGTCAGAAAAAATTCAAAAAGTCCTTGTAACCATGATCTTTAAAAGATGTCTGTGTGTGATACTTAATCTGGGGGATTGTGGGAGTTTGTTGGAGACTGATTGTCACACACCTGGTGACAAAGGTCTGGAGCGACTGAAACATTATGACGACTGATAATTTGTGATGCTGACCAAGAGCAGTTTGTGGGATTTTCTTTCTTTCATGACCACGTTCTCCAACACACAGTTTTCTGGATGTGAAATGAATTTGTACAATAAACTGAAGCTCTCTGGCCTGTAGCTTCATATTTAATGGGCAGATATCAGAGTAGCATCAGCCTTCTCATCTTACTCTTTGCAGCAAAGCAAATATTTCCCAAAATTTCACCCCGCGCTGTATCTGCATCAGTGTATAATCATCCAGCCTGAGACGAATTCTGTGACCTGGACCCAAACCTCCACCCCAGGCCCCTCAGAGCTCCCTGGGGATGATGGTGAAGGGACGGATGGGGCAGGAGGCTTCGAGCTCCAGGGCCGTCAGGAAGCAGTCGGGGGCCTGGCTGGAGCTGCGAGACTGCAGGGCCTCGCCCAGCCCGCTCCACGCTTCGTGGGAGGTGCTGTGGACCTGAACTGCATCACGTAAGACCTTCTCCCCGAGATGGACGCGTCCGCTTTTCACCAGCAAACGGCCCTGGACAGACAGATGGATGGAGAAAAAAGACAGGAGACTTAGTTCAGCAAAATACTTATATATAATACTTCTATTCTACCATTAAAGACCCTTTAAAACTCTAATACACAAACTCTAGCTCATAAATACACAGTGGTTTTTGTAGTTTATATATTTTAGGAATAGAAAGTAATTAACAGAGTGGTTTAAATGGAACAAAGTGTTATGTGTATTTGTTGAATTAAGACTGAATTAACTCTACTTCTTAGGCAAGGTACGGGATAAATGTTGAACTATGGCACGCTCTCATTTTTACAATACACAATGGCCACATCACAATAAACCTCACCTCTAATGTTTTTATCCTAAATATCTACCATTAAAACATTTTTCATGGCATGATAAGATCAAGCAAGCAGATGGCGGCTTTTTACAAAAAAAAAAAAAAAAAAATCCAAATCTTGGATTATAATGCCTGCTGTCCTGTGGACTAGTTTAGTACAGGAAAAAAAAACAAAAAAACAGCAGCAACAACAACCAACACACTTGACTAGAGTCATATTCAACTGGGATTGTACAATTGAAGAAAATCCACAAACTGTGAGATTATGGGCAGCCTGCAGAAATCTGATGCATTATATTAGGAGTTGGACACAGACACACAGGGGTAATGAATGTGAAAGATCAGAGGAGAGACTGCAGGTCAAAGGGACCTTTTAAGGGCATATTATAACATATTTTATCTGTATTTGACATCACTGTAGATGATTTCCCAAAGCATGCTCTAACTTTTTGGATTGGTAAAGTTTTTCTTAACTCGAGGCAAAGAAATGTGTGTCTTACTGTGTCTTTTACTGGTTTCAGTTAAATCCTGCTGAGATGTTGTTTCATCACAATACAAGTCCCCCTTTTTTCTAGTCAAAGGCACGTTACTATTGCAACATCTGAGATTCAAGAACCGGCTGCAAAAAAGCAAAGCATTTACAGGCTCTGGTGCTGGGAAATCAAACCCAGAAGACAATTATGGATGTTTCTGGAACAGACGTGAAGCTTCCTGAGGTTTGTATAATCATGTGACTGCTCTGGCAGCAATGGTCAGTACAGTGTTATCATAACCAATAGACACTGTGGTTATTTTTGATGTTGTCATAAACTGTAGGTTTCCTTTAAAGGTGCTCTCTGCCGCAGAAAGTGGCATCTTGCTGGTTGGTGACTGTGACTTGGGACAGATTGGAGGCTACACTGAGTCGCTATCAGAAAGGCCAGGGCTAGCTGGTTAGCATGCTAACCTCAGTATAAGAAAATACATTAACATTGGCGCTGCTTTTGACCACTGGTGACAGTTCTACATGAGCAAAAAGATTAAATTTGTATCTAAATTCACAACATTTCCCCAACAACACAATACAATACGATTTTAACAGTAATAATACACCTCAAGTTGCAACCTGGACACATCATCAGTGATGAACCTGGGGTCATAAGTTGTTTCAGGTCTTAAAATCAGACAACCTCACCCTAGTGACCCAGCCTGGGATGATCAGGCCCTTCAACCAGAGCCAACGGGAATAACTCCCTCACCAGCTTCAAGATGTCCTTGATGGCTCTCCTCCTGTGGAGCCCACGGATCCAAGAGCCCCAGGACCCGATGCGAAGCCCCTGCATCCCACTTCCACTGCCTCACAGCGTGGCACTCAGCCACCAGGTCAGCATATCTGGCACACCCTCTTTCCTAGTCTTCCTCCATCAACACTACTTGCTTGGTCGGCCCAGACACCAGGACCATTTCTGGCCTAAGTGCAATGATGTTTGGGAAATTCAGCTGCTTTCTTACATTGCCCACGAGCTTGCAGGCTCCAGCAGCTCATCCTGCGTCAAAACTTATCACATTGCTTTTACAAATTACTAAGTCGCACATTATTCTTACCACCCATGTCAAGAAAGTTTCAAAACTACATTTTCTTCCATAATTTAATGAACTGAACCCAGTGGCTCAAGTGGAAGGCAGAAAAAAATAATGTCTGTATAACATGAATAATAAAACATTGGTATGTACCTTTAAAGAACATGTTATTCCAAAGTGTTCATTTGCAGTGGCGTGCTGGGCGCCTACTGCCCAGGGCTCTGCCAGGAAGAGTGGTGGGCACGCATGCAATCTCCACACTCACTGGTTTTATACTGTATCAATGTATATAAATACTGTATGTGTGTGCATGTGTGTGTGGCAGAAAAGGCTGAAAAAGGAAGGATTGCAGGAAGTATATAAGCGGCATTTCACGCAAACTGTCTATAAATTGAATAAATGGCTGGGTGTGTGTGTCAGGAGGAGTATATATGTAAGAAAGAGAGGGATATTATGGATGATATCTGTTGTCACCATGTCAAAGGTCATGCAGAACTTGAATGTGTGTGTGTGTGTTTGTGATGTCTCTTCATGCTCAGTCAGGGTGTGGTGCGTTTGAGAACCCAGCAGAAAAGGGCGTCACGCAACTGACCAACACACACACACACACATGGAAGCTACAGTGTCACATGCAGACTCAAGGTGATAACAGGCAGCCACTCTTGCACAATATTGTCTCCTCCCCTGCTTTGACTATCTGTTACACACACACACACACACACACACACACAAACACACACACACTGAGCTGGCCTGAGGTCAGACAGACGAGTCTTGTTATGCAGCCTCTACTCACAAGCTCCAGATTAATTGGGCTGAAATTCACATAGCTGTCTAGGGGTTCTGATGCAACTTTCAATAAGAGCTCACACAAACACACACACACACACACACACACACACACACACACACACACACACACACACACACACACACTAACACACTAATACACACACACACACACACACACACACACACACACACACCCTCTCTTTCGTTTGCCATCTATCTTCCTCTGTTCTCCTTTTCCTCTGTGCCTCTGTGTAGAAAACAGAGGAAGATCGAAACTGAGAAATCTCTCCCAGGCTGAACACACAGGTTCACCAGCTCGTGAATGTGTGTGTGTGTCTGTGTGGCTGTGTGTGTATGCATGCACAAGTGTGTATGGGTGTATGATGGAGTCCTTGCCACCGGTTTGGCCACTAGCCTCCACGTCTTACTGTCTGTGCTCTCCGGTCTCCAGACTCACAGGGGTTACATTGTTCCAGTGTTTCTAGCATAAACACAGTCGGCCAGTGGGCTAACAGACACACACGAACGCACACTAACACACACCCTTCCATCTGTGCCGAACGTCAGTTATGCTGGTAATCATGGAAAAGTTGATCCTTCTGGGTCAGCAGAAATCAAATAAACACTAGTGTATATACTGTCAAGATGACCGGGAAGAACTCACTGCACGATTCTCACATGGGCCTGAGGTGCAACATGTAAAACATCCAGTTAGTTAAACTGTTTTGGAAATAAGTACTTTTCTATTTGAGAGTGAGATAAGAACAATGTTAATCTCACATCTGTCCATTAATTACAGAGCCGGTTGTGGGATGTGGTTAGCTCAGCTTAGTTTAGCAGGGGTAAACATCTAGCCTGGCTCTGTTCAAAGTGAATAAATAAACCTACCAAACCTCTGAGAGGGTTTTATTTGCACTGAGACAACAGTGCTCGACTTTGAGGAATTTATCTGATGAAGCTGTTTCTTGATAATAGATTATCTGTCTAACTTGTCAGTCAGTACCTACAGATTTTGGTCTCTATAAACACGATGGTTCCAAACCTGAAAACCTTAAGACTCGGTCACACCAACATTTAAAATGGGAAAAACTTTGCAGCAAAATCAGCTCACTCCATTCGGCATTGGCACATTTAGTGCAGTGGCAAATTTAGAATTAGCTAATTCACAGTTTTGACAATGCTACCTTTTGAAGAAATGGAGCACTGGTTCCAAAATGCTGCTAAAGCTCATTAGCTGTGTGTTTTATGTAACCTCCTCTGTCGGAGAATAACTTGCCCCCTGACGGAGACTTGATCCCATGGCACGTGTGAACCTGTTGTCCCCTTAGCTTTCAAAACTTGCTACCTGGCTGTTATCACGCAGCTAACAAGCTTGTTTTCTTCTTTAATCAACCTCAATTAAGCAGGAAGAAGCTTGGGGCCTATTGTGACTGACTACTGCCAGTATGTCCCAGCAGATGTTAGTGACTCCTGTAACTTCACCAACCAGCCCTGGGAATAGTGATTTAAGCCCCTTTCCCACTGGTGAAAGCACCTGCTAACATCTGGCTTTTGCAGGCACTGGAAAAGGCTACAATCCGCTTTCAGAAGTGGGTGAACGCGCTAATTTTGAGTCCCTTTTCCTGCTGTAATGGCTTCCAAAGCACACAGACATAGACCATCCACATGTCCACACTGTGATATTAAACCAGAAACACCACAGCTACACTTAGCTCGAGGATGACTGAGTGAGCTGTAGCCACAAATTAAGTTTTAAAAACACACAATAACCGATCTAAGTATCTTAAACAGGCGACATTTTTAATGGTACAACCAGGCCTTGACAAGACTTTGGCACATAGTTACTGCAGCTAGCTGTTCCAGTATTTAACTTTTCCTAAAACCATAAATAGTTTTCATTTTCAAACATTTCTGTGTGAAACTATATAAAATGTTAGTGAGCATTTAGAGGCTATGCTCAGTGTTTTATATATACTGGGTCTTTGATTTGGGCTAACGTTGTCCTGAGAAGGTGGAGCGGATTGAGGAGTGAGGGGTGGATCTGACCACACCCTAATGCCCTAATTGAAACTTGAGACTGAGCCCATGAACTCATTAGGAAAACATTTACTGAGCGAATAAATCAAGCGAGAAGTAGATAGACTTCAATACAGTCTGACTTCTTTCTACAACCAGTGGAGTCGCCCCCTGATGGTCATTAGATAGAATGAAGGTTTAAGGCTCTTCAGCATTGGCTTCACTTTTCACACCCAGAGTCTACGTCCACTTTTATAGACAGAACATGATATAACACCCAAAATAGTGAACTATTGCTTTAAGTTGGAAACAAGAAAGAAAGTACGAGAAAAGCAAATGAGACACAGCTAAAAACAGGGTTGGTGGTTCAATCCCCAGCTCCTCGTGTCTGTATGTCAAAGTGTCCTTGGGCGAGACACTAAATCCCAAACTGCCTTTGAAGATCAAGCCATGAAAGCTCACTGTGATCGGTGTGAGAGCATGAAGGGGTAAATGAGGCAAACTGTTAAGAACTGTGGATAAAAGTGCTATTGGATGCAGCCATGCAAAAAATGAAAGAGGGAGTAGGAGAGTGAACAGATAAAAAAAAAAAAAAAAAAAAGTGGAAGTGAGTGAACAAATGTGTGTTCAAGAACATTGAGATTGCTGCCGAGTGTCTCTGGCATTACTCTGATAAAACTGGTATCTATTGGTTTCGCTTTAATTACTCCCAGCCATCTGTCTCCAGTTTTACCTCAACTGATCCCATGAAGCTTGGCAGCATAGGTTTGTTTCTTGCCGTGCCATTAAAGCACAACTGAACTCAGCTGAGCCAAAACCAAACAAGTGGGCAGTGGTGTTTTCATCCTTCTTTCAAGATGAATTTAAGCAAACTTTTTGAACTGCTGCAACAATAAACCGCATTTAATTAAGCGTATTTCCATCAGCTAGATTGAAGAGAATGAAAAAAAAAAAAAAGCTTCCTGGATGTCACAAACAAACACACCCAACAGAGATTTGATTATGAAATTGATTAGCATTGGGGAAATGAGTTTTTGTTCTTTGGTGTCAGTTAATGTAATTCATATTTCATACTGTGCAAAGACAAAACGAGTACTTTGTAATATTCTAACATGCCAACAAGAGCTAAACAGCAACCACAATAATATTTGTTGGATAACTTCATTATTACTTAAAAAACTTTTTCCGATTTAAGTTAATAGATGAACAACCAGACACTGACAAAAATGGTTGTTAGCTAGCTACACACTTACAGTACCATATACTATATATGGTGTATATATATATTATAGTTTCTCTGATATACATCTCCTGGGTGTAGACTGCAAAAATGGTTATTTTTATCTACTATCTATAGTATCTATCTATAATTCAACACTAAAGCAAAGGGGGCTCAATACCTTCTAAAGTAACTGACCATGACATAAACACCAAATCAGTCACAGTCACAAAATGGTCATATGGATCAGTTCCCAGAAAAAAAAAAAAAAAGCACAGGAATTAACGTCTTCTAGACAGTGTAGAGACAGCTGAACTCTAAATTTAGGCTTGCAATCTGCTGTTGTCAGCCATGCTGCCTACATAGCTGAAGAGCTGTGACTGAGCAAGCAAACTGTAGAATGAGGCTGGAAAAGGTTTAGTTTAGATAAAAGGTTAGAAACTGTGATGTTTAAGGGTTAAAGTGTGTGCACGGCGTGGTTTAGGCCGAGGCGTTCCATAATAATGCACTGTGGCGGCCAGAGGGCTGCTATGACACTCGATAACCATCTGTTGAACCCCTGTAGGCTAACAGCTAATACACACATACACACAGTGTAACCTAGTGGCCCAATGCCCTGCCATTGAACCAGGAAGAGAGGCTTCACCTGAACCCTTAATCCAGTCAGTGGTCAAGTCTGGGCAGACAGGGAGAGCTGAGGCCGCTATATTTAACTTAGTTGTGTTGGCCTGAACTTTCCTTAAGTATTAACCCCTTAATCTGCACTTTCCCTCTTTACTCTCACATGTGTCAGTAAAATATAAAGCAACAGACAGTTAGCTTAGTTAGCTTAGCTTCAAATAAAGACTGGAGAAGGGTAGCATGCATTGCATTAATGAGAGAATATCAGATGTGATGGCGGGTGTACGCAGCTGTGCAGAGTGAGGCTAGCTGTTTCAAGGCTTTATGCTAAGCTAGGCTAACTGCCGTAGAGACATAGCAGTAGCATTGATCTTCCCATCTAGTAGATTCCTCCAGTATCATTATATTTATATCATATTCATACAGTCTGGTGTATATATATGTATGTATATATTCTGTTTTAGCTTGTTCCTGAAGCCATGTGATGTTGACACCCAGTAAAATATTTAAACCTAAGACTCCATGTTTTTTTCGGGCAGCATCCCTCCATCAAATGAAACTATAGTTACATACCTGCCCCTAAATATTTTCCCAGACATATTTAGTATCTTTGGAAACTTTAGGAGCTCCACTAATATTTAAAATACAGTTTTATGGATTTGAACAATGTCATGACTGACCCGCCCATCGCTCATAGGAAGATTTAAACCTCTTAACGCTGCTATGTTCTGTTTTTGTCAGCTTGATATGATATTGACCGTGCTGACCTTTGCATCTCCACCACGGCATGCACATACATGGCATGTCTGCATGGAAAATAGTATGTGTCTGAAGGTGTGTCTTTACCGTTAGTGTGTGTTTGAAAAAAGAAATAGGATACACAAAGCATCTAGAATCGATTCCTGCAGCCACCTTCCTATTAGACCACATACAAGTCAGCATGACACACAAACACACAAACATGGAAAGATAGCAACAGGAAAGGCAAAGAGAGGGAGAAGAAATGAAGAGGAGTGATGCAGGAGCCACAGAGGAAAGGAAAGGGAAGAAAGCGAGGAAGAGAGCGAGCTAGAAAGAGCTATAATGGGAACAATGAATAGAGAGGAAGAGAGATGGAAGGAAAAAGAGAGGCGTCAAAGAAAAAGGAAAAAATAAGTGAGCCCAGATGAGCCATACATAGCAACGGAGGCACCAGCCAACTCCCAATCGTCTCCCTGTTTGCAACCCGATTTTTTCTTCCTCTCTCTCTCTCTCTCACATACTCCTTCCCTCTCTCTCTCTCTGTGGTTATCAGAGGTCTTGCTCAATAGAATATATTTCCCTGGTTGCTAGGCAATCCCATAAAGCGGCGAGAACGAGCAAAGTGTTATAAATAATGTATTTGCATTATCTAATCAGCTGACAACCACCCCCATCCACACAGAAAGGAAAGGAGGGAGAGGGAGAGAGAGGAAGAGAGAGATGGGGGGCATTTGATAATTGGAACGCAATTAATTCAATGAGCACAAGTCCTCGTCCTTGAGAGTATGCATGCATATGTGAAGCTGTGTATGAATATGCTTCTGTTGGAGAGGGGGGAAAGTAAAGTGTGTGTGTGAGTGAGTGACTGAGTCTTAGTGTATGTGCATGGGTGTGTGTGTGTGTGTGTGTGTGTGTGTGTGTGTGTGTGGCTGACTCAGAGCAGGCTCCACTACAGAGCAGGAGGGATGAGATGTGGAGGATGTTGGGAGTGGGTCAGATTCATTTCATACCATGGCCGGAAGCAAGGCTGGGCCATGTTTCAGGATCAGCTACACATCTGAACAGGCACACATGCACTACATGCCACACATAGACACACACACACACACAGTCAACACACAAGTCAAACCAAACACTTAGTATGATGAAGTTAAGCTGACATGACTGATACCATGATAGACAAACAGAACATATGCTGACATTAAAATCGAAATCTGCAGCACAACCACATACACACACACACACACACACACACACACACACACACACACACACACACACACACACACAACATACCATAGCCCTATACTGGTTTCTCCCACTAACACACCCTCATTCATCCAAAAATACTCTGAAACCAGCAGCTGACCAGAGCTGTGAGTCACTGTCTGATTGCTGCATTTCTCTCTTCACACACACACACACATTCAGAAAACGGACGCAGATGATGTTGACATGTAGAGGTGGAGTGAGTAAAATGGTGTGTGGTGAATGAGGGAAGATGGTGGTGGTGTGTTATTAGGAGCCACACCACAGGGGCTGTTGAGCTTCTGCGTGGCTTCCAGTTGCGGGTTTCCCATACACCACATTCCCCCTTTTTTAAATAATGCTCCCATTTCATCAAATATGGTATCTTCTGGTTTTAAAAAACCAAGATGGTTGGTGGCGGCCACATTACAAACTTGAAGCTAATACCTTGGAGCCTGGAAAGATTCCCGCTCACTAGAAATCCATATCTATCTTAAGTCACAATGTGCACATACATATTTTGCTTTATTGCTTTTTTCTGCTCTGAGAATACATTTAATTGTTTTTGCCAAAATGCTCTAAAATCTGAGAAGAAAAAGAAAAAATGCGTATTTGCTGCATATAATCCACCTTTCGCTTTCTTTACACTTCCTGTCTGTATCAACACTGTAAGCTGTCCAATAAATAATGTGAATAAATAAAAAATAAATTTTATATTCCACATTAGCTTCTATTGTCACATAATAAGATTAATAAGATTTAAATTCATAAAAAAAAAAATCTTCCACAATGAAAAACTGAACATGAGAAAAACCATCTTGTGAAGCCACAATAGGAGCACTGTTTTTTTTATATCAGTACCCCTCATAACAAAAAAGCTGTAAAAGATCTTAAGGACATTCAAGGAAAGTACAGTATGTACTTTTGCAGAATAATTGCTCAAGTGTAAGAATATCATCAGAGTTCCCCTTAAGGCAGAGCTGAATAAATGGGCCACCGGCACACAAAGTGTCCACAGCAGATACAGTATAAAAATAAATGCATGAAGCCAGAGCCACTGAGTAGCAGCGACTGTAGGTTGTATTCTGGAAGGCTGATGCAAGCCAGAAATATGGGCAGTGCTCCAAATAAAATGTCCCACACACTGTCCCACTTAGGCTCCATCACAATGCAAGGATGCAACCATTTAGCAGACTGCTCCATTAGCATGTATAATATATAATCCACAGCATGCAGAATTTTATATCGCAGCATTTTTATATTTGGGTTTATATCTGGGTTATATTAGTTCCTACAACAACATGTGCCTTAATACAAGGACATGCAGTCGCTTGAGAAAATATTCAGACGCTTCCCTTTTGCACACTTTATTTTGTTGGAAATTTTCTTTTGAAGGGAAAAAGCAATTTTCAGTCGACACTCACTTACTCATAAAGTGAAAATGTGTTTTTTAGAAATTTCTGAGAAACTGCAAATCTTTTTGACAAAGTATTTTGTCCTCTAATTCAGTATTTCGTCAAAGCCCCTTTGGCAGCAATTCCAGTTTCTGTGCATCTTGGGTAAGTCTCTACAAGCTTTGAACACCTGGACTTGTGCAGTTTATTCCAGTCTCCCTGACAGATCCTCTCAAGCTGTGAGATTGGATGGGAAGTGAACTGCCACCTTCGGGTCTCTGCAGATTTTTGATGGGGTAAAGTCTGGGCTTAGGTTGGACCACAGAAGGTAAGTTAAAGACTTGTCCTGAGGCCACTCAGTGGTTGTCTTGGCTGTCATTTAGTGCTGTGAAGTGAACTGTCCTCCCAGCCTCAGGTCTTGAGGACTCATCATGGACCTTTCTGTATTTGGCTGCATTCAGCTTTCCCTTGATTCTGACTTAACTCCTGTTGAGAGGCACCCTGATAATATGATTCTGCCAGGTGATGAGCATTACCTGGTGTTCAGCATTAGTGCTTAAAGTTCTTAACATAGTGTTTAATTTGTGTCTCGTCAGATCAGGTACTCTTTTTCCTCATGCTCTCTGGATGGTCTGTCCAAAGACCCTGTACTGTGAGGGGTTAACAAACAAAGTCTCCCTGGTTTCAAATCATCAAAGTGATGGAATATCGTGGCTTAGATGCTTCTTAACATGGTCTGAGTGATCAGATCTTAAATGTGTCATCAAATGCATCTTGGGTACATTCACACTTATACTTAGAACTGTCTACTTCAGAGCGCCATGTTCATGCCAGGTCTGAACACGTCCACTGTGACGATTCTGGGTCACCAGCAAGGCCCAGCTATTTAGTTTTGCTCTAGGAAAGGTGCTGGTGGTTCCAAACATCTTCCATTTCACAATTACTGAGCCACTGTGCTCCTTGACCTGATCTATACCTCACCACAATTTTATTGCAGAGATCCATAGACAGTGACTTAGACTTCTTGGCTTGGTTTTTGTGCTGACATGCAGTGTGAACTGTGGGACCTTATACACACACACACACACAGGTGTAGGCCTTTCTAAACTATGTCCAATTAAATCAATTTGCCGCTGGTGATAATAAAGGTTGCACCTGACGACAATCTGGAGTCTTAATAGTTTTATATTTTTTATTATTTTCAGAAATTTCCACAAACATGTTTTCACTTTGTCATTTTGGTCTTAATCAGCTTTGACTCTAACTATTTCAAAATAAATCTACAGTCTGCAAAAAGTTAACAGGTCTGGATACTTTCTGAAGAAACGGTACACACAGTCTATCAAAAGAAAAGGCAGGCATACACGACAGTCATGGCTTAACACATGCACATGTGCACACACACACACTCACACACTGAGAACACATCTGCCCTGTAAGAGACCCAGAGTAGGACACTGCCAGCTGGCTTTGTTTCAACTTTTCACCCCTGGGATTGGTTCTCCCACAGGCCAAATATGGAAGAGACGCAAACCTCTGTCTTCCCCAATGGGACTTCTACACACACACACACACACACACACACACACACACACACACTGACACACTGATACACACATGTGGATACACACACCCAGACTAAAGTGCACAGTAGGAACAAAAGCATTAGCCTTATGTGGTCACAAGGTGGCCAGTCAAAGAGATATCAACCAGCACATCTGTGGTCGCTATGGAGACCAGAGTCATTGCGCACGCATGTGTGTGTGTGTGTGTGTGTGTGTGTGTGTGTGTGTGTGTGCTATGTGTGAGTGAGTGTGAGGTGGTGCGAGTCTTGGATTTGAAAAATATCCGTCTCTGGTCACTTCACCATGACAACAGAGAAAGTTCAAAGGTCAGAGCAATTGTTGTTAATCCAGTGGATCATCTGGGGGACAGACTGGGAGAGAGACTGAGAGGGGGAGTGGGTGGAAGTGGGCGAGAGAGGATCTTTATAGTGCAGGAGCTAGATGAAAGAAATGTGGAGGAGTGATCAGACGAGAGAAAGCCAGTCTTTGAGCTGTATTTGTACTTTGTTGGTTATCGACCAAAGCTTGTTTCTGTTTTCTGAAATAGAAAATTTTCCCACAACAAATTAACACAGAATATGTCTGAGCTATAATCTGATATTATGATAACGACCAACGTACAACGCTGCACGTAGGAGAAACATCATGATCGCGAGGAGCTGACATCTCTACTGCCAGTTTACAAGCTAATTTTAGCTGCTAATCGCAAACTAGCCTCATAATTCCTGTTGAATTACACCTGAAATCATAATAAATTGCAAATCAACATAAATTTTGCCTTTTAGAGGAGCACTGACTGAAAAATAAATAAATTGCTCAATCCTTTTAAAGCAAGGACATTGTTAACCTAATGATGTATTCATCTATTTTTAGGTTGTATGATTCTTTTGAAAAAAGAATAATTGGATTAGGTATTTTGATATTTTCATTAGTTGCCTGTTAAAATATATATATTTAAATTTATTAATTAATGTCAAATCTACTAAAAATGTAAAGTTAGTTGATTAATTTGGATTTATCTCTCGTTAAGGACCATAATGAAAATGCTATAATTTTACCATGCGTGTGTATTTTTGTGTCACATCATCTGTGTAAATGTATTGGTGAGTCTCTGAGAATCAGCCAACACAGTTCAATAACAGGAAATTTATTGTATTGTAAAAAATAAAAAATAAAAACAAATAAAAAAATCTATAATAAATGCAAATTTAAAAAATGTAATTGTGTGTATGACCACTTTTTTTATTTTATTGTATATTTGTATGTTAGTTTATACAGTGATAGCAATGTGTTATTGCCCTCCACGTATCAATGTATGGAAATGCACTGACTTAAATTAAAATTGAGTGCGTGTACTGTTTGTGTGGTGTGTTTGTGTACATGTTAGGAAGAGCTGGAAGAACCGACAAACAATTCAAATTTGTGTAGATCTCTCCATTTCTTGTTCATCTTAGTCCAGTGGTAATGGAAAAGCTTTCACTGTCTCTTACCATGTGCACCAGTATGCGCTCTCCTGTGGGATGGATGGCCAGGGCCTCGTCATACAGGCCTTTAGCCTCGTCCAGCTGACCCCGGAGCTCGGCCAGGCGTCCACGCTGCAGCAGCACCGAGTACGAGTTGGGGAAGAGTGAGCTGGCCTCGGTAATACAGAACTGGGCCTCCTTCAACCGACCGTCGGCCATGAACAACTCCCCTGTGGGAGGAGACAGAGAGAGGAATGGAGAGTAAGGTGAGAGGAATGTGAGAGGATAGGAAGTAGGGAGTAGGTGATGAGAGGACAGGAAAGACGGAGGAACAGAATAATGGAGGAGAAACAGGGAAAGGATGAAAAAAGGTGAAGGAGGAGTTAGGGAAAGGATGGATGAAAAAAAGAGAAACGATCAAGGACAGAAGATGGACAAAAAAATGTCATTAATCTCAGTAACAAGTGAAAGTAAGCGATGACTTAACTGTGAGTTCAGCAGCACCATGTTAAAATGTAAACTGTGCAGCACTCAAATACAAATACAAACACAAAACACTACACTTAGATGGACACATATACACAGACACACACGGACACACACAAAGACAGTGTGAAAGAGAGAGTGGGAGCAATGTAGTGCCTGGGAAGTCATGAAAGTCTTGCCTAAATATGGCCATCGCATACTAAAGCCGGCTGCCTCCTCTCTCTGCTGCTGCTGGGAAGATGAGGACAAACCCCAGACACACACAGTTACACACATGCGCGTGCACACACACACACGCACACACACACACACACACACAGACACACAAAGAATTACGCCTACAAGCATTTCATTGTCCAATAAGCCCTGGGACACAGAGCTGACCAGAGGACCCGCCCCTGACGATGGAGCAGACCGCTGTGTGGACAGGAAGCTGGAGCAGGGAGCCGTCAATCATTCTCATGAGTCGATGCTGGGTCAACACCCAGAAGAAACCCTGAGAAAGAAACGCCTCGGCTCTAAACTCATGCAGCCCCGTGTGTGTTACAGAGAGATAGAATAAACTGTGGTGTGCAAATATACTGCACACGCCGTCTGCTCCTGAGCGCTGCGTGAACCCATGTGTGTGTTTGGTAGCGGATGTTTTGTTTGTTTACCTGCGTCACATAGATGCACAGATGGGAAATACTTAGCGCATGCATGCTACCTCTGTCAGATGAAAAATGAGCTATTTCCCAGCCTCAGGGTTCCTTTTCATGGCTTCATTTCAGGGAAAACAAATTCAGTGAATGGTTATGTAAGGCCTCGTCCTGCTCGTCACCTGAGCTCTCAAACTATTAGCTCGGTGCGTGCATGTATACAGTCCCTTTATATATTCGCAGGTGAGTGTGTGTGTGTGTGTGTGTGTGTGTGTGTGTGTGTGTGTGTGTCGTTACATACAGCTAAATGTATCCCTTCAAAGAGTCGTCTGTGTGTGTTTTTTTTCTCTATGTGGTCATTGAGGATGTGACATTGAGAGAGGAAGTGACTGATGTTAAGAGGAATGCTGGGAAGGAGAAGGGGGGTCGACAAGGGGTACAACTGGCTCAGCCTTGAATGAGGGGACACACCCCTGGTCTCACATACACAGTTTAGTGTGTGTGCTTTTTTTTTTTTTTTTTTTTGCCTGTTCTCAGCAGAGGAATTGGGGGGGGGTTCAAAGGTTGGACGTAGAAAATAACCTTCAAATTACACCAGGCCACAGGGGACGTGACCCCTCGGCCTCTCCACCCATCCCATCCTGTACTGTATCACACTGGTATTCTGGCTCCTTCACTGCCTTCACTCACTTGCTATATGGATTCCTATTCCCATGCCTCATCCACTCCAGCTGAGCGGATAGATGGGGTGTTGTTTGTGCTGAGCATCTCTGTACTCCTCTCCCTTCAGTTCCTGCTAATGCTCTGCTCTCCCCTGAACTTCCACATGCAGACTGAAGGCTGAAGGGCTGGAAGTAATAGATGTATGCATCACTGCCATTCTGCCCTTAATAGGAGCAGGTAGCTGCACGTATGCAGGTAAAGCGCCTACATAAGGTATTCACTTCCGACCACTAAATTGTTAACGTTTTCCTTATTTACCCTTGTTTGTGAAGGCAGAGGCAGCAGAAAATGGCTGCAGTAATCAAACAAAATTATGTAGTTTAAACAAGGTTACAATAAATCATCTCTGGCAGGAGTCGATTTGCTGTATTCCTATATCCGTTATTTTATAACTCAAAGTTTTTCCAACTTTTATGGGTGACCCTGACTGAATTTCTATAACTGCAGTGCTCAAAATGTAAAAATAAACGTGTGCTCGCATTGTACATAAAGTGCATAAACAATGTCTGAGACCCCAGAGAGATTGAATCCAACTGAGCCTGTAAGCAGGTCAGTAAGCTGTGGGAGACACCCAGACTGCACAGCTTCATAGTAGCATCTATACAACACTGTGCAGATTTTTACCCAAAAGTTCCAATTAAAAAATTCTGATTGCTGTATTTTTCGTTTGATCTGGATTTGTCTGATGAAGTCATCTCTAACATGGAGAGTTCAGGCTTCCATCCAGACTGGGGGCTTAGTTTTTGGGATACTTTTAACCAACGTTGTTAACCGAAAATAAACATGGTCCAATAATTGATCCTTGAGGTACACCGCATGTTCCCAAGATAAAGCGACCACTTTCCTGATTAACAAACAGAGAAAGAATCCTTGACCAATGGACCTGGACAAATGCTTGAGGCATAATACAATCGTGCCAAAGGTCATGTAAAGGTCATGAACCAACTAAATGCCTTTACACTGAAAACAGACCTGAACAGTCGATGTAACAACTCTTTAAGTATTGTTTTTAATATCTAGAGATGGTAGTTTCAGTCACACAATCGTTCCTCCACTTTGATGGCTATTGGGTGAATTGTCATAAAATTCATGGTCCCTAGAGGACAAATCCTAATGACTATGGTGAGTCGTTAGGAGTTGTTAGTCATTAGCCTCAGCTGTACTGTGTTTCCTGCTCATCAGCAAAAAACAGCATGCTAACACACTAAACAAAGATGTCAACATTTGTTTTAATTTAAACATGCTAACATCAGCATTCAGCTCAAAGCATAAACGTATAAAGTCCAGTCTCACAGGGCTGCAAGCAGCATGGCTGTAGACTCAGTCTTATTCGCTTTTATTGCAATAGTCCTTAAAAAGACTGAAGAACTTAAAAGCTTTAATTGTCTGAAATCAATGCTCTGTCCATTTCGTACTTGCCAATGGGATTATTATTCATACATCTTAACAACACTAGGGAAAATATGGAATCTGATTACTGTCGATTGTCAATTTCCATAAGAATTTACCTCATTTTTTCCAGTTCAGAGTCAATAAATGTATGAGCAGAGTTTCCCTGTGCTCTCAGTTCAGCAGCAAATGAACTCCCATGTAGCACACATTGTGATTACATGGTAATTGACTGACCCTGAACCCCAGCCAGGAATGAAAAGAAATTCCCTGTTGACAGAAGGAATTTCAAATCCAATTTTCCGAGAGATCCCAACCCCAAGGTTTTGAAAACTTGTGATATAGCGAATCAGCACGTATTACTGTCGTACCAGCCTGTAGCCAAATGCGTTCCAGAGTGGTCCAGATGTAGGTGGGTCCTTGGCGACGGGTAGAGCTCAAGTCCGACACCTCGGACAGCGCCGCTTCCAGACGAGATGCTGCAACTGATGAAGGGCTCAATGAACCTATGAAGGGAAGTGACAAAACGCTGTAGTTGTTAAAAAACAACTAAATGGTTGGCAATTTGATTATATTTTATCACAGTGAATACTTATATATATTATATTTCAGATTCAGACATTTCAGATGGTAAACACATGGACACAATATTTTGTCCCAAATAAGTGGTAAAGATATTTTATATAATTCAATACCTTTCACTTTGATAAGACTTATCCTGAGAGAGACCACTTGTTCATTTGAAATCATAAAATAACACAATAACATAATAGTTTGGAAAAAACAAACATTTGTTCTCTGTTCATTTTCAGAACATTTCCTGTGACTGAACGGCAAGTGCACAGACCCCTGGTCTGGCTAAAAACTCAGATGTGGAGGTGAGTGAGATCATTGATATTTAAACAGAACATCTGTTTCCCAAAGCTGCGTTGCAGACAGGCAAACATAGTTTTAATCCATAATAGGTCAAATGCCGGGGGATTTAAACTGACCTGCACATTCACCTTCCTCACTGGTATTTACCCAACACCAGAGAGGAAAGAAAGAAAGATGTGTTTAACTTTAACTAATCAATTCAGCATGCTGCAATCCAAATATGTTCAGTGAAAGGCCTCATTAGAAAGACTGAAACCAGGGAGGGAGCAGACCGGTGGAGGTGTCCTGGAAGTCAGGCAGGGTCAGGTGGATGGAGGGTTTCCTGCCTCCGGGGCTGACCTCTGTCCTCTCAGCCATCGGTATACTGCTGTTGTCATCTGTCTCACTGCAACACACACACACACACACACACACACACACACACACACACACACACACACACACACACACACACACACACCAATGAAGACATGTAGATAAATGGACACACCCACTAATTCAAGCACAGATTAACAAGACATATACTCACCTTAGAATTATTATTATTATTTGCATCAACCTTTTCTTTGACAAGTTATTAACATTTGTGTTTTGTTTTTGTTTTTTTGCTTCAACATTTTTTAGAATTATACAACTATAGTCATATGATCAAAATAAGAACTTGAGCCAACAAGGATCCATCTGTCGGGCCAATCGGTGCTTGGAATAAAAAAGGAGAACCAGTCAAGTTTTTCCTTTGCACTGTTCTCTCAGTGTTCTGTAAAGTGGATTTAATTAAATTTAACAATAAAATCATGGCGTGACGTGAACTCAGGGCTTAGAGCTACACCTCTTGTTACAAGCAGTGACCCAGCTGCCCTGGCTTCCCAGCCAAGGTGGGGGGGGGGGGGGGGAAGACAGAGACAAGCCATCTGTAACTGCTAAGCTTAAAAAACAGCAGATCTGAATAGCATGTGAACAACAGAAACACCAGCAACGAGAATTGACACAATATGCTTTACCACAGCAACAATAAAAGCCCTATTAAGAAATAAGTGGCATCCAGCCACTGAAGCCCACAGAGGGCTTTTAAATTGAAATGGTTACAGGAGATGTTGAGTTTGTATTAAAAACACAACCAGATCAAAATGAGGCATTTTACCAGTATGCTCAATTCTAAAAATGAAACAGAAAGTAATCAATAAGTAATCCATATAATCAATACCACAGCAGAAAAGACTTGTGAGCAGTGAAGTATCGCACATTAGTACATAATAGGCAAAGTAGCACATATTCTGTATTTACACTCTCACCTGGAGCGGCTGACGTCATAGCGGCTCTGCCACCGTTGCAGCATCTCTTCACAGGTCTGCAGAGCTACAGCTGCACCAAACAGGGTATTTTCCAGCTTCACCTTTGTGAACAACAAACTGGACCAGACAAAACACACACACATGCACATATTACTCACATAATCTTTGTTTAACGTTTGCTTCTCCATGTTTTGTTGCTATAACACATACTCTTTTGTCCTTATTGTACAGTGAAATATCTGTTGCTTTTGTACCTATATGGAAATTAAACTGTAAACTGGAGCCAAACACAGTCAAACCTCTTCTCATTGTATCTGTTAACAACTGTAGGTTTGCAAATCACCAACTTCAGAAATTCTCAATAAACTGCTCTGTGGATGAGCAGTGGAAACCAGCAGATATTATCCCGGTTGGCAATAAAAATAAAGAAGTAAAGAAATAAGGATCCATGCACACAGTCACGTCCTTGTGTAAAAGTTTGGGGCTTCTACAGTAGCTGGGTAAGTGCTTAGAGCATCTAACTGATGCATGTGGATTGAGGGACACACGGATCAATACAAGAGGAGTGGGGGTAAAGATAGTCATCAAGAACAAGCTCTAAGAGTTGTGTGCATGTGTGTGTGTGTGTGAGTGTGTGTGTGTGTGTGTTGAGAGGTTGATGAGTAGAGGCCGCAGAGTGTTTCCGCTCGGCCTTTTAGTTGACGACAACTGGTTAAGTGATGTGGGAGTCTCTGATGTGTGCGTGTGTGTGTCTGTGTGGTTGCGTAGTAATTGCCAGAAGGGGCTCTCAGAGGATGCAGTCTGTCATGGGCATCACTCATCCATGAGTGTGAGGACGGAGAGAGAGAGAGAGTGAGGGAGACAGGGAGACTATGGCGTTCGCCACATCTGACGCCTGCCTGCCTAACTGTCCACTGCCTCCCTGTTGTTGAAGGCTCCTCCAATTATTCTGTACTCTCCTGTCACAGGGCGGGGGAAGGAAAGAAGGAGGGAAGGAGGAAGGGAAGGATGAAGACATGGATGAAGGAATGGAGAGAAGGTGAGGATCAATAGCAGAGCGAGATGAGCCCGTGTCAGGGGATAAAACTCTCAGTGAAATGCGTCTCGTTACAAACTCACGGGTCGGCGGATGACTGTGGAAAGGGTGTGTGTGTTTGTTTGTGTGTGTGTGTGTGTGTGTGTGTGTGTGTGTGTGTGTGTGTGGAGGGTGTGAGTAGAAGATGGAGGGATGTTTGTGTGGGAGGAAGGGGGTTGTATTTTTTGACGAGCAGATGACAAGTGCTCGCTGAGGGACTTTGGGTTAAGGATACGCCTGCAAGTAGGGGTGCACTGGAGTATGTGTGTGATGTTGTGTGTCTCTAGACTCCCCATTACCAGGGTGGAAAAGTGTTAAGAAGTGCCGTGATGGTGTAAGTCCACCCTAGTGCTGAAATGTGACAAGGTGTGTGGGTGGGTGTATAAAACTGACACCCCTCTTTGTCTTAAGCACAGTATTCGTTAATAATAATGTAATAAAAAGTCTTATTAACCATCAATTTCTCATCGACAAATTAACTCCACCTGCTTCAACTTTGTTATCTTGTTTTTTTTGAGTCTTCCTTCCTTCTGAAGTTTCACGTTAAAGGAAGCTCCCACGAAAACGTCACTGAGTTGAAAAAAAAAACAAAAAACATCTAAATATGTGTTTTGGAGAATAAATAAGTCAATAAATAAAGACAATACATATTTGTGTATGTGTTTATGTCCTGTCTAATAACAAAAAAAAAAAGTTTTCTGTGGAGGTGAGGACAATAATTGAAAATTTAAAACTACTTGTTTGAAATGTATGCACATATTTAGACTGGCATGACTGTCTGGTACATCATGCTAAGTAATATCAGACTGATTCAAGTCATCCAAGGATACAGGTTTTTTTCGCCTTGTTATTCACCACTCGATCTCACAGACACTCACGAACAAGTGTTTCCCTCGTAGTTTCAGAAAAATAGATTTCATCAAGATTACAGCACTCACAACTACACATCAGATTACAAAGGCTGTCATTTCCAGCCTCGTGGGAATGAGCCTGGTGTGTGCAAAGCGTAGTGTGTGTGTGTGTGTGTGTGTGTGTGTGTGTGTGTGTGTGTGTGAGGATGGATGGCAGCGATGAGTGTTGCTCAGTATAAATGCTCAGTGGTGGCCAGCTAAGAGTAGTGAGTGCCAGCGTAAACTCCATATAAAAATAGCTAATAATGTTCCCTTGAAGAAGTGGTACATCTACAGTATTACTCATTCTGCACTCCCACAGATCAGAGTGTGTATTCTCCACAGTGCACGCACACACATCATTCTCCAGCATATATACTCGTACTACATGCATAGAGATTAACACTCACAAGCCTGTGCAGACATGCTTGCTTTGTAAGGCATAAGACATAAGCCTGGCATGCACGTGCACGCTTGTACGCACACTTGTACAGATGCACACACATGCACACGCATGAACACACTTGCTCATGCTGCAACATCCCGTTGGATGAATGCAGAATCAAAGGCTGGGATTAATCATTCTCTTTAGTACAAACTGTGAGACCATGATCTCACTCTCTCTCTCTCTCTCTCTCTCTCTCTCTCTCTCTCTCTCTCAAACACTTGCACACTTGCACACGTTCACACACACACACACACGTATACACACACACACACACACACACACACACACGTACACACAACAGGGGGAGGCCCTGTCTTCCTCTCTCTCTCCTCAGCTCTCTCAATCTGTAGCAGAATCACATTTCACATTGAAATGTATGCCTGTTTACTGGGTGATTAAAATTTCAAAGAAAGGGAGAAACAGAGACAGAGAGATAGAAAAGATGAGAGGCAAGGAGAGAAAGAGAGCGCGAGAAAGGAAGAGAGAGGAAGAGATGGAGAAGTAGCGAGAGAAAGAAAGACAGAAGCCGGGGGTAGAGGATGTGGGAGAAAAGGAGGAAGGAGAAATTCGGTATGCTACAGCGAGCTGACAGTTTGTTGTGGTGCAGAGAGGCAGTGGCTAACAAGAATCACACACATGCACACACACAAACACACACACACACACACACACACACACACACACACACACACACACACACACACGTGGTGACACACAAACATGCAAGTGCAAGATTACGATCTGGTTCACTTGTACACCCACATCTCCACGCGCCACAACACACACACAACTGTCGTGGAATGCCCAGCTCCACGCACAGTACAAGCTTTGATCTCAGATGTTCACTCACACATCCAAGCAAATGATATTCAATGAGCTTGTTACTGAGAAAACACCTCCTCTCTCTCTCTCTGTCTCAGTCTCTTATCTTCTGATTCTGGGATCTACAACCCCCGGCCTCAGCCCGACAGGTCCTGAGGGTATTGATATATTCTGGATGGATCTGCATTTATTTCATTGTGTTAAAATTGGCTAAAATGCTAATACTAGCTACTCCCACTATACGGTTCTAATAATACATACCTTTGTATGAATTCTGTGTATAACATTAATATGTATGTAGCAAACAGGAAGTTGGAGCAATCAATCCGTTTATGTAGGCCTACTTGGAAGGCCTTTAAAGTTCGGTTTATTAAAGCTGCATCAATTGCTAATGGCTTACACATTTGCCTGTTTACACACACACACGGCAGACACAGAACAAATTTAACACTGATTTTCAAGTTGTGTTTCTTGTAATTTGATGGATGCAAATATTTACCATCACGTAAGCTCTGATTTGGTCTCCACCAACTCCTGAGGGAAATATTAATAATTTTAGCTAGCTGATAATGTGTCCTTCCATTTCCAATGTCGGCTTGTCATTTCACTACCAATATAAAATGTCTTATGTTATCTAATTTTAGCAGTGACACAATGGAGGATTAGCTGTTGTAGAGATAAATAAAAAGTTTATTACTTCATTCTAATGTCTTTTGTGTGGATATGGTTTATTTAGTCTCTTACCTTTTTGATATTAGGGGTAATCTATTATAAAAGCTATGTTTTCACTCAGGAATTCAGTAGTTTTACCTGGTTGGGTGACTGGGTTACAACAACATTAATCAGTTGGTTTAGTCAAAGTTTGGTTTTAAGGCAAAAGAAAATCATCGCTATCAAATAAATCAAGAAACGGTAACAACAGAGTTAATGGACACTCACTGAAAAGATATTCACAACAACTTGATTCAGCAAACTACAGATGCAGATGAAGATGTAGATGACTCTCTCTCTCTCTTTCTTCGTCTCTGACTCAGTCTCTCTCTACCACACCATAACAACAGTTTGGGAACAACAACTGATGCTGGCTGCTCTACCGATATGACCTCATGGTTACTGGGGCGATGGGGATTCCTGGCGCAGAGAGCGATGTGATTGGCTGAGCCTGGAAAAGAGCTCTTAAATGGGTCAAAGCAGTCAAGTGTCTCTATGGAGAAGGTGTGTGTGTATGTGTGTGTGTGTGTGTGTGTTTCTAAGTGTGTAATTGTGCATCTAGACAGTGAGAGAACAGATTTCATCTTCCAACTGAAAGCACAATCCTGATCAGTAAAGCCTAATATGAAACCATCGTCTTTCCTGCACCCTCCCACTCTGTCTCTGAGCTTTCTTCTTCCTGTCAGGCTCTTACATCCTTCCTTCCCTTCATTGTGTCATCAGTTTTCTTGTTTTTCTGCATTTCCTCCCGCTACTGATGTATAGATGTACCCCCATCTGCCTGTGCTGGGACCGTGGAGGCCAACACTGACCCCAAATGGTTGCATTATGAAATGCTTTACTAGGCTTTGAACTAGAAAGAAAATGCATCAGAGAGATGATGCAACATGCATCCATGTTATGGTTAGTGTGAAATAATTGGCCTGCATAGTTAATGTTGTCTATCTCTGATACAACAGAGCCTCCTCCACAGCTAATGTGTTTAATATTTTCATTCATTGTGATTGACTGAAAACATTTCTGTGAGATAATGCTACCATAGTTTGGGGGATGCAATCACAAACCTGCCTCAAACAATTTAATTTTAAAGATGTATTATTATTATTATTATACGACTTAACTTTTGAACCTAGATAAGAGTGAAATTCTAAAAGAAAAAAATCCCAAGGTGTTTTTTTCTTTGTCTCTAAAATGAACAACAAATCAGAAAAAAGAGAATATAAAACAATGGCACAATTTCAGATTCAAAAGCACTTTCTGAACTTACCCCATAACCCTTACCATAACTTTGATAAACCTGAAAGTAGCTATTATGCAATAACATGTAAGCAGATATGACTTGACATGAAGGTGGATAGATGGTTAGAGATCAACCCACAACCAAAAGTTCACAGGTTGAGTTCCAGCAACTGTGATGTGTCCTTTCAAAGTGTCCTAAAGTAAATCACCAAATCCCTGCATGTCCCAAAATGATTAGAGTGTAAAAATCAAAGTCCGTTTTACTGTTTTAACCTGCTTAGCAAAGCAGACGGGCAGGTTTATGTGCTGGATAACTCAGTTCTGTCAGAAAAGCAGCACTAGGTCGCGGGTCAGAGCTGCAGTGTTAAAAGGGTAAGGGTGTATGAGGGGCATAGGTACCGCAATGCAGGCCTCCACTCTGGCACATCTAAATAAGGCTTCAAGTGTGTGTTTGTGTGTAAGTGAGTGTGTGTGCTTGGCCTCCAACACACTGGAGTCGAGACACCCTATCCCTACGGAGAGGACTGCACCCCTCACTGGTACCACACACACACACACACACACACACACACACACACACACACACACACACACGAAGAAACTCCGTACAAAGTCTTAAAAAGTACAGCAATCAACTGTCATCTTATCTTTGTTTCACCAACACTTGTACCGACATTAGCTGTTGTGTGTGTGAGTGGGATGGTCTAGCCGGTTTTACTTGAAGTTGTCAGGGTGCTGGCTGAGGGCCAAGCCCAGGGTGTCCAGGGCATGACGGTGGTGTTTCTGGGCGCTGAGCAGCAGGGTCAGCAGGTGGAGGGAGTGTAAGTCATCCCCATGGAGATTTAAAGCTGCCTGCAGGGGCTCCATGGCTGCGGATACCTGTCAGACACACACACACCCCAAGGCATAACTTATCAATCTGTAATGTTTGCTAATAAACAAAACCTGTTGTCGATTACCCCATGACATATAATGCGTTTCCCATTTGTTTTCTTATACCTGGCGTACAAGCGCCAGCTGCAGAGCCAGATACATGGCAATCTGAGCATCCTGGGGGTCTAATGAGTGAGCCCTGTGGAGGAGAGAGAGCAACATCACTGATGGTTCATACTGTGTTGGCAAACATTAACATATACGTATGTAAATAAAAAAAAAAAAAGCTTCGGTGTCAGTGAGATAAGATCTCGACTCTGAGGTTGTACGTTCAAACTGAATGCCCACATCAACATGTTAACATGCTAATGAAGACAATTCTAACATCTTAGCATTGTATGTTAATCACTAGTTTTGCAGTTTTGGCGACAAACTTGAAAAGTGAGAAAAACTAGTTGTAAAGGATCAAACCTACTTGCTCAGAGACTGAAGTGCTTTTTTGTTGAATTCATTCCGGTCAGCTTTGAGAGTAGCTGCAGAGAGATTCATTTTTTTAAAGCAATGTTTGACAGTAAACAGTTAATGTTTATGTGTGAAATACATAAACAACACGTGTTTAACAAATCCACATACCTAAACAACAAAATGGGACATTTGTCATTCCTTTTTTAAAATGATCCTTATAAGTCTGGCTTGCACAGTAACTTCCTGGAGCCTCACAGTGACAACACTTACACTTTGATTTTACACCACTGACGTTAAAGAGACATAACATGTTGACAAGTTAGAGGTCTAGAAAGAATTTTTGACTAGATTTATACAAGCTGTTTGCTCCTGCCTTCAGTCTTCATGCTAAGCTAAGTTAAGCTAAACTAAGCTAAGCTAAGCTAAGCTAAGCGGCTGTAACATATTAATGAACAGACACAAGAGTGGTGTCAATCAATGCCTGATTAAAATCTGTATTGGCAATTCAGTTTGAGAATCCAATTATTTATTCATTTTCTATTCAGTCTTTTAAATTCCAAACCATATGACTGTTTTATGTTGTTTTCGTCAACCTCTTTTTAATCTTAAATAGTTAAGGATTAATATTTAATTTGTAGAATATTTCTCTTTCTATTACCCATTACAATATCAAACACTTTTTTGTAATTTAGTCCATTATTAATAGATGAATCAATTAAATATTAAACATTAATACCTATTTGTATTGGACAGTAAGTTATTAATTAATGACATCTGTGGTCCTCCATACATCTCGACTCCTCCATCGAGGTTTTGAGGCCGGCTGCCTTTGCTTCTGTGAGACAAAAGTCATTGCTTGCATGACCGCAGGAGGTTGCTTGTCAGGAAAATGTTAACATTGATCCTTTCAAGCCTTTGAACGAGTGACTAAAGCTGTGGGTTTTCTGGCGAGGACAGCCACAGCAATAGTCTGTTCGGTTGTTTGTTGTGTGTCCATACCATCAGAGGCCTGTAGACTGTAGCAGAGACCCAGAGCCAGGTAGGCCCTGGGAAGAAATTCTCCAGCTTCCTCCCCCATCGACACCACACTCTGGGACAGAGCCTCTGCCTCTTCAAACTGGACACACACAAACATAATTAGTCACATACTCTAAAAGATGTTAACACAACTGTATGTACTTCAACGGGCAGGGAAAACAAATGCAGTTACATCACGAAACATTGTGAAATAGAATATGAAATCTCAAAGACGCATTGCGAGGTATGATGCTGTAAGCACAACCTGCGACAACCTCTCCTGTATGAGTGTGCGAGACATGAAATGCCTTCGTAGCGCTGAAAAGCAAATGAGGCTGAAGTGCAGCAGGGAATGGAGTATTGATGGCTGAGCCTGGTGTGAGTTTACTCAGAGTAGATTCATCTGAAGGACAACGCAGAGTTTGCTGAAGGACACACACACACACACACACACACACACACACAGTCGCCCACACACGCAGCAGTAGACTGCAGGCGGTGTGCGGCTGAGCCGAGCCGAGGTGCTCTGAGCCGAGGAAAAAGTGTGTCACTCCGTTTGAGGTATGGCTGGTGGCAGGCGGGCAGGTGGGTAGGTGGGCGTAGGGGGGTAATGCCTTTGACGGCACGCCAGCGCAACAGCAAGCCAACTGCTCTGACACCCTTCCTCCCCCTCCTCCTCTTCCTCCCATCCTGCTCCTCCCCTCTTCTCTCTCTGTGTCTCTTTCTCTGAATCCAGTCCTTGTGAGTTCAAAGCCAGCACACAATGGCCAGTCACTTAAACGCACATGCACTTCTGAGGATTAAGTTTTTCTCCCTCTCGAATGGTGTGAAAGAAGAACGTGTCACTGTTGTCGGGTGAAAACGTTGCATCTGCAAAACTGCTCTTCAGGAATTTAGAAAAGCAGCTTTGCTTTCAGATCGCCAATCGTGCAGTTTGCGGTGATGTCATGGGCTTGGAGGGGGTTTCATGTGCCCTAACGTGTAGTGCACCGTTTCTTAGACCTGTGCAGGATCACTATGAAAACCTGACAAAATAGAGGAGACATTCTTCTGAAGTGTTGGTCTGGCCTGGGGGTTAATGGGCCAATGCAATAAGCGAAACAATGTTGCTGGATAGATAACAGTCCAGACTGTCCAGTGGAGCTGATGGTGGATAATGGTGGCCCATTTATGTAATGCCCCACTGCACTATGGCCATAGTGTCCCATTGTGATTAAGGCTGTAAGCTCCTTAGTGTCTCCGGCCTGCCATGATCTCCAGCCACTGACAGATGTGCACTCTCCATTCGCCCCTGTTAGCTCCTCTTTTCTAATCTCTGACCCCTTTCTCTCTCTGTCTAACTCACCCTCACCCTTTCTCTCTCTGTCTCTGTCCCTCCACCCTAAATACTACAGTTGATGTGACTTTCTCCCTCTTGCCCAGATCATCCACAGCAGGACTATCCAAGCTGGCTGGACTCCACACTGATGTGTATCTGCCTGAGTGACCTGAGTATCAATCCCAAAACATTAGCGACACAATGATGCTCTGACTCACACGCACTGCATTTCAAAACACTCTCCTGTCGATACGCTACACATTTTTTCACCTTTAAGCTTATCATCATGTAAGTGTTAACAGAAGCTTTGGGGGCAGGTCCACCTAAATGAAAATGAACATGTATGGATTACAGGAGTGATTGTCCACGATGCTGCTTTCACATGCAGATTTGCAATATCTCATTAGTTCCAGATGGAGAATGGATCCTTGGTACTGTGGCTGTAATCCTGTGACATTATAACCTTCACGTTTATAGCTGTGTGGCTTTGTGATGAGTCCATATTTTTTTGACTGACTGGATGGGTTGGCAACCTTTTCTGCCTGTAACCCCTTAATACAAGGCAATGGCTGCTTTAGGCTGCTTGTCACCGTGCATGTCAATGAGCTGTGCTCAAATGCCAAGTCAATGAGTGATTTCCCCTCTGGAGTCATGCTAGCCACTCTGTTAGGCTGCACAGTGGTGCTTTGGCTCAATGCTAATGTCAACACGTTTGCATGCTTACAATGACAATACTAGCATGCTGATGTGTAGCAGGCACAGCATGTTGACTGTTGTCACCATGAGAGTTATGTAAATTAGCACTAATTAAAATATCAGATCTACGAGGCTGATGGGAATATCTCTGGATTTTAGGTCATTATCATTTCAAATAATTGATGTATACCACATTTCACTTCAACAAATTGTTATCAAGGCATCACATTTCACTCAAACTCACAAAAGTTAAATTGAATAAATTGCATAAATCAACAGGATTCATCGTCTGTAGATCAACGATGTCTGTACAAAACTGTTCCTCTAGTCGTCAAAAGTTGATGGAACAACATCTGAGAAAGAAAAATAAACACAAATTTCTCTTATAAATTTCTTTTGCTTTTCTTCTTTGTATCCCAGTAATCATGTTATGAGGAGCCACTGTTTTAAGGATCAGTACAAGGTTGCATGTGTGAGACTGAGACAGAGCTACTGGAAGACTGAATCTAAATTACTAAGACTGATTTTCAATGCATAGCTCGTGTAGCTAGCTTGCAGCACCAGTGGCCCTACTGGGACATGGTGTCTGAAAGAACGGTGAATCAACAGGATGGAAACACAAGAAGAAAACACAAAGATGTTAAGCAGAAACAATATGTAGATATTTTATAATAAAAACCAGTGTTTTCCCAGTGTTTTTGCCTAATTATGTCTTAGTGATGTCACGTCTGCTTGTGATGTGTCGTCACATGTTACGCTCATGGTGTGGACATGCATTGTGAGCAGCCTTTTAAATTAAAGTATTCAATATTTCACAAGAAAAAAAAAAAACGCACAATTTAAAGAAAAGGCCTCTAGAGCCCCACAAGTGTTAAAAGCTTCTGGTAAAAGAATTCACACATGAAGAGGTGAACCTGTCCCCTGACTCCTGACAAAGCGACATGAACAACCCTGTCTATGACATCAGGTCATTTCAAGCTGTTCCTCCACAGGTCTGGAATCGCTCACTTGCGGATGTGTGCACAACACTGCTGCTGCTGAAATGAATCCTGGGGGAGACACTGGTTTCTCTCTAAATAGAGGAGTTAGTGAGCCACCACAAGGCTGAACAGACATGGAAAACAGCTCCACCTACAGAGACACATCCACAGCAACAAGTACCTCTGGGAAATGCAGTGCAAAAACATTACAGCAAGGACGCCAATGGCATCAAAGATACTGAGACAGAAAAAGATTCCTAGGTTACCACTCAAATGTATGTGCACGCTTTAGGCTCCCAGGCCTGACCCTCAACTGCACGTGTCTACTTGTTATTGTAATTGCATACAAGTTTATGCAGGTGATGTGTGTGTATTCACCCAGTGCAGTTGACCAATGCAGATTTTAGCAGCTAACAGGGGCAATGAGGGGTCCTCGGGTCTCATCCTGGCACACTCTTTAAATACAGACACAGCTCCAACCCCCTGGAAAACACAGACACACATGGACACACACAGAAATGTCAGTGACAAATTGTGATTCATGTGCACGTGGCAGCCAGTTATCATGCAGCCACAGATGACATGGATCACTTTAAAGCGAGTGTATCAAACACACATCGACTGTCCTTACACAGCCCTAATAGACCCATTTAGACACACAGTCACTTAATACATGTAGGTCAATCATTAATGGACCACGTGCACACTCACATGTGCTCACACACACGCACAGACACACACACACGCGCACACACTCTCGACTGGCCCTAAATAGAAGCGGATCTGACGACACTGAGGCGGCCCCTTCTCCTTCTAGGGAGCAGCCTATTTCTAGAGCCCTCCATTGATCTGCAGTGTCACTTTATCCTGTAACCCAGATCAATTTTACTGTCACACACATGGACGCACTCACACGCTCAGGGAGACAGATGGAGAAAGAGAGAGAGAGGATTGTAAGCTCCTCCTCATGAGGACTCCCATTTGAAGAATGTCCAGTATTTTAACACTACAGCAGCATTTACATTATATCAGCAGCAGATGGATTCAATTTTATTTCCCAATTGTCTTTATTGCAGCAGATGGTGGTGGGCGTTGCGTTTGTAGAATAACACAATCTATACATGGTCTACATTAAAAAACGTAGCTGGAAGCCCTTTTATTGTACTTTCTGTATCTGTCAATTACCTGAGAATATCTGATTTGCCCCACTTAAGTTAAATGTTACCCATCCACTTCTCACCCTCTCGAGCGGACTGAGCACTTAGCTGTGAATGCTATTTGTTGCACCTTTGGAAACGAGGGTGAGGAAGGAGCACCGCAGTGGATAGGACAGAGGCATGGCAGAAGATGGATGTCGCCGTTTGGGTGTGGCGTGGCTTTGGGTTGTTTGTGTGTGTGTCTGCTGCTGGTATATAAGGAGAAATGAGCTCACCTTCCCGGACGCCATGAGTGACAGGCCCAGCTGGTGCCAGAGGTGAAACTCATTGAATGAGAACTTCATGGCTCGCTCCAGACACTGGAGAAGGAACACGCATGCAGACACAGAAATACACTTCAGTTATGTAATTTTGACAACTAGGATGTGTAAGTAGAAGGTTTGGAGCAGGTAACATCGCACTAAGCCAAAAAAAAAAAAGAAGGAAATATGTGTGTTTGTGTTCAAACTGTCTTTACACTACGCCAATACAAATTCATTTATTTTTTAAAGTCGGGAACATTCAATTTATTCACTAATTTTTCTCTAAACTGAATGGCCACTCTCCTTGGCTACATTTCTCTATGACTGTCACTCACCACACACCACCTACTCTGTTCTGTTTCAGCACATAATGATGTGATTGATGTGTGTGTGGACGGGCAGAGGACGGCATCGAGCGCACCTCAGTTCGCTGCTGTCAGTCATGCAGAAGTGAGCTAAACCCAGAGAAAGGTCTGTCCAGTATTCTGATTAAATAATGTGCACTTAATAGAGAGGCTGCTGACCACGCAGACAGAGACGGCCCCTGAGTGATCTGATTAACTGGGGACTGACTAGACTGTTTCTTAACATGGACAAAGGAAGCTATGTATCACGAGAAATGCTTCAGTAATACTTACTAGGTCTTTATAAAGCCATTTGAAGCCGCAAATATCCTCGCTGCAACATAACAGTGCCGACCCTTGTTAACCCTGCTAACTCAGGCCCCACCCCATTACAAATCCTATTTTAACCCCCGTTCACAGGGTTAACAAGCAGAGCTGGAATTAGGCTCAAGACAGACTGGTACATAACAGCAAACTGGCGAGGTGAAACACAACTAGGTACGCTTACTCAACAACTGTAATTAAAGCCGCAACAATCAATATGTTTGTATTATCAATTGGTCCAATGACTGAGTGTAATATGTGCACTGTGTATTAGGACAGTACTGAGGAGTATCACCAAACTCCTCAGTTCCCCTCAGCTCTGATTGTGTTTTTGCATCTTTCATCTCAACGTTTTCAATTTAGGACCAATTTACATCTTTACTGTGGTTTCAGCTTTATTTCACTGCTGTCATTATCCTATTTCCAGCAGGAGCGCTAGGCTGTTCAGTGGAAAAACTCTCAGAAAGCAAAGTTGGAGACAAGCAACAGTGAAAGAAAATGGAAGAACAGTGGAACACTTAGCAGTTAATTTCTCTTAGGAGTTAGTGCAGTGATACGGAGTGTGAATATTGAATATAACATAAATGAAACCTCATTTTGCTCAGCATCTGCTGGGTGCGCAAATAGTTAACTGTTTCCGTGCATCTTCACCATATCAATTTAAAAAAAGTTAAGTGTATCTGCTTACAGCATGGTGTGCTGCCCCCAAGTGGCCAGAAAATGAATTACAATTGTAATTGAGTATTTCTTTTTACATTGATTTACAATTTTTCTTCACTCTGTTTCGCAGAAGAATATCGTATTTCTAACTATATTACATTTATTATGAAGCTGCAATTAATTTGTATATCTCTACAGATATAATACATTACTATTATTACATTACATTATATTATTAATGTATCACAAAGGACACTTATTAATGTAACACCCCATGAACTGATTAATGCTACGGTGTCAGTCTAAATTTTAATAAATGGCACATATTGGCCTTAGATATCAGCAAACTGATTCACTAGTTCAGGTGGAACTTCCTCAGTATGTTAGTGTATAAAATGACTGGTGCCATCGATGAACCAGTCAGACAAGAGAAACAACCTAATTTGAGAC
Organism: Rachycentron canadum; assembly: GCA_038496675.1. Classification (NCBI taxonomy): domain Eukaryota; kingdom Metazoa; phylum Chordata; class Actinopteri; order Carangiformes; family Rachycentridae; genus Rachycentron; species Rachycentron canadum. The sequence goes on along the minus strand of CM076659.1, from coordinate 3,740,156 downwards.
GACTCCTCCGACCTCTGGGCAGAAGTCACATTAGAGGGGTGAGAAAAGCCAGAAAATGGAAAATGGATCTGGAGCAAGATTGTCGGAGAATAAGGCAGGAGGAAGTGGAAAAATAGGTTCAGGGAAGGGGACGCTGAGAGATGAGATGACGCAGACACAGAGAAAAACATAAATAATCCTCTTGCTCAAAGTGATGAGGACATTCATTAAAAAGTTTGGCAAAGGCAAAGCTCTTACTAACACATCTCATCTCTCACTCTGTTGCTCTCCTCCCCAAAGACCTCCACCAAAGAGAGTGTGTGTGTGTGTGTGTGTGTGTGTGTGTGTGTGTGTGTGTGTGTGTGTGTGCACCTCAGACAGCATGGCGTACTGCCCCCTCCTGGCCATGCCGATGGTGAGCAGGTCGTAGACAGAGGCGGCATCCTGCAGACTGGCCTGGCGAGCCTCGGCCTGGTCAGGCAGACGACTGATCACCGCTTCACCACTGGCCTGGATGAGTGAAGAAGAGGAGGAGTAAGGAGGAAGACTAAGGACAGAGAAGGTGGTTGGACAGGTGGTCTCTACTAAGAAGCTGAAACATGTGCACATGAAGAGGAAGAGCCGGTGTGTGTGTGTGTGTGTGTGTGTGTGAGTGTGTATGTATCTCACCATGGACTCTGTGATGAGCAGCAGCAACACTGCCTCTTCCACCACGTCCTGGGGACAGAAGCAACTACCAGGACACAGGAAACAGGAAATAGTACCAAGAACAGGAAGTCTACACACTCACATACACACACACAGACACACGTACACACACACAAACTAACACACACACACACACACACACACACAGATTGTCTGTAGGTAGGGTGACTGATTGCCAAGAGTGTCCAGTTTCTGTCTCACCTGTGGTGCTGTAACACAACACGAACCACCCTGGGCATATCACTACACAACGATATCTCAGATGTCTCACACAGACACACACAAAAACACACACTTATTCCATCCCTCTCATTCATCACTTCCTGTGCGGTGGTCAGCTCTGCGACCTATTCAAGGACACGTTTACCAGACACCATCACAGCCTTTTCAGGGCAGGTAACTGATGGCAAACGCCATGAACAATACTGAGGTACAGCTATTCCTCAGGGTGAATTCTCCTGTTCAACCTCTCCTTCTAATCTCAGACATGGATTTAGATCTTCACTTATGATAGTGTGGGCAGGATTAGTCATGTGGCGGTGACTAAGTATGGCTCGGAGGGCCTGAACAACAAGCACAGGATCCCTGGGAAATGTAGAAACGATGCAACAAAATGGTGAAACAGTATCTGATGATGCCGATAAACTATACTGTGCTCTATGTCCCATTGTGTTCTCGGTTCTGTTCCTCGTCTGTTGTAGTTCTCTGTTCACACATTATGTTAAAATTTCTTAAATATAGTTCAACCATTCAGGAGGTTTTAATGGGGCCCAGATATGATGGCACATGTAGTGGCATTTAAGTGGTTTCTACAGGAGGCAGGTAAAGCAGAGGTACAGTTTAAACTGCATCAAAGTGGCTTAAGAAACTATTTTAGAAAACACAGACTTACACTTATCACAAAGTACTAATAACAAACAGCCCATCTTTGTCTCATATGTTTTGTTGCATAATTGTGTCATTAATATTGTTCACAGTATCCTGTGATATCCCATAGACTGTGGTCCAACTCAAATATATATATATATATACACACATAAGGAAGTTGCTATAGCTTAATATGACCAAACACCTTAACTAATTGCTAGGCTACATTATCATGGGTTTATTCCATAGTGATTGTTTTCAACTGAATTGGTTTGATGGATAATTATTTAATAGCCAATTTCACTTCCCTTTGCTTATTCACTGGTATGCTGCATGTTTGCTCTGCAGTATTGACTTTCCTGGATGGAAAAAAAATCTCATATCTATAAAAGTTTTAGATCACACTGATAAGAGAAGGAAGGAGTGTGAAATAATCAGGGTGTGCTGTGGGAGTCCCGACCTTGGATGAACCAGTGTAAACTGGGAGCCTATAGTGAGCTCTCTGCTGGTTGTTGTGTTATATAATACCAATTTGGTTTCCATAGAAAAGGGTGTTCTTTTACTTTGTAGAGATGCGGCTAAGATTCACACCACCCTGCTGATGACTCATAGTCTTTAGAACAAAATAATCCAAGAACAAAGAAAACTGGCTGAAGTTCCAAGATCTACAGTTGTTGATAGGATGGCAACTTGGACAAAAGTGATGCACATGGGATGAAAGTAAGACTTTGACAAAGGAAATTGTAAACCCACAGAGATAATTGCTTTGTAGACAATAGTTTTTGATACAATAGAGTAACAAAAAAACAAACACAGGTGGTGTTAACTGTCATAAATGTTGAGCTTGGGTTAGGCTTGTGCACTTAGTCCACAAAGCTTTGGGCAGAATGGATAAGAGACACAGACACAAGACATCTTAAAAAAGAAAAACAAAGACGACACAAACCACTCAGTGCTGTAACGTTGCGGCGGTTTAACAGTGGGGTAGATGGCATCTTTGGAGGCGGCGGCTCCCTCTCTGTGGAGCCAGGATGGGGGTGGGGGGCCCAGCGGGGGCCAGTAGCTGTCTTCACTCACCGAGCTCAGCAGCACCTCTGCGAGCTTCCTCGCTGCAGACTAGGATGCAACAACAGTTCAACAATTAATGAATAATTTTCCGTCCTGGCTAGAGCGGCATGTTGATGAGCTTACAGTATTAAGTGATTATAATATTGACAGAAACATGATGAGTTTTCATGACTAATCATTCTGCACAAATTAATTTTAGTTATACACATTTTCCCATCAGTCAATCATCTGAACTCCGGATGGAAAAAAGGAAATTACTCCTTAATGTAATGTGACACACTATATTATGTTTTCATCATACTATGCGCAGATTTTATGTGTGCGTGTGTGTGTGTGTGTGCATGTGTGTGTGTGTGTGTGCACATGAGTGTGCCTCACCTTCCTAAAGCTCTGAGACCCTCGTGACTCCACCACCCTGAGCACCCTACGCAGCTGGTGAGCACCCTGCGCAAGATGACTAACACATACACAGTAGGCGTGTATCAGTGTGATGTATACAGTAGGTTGTGAAGATGTAATAAACACAAAAATAAACACTAATATAAGCAGTTGTGCAAACACAGTCCACACACTAGCAGGTGTTTCTAATATTTTGTCCAACCTCTTTAAATCAGTGATGGTAGAAATGTTAGATTGAAAAAATACTTCACTGTGTACACAATACAATTCAACAGCACGTGAAACTGCAGCCTCCAAAATGATCATACAGTCGAACTAACAGCCTCAACACAAACTGTTACATGAGACTGCTTTAGTTTTGGCTTGGTGTACCTAATAAATTGACAGTCAACACTTGTTGGGCTTTGCGTTTGTGAGTCTAAGAGCAACACTGCCACCTGCTGGTCGCAAATTAAAATGCACCGCTGCTGCACCGGGTTTCATGTGGAGCTTGAAAGCTTTTGCTTGATTTCTTCTCCTCCTCACTTTCTAAAACAAGACAAGAGGTCGAAGCCCGAGGTTTCCTCCGATACAGACAAGGATGAATCAGCAAAAGACTGCAGCCACTAAACATTGTATAACCAGTGACGTCAAGTAAATACAGGTGGATAAACTGTGACTTCTAGTCTGATTACATAAGGCCAAAGACCAATTATATAATAAAAATCAATTTAAAGAGATTCAATCTCTTCCTTTTGATAATCATAAAATGTATCTGATTAAGAAGCAGTTGAATTTGGCTTTTCACTATGATTTGACTTGTACTGTTGTAAATGAGGTTGATATTCATCACAACTCCCACAGGTCAAATCGTCACAAACAAATGGGCAACAAAGAGCAAGAGACGGCAGACTCTGGGTTTGTGTTGTGTATACACTTGGTTAGACTCACCCTCTCTGCAGCAGACAAATGTACGCGCTCTGTAACGCAGCCTGCAGGAAGTAGCCCAGGTCGATGTCCACAGGAGGGGGAAGCAGACTGGCTTTGGCTGTCCTACTGTGGGGTGTGGTTACTACCTGAAAACATATGCACAACAAAGTTTAGATTCACTGTCTTTGCAGGAACACATTCATTAAAAAAACAGTAAATAAAAAGTAGATAAATGCCCGTGAGCCTTAGATGCTTTTGGTTTTTGTTTTTTTCAGGAGAAGCAAATCATTTGTCTGACAGTGAATGAACACAGATAAATTCAGTACCTGACAGTTTAAGTAATACAGATGGAACTAGTGAAGGCAGTATTTGCAAATCTTTCGAGAAATAAAATTAGCAATACCACCGTAAAAATACTTCATTACAAGTTAAAGTCAAAACCATACGCAAGTAAAAGTAGAGACTCTTTGGCAGCAAAACATAAATTGTCTAAAGTAAAAATAGTAATCACGCAAAATGGCCCCAGGTATTACATTAGTGGATCATTACTATTGCTGCATGAACATATAGCAATACTTCAATTGCGACGCAGATAATTATAACAACTCTATGATCTTTCATGCAGTTTAATCTCAAACAAGTCTGTGACCTGCCCTCAGACAAACCTTGGAAAAAGGCACCCCCTCACCCCACCTAGGTTTACTTGCTTTGTTGTGCTTCATTCCTGGATGCCTTTGGGATTGTGATTATGTTATTTGATCCCATGGACATTCAACAATTGAGCCAAGATACCCTAATACTGCTGTCTAACATAGCTTGAGACTGAACCAAATACATAAACAAGGTCTCTCTGCAGGCATTTATTAGTCTCCGGCTCAGATGAAAGTGGGAAAAACAGTAAAATTCCCCCAATCTGTCTCTCTGAAGTCTTTTACCAAATCACACAGATTTAGGCCAATTTACGTGACTTCCTTTTAATAACTGATAATGTTTTTCCCCTTTTATTCACTGAGCCTCCACTTTCATTAGATTCAAAAATGGCATTTTTTAAAAATATAATATATTTTAATGTCTGTTTGATGCAGGGTTGTTTTTACTTCTTATCACACACTGACACACACTTATTCACGCCACTGACAGATATTATACATCTTAATTAATGTAGACACACATATATTCTTTTAACAAACTCTGCAGAAACACACAAACATAAAAACATGCTCACATGTCATTCATACTCCCACCTTGTCGAGCTCCTGCAGGTAGGACAGAGCAGCGTCGCAGGCCCTGAGGTAACAGGACAGACTCTCCTCCTCCCTCTCTGACAGACGAACCCGAGACACTGCAGAAACGGTCTGGTGGTCCAGAGACAGACCTGGAAGACAGGGACGCTCAACGGTCGAGAGTTTTACCACGACCACAAGGCCACTGACTGCGTGGTCCAAAAAAATAATTTATGAGCTGTGTGTGAAAATAAAGAAATGTGAACTGATCAAACGTCTTAAAGGAAATACCACCACTTTTAAAAGCAAAGGTCAGTTTACTTGTCACAAAGACTTAAAAAAAAAAAAAAAAAACCCACACATTGTCTACAGAAGCTTTGTGAAATCTAAGAAAATAACCATGATGATATCATATCAGAGTCACCTCAGCTTGGCTTGAACACTACATTATAAACTGGGCAGTAAACTCCACATCTCTCTATGTTTTAATTTAGTTGTTTGGAAGCTGATGCTGAAAATGCTGCCAAAATTGTTCTACTGAAGTACTAATGAACCTGTAGCCAACATAAGGATTGGTACTCCTTGACTGAATTCTGCACATTCATTGGTCCCCGATTACAGCGATAATGATATTAAATGATATTAGTAAATATTAGCCTAAACTCGGTAAAGCCACACTAAGATTGCAAACATTGTAAACAGCATATCTGCTAAACGGGAGCACGTTAGTATTGTTGTTGTTGGCACGTTTCTACACACAGCTACACAAAGCTGCTCGCATGGGTTTAGACCCTTAAGCTTGTTTTTTCAAATACAAACAAAAGTATCACTTTCAGAGCACGGCTTGGCCTTGAGGAGCGGATTTTTTTTTTTTTCTGCATTTTTAAATTAATTCTAAATATTTTTCTGATATTGCACTGTGCAGACAGACACATTGCAGATGTATGAATATAGAGGAGCAAGTGGTGGTCCGGATGCCTGCTCTGATGTCCGTTTGTGGACTTATTGCTACAAATAAATGGATGGAGCAGGAACTCTGTGAGACCGCTGAAGGCCTGTAACGGACAGTAGCCTCAGGCCAGACGCCAGGCCTAATCAAATAAGCAGACAGCTGCCAAGAGACAAGACGACATCATCCAAATATTCACCACTGACTTAATTCACACAACAATGCACAATACGTACACACACACTAAAAAAAAAAAAACATGGGAAGAAGATACGCAACCCCCACGGGTTCTGATATGTTTCCTATCATATTATTTAGCAGAATTCAAAACAATCATTGGAAATCAAAATCTGATGATTATTATGATAAAATTCTCCTCGGTTTCATGAGCAAGAGGTCATGTCCGATGAGCAGGAAACAGGGTGTAATGACATGATGATGATGATGATGATGATGAGTGTAACAAGATTCTTCAGTGCTCTACAGACCACAGACTTCAATTTTCTGTGACCTTTGACCTCTCATAATGTTGGTTTTCAATGTATCAAAATAGTCAGAAATTCTTAGGATGGTATCTGACTGGAAAAAGCACGCTTTTAAAGTATCCCCCAAAATAACCTGCTAAAACAAAACCAGATTGAACTTCAGACTGCCTGCGTGCATGTGTGACTGTGAGTAATAGTGAATGCGTCCTTAACAAATGACTCACAATCATCAGGCTTTTACAAACATCATCTTTACAGAAATCCGTCAGGACATTCACCAGTTGCAGTAAATCTGTTTTGCAGAGGGGTTGTATGCTACATGTGTGTTACTTCACTCTGGATCTGTCCAATCTCAGACATTATTACTCCCAAGTGTGTCTTTAGGAGGAGCAGCTACAGGGAAAACATGATGGGGCCAATGTTTGACACACTCACATAGTCCTTGTCATTCATAAACTGAGGTTAAAAACTGAGACAAATACATCTAGGAGGACCCCATCAAGCTGAAGTTTTCTAGCCGTCTTACGTTCATTTCTGCAAACTCAATTTATTCTGCCCACAGCCATAGTTTCTATTTGCAAAGTCCATACAAGGTCATCGTGATTTTGGGGCTGTAATAACTCCTAGCAAAGGCATTAGGAAGGGGATGATCAAGGAAATGTATGCAGGGAGCTGTTCAGTCTTGCCTGTGGTGTTTGTCAGGGAAACTTGCCAGTCTTCAGTGCTGCTTATATAAGGCTAACAGGTAGGAGATCTGCTGTAAAAGTGCAGCACTACAGAGTCTGAAATCCCACTGACCGCTAACACAGTGCTCAAGCTGACATGCTGTTTTTTTAAAATAACTTCACACACTAGTTGAGCGGTGTTAAGACCATTGCACATGTTTCTCTGAATGGATTGTCCCACATATTGAGTAGTTTTAATAATCCAGTGTAGCACAATCATGTTTATAGTCGCTGTTCAATATGTACAACCTAGAGACTGTAAATCAAGATGGCCGTAGCATCCGTGATATCGCCCATAGGCTCCTGAAGAGCGGTTGAGAATACAGTAACATCCTGTTAGCATCGTTAGCACACGCTTCACAACAGACATTATCTCTAATCGCTTTCCAAATGAAATTTCCAATGAAATTATTTAAAGAGACCCAACAAGTCCCACCCAGAGCAAGCACCTGGCGACTACGGCGAATATGGCCATCAGCTGGCGAAGTCTGTCTGTATAGAAGTCTATATGTTAGGACATGGCTATAGACTGTACCGCCTCACCTCCTCCAAATAAAATCATTTAAAAAACCAAAAACAAGATGGCTGAGATACAAATTACAAACTTGAGGCTTCAAAACAGCAGTTCACAAACCAATAGGTGACTATACGTCAGAAATGAACATGTTTACGGCTTTGGTCTCTATATCCAATTTCTCCCGCTATGGCAAGTGCACTGGGCTTGAATTTTTATTTAACTCACCAGTTTGAATCCCATGAAAGCTTAAAGTTGTGAATAATTGAGGGCGTGCTGCTTTAGTCATTTTTGGATTAGCCGGGAATTCAGAGTCAGGCGCTACCAAGGTGCTGATGACAGACTCTCTTCTCACTCTCTTCAGAAACCTAGGGGTGATATCACAGAGGCTACGTCCATCTTTAATTTCCATCTTTGATACAAGCAGGTAAGTTATATAAAATTCACCCTGATGAAGTTGTCATGAGTGAATGAATTAGCTGTAGAGACTAAAACTGCTTCTGTACCAGGTTGTGTTCATTTCTTCTTTTCAGCTCATTCATCATGTGATTGTTGTGCTTTTGGACCCGATCATTAGCTATGACAAGTAAAATGTTGTTGTTACCATTTGGAACAACAACAACTGGTAACAACAATACAATGACAATAAGACCCAAGAGAATAAAAGCAGAATTGCCCTTTACTTTCAGAGAAACCTCAGGTACCTTTAATGACAAACGCCTCAGCCAGCAGTCGCAGGTGGTAGGTCGGCTGGTCGTCCAGCGTCAGCTCCTCCAGTCCCACCCTGGCACACATCCCCTGGGCGTCCCGGTAGCGACCTTGCACATAGTGGACTTTGGCCATCAGCAGCAGAGCCTCATTCAGGTACCTGGGCTGAAGGATAGAAGGGAATAGAAAGATTTGGGTTCCTGCGCTCTGTGGCTTATCGTGCGTCTTTCATTGTGTTAAATAAGGAAAGGTTTGAACACAGTTTGAACTGACTGTGAGACGGCCTCGGCTCAGGATGGTGTTGAGGTGGCCTTTGGCCCTGCACAACCTGGGCTGGGTCTTGTCCATCAAAGGTATCGATCTCTGTAATAGGTCCATGTTTTCCTGCAGGCTCTCCTCCAGCAACGCCTCCGCCATCAGCAGCGTCCCGTAATCATCTGCAGGAGGGATTAAAAAAGTTAAATGTGAACTCAGTTTGCTGGAGTAGGTTATGAGCTTGAGGTCACAGGTCATTTGTTTCTGTAGTCAAAGCAAACCTCACACTGCTTTTTAAAAACGGCATTTCCCACCAACTCTGGGGGGAAAATGCCAGAGATCTGAAGTCTATTTAGAAGCTAGAGTTTCCATTTGCCTCTTACTTTCCTTAAATAGCTGTAACGTTGTAATCACATGATAAGCCCTCAACATCCACCTACACTGAAATGAGATCAAACTTTACTCTGACCCTGTTCTGACTGTGCCTTAGATTCACTCAGTGTCCAGTAGTGAACCTCGGTTTTTGTGTATACACACACTTGATTAAAGCCTTCCTGTTTAGTGTTTTCACTCTGCATGTGTGTGTGTTATGACGCCAACTCTGTGAGCTGTGTTTATGTTCTGATATACTTGACATATTTGCCAGTCGGGTTTATCAGCACAGCCAAGGCTCAACCTATCAGCAAGAGGGATAAACACCAGGACGTGTCTCAGCCCATAACCACAGTAGGAACTATTTCTTGGTTTCAAACAAGTTGCAGCGCAGACTTGGTAAGAGCCTGTGTTGCAATAAAGAGCTAACACTGGTGTCGGGCAGTCTGAGATGTTCCCATTTCAGTGCAGGAAAGATGAAGAAAACACCCATTAGTCTGTTGTGATTTCATCTCCGTTTGTCCTCCTCATCCTCAGTTAGTAGAATTACACAATAGAACCTTTAGTGATGAGTTTTACTGTATGTGTTCTGCACCATATCCTTGCTCTTTGAGTCCGACATCAATTTATTACAATTACACTCTAGGTTTATATAAACCAAAATACCCAAGACCTCAGAGTATCTTTGGCTGTTTTTCACAGTTTCACAGTTTTACATTATACCACTAACTTTACTTCCTTATTGCTTCACCTGACATGAAGTTCCCCCATCTCCAATATACTAACTTCCCTATGTCTTCAATGCACACACACTGTCAGATCAGCTGACAGTAATACCACACTGATTTAACACATCGGTGCGTGTGCGTGCAGGGAGAAACTGCTGGTCGGGACTTTCAGCCAGTTATGGGCTTGACATCAGCAAGTCACCTGAACCTGTGTTTACTTTACCCAGGTGAGAGGTGGAGGCAGGTGCATTAGTGACCTGCCTAAGTAACGCTTTATGGGGAAGAGTGATAAGTGTGTTTGCATTTCTTTGAGCACATGTACAGTGTGGAGGGATTTAAAGGGTGAAGGCAGGCGGTGAATAGTTCACTGGAAAGTTTGGTTTTGCATGAGAAATAGCAGGTGGTGCTGTCGATCCTGTCTGAAGCCCCATGAACAGTCTTCCACTGTGTACACTGTAAACCTCCAGGGAGTGAAACTTTTATTTCATTCTTGGAGACAGTTGGTAACCCAGGGGGCAGATGTCTTCAACTCATTATTATTATTATTATTGTTAACACTAATGTCATCATTATTATCATTGATGATGGCTATAATTTCTAAGAATACCTTGAAGTACAGTAGCTCACTCTATCTTGTTGGGAATCCAAAGTCCAACTTGTTTATCTTACAAAAATGCGCTGCAAAAAATGTCCAGTCGCCATAAAGAAATTTGATTCTTCATGAGTCTTAAAATATATTTTAAAAAAAGACACAATTGAAAATGTTGCTCCCACTGCAACTTATTTACATTTCTAGAATAATAATAATACAAATAAAAATCTTAAAATAAGCAACAATTGTCTGGCAACAAGTTCCCGAAACAAGTGGAAGAACTTCCGTAAAAACAAGTTCAACTGAAACGACCGTGGGCAGAATCCGTGACTTTTAATGGGAGATGCGGTGATTTGAAGCTGGGACTTTTCTCCAGGGGGTTATTTTTTGCAGCGGAGCAGCGAAGACAGCCGGGGACGGCGCACACCTCAGCTCAAGACCAGGTGGAGGTCACTCACCGTCCTCGTGGATCCGCGCAGCGCGCATCTGGTCGATGATCGCCGGCATCTTGTCCCACTGGCACTCGGCCCGGTACCGCTCCAAGTCCGCTTCCAGCCGGATCTGGGTGAAGGACAGCCGGGATGCCATCGCTGCCCTGTCCCGGTGGTGACTGTACTCCCCGGACACGATGGGAGTAACTGCGGACTGCCAGGAGAAATAAATGTGTAATCTTTGAGTGCGGAGGGATGGAGGGTGGAGTGTGGGTTACTATACAGCCACAGCAGGTCATGACCAACAAAAGCCACTGCGCTTGAGTAAACAATGAAACACATGATGTTTTATTTTGAATATTATATAATGTTGGAACCAACAGTTAATGCGTAATATCATCTATAGGAGGACTAAGTTTTATTCCATTAAAGAAGGAAATTTCTGAAATATTGAAAGTAAATTCATCTATTTTCACCTTGAAATCCCTTGAATTTACTGTCATCTTGCAGCACTTTACAATGCACATATATTACACTGCACATTGTTGTGCAGTGTAATTTATATGCATTGTAAAGTGGCAGTACATTACTGACTCCAGCCAGTAAAAGTTTTCTCCTTGGAATAAGTGTGGCGCCCTGAGAGGACTTGATCTGTAGTTGTCTGAAGGAGAGGTGTCTTCCTCTCAGGACCCATGTCCCTAATCTTTTCCGTTAACACTTTAACTGGATCAGGTAGGGCTTAAGAAATAGCCACGCAAAGAAAGCCATACTCTAAACACCTCAGAGTGCACATTGCAACATGGTTGATTTCATCGATGAGTTCAGTGGAAAAATCCATTTGTCGGCCTGGTCCCTGATCCGACTCCCTGAGCTGCTGAACCTCTCGGCTCAGACACTAAACATTACACCTGTCGGCCCCTGCACTGTTTCAAGCAAGTCACACGGAGCGATGGATGCCCTGTCAAGGCAGAACTAAAATGAAGTTGTTGCGGCGTAAAATCGGAGGGGAAGGGGGATAATTCACATGGATCCACCAGCGGCTGAACTACAGCCAACATTAAACCCGTGAACCACAGCAAAGGGCGTAAATACACGGGGAGACAAGGTTCACTCACTACCGAGGGGTTTTACTGCGAGTCTATGGCAGCTACTTTATGACATGAAATAAAACCTCGAGCCTCCTGAGCAGAGACTTAGCTGCGTCATTTTCTCTCTGAAAACCGGACATTTGTTGGCCACAGGTCGACGCTTCTCCTTGCCCTCGGTAAACATTGACCGCGCAGCGTGGGGCAGGTTTGACAGCTGAGCGGCTGCTTCGCGCCCCCTGCTGACGTAGCAGCAGAGTCACCTCAAAGGCGTCTTCGTCTGCCAAGATGGTTATCGTCATAAAACGAGTTAGCCCACTAGAAAGTACCACAAGCGCGACTACATTACAAAGTGAGAATGGCTTGTAAACTATCTCGGACGTTAGCTTGTGTCAGTTAACGCAACAGACTTAACAACTTAATACGATTTCGCCCGGTTAACCGGAAACCTTCCCTTTGAGCTGGCTTCTTAAAGATGTTTCCGGATGTTACCTTTACATTGCTATTGTACTATATCCTTATAGATTATGGTGAAATATGTTATATATTTAAAAAAACAACGTCATTCTGTCGTGGGCAGCTAAAGTAGACATGTAGTCTGACTAACAAGATATTAACGTGTACGGGTGTTAGTGCACGTAACTCTCTCACTTCGGTTGTATACTCTTTGATAAGATTAGCCAATCATAATGAGCTGTCGTGTCCAAGAGGGGCTACGGCAAGCGATGTGGCCCCTAAAGCCGGGGAGCAAACGTTATCGCCTGCCAACTAGTCAAAGAGCGTAACTGTCCACGGAGCCAGGTGAAGATACAAATTAGCTTCAAGTAGGTATTTAACCTGTCTTTTTTTTTCTTTTACCAATTATATCGTAGCACGAATTGTAGTAATTTCTGCAATAACCGGGTCTTGTTATTTCTAAGTAGACTTGAATTGAAGCTTCGTGCTAGCAAATCTTAGTGTAGCTTTTGAGCTAACGTCAGTGACTGTTTCCATTAATTTCTGTGCTTTAACTAGCATAGTAATGTAGCCTCATCGTGCATAAAGCAGGGCCCTTAATCGGGTATTTCACAGAGACAACACTGCTATTAGTCCTCAAGTTTCTGTGATCTGTGTTTTTAGAATAACATGGTACACGAAGGTGATTTAACAACAAGGAAAAAACATGGATCATCCCTAGAAGTCTGAAAATTGAGGTTGTCTGGTCGCAGTGTTGTGATAAATGAATGAAAAGTGTGACAGGTAATTTAATAACAGAAATTAGAAAAGTAGAAATAGCCATGTAAGACCAGTGTGAAACATCGGGATATGTGATGTCCACCACACTGAGGATTTCTGTCTTTTTAGCTCTGCTGTCTGTGTGTCCCTGTGTCTGTCCATGTGCTCAGCAGAAAGATGAGTGGCAGGTCCAGTGTGTACTGGGGGGCTCTGATCCTCCTGTCCTGCTGTCTGATGTGCGTTTATTCACACATGGATCCACATCAGCAGCAGCCACCTGTCGTTGAGAGTGCAGCTCACCTATCAGGCCACGGTCACGGTCGCCTGGACAAAAACATGGTCCAGGACAAAGAGTGAGTAACGTCTCCTCGTTCAGTATGGGGCTATTTGCTCATACGAATGAACACACACACTGTGTATTCAAAAGCTGTGGCTCTTGATCTCTTTGTCCACCAGTCACATCATGGAGCATCTGGAGGGAGTGATAGACAAACCAGAGAAAGACATGACACCCCAGGAGCTTCAGCTCCACTATTTCAAGATGCACGATTATGATGGAAACAACCTCTTGGACGGGCTGGAGCTGGCCACAGCAATCACACATGTACACAGAGAGGTAGGTGTGTGTGTGTGGATGTGTAAACGTTTGCTTTGTTTGCTTCTGATACCTAAACCCATTTGTCACTGACTGTTTTAAGAGGAAGCGCAAATGATAGTATGTTTGTGTTTACCAGCTTAATGCACTTGTTTTTTTATACAAAAGCTTTTGTTGTCAGGGTTAGTATAAAACATTTTGTGCTGTGATAAGTAGCCTGAGGTAACAGGGGTTAGGGCTTGTTTCATCTGACCCAAGAGTTCAAAGCACAAAACATTTTCACATTTTGTAACCAACAAATATTTGCCAATTGACACGTTTTAGTTATTTAATTACTGTTTGATGATTAATAAACAATTTTAAAGAATATAAATACTATAGCTTTTCTTGTGAGCAACATCTTTTGTCACCACATGCACATCAATCCCGTTGTCACTTGTCTTTTCTTGTTCAGGAGAGAGGAGAGAACAGCCAGCCAATGAAGGAGGAGGACCTGATCAATCTCATTGATGATGTTCTGAGGGACGATGACAAGAACAATGATGGTTATATAGATTATGCAGAGTTCGCTAAATCACTGGAGTAGAGTTTGTTCACGTGTCATCATGTCCACAACAACAGCAAGCGGTCTTGCAGAGAAGAGGAGGGTCATTAGTGGGCGCACATGGAGCCAAACTGAGATGCTGCTCCTCATCGTGGAAGACCATCCTTTAATCCTTTCTAATTCTCTCACAGGTGATCAGTCATGGTTATTGGTAATTTAAGTGTGTTCTTCCTTTATAAGCTCATGACAGTTCTTTTGTCCGAGCTGGGAAGCAGGAACAAATTTGGTTATTCCGGCAATTTAACAAGCAACAAAAAGATTTTTTTTTTTGGTGTAAAGAGGTTTCTACATCCTCTGTTTTTGTAGGTTCCTTCAAATTGTGTCATTTAAAAGGGCCAATTCACCCATTTAAAGGCACTTTAGAAAAATGTTTCGCCATAATATACTGTTAGATGTAGTTTAGTGCAACCTCTGACTCCTGCCAATACAAGAAGGCTCATCATTTTCTTTACAGCTGCCAATCAAAACTGTCCTTAGTGACGTCTGTGAACTACCCAGAACAACCTGAACATTGTCAACAAGTCTCAGATATCACCAAACCTCTTTAAAATGATTCTGTAATTTGGGTGAACTGGCCCTTTATAAGTACAGGAGCCTTTTAGCGTGTGTGTTCTTCCTTTTTAGTGGTGCTATTCTTAGTTTACTCTGGTAGCACAGTAGCATCTAAGCAGAACGTCATCACATTAACTGGACCAGTTTGTGTTAATGGTGGACTGGTCACACACTCGCTGTCCGATGCTCGACATACAGGACCAAAGGATTCCTGCTGTGGATCCATCTCATTTGCTGTTTGTGAGACGAAACTTGTCGTTCTCATGACAACAGAAAGTGGCCTTGCTCAGATGTATGGTTTATCATGTAGCGTGTGTGTGTGTGTGTGTGTGTATATGTGTGTGTGTAGAGAGTAGAAAACTTTGTTAAACTGATGTGGCAGTAGTTTTTTTTTGTTTTAGTTTTTGTTTTTTGTTTTTTTGGAGAGAAGCCAAAGTTACCCAGCAGAGCAACATGAAACTGAACGGCACATCAGCACCACACATTTCTTCTTCTCTTCACGATTATTACAACAACATGAGCCAATCACCATTATCCTCCCTGTAGTTGGTCAGCCAGCAGGTACATGTCATGAATGTAAATCGGCTTCGTACTCTACAATGCTGGTTCTTTATCACTGGATAAGCTAGACTTGAAGCACACTGGTTGATGCTGCTGCCACTGCAGCTTCATCAGTTTCCTGTAAAGCACTTGTGCAAAATTCCTTCGCTTGAGCTATTAGCTGCCTTTAAAACAGATATGGACGAGACACTTCAGGTCTCTGTGTGTGATACATCCGTTATTTCTTCTATAGTAGGATTTTCATATGGATGAATTCTATATTTTTGCCATTCAGTATTGATTCTTCAATCGATTCAGGGTGTAGAATGCAAATATTTAAAAAGCTGAAAACAAAACAGAGACAACACTGTTGCCTCTGGGATGTGAAATATTAAAAAACAACTATAATTAAAAGACTGTTGTTGCAATGTGTTTTTTTCTTTTTTCAGGTGAATTATGTTGTAGTGTTAAATACACGAAAGCAGATCTTCATTTAAGAAATGCAGAGGTTTTCAGATCATAGAGCTTCATTTTGAATGACAGTGAAATGGTGAAGAGATGAGCTGCACTTGGAGAAGATATTATGGCTGAAAAGCAGAATCTTGAGACTGTTTCTGTGGATGACCGCTGTCAGGTGACGACCGGGTCAGAGCATCTCCAACACTGCAGCTCTGTGGGATGTTCCCGGGCTGCAGTGGTCCAAGGAAGGAAAACCACTGGACCACAGACAGGGTCAGGGGTCAAGGCTGACCCCTGTCCACCACCACAAGCTCCTACAACTGGTAGCAGGATGCATTATGGAAAGAAGAGCAGCTGGTGGAGACAGTGTGATGCTGTGGTCAATGTTCTGCTGGGAAACCATGGGTACAAGCCCCCCCCCTCATGGAAACAGTCTTTCCTAATGGCAGTGGCCTCTTTCAGCAGGATAATGCTCCCTGTCACTGCAACAATGGTTCAGGAGCTTTGAGGAACAACAACCAGTTCAAGGTGTTGACTTGGCTCCAAATTCCCCAGATCTCAGTCCAATCCAGCATCTGTGGGATGAGCTGGACCAACAAGTCTGAACCATGGAGGCTCCACCTCACAACCTCAGGACTTGATGGATCTGCTGCTAACGTCTTGGTCCAGATACCACAGCTCAGCTTCAGAGGTCTAGAGGAGTCCAGGCCTCCAGGGTCAGGGCTGTTTTGGTGACAAAATGGGGACCTACACAATATTAGTCAGCAGGAAAGCTAAGTATAGAACGAGGCTGAACCTTAAATGAACTTAAGATAAAAGAGACATAACCTTTGTACACAATTTAAAGAATATTTTAATAAAAGTAAACAAAGATATGACACAATTTAGTGTGTACTTGTTGAATACAGAATATAAAATCAGCTGGTAACACAGAGTCTAAAAAAATACGAAACTACAGACAAGTTTGGAAAATGCAGGTATGAAACAGTGGAGTTTTTGCGAATGTAATGTATTTTATTGTGGAAGGTACCACATTCGTCCCTGGTTACATCTTAGCTCCAGGGGGAGGTGGGGTCCAGAGGCTGCATGGAGGCCAGCGAGAACATGGGTGAGGTCAGGTTGCCCCTCAGGGGGCTGTACCAGTCATCATGCTGGCGCTGGGAGGCAGGCTGTGGGGGGACACCGGGGTAGGGGCACTGGCTGACCGGCCCTGGGTGGCGGGAGTACATGGGGGAGAGACGGGGGATGTGAGCCAGAGGCTGGGTGTAGTATTGTCGAGCCACACCGGACGGCTGGACGTGCATACCTCCCAGCAGAGCCCTGTGGCCCGGCATCACGCCCACGGGGAGGACCTTCTGGGAGGCCCGCTCCTGCTTCCGCTGTTTGGCTCTTCTGTTTTGAAACCACACCTGCAGAGACAAGGACGGCTTAGACGTACTTCCTGTTGCAGGTAATACCAGGAACACCTGATGATGTCATGTAATTCAATAGGCTGGGTTCAGCAGTGGGTCATTGAACTAAACAGAACTAATACTCATACTAAATTATTTTAACATTAGGTCATATGACATCTCCACTTGTCTTTAAACAATCATTACTATTTACAGGTATTATCAGACTTAATCAATCATTTTCTAATAATTGCAGATTTATTGCTTCAGCACTGCAGGGTTGCATCATATTGCCAGATGTTTCTAGGACATCTGTGCTTTTCCTCCTATGACAAGTCCCAGTGTGTGTTATGAAAAAGGTCCATGACAAAGTGGAGTTGATTATTCATAAAATAACTGACCCCCATCTCTTTATTAGGTTGCACAACAGCACATCTGCTAAGCTGATCTACCTGGATGCGAGCCTCGTTGAGTTTGGTGATGCGGGCCAGCTCCTCTCTGTAGTAGATGTCAGGATACTGGTTTTGTCCAAAGGCCACTTCCAGCTGTTCCAGCTGCTTGTGGCTAAAGGTGGTGCGATGGCGTCTCCGGGCCGGGGTGGGGTAGGCCCTGCTCCGCCGGCTGAGACCAGCAGCCATGGAGGTCTCACACAGTGACCCCTTCCTCACCGACTCTCCTATATCTGTTTTGCACAGGAAGAAAAAAAAAAGGTCAAGGGTTTGCGAAAGCTGCTGGAGAGCAAATTTCACCGATGACTGTCTCAAAAAAGAGGGATTACACTGACTCAGTGGTTCCCACTGCCATTAGGCAACCTGAGAGCCAGAGAGCTTTAGCTGCCAAAGACAAGCTCGTGAGAAAGAGATACCAGAAACTGGGGGATTTGACCAAGATTATTGGCACAATCACCCACAAAGTGACTAATCTGTCAAATTGGTGGACTGAGCTGACCTTGTCTATTCATATCATAATGGCTAGAAAAAGGCAGAGAAGATGCAGATTGAATTATTGGTGACATACGTATGTTTTCTTTCTCTCTATTTTGGTAACTTCATTCAAACTGTCTTAAAAATACACGAATACACGATTAGGACCTGAGCAAAATGGTTTTATGGCTAAAAGTTTATTTTTAAAGCTGCTACGACGCAACAGACTTCCAGTGTTCAGTGTCTTTTTTTAGTCTTTACATTTTTAATATTTAAGAAATTTCACAAAATTAGCTTCAAGATCACAATGCAACAGCATAACTTTCCTTTGACTGAATGAAAGGTGATTTAGATAAGAATTACTAATAATAGTTTTTATATTCTCTTACTTTCCTTTTCTTTTTTCTTTTTTTTTTTTTTTTTTGGACTCACCTGCACTGGAGCTGACAGTCGCCATATCAGAGTAAACCTCTGCACAGTCCTGGTGGCTCCTCACTGCGTCACCTGCTACCTTCACCTGGGCCATAGCTGCAGCTCTGCTCAGTGACGGGGTGAACTGCACCGTCTGATCCCCACACAGACAAAATGACCATACAGTCACATGCTGTGCCCAGGTCCCACCCATCAGCTTTACCTTCAGCTTTGTGGGTGGGTGCGGACGTCTGATGGAACCCAGGAAGAGTTCAGTTTACCTCAGGAGTTATCTCACGATGTAATTCAATTTTTATTGTATCAGCATTTCTTAAAGTTCTGCATCTGCTATAGTGACTTTCCTACATTTCCCAGACGCGAGATGGATGAGTTTGTGACTCTTCAGACCAAACAGACTCAAACAGTGAGACTGAACTGTTGACAGGTTTAATTTCTGCTCCTGGTTTCGACACTGGCCTCATTTCTTCCTGTAAACTTCAGCACAACAGGACGTTACTTCAAACAAAAATCCTCTTCTTTGTTTGGACTTTGTTTGGCTGTATCACACATCTACAGTCGTATCTTTGTTTTATTCATTTTCCACATAAAATTAAACGACACAGGGGGAAAATACACATCAACTGATTCTGCTGAGGTTTTTAAATTCAACTTAAAACAAAGATTTAGGGGAAAAAAACACAAAACAAATTCACATTTTATTGCTCAGTAATTGTATTTTTACTTTGCTGACACTTTATTTCGAGTTTTCACATTGTGTCTGAATTTGCACACATTTGTGTATATATTTTGTTTACATAGACGATTGAGTTGACAGCTTCAAAGGCCATTATTCACTTAAATATAACTATATAATAAGAATTTACATTATTGTTATTTTAATCCCAGTAGTTCAGATGACAATCCTCTTTTTTAGAAGCTCATAATTGAGTGTAAAATCATCATGAATTAAACCTGAGTGCGTCTGGAGAGTTGCAGCTGCCTTTGTGACCACCAGGTGGCCCTCAGGCCGTGTCACAGGGACAAAGGTAAAACTCCATCACAAAACCTTGCAGATGCAGAAGGAACAATCTTCAGAAGTCTCTGTTGTGATGCTGGGGCAGAGTGCAGGAGACCACCCAGCTAAGTACACTCTTCACTCAGTCTTCCACTAACACAAGCCCTCTCGGGTCAGTTCCTGCCTTTGGTCGGCTGTATCCTGACTGACAGGGTACCCCGTCAGCTGGATTAACTCAGCTGAACTCATGTGTAACCTCCCAGGACCCCAGCTGCTATCAGCAGTTCCCATGATGCTAAACTCAGTCCAGGGCCAGGGTGGAGGGCTGGCCCCGTCACATTGCGCTGGATACTAGGAAGAGACCCACTAATGTCCCACTCAGCACTGAGTCATGACAGGGCAGCTACATAGCTGGAGAGCAGCAGCTTCCTATCAGGGCTTGGACATGACAGTAAGTCATCATGCACTATATTTGTCGAACAATGCTGCTGCGTGTGTGTCATATAGTGGCAGTAACGAGTGCTTGGAACAGCCTGCACATGTTGGGCACATGCATCGTTCTGCTGGTTCCTATGTGATGATTAGACGGTTTGATAGTGTTGAATTCTGGGTAGTCCCTCTGCTTCTTGTATAACATGTCTGTCATCAGCCATTTGACCTGGGCGATACATGTGACTCCCAGGAACCAGTAAATCAGAGGTTCAAACGGGCACTGATGTGTCACACTGATACTGATAGATTGTGTCCCCCACCGGCCACCCTTCCTCGCTCCAGGGATCCTTTCCAGGAAGGTGTAAAAGACAAAATGCAGTGATTGAATGACACGCTGCACAAGCATGGCTGCAGTGATTGTCTGGTGCAAATGAATTCTCTGGTTGAACCAACTTTTTCTGCAGATTCCTTGAGAAAGTCCCTTTGCCTTGTTCTGGGCTCTCTGCACAGCAACATCTAATTTAATTCCTTGTGACACGTCGTTTGCGAGAGCCAAGTCCTGTGTGTCCTGGAAGAGCTTCCATCTTCGCTGCATTGTGTGTGTGTGTGTGTGTGTGTGTGTGTGTGTGTGTGTGTGTGTGTGTGTGTGTGTGTGTGTGTGTGTGTGTGTGTGTGTGTGTGTGTGCGTGTGTGTGGGGCTGCCAAGTTCTCTTCGGATCCCATATTCAGCTCACATGTTTCCTGTCCCAGACAACGACTCAGCCACAAACCCCCGCTCCCGCCCCCCTCATGCACCACCACCCCCCAGCAAAGCACACTGGGCCTGTCTGTGTGTTCTGTCTGTACCTTGACTTCTGTTTATCTCCCTAATAAACACAACATCTGGCAAAAGTCAGTGATTTAGGCTTTAAAATGTATTATCCGTGTTTATATTTTTGTTTTTTTTTTTCAATTTGAAAAAGGCTGATGAAGTTATCTCAGTTCACTGGGACATTTTTCCTGCACTTCTTGACAAATGAGCAACAAATGTTGGTTGGTTCAATGTACAGAATATTTATATCTTAAAATCAAAGAGGATGATACCATATGTCCCCTTCTCCTCCAGGAACTTCTTTGTCCACAGGAATTCGGTTTAGTTTGGTACAAAAAGCACAACCTGAACATTTGCCATCAGAGCAGTGGAACTGAAGTCGAATATTGACTCTTTGAGAAAAATAAGTTTGTGTTTCGTGCCATGAAGCAGTGCAGTTTTTCACGCCAAAATCCTGTGGCACGATAGAAGGCCGGGATGAGGCTGCCATTGTTTTTAAAGATTGGTTTGTGTTTATAGCAACTGTCCTGTCTCAAGTTATGACACATTACTTTAATGCTGCTATAATATTGGTTTCAGTTACAATGTGTATGTGAAAAGGGCTGATCGGGGTTTAAATGTCTTTAGGACACTACACCTGTTTATAAAGCACTAAATGGTCTTGGGCCCAAATACATCTCTGATCTATTTGTACAACACGAAGCATCCAGACAGCTCAGGTGATCTGGGACATGTTTACTCAGGTTCCCAGCAGCTCTCTCACCCTTCGAACCAATAAGGAGCACCTGAGATCCGCTGTGACTCCGTCAGCTCCTTTAAACCACAGCTCAGTGTTTTAAAGGTAAAAGTATTGTCTCTGAGCTAATATTTCCATCCATCCATTATCTATACTGCTTATCTATGGCAGGGGGGCTGGAGCTAATCCCAGTGTCAGCTCCTACAGGCAATTTAGAGTCACCAATCAACTTAAACCTGCAGGTCTTTGGACTGTAGGAACCCACACAGGCACAGGGAGAAAATGCAACAAGGAAAACTAGGAAAGTCCCCAGATCCACGGTCTGAACACAGAACCTTCTTGCTGTGAGGTAACAGTGCTGATCACAGCACCACTGTGCCATAAACAATGTTGTCTTCAGTAAAATGTGAATAATATTGTGGTGACCCGATAGCTGTGTGGTTAGTGTTCATATTGTGTGGGCTCAAATGCTCTGAGCAGGACTCCCCAGTTCGATTTCTGGCTGGGCTCCTTCCTGCATGCCCTCGTCTCTCTGTACTGTTTCCTGTCTCTCTTCTCCTATTAAATACCAAAGGCAAGATGATGTGGTGGGGAAGTGGATAGCACTGTTGCCTCTCAGAAGAAGGTTCTGGGTTCAAATCCTGGGGGCTTCCTGTTTGTTTCTCCTTGTGTCCTCGCATGCACATTAGAATTGCCTGTGAGTCTAAATGGAGTCTATATGTCTGCAATAGACTGACGACCTGTCCAGGGTGAACCCCACCCTCGCCCACTGTCAGCTGGGATTGGCTCCTGCACTAGATAATGGATGAATGGAAATAATAATGTAATAAAAATGGTATATTGTAGATCCATTCAACACACACACGCATCAGTTGCAGAGTACACACATGCCTACACAATTTGGTAGTGCACACTTACACACCATGTACAACCCCACCTCTCCTACAATGAGGTTGGAAGAAAATAACATGTAAGTCTTACTACACTGGGTGCTCAGTTTAAAGCATCAACACACACACACACACACACACACACACACATGTCCTCACACAGGCCTCTGTATGTTTGTGGCCATGCCCAGTATGGACACATAGAGGAAATTCTTCCCTCCCAATTTCCCGGGACTGAACTGGGAGTGACCTGGTTGGCAGACACACAGTCCCGATGGAAGGAATGTAACTCAACTCCCCCCACCATCACGCTCAGCTACCCCCCTCCCATCCATCCAGCAGCCTGCTGGCCCAGCTGTGAGAGGACACTGAGAGACACATACAGTACTGTAGAGTGAGGGGGATGTATTTTATCTCCAGTCCATTTGGTGAATATTAATATTTAAGGTGTCTGCTCTGTGTTTGTTGTGGAAAAGATTCATCTGTGTTTGACATCAGGTCTCCTGGAGTCACTGAAGAGCCAACAGACGGTGAAATACATCTTTACTTTCTTATGCAACTGAGTAAATACTTTAAGTCCCACCAAAAAAAACAAAAAATAAAAAAAATAAAAAATCATAGGAGCCGCAACAGTAATAACATTGAGATCTGTCACAACGAGAGCAAAAGCAGCAACAAGGAGCTGAATCAGAAACAGCAATAACAAAAGGAAGGAAAAGAAACCCCACAATAAGACAAGTGAAAACCACATAATCATTCCCAACTCCTAACACCAACAAACAACAGATACAGCAACAGAAACAGTATCTTAATCTTAGCACTGAACTCAAAACAAAGCTCATATTCATGTTAAAAGTCCAAAGTCACAAGTCGTCGATGTGCAGAAGATATTTGAAGGGACCCAAGTTAATACATAGCAATTATTGTTATTATTACTATTAGGCTTATGTTGCCTGCAAATATTTCATCGATCTGTGCTTCTGTATGTTCATACACCAAATCAAACCACTGTTATTATGACTAAATATAAAGTTTGTCTCAAATGTTAGAAAGCATTTGTTTTCTTTAACAGGACTGAGAGAGAAGCTGGTTTGCTAATTTAATATGTTAGCTAGCTCTCTCATATTGCATTAGCTAGCTAATTGACAAATCCGTCCAGGGTCTCAGGGGACCGGAGTCAGTCCCAGCTGACAGCGGGTGAGGGTGGGGTACAGCCTGGAAAGGAAACCAGCCTGTATATGTACGCTATAGCCAAGTGTAAGTCGTGCAAACTCCACACAGGAAGGCCCCCGAGCCTTCTTGCTGTGTGCTAACAGCTGCTTCACCAAATGAAACCACGATTATTACCACTAATTACGCAATTTGTCTCAAATGTTAGAAAACATTTGTTTTTCTCTGAGAGAGAAAGAAGCTGGCTAGCTTACATTAGCTAGCTAAATGAGATGGTGAGACACTATTAAAACTGCTGTGGTGTGAATGGACCAGTCTTTAATGTTCAGTGGACAAGACACAAGAACCAAACCACAGTCCACTGATTCCCACATTACTAGCTAATGGTCTCATCGCTAACCATTGCTAGTTAGCACATTTCAAGCTGCAACAGTTCGAGCACAGATAGACTGTACCTGTTTGCCAAATGGTGTCAGACTCCTAAAGTGCATCAATGTGATTATAAAATGAAAGTGAACAATATTTTTATACTTTATACTCGAGCTGGTGAGGGAGGGTAGAGGGCATCATCCAGAATCTGCCGACCTGATATCCAGATTTTTTAAATTATGATTTCATTCATTTTGTATATTTATTGTACAGAAACATAACAACTGTTGCTTGGTAGTTAAAACTGGAAATTGTAGGAACTATCCTTTTAATTGGGTTTGAATTTGGTACCTGTTCCCTCATTTAAATTTAAATTTCTAAGTGGACACAATTTCCACATGCTGGTGTGTTATTACTAATGTACGTCAGGTCGCCAGACACACGGCTCCAAATGAATCCTTTCAGTCTCGTTCTTAAAAGGTTTTTCTGCTTAAATTGTCAGTCTCTATTTAGTTTGCACTGATTTACAGTTTGTTCCTGTTGTTTCTGAAGTAAAGTGTGGCTCTTCATGTCAATACAGTTAAAACAATACAGACAAAACTCTCTGACCACTGGGCCAGTCTGCAGGCTGAAGTGGGAACCACTGCGCCCATTATGACTCAGCAGATGGTGCGGTATGCAGCACCACCCTCCCCGTGCCCATGTGCCTGCAGGAGTACTCTGTGTTCTCTAATGACATTTAACGCATCTAGGCCGTCATATTACCCTGCGCCTTGGGAATCTCATCTTTCCCAGATACAGATATAAAGCCAAGAATGCCAGGTTTAAACTGGACAGGTTGTCCTGGCCACTGAAAAGATGTCCTATTCAGTAACTTATACAATCCAGCTTTGAGTCTTTCAGCTTCATGCACTGTAAAAATGTGGCACTTTCACTGTAGCTTTAAATTGGATTCCAAGACAAAAAATAAATATATATATATATATATGATATATATATATATATATATGTATACATATCGCTGTTTCTGTCACACATTCATGAACATGTCAGCTTTATAGAGGAGTGATTGAGATAATGGTGGCGTGTGGCAGCCTGCCCTGTGTGAGGTTTTCGAGGTTCAGCTGTTTGGGAGGAAGGGCCGGTGGATTTGCAGAGCTGTTGTCTGGATGCCTCTTCCTGCTCCAGACTCCCTTGGTGGTGTCCTCTTTCCCCTTTCCCGACAGCCTTTTATTGGCTCTGTGGGCCCTCTGTGGCGCTCATGGGCACTCCCGGACCTATGCATGATACTCTGCCCCCAAAACCTGCCATTCCACCCTTGCTCTCATCTGCTGCCACAGAGTGGGCGGGGGTAGAGGGTGGCACACAGTGGCATGATATAATTATCTCTTTCTCTTCACCTTAGTTTCCTCACAACATGTCTCATAACAGTCCTATGGCTCAACTAAACAGGGGCATGAACTCAGTAACCTCTAAACTGTGGCAAATTATAATTATAATATATCGTATTGTGCAATTTACCACCGATAATTAGATGAAATTAGTCAGGATATTATTACCTGGTTGTTATTTATGGTCTTTATGGTCTATGTTTTGTGTTATTTATTTAAAAATTTGAAAATAGAGACTGAGACCATAAACTCATCAGGAAAACTTTTACTGAGCTAATAAATCAAGGGAGAAGTCAGGACATTTCCCCATAGACTTCAGTACAATCTGACTTCTATTTGCAACCAGTGGAGTCGCCCCCTGATGGTCATTAGATATAATGCAGGTTTAAGCCTCTCCAGCATTGGCTTCACCTTTCAGCCCAGATGTTTATGTACCTTTTTGTGTATGTTCTGTGAACTTTAGCTGTCAAATTTCTTTTTAAATCACAATTTGTTCCAGATTTGAGACACAGGTGAAAACAACCATTACAATCCTTTACATCTATGGTCCTCCACTTGGCCATGTTGTCAAAGTAACATAACAATATCTCAGATAATAATAAACCATCTGCAGTAGGCCTACCTACAAATTACCACTGTAGCTATCTCTAGCTCGGCTAGTTAGCCACATACATACTGTTGTGTTCGTACACCTTTTCTTTTATATCCTATTTGGGGTTTTGGAGAAGTTGCCCCCCTCCAAACTCCTTATATAAGGAGCATCTCTCTAGCTGCAGCCCCAAGCACACTACATCAACACTAAGAGAAACCCAAAACTTGACAGGCCTGTCGTGCCTCGTGATGCTTTCTGAGGTAAGATGGATGGTAAATTAGATATAGTTGACAAAAATAGCAGCTACACTGGTTTATCAGAAATCGTGCTCTAAATAACGTTTCTCCGCAAGTCTCACAGTTATGTCTTTTTTGCTTGTTTATAAGATATTATAATGTTTGCATATTTCTCCTCCTGTGCAACAACTTGTGCATCATAGACGGCGTGTACCAACATCTATGGCGGTTGTAACCATGTTGACGGCAGAAAGTGCTGCTTGGTATGTCTGCACTAGCCTGTGTTATATCATGGTCATTGGTGCTAAGCCGTGCTCTGACCCCCGCCACACTACACCAACCTCGCTGAGCAGATGCCTGTTCTTCACCAGCCAATCACATACTGCAAGACCTCGCATGCACATACTTGTAGTCATGTAGACATGCATGATTCCCGACGTAACACACATGTAGGCTGCGTTTTGCCGCACAAACTCATGAGCTCTCTCAACTCAGATCAGCACTTGGAGGCACACTGAGTGACCTCTAGACGGGTATAGGATTTCTGCCGGTGTTACAGTGCATATTGTAGTCTAGTCTGCAGGCTATTCTAAGCACCACTATAAGTGAAAACATGGGGAGGAAGTCGGGAGGTTTTTAAAGGCTGCTTCAGATATATGCTGCATACTTAAACCAATCTTCATCCTATATATCTGATGCACCAAGACAGAAATATTTCCATTCTGTCTTAGTCTGTTTCCGCTTGTTTTCATCAAACACATTGATGGTTTGCAGGTTTTAACTGAAGTAATTCCAAGTCAAAGGGAGAGATAACTGTTTCCAACAATGCCTACTGGCCTCTTTTACTATCAATATAGTACTAGGAGCTATAGGTTTCAGATGAGCTCCGTCATCCACATAAAAACACAATTAAAAACATTCACACAGGATGCAAAGAGTAGAGGCAGTGGAGGAGAGGAGTGTGAGGGGACTTGGTCATTCCCAAGCTCAAGCACTAAAAATAAAATAAGAACACAGCAAAAAAAACAAAAAAAAAAAGAACAGTCATTAATGCCATTTATTTGACCTTATATTGAAACTGACTGCAAACCGTACCGCTATTCTTTTGCATTGCAACTTTTGCTCTGCCAGGGGGGATCATATAAAACTGAATGAGCTGGATAGCTTCTAGCATTTTGGACTCCACTTTCTGACCACCCATTACGAGGCTAACAAATTCAAAGCAGCTCTGCTATCTGCCAGCGGTATGTATGTGCATGTAAATAGTGTGCAACGACAATGAGCTCAACATGAAAGCCGTGGCGCAGCTCCATTCAAATGACTGAGTGTGGTGTGAAGGTTTGCTGTCATAAATACACGTATGACGGGTCCTAAACACAATCTGCTGTCCCCATCTGGCTCTGCAGCTAATACACACTGTATGTTTGGCATTCATGTGGACAAACAATCTCCATAATACATTAATACATACAAGTCTGACTGTAGATCAGATAAAATGTTTGAAGAACCGAGAATAGAAAACTGTTAAGTATTAAAAGTTGGCATTGTCAGACTTAATCTTTTTTTAGTCTGATGTTTACTTAAATAAAAACCAGTTTGTTTGTTTAAAAAAGGATTGGTGCTAATATGTGAGACAACAATTGTCTATTAATGCATCGAGCGGGCACAATGTTTAATTATGAGTTATGTTTACAGCCACTTGATGAATGGAAAATCTAAAATCGTACCAATATTCCTTTTAGTTCATCTACAGCAACTCAAACCAGCAGATCATAATGTTTGACACTTGAGCTGCTTTTGTTCTTAATGCTAAAAACTTTTGCTTCTGCTTTCTCTGTCAGTCACAAACATGGTTAGCTGAAAGATGCTAAAGCGCTCCATAGCGCTACACCGTTGGGTGATAATCAAGTGGAAACCCACTGCGACGTCACCCATTGGTTAATGAGCTGCCATTTTGAAGCCTTGGGTTTGTGATTTGGTGATCTTGGTTTTTTTAAACCAGAAAAAAAACGATATTTGGACAAGGAAAACATTCACTGAGGTTTTTCCCATAGACTTCAATACAATCTGACTTGTTTTTACAACCAGTAAAACCAGCATTGACTACACTTTTCATTAATATGTTCACTACTGTGTTATCAGACCTTTTATGTTACAGATTGTATCAGACCCTCGGCTGAAGAACAATCCTAATGACTTCCCTAACCCAACCATTGTGTTAACATGCATGCAATAGTAGAGACATAACTATCCAGTACATGTCTATCTGCAGCCTGTCTTCAAGTCAATTAATGAGCACAACGTCCCCGGGTTTGTGGCGGCTTCTCATGGTGCCAGTAGCAGCCACACCCCAACAGCTGGAACGAGGACAGAAGCACACAGCTGGGAAGGAGGGAGGGAGGGAAAAGAGACAAGCGTGAATAGTTTAACGCCGCCGGTAGGAAGACGAGGGAGAGAGGCTGGGGAACGTACGGCGCATAGGTTGGAGTGGCTGTAATGCACTGTCAATGCGACCGAGCGTGCACTTTTAGGAGCAGATTTGAGGGCACATTACGGGTGATTCAGAACAGTTATGGCATAAAAAGCCTCAGTGTGCACACAAGTGTGTGTGTGAACAGGAACAATGTGGCCATTTATGGGGTGAATACTGCAGTCTTTAACAAGGACCCTTAACATATTAACCATGTGACCTGCCTGAGCTCAGAAAAAGTCTTATAACAACCCCAAGCTCTGCTCTCCTGCGATACACCCATACCCCCAAAATACCGACACAGACATCCAGTTGTGCAGATGATGAATCGCTGCATGTTTGGGTATTTTTCTAGTGCAAGATTTCTTAAGTTCTTAAGCTTCAATGACTTTTAAGGACATGTGATGCAAAAGTGTTTCATAAGATTACATCAGGTCTAACGCAAGGGCCAGCGCATATAGTCATTTAAGTATGTGTGAACAAGTGGGAGCAGCCCTGACCTCTGACCTATAGAGTACGAACCTGGCCGCCTTTGCCCCATTGAGGCTGTGATGTCACCCCGAGTACAGAACAGGCAGTGCTGGAAAAGAAAAGCCTGAAAAAAGAACGGAGAAACACGGGCCAGCAGAATAATTATATGAGAGAGGGAGTGAATCAGGAAATAGCTTTTGGTTTGGGAAACTCAAGAGTTTGAGGGAGCGCTGCCATGTGCTAAATGAAAACAGCATTCAAAAAAAAAAAAAAAAAGTGAAAGAAAGGAGTGCGAGAGAAAGCAAAAGAAGCCAAAACGTGCTTTTTTTTTCCTCTTGCAGAGGGGTGGCAGGGTAGCCAGTGGTCAGCACACAGAATATCCCTCAACAACCCCCCCCTCATCCACCTCTAACCCCCCCCC
>CM076659.1:3651341-3710210 GCA_038496675.1 Rachycentron canadum | reverse complement strand
CCCCCCACCCCCCGTCCATCAACCGCCTCCTCTTTCTTTGCTGGCTGGCAGGCTCTCGGCTCTTTCCTCTTTCCTCACACATTTTAATGGGTATCTTCCCAATCAAGTTTTTATTGCAGGAAATTTCAGCACACCACATTGCGTGAGCTGAAGGAGTGCTCTTTTCTTAGCTCGGCACCACTGAGTGCCAGGGTGTGTTGAGCTTGCCAGTGTATATGTGTGTGTGTGTGTGTGTGTGTGTGTGTGTGTGTGTGTGTGTGTGGAGGGTTAGAAAAAGGGGGAGGAACTGGAGTGGCGTTTGTCAGTTTGATGCCAACGTTACAGCCCTCCATGACCCCTCCTCCTTTCTTTTGGTAACAATAGTGAAGTCAGAGCAGGAGGCAGTGGAAGCCATTGCGAAAACACCCGCAAAAAAATGTGTTGACAACTCTGAGTCAGTGCTTAGTGGCATAACTTAACAGGAATTTTACTCAAAGCCCCTCCACCTCACCCATTACCAACACCCAACATTCAACTCAATTTTCAAGAGCTTCAACTCCTCACCTCTCCTTCTTCTACTTTATTTTCTCCCCCTGGCAGCCACCTGGGTTTTTCTCTGAAAAGAAGGCCGTGGTTTCGGGCCTGTGGTTTAATTGAAATAATATTTGCTGTACTCCGCTGCCTCCCCGGCTCTGTTCTCCCTTAACAACGGGCATTATTTTTAGCCGCTGCGCCGAGTTCTGTCATTTCCTGTTGCAGGGCTCGCTGTGCTTTCGACCACAAGCAGACTCAAACACTCGCCTGCGCCTCTGTGCTTGGCCTCCTCCACCGTCACACCATTCCTCACACACCCAGGCACAATACGACCCTCCTGAACTGTCCGTGTCTTCACGTGACATCCACCGCAGAGAGAAACCAAACAGCACTCGCTCTGCTGCATTTTGTTCAGGATGACACCTAAAATCTGCTGCTTAAATAAGTCCACATGTTCCCAATGTAAATCAGCAATTCTGCACACAAAAGCATGTTTTGATTTATATTAAGAAAGAATTTTACAATGTCCAGACTTTTTGTTTCTCTCGATAAATAAATTCCACTTCCTTGTTGTGTGTTTTTTAACACACTGGCGCAGAAACTTCTCTATTCTGACCCAGGACACGAGGACCTCACATGCAGTGCAGAGACACACAAGTGCAAAACAAAGTGTGGACAGTAGACTATACAGATCATTCTACAAATATACATTCAACAGGGAGCAGAATGGCTGGCTGCATTGAAGCAGGGTGTCTAACAGCATGGCTGCAGCTGCACAGGGAAGATCGCTGATCCAGCAGATCATCCGATACTGACCACATCATACAATACAGTGAAATAAATGGAGAGCAAGTGCAAGCCTGCATGTAAAGAGGTTAGATTGGTTAGACTATGATACACAGGGAACAGACGGGAGAACTGGAACCTCTCAGCTCATCTATATGTTTACATTGGCTTCTCTTAATACTGCCACTATTATATCTGATTTGTTTGTCATAAGTCGGATATGGATAATAACAAGATTGCAGATGTAGCTGAACAGATAAAGGAACTTCAGGAGCTATTGTAAATATGTACATTTTGTACAAAATATCTAGTGTTTCTAACTTTGACATAAAAAAGGGATCCACGTTAACACGTCTCTGTGCCTTTGGGCACCAGCATCAAATGTCCCATGGTAATGAAAATATAATAAGACAGCAAGTTTAAGTGACATGCATCTACCTGTTTTCTGCAGCGTGGAGGCTCTGAGGCCGCAGTTAAAAGCTGCTGTGATCTTTAATCTTAACTGAAGAAACATCAGATTAGCTCCACGTTAGCTGAGCTGTCGATGACATTAGCTTTTCCGACGCCTGGTAAAAAAAGAGGACAGGTTCACGTAGAGCAGATTTTAAGCACATATGTTGCTTATGCCTTCACTGCCTTGGGCCCTCTAGGGGTCTCAGGCCCCTGGACAACTGGCCAGTTGCCCTAATGGTTAATCTGGCCTTGGGCAGTCCTGGTTTCATTGGTTCCTGTTGTATGCCACTGTAATAAACCATGGTGAAGGCCAGCATGTGTCAGTGGTACCAACTGTCTCATTAAAGACAGAGTCATCCTGTTATTGGAAACTAACAGGCTGCATATCAATACAGTTTATCCCAGTTGCCTAAACCATTTTATTAGGGACTAGAACTGAAAATAAACAGACCAGTAATGCCTGCAATTATCCCACATTGCACTGGACTGTGATTAATTGTAAGTACGCACAATTATACTGAGGACAGAAGGTCAAAGTTGAACCATGAAGTCTGTAAACTGTTAAGGATGTTTAGAACGAACAGTTCTGGTAATAACTTCATTGATCGTCCCCACTTTTGGCCCGTTTGGCTAAATTTGAGTAGGTTTGGCTACTTTGGGGGGGTTTGTTTAAGGGGAAAAACCTGGAAATATTCTACATATTTGTTACAGTCAACAAATCTTATGATAAGACCCAAAGCAATGATGTGTTATGATGTGTGTCTCAATACTTTTCGACTTTCCCAGTCTGTTTCTGGCTCTTAGCTGCGTTTTTCTTTCATTTCCAAATCTTTAAAAACAAAACAAAAGACTGAATAATTTTCTGACACAGCTGGGGAGTGTAGTTTTTGTAGTTTTTTTTATTGTAAATGTTCAAACAGGAGTGAGAAGTATATTTGTTGGGGATTTTTTTCAGCTGTGGATTAATACACATTAATTCTCTGTTGAGCGTTTCTGGCAACACGAATGTGAACATGAGTCTGACTCAAGATAAACTACAGTGTGTGTGTGTGTGTGTGTGTGTGTGTGTGTGCGTGTGAGAGAGACGCCCGATGCGTCAAAGGTCAAAGCACACTGATGTGTGTTTAATAGTTTTTTTTAACAAAAATGCACAAAGAAACAAATAACACACTTTGGTTTCACACACAATATTTCTCAGTAGAATCATTTCACTGATCATTAATAACAAAGAAAAATGAGAATACGACCAAACTTTAACATCTGTATGATCACATGACCGCTGCTGTTTCACACCACTGTGGACTAGCAGCGTCTGTATGTTTCATACAACATACGTCCGGGCCACATGCTTCTGGACCAGTATACACCACAGTCTGTCTGGCCCATACACAGCGTGATGGTCAGATGTGACTTCAACATCTGGACCAGTTCTGGTGTAGACACAGAAAATCCTCTGGCTGCCTGTGGAGGATAACAGCTGGAATCTACTAATATATGGAAGTATATGAGACAGACTTGGGCCATGGAACCCGGGTGTATATTGGACCGGCATTTTAATTTTGCTACCAGGCTAGTCTTTGGAGACTGACCTGGAATATTGTAGAAGAGTAAAGAAAACTGTCCAGATGCGACTGCCACATCTGGACCATGCCTGGTGCACACACACAGAAAATCACCTGGATGGGTCAGACTTGGGTCATGGAAGTGGACTGTATACTGGGCTAGGAGAGCAAAGTAATCACATTATTGAAATGAAAACTGGGGACATTTCCACTTCGCTGTCGATATATCATTAAAATATCTAGTGTTAAATATTAAATAAAAAAGGGGGCAAGTCCCAGAGCCACATTAATACTGTACACCAACATCAAATGCCCCTTGATGATGAAAAGGAACTTCAATCATTTCTACAAAGCCACCACCGGACATCCAGAGACAAGACGGAATAAAAGTATTACAAAGTAAAAATCCTTTATAAATAATAAATCATTTTATAGAGCCACAACTGAGGAAGTCCAACCTGTCACTGTCACAATTACAGACAGACAAAGTTAGAAACTGAGAATGAGAGAATGTTTTCTTCAGTCCATTTCTCCCAAGAGCTAAATAATTTCAGTATAGAGGACATTCAGAGACAAAACTAAATCTTTGCACAATCTGGCAAAATTAAGACTGACCTGGAGGATAGAAGAAAAGTAAAGAAAACTGTCTGGATCAGATGTGAATTCCACATCTGGACCAATTCTGGTGCACATACCGAAAATCACACCAGTGGAAAACAGCTGGAATCTAACCAGGTGTAGAAGTATATGGGCCAGACTCGGGCCGTGGAATCGGACTGTTTACTGGACCAGAAGTTTCATTTTTCTTGATACTCACTTACAAATAATAACAATGGTGTTTTACTTCTTATAGGAACAATGGTCAAAACTACAAAAGGCTCAGAATTATTCTTCATAATTATCCTTTACAGTTGTGAAGCTGATGAGAAACTGGGTGCTTCAGTCAGCATACGTTAAAAGTTGTGACCAGAAGTTACAGGTTCATATCCACAGATGTGCCGGAGCAAGTTACGCAACAAGCAACTGCTACAGTGGAGTTGCTCAATGACCTGCGGTTGTCTTGGGCAGCTCCCATGATGCAGGATGTGAAGGCGAGTCTTCCTGACAAAAGAGCAGAGACGTCCAAGAACAATTTCTAGTGTAACAGAATAGATTACAAGAAAGAGCAACTAAAATGACTCTGTTTAAAAGTCAAAAGTGCTTGATAATAAAGGTTCTGTCTAAGGATTCTTCTGCTCTGTGTGGACAGTAGTAAAGTGGAGCCATAAGAGCAGGTTAAACCAGATCAGTCAACACCACTGAAGCTTATATATTATGTTTATGTCCCTGGAGCAGAGTTACATGTGTCACAGTTGCCACAAAAATAACACATGTCAGCAGCATGTAAACAGTCTACGGGGAGTTATGACTACGAGAAAATATGTCAACACGTTAACAATTGAACCTTCTACCACCTGGGTGGGTTGTGGTCATAAAGCTGGTGCCCGGTGGTGTGACAACAGCTGCCTGAGTCACTGGGAAACAGGGAGAGGGGCCTGGGTGGCAGTTGAGTGGCGGTTCAGCCCAACCCCCCCACCGCTGGTCCTCGAGGAGACTCAGGGCCCTTGGTGAAAAGCCTCTGGGCTCCTCTGTGGTCGCCCTCAGCTGATTCACTCTTCTGGGAAAGTTGGGGCAGAAAAAAAAAAAAAAAAAAAACACAAAACAGCCTTGTTTCTCGCCGTCTTCTTCTGATCTCTTTGTTTTGTTTTTTTTTTCTCCGTGACTCGAAGACGTTGTGACAGAATGGGATCTTTTTGCTTTTCTTCAGCGTCGCAGACGTTGACATTTTTAAAGATATTTCTCATAATGTTGACAACAGCCAACGTTATTTTGCTGGTTTGAAGGCTCATGTCAGTATATGTGATATATGTGTGTATATCAGAGCCAGAATCAGCTTTATTAAGTATGTGAGCACATACAGGGGATTTGATTTGAATATATACAGGAATGGTGAGTGGCAGCATCCACTGTGAGTGTAGTGTGTGTGTGGGTCAGCTGCTCTGTATATTTATACTGTACAGTAGTGTAATATATATGTATAATATATAATATATTAGAGGGACGATTAAACTGACTTTGTCATGAGTCTTCAGACCCCTTTGCTTTTTCCATGTTTTGTTATGGAGCAGCCTTATGCTCAAATAAAATCATTTTTTCCTCATCAAACACGAATTGCCCCATAATGGAAAAAAGAAAACAGACTTTTAGAAATTTTTGCTAATTTATTAAATAGGAAACACCAAAATATCACTTTAACATAAGTATTCAGATGCTTTGCTATAGCATTTGAAGATTAACTATGGTCTCTTGATCATCTCTGACACACACCTGTCAATGTATAAGACACTGCACATCAGAGACAAAACCAAGCCATCCCAGGTAGCAAGATACATCTGGCCTAATCATGCTTGTGTTTTCTCTGGCCCAGTATGAGCCCGGATCCTATAGCCTGAGTCTTGGCCAGCCAGAAAGCCGGAAACTACCCAGATCTGGAAGCGCATGGGCCAGACTCAGGCCGTGGAACCGAGTGTTTACACTGGGGCAGAAGTTTCATTTTGCTCTCTGAGGAGGTGGAAGGATCCGCAGACAGAACTCAGAGACAGGACGGTGTTGAGGCTCTGATCTGGGGAAGGCTACAAACCTAAGTTGACACATGTCATAATACTGGAGAAAGTGAAGGAAGTGAACTTTTTCTCTCTTTATTGAATTATATAATTACAAATAGCTGTGACTTAGGCCTAATGCGTCGTACACATGCCATAATGTGAAGAAGCACCTGACAGGTGATGCAGTGGTCAACCATATATGTTCCTGACACTGTATATTGGTGTGCATGGCCACTGGCATTGAGAGGCAATTGGTAGCTGTTCACTTTGTCCCTGAAATCACGAAGTCCGAGAGCATCTGCTCTCAATGACTGGTGCGGATGCAGGCAACGCCAAAACTCTGACTGACACCATAATCACTGAACTCAGGAAAACAGGACCCAACACAGCCAAGATACTGAGTCAAGTCTGTCTGGCGAGCATGGTGGTGTTCAGGAGATCATGAAGAAGAGAAATGCCGAACGTACGTTGACTTGACCAGCTGCTCTTCATTATTGTTCGTGCGCTGTCAACAGAACAAATGGCAGAGGATTTTTCCATAGTCTGATCACTTTACATGAACATTTGCTCAATCAAAGATGCATTGGTCATTTGGCCACTTTGTCATTGCATCATTTAAAGGCTCCATCTCACTACTTTCGAAGCATGATGTTGTGCAAACCCCTGGCCCCGAAATAAGGGAAATAAGGGCTGCTGAGAGAACTGTCGGAGCCAAGATTTATGTTTATTGAACATCTTGTGCATACGACTCTCTCGCTACTGGATCCCCCTAACAAGCCACTTCAGGGAGTAGAGACATTTACTGATGGGTCTGAAACTTGTTTCAATTGCAACCAAATGTGACCTGAAAGTGGAGATGGACCAAAAACAGGATGTAGAAACAACAGGCTCTGAAGACAAAGATGAAACAGAATAATAAAAAAGATGAATCATTGATTTAATAAATCTGAGTTTGTTGTTACCAAATTTTTCATCCTCTTTCAAATAGAAGAAGAAAAGTGGCCACGCCAAGTGTGTTAAAGGCAATGAAACTCTTTTTAACATTTGGTGCCTATACAGTAACAACAGGCCGTGGTTCACACCTGAGTCCCAGCTACTGCAGCAGACAGAGGAGGATGTAAAGAAACAGTCAAGAGAAGAAGCAGATTGTGCATCATATGTCGTTGAGCACAGTCTTAAATTAACCTAAACAACCTAATCCTACCCAACCCCAAAAATCAGGGGGCAGGAAAGCGTTTGCCATCCCAGGAAAACAAATTTGGCTTGTGGCAAACTGCTGAATGATGCACACCACAGGGATTTAGTAGAGGGTATATGCAATGCTGACTGAAATCAAAAGTGTTTATACACCAGGCAGGTTAAATAGAGTCGTTGTTCCACCTGCAGCCAATTCACTTAATTGGTGTCACCGCAGGGAAGCTCTGATCTTCCTCTTCATCACACAATGAGTCACACAGTCTTCATTGCATTACACTGAGCTGTACATGTGAAAACTGACCGAAGCCGCTGTGTGTGGAGAATTGAAAAAAAGAGAACTTGAGAGTGCAAATCCCACGAACTTTCACACCCCTGCACAAACACGTTTATGTTCACCAGGATTATATTTCATAGTATCTCCACAAATCCCCTTTCTTGACACATCAGCACCACCTTTTAATCAGCTGAATAGTGTGAAACCATTGACTGGGATGAGGATACTGTGCATGTGTCAAATGAGAAGGAACAAGACAGGGTCTGACACGTTAAAGCATTAAAGCTTTAACTCTCAGTAGGGCTCAAAAACTGCCCCGCATACCTTTAAATGGATGTTCTTGTCGCAGAGTTGCATTGCCAAAGCGGCGCTATCTGATTCTGCCATCGCAAAACCAGTCTCAAACCCTGTTAGACAATTAAACAAGCACTGAGGCCCGAAGTCTTGTTTCAGACTCTGTGGTGTACCACATAAGTGGGGTGTAGCTGAGGTCCAAAGAGGTTTAATTGACTTTTAAAAGTCAAGTTAATGTATTTTGCTGCATTTCAGAAATCAGGTGCAACTTGCAACTGTAATTTGACCCCAGTCTGTCCACTAACACGGCTGTTATTGGTCTGATCTATACTTTGTGTTGTATCTTTACTATGTATTCCTGTTTTGCTTTAGTCATATGATGCAGTGTAGTGTAACTGGGTCTAGTTAACAGAAAAGAGCAGGCATGGCCTTAGTAATTTCCCTAACCTCTGCTGGAAACCATAATACCTACTGGAGTGGAATAGTT
The DNA here is from genome assembly GCA_038496675.1 of Rachycentron canadum. Classification (NCBI taxonomy): domain Eukaryota; kingdom Metazoa; phylum Chordata; class Actinopteri; order Carangiformes; family Rachycentridae; genus Rachycentron; species Rachycentron canadum. Next base: position 3,701,999 of record CM076659.1, on the reverse strand, counting down.
TAATCACAATTCAATTAATTATAAAGTGACCGGTATCCCCAGTGCCAATGACCCAGGCAATACCCCGCCATATGAAAATACAGCTCTACCACATATCCCATAGCTTGACCACAGGGCCTATCTGAACCCATCGCTTCCCTGTCCGGCTGCCTCCATAATGGTGCACCAGCCACCACAGAGGCCATAGCTCCAGCTCCAAGCCCCATTTCTCCTCCACCACACTGCCTCTGCCTGCACGGGGAATGAGGGATTAAATATAATGCTTGCATGACAAGTCTACAACGCAAGAGAGGGAGCGAGGAGGAAGGAATTTGTCAGAACTCCATAAACACATACATGGATTTTGGGTCCCGATGCCAGCCCTCAGCAAGAGGAGAACTTTCCGGAGGCTCGCTCAGCGACGGGTGAGAGTAAGCATGGCTGCCGAACGAGCCCAGGGTTTATGCAGAGGCCAGCCAAGCTGCAATGATACACTGTGATGGAGGAGAAGGACAGAGGAGAGAAGTGATAGAAACGAGAGCAGAGAACCAGAAAGAAAGGGAGAGAGGAGGGTAGATAGGATGAACTACACCCCCTGTAGTCTGGATATGTTCAGAAATAAAACATTCCCTCGATGAACACATGCACATATAGTATATACATACATAGAGAGAGACTGAGACGGGATCAGGGAGGGAGACAGTAATGGAGAATGAGAAAGAGCAAAGGAAGGGGGAGAGAGAGGAATTAACAGGACATGCCCACTGAAATTTTCCAGTGTCTCTGCCAGAGAACAAAAGAAAAAAAAGAGGTCAGTCCAGATGCCGTTCACTGACTGTTCACATGTGGCCCAACTTCTCTGGAGCGGACGAGTAGAAGCAAAAGAGGTGTCGAAGAAGGAGGTTAAGCATGGTTTGGATGTAGGGGGAGGCTTGGCTATAATCAGATTATGTGAAGCAGATCCTGGACTTCATTTGACTCGCAGATGTTGGACAGGTGGGGAGTGAACTCTCCAGGAGGTCTGAGAATTTGCGGGGGGGCAAAGGTCACGAGGTAACGCTCGCACTGGCTGGAACCTGCTCTGTATCCAGCTGTGTCAGATGCTGTCAGAGATGAGTTACTGATCAGTAGTTTTGACAAGTAACAAGGCAGGATAGATCTGGATAGTGGATTGATGGACCTTCCTCTTTAAGCCCCTGAAGCTGCCTCAACTCCTCTGCTCCAGATGATTGTGCGATTGGCCCTGTTGCTCTTGGCTCGGTCGGTGGAAGAGGAGCAGCCTCCAGGCCCGGCCCTCCTCAGCCCTCTCAGCCACTGGGAGGTGAGCTCTGCAGTGGGTGTAAAATACTGCCGGGCGGATATATTTCTGCTATGAAATATGGATGCAAGCCTTGTGTGAGCGTGTGCCTGTCTGTGTATGTGCATCCGCGTAAGGTTAACTGGAGGTCAACGCTCACTCTGCCGCCACAGGCTTGGCGGCACTCCAGCCCTGGAAAAGCAGCAGCGGTGTCTCTTACTCTCTGTCCTGTCCCTCTCCCCGTGCTCTTCCTCCTCTTCCTCCTCCTCCTCCTTTTGCCAGTGTTACTGTAGTTTGCGTGCAGATAACATGCAGGGAGCCATGTGGTGTGTATCTGTGTTGAGCTCTGGGCTTAGCACTGTGTGTGTGGGGAGAAATGTGAAGGAAATGAAAAGCCTAACTAGCTCTCAAGTGAGACAGGAGTCAGATGAGCCCAAGAGAGTGTAACAGGAGGAAAGTTTTCCCCACACTCTGCTGATGGTCACAGAAAATGGGGCTGTAAAACTGCCCTCACAGGTATTACTGGGAGTAGTAAAAGCTAAAAATACTAAATAACACTGACCCCATAAACAGAAATGCCCCAACGTAAAGAAACGACTGAGTATTCTGGGAAATATGTTTATTTGCTTCCTTGCTGAGAGTTGGATTCTCAAGTCAAGCCACCGTGACGTCACCCATCGGTTTGTGAGCTGCTGTTCTAAAGCCTCCAGTTTGTCATCGGCCATGTTGGTTTTTTAAACCAGAAGAAACCATATTTGAATGAGAAGGAGGAGCTGAGGAGGAGTAAGGGTTGGATCTGACCACACCCTAATTCATCCCCTGCTTCATGGTCTATTTTCCTCTAAATGGACCATCATTTAAAAAAATGAACATCATGTTGTATTGAAGACTTGAAACTAGACACTGAGGCTAATAAATCAAGGGAGAAGTAGGGACATTTTCCCATAGACTTCAATACAATCAGACTTCTTTTTACAACCAGTGGAGTCGCCCCCTGATGGTTATTAGATAGAAGGCAGGTTTAAAGCTCTTCAGGATTGGCTTCACTTTACAGACTTGTCTCATATCTGTATCATATCTAAGATGAAGTGATATCCAGCAGCAGTTAGCTTAGCTTAGCATTAGGACTTGAAACAGCTGCTTTGTCTCTGTTCAAAGGAAACTAAAAGAGCTCTACTAACTCACAGTTATCAGCACATTATATGTAATTTGTTTGATCTGAACTAAAGTTGGACATGGAAAAACTTTCGTAAATAAATATTTTATTCACAGAGCTTCAGAGGCGGAGCCAATCCCAGACGAATAGCATGGGTAAATGTTGAAATGAAAATGAAAACATGAAATCACAAACAGTAACGTGTCAAGATGTTTTTTTTTTATTTACAGAGCTTCAGAGGTGCAGAGATTCTTACTGGCTAGCTTTTTCCCTTTGTGCTAAGCTAAGCTCATTGGCTAGCTCTATGAAGCGCGCTGAAGACGTGATTTAAAATCCGGATTAATCTCCATTCCACTAACTTTTGCAATACAATGCAATTCGTTTTTTCTCCTTTCATGCATAATCGCCTCTGTCCTGTTCTCGCTCATGACGCTCAAACCAACCTAACCTGCATGTCTTTGGACTGTGGAGGGAACCCACACGGGTACAGGGAGAACATGCTGACTCCACACAGAGAAGCCCCAAGTTTGAACCCAGGACCTTTGGTGCTAAACCACTGCACCACCGTGCCGACCGATGCTAAACTATCCCTTTAATAACTCCAGCCTTCAACATTTCTCTGCACCAAAGCATTTTGTACTTTCCCACCCATTACGACATAAAATAAAGCATGGTGAGGACAGAGTGCATGTGACAACACTTATATGGAAACAGGCATTTTAAGTGTATTTACTAAGTTGAAAGTACTGCACCACTGTGTGAACCCTCATTATCAAATGACATAAAAATACATAATAAGTCTCCTGGCAAAGACCAGCAGGCAAAAAAAAAAAGAGGGCTTTTATGTTGATAGCAGTGTGATGGCTCTCACCCTTGACTTGTCTTTTGATGCTGCTGCCAACAACCAGCCGACAAATGCTCAATGTGCAAACCAGAGATAGAGCGGTGAGCACAGTGGAGGCTGGCACACCGGGGACCAGGCCAGATCGAATCTGAAGGGTTTGGCCTGATGATAAACTGACAAGACCATCATCATCTGCACTTTCACCCTCCTCTTCCTCCTCCTCCACTTCTCGTCAGTGACCCACATCCAACTCCGGATTCCACAACTTATTGCTGGAGAGTTATTGCTTGGTTTCTATTCTGGTTGTGCCAGAAGTTTTAACAGGGGACCTGAGGGTATGTTTTGAGAGCATAGATATGAATGTACTGTAGCACGTTAAATATCAACTTTGAACCTTTTTTACTTAGTTTCGTTGGTTTCTCGTCGTCAGAACAGAAAGTTTCCAGCCCTGTACGGTAGCTCACCCTCACCCTCCTCCTGGGTGAGCGTCAATTATTCATAAGCCTTGGGTAGCTAACTTGAAACCGATAACCCACATGCTATTTATACTTCATTTCAAATGAACAAATACTTAACTGTGAAGTTCCAGGCAGCTTGCTCGTGTCTGTCTACATAGCGGCTGCCGCTGCTGCTGGTGCTGGGCACAGAGAGAGGGGAGTTGGACTGTGGGTATGGCTGAGGCGGTTGGGGGAGGTGGGGGATGGCGGGGGGGTCATCTGTCTATTGGGGAGAAAGGTTGAATCAGCGGCGTTAGGTAAGACGACAGGGTAGAAAGTACTGGCTCTGCTTTAATCGTTCTACCAGCCCATTACCTTTATTCTTGGTCCCAACCTTATTTAATTATTGAATCCTATTAGTTAATATGTAAAGATTCAATTTGTTTGCAGCAAAGCACAAAAACATAAAATAAGAGATTAATAATTTCATTGTTTAGCCTGTTGGGATTGATTTTGAAATCGTCCCCAGAGAACTAACTGTTTCCTGTTTTCTCTGTACTTTGTCCAGTTTACAGATGGCGGTCGACCACTGATGTTGCCATTCTTGCTGTTTCTGGAGTCCAGAGACTGAGATCCCGTTAGTCCCCGCTGGGACCTCCAGTATAGTTAGTTCTGGGCCAGAGATGAAGTCTGCACCTCCAAAAAAACAAAAAAAACTCTGAAGCCCCAATAAGTTAAAAAAAAAAAAAAAAACTTCACTTGAGACGGAGAGATTTCGGTGCAGGAGAGTTTAGAAGATATAAAACCTGGACCTGGCTGAATACATTACATCTCACATTTTTTATTCGGGTGGACGATCCACCCTTTTTCCCAGAACGACCGCTCTTTGTCCTGGGAATACAGGTGTCCAAAAATCCCCCAGAGGCTGCCGAACGCTGCCCACTGCCTGTTTTTACCAAATCTATTTTTAATAGCATGAGAAAGTTTCTTGTTCTCAAAGCTGCTCGTAACCTGTAACCTCTTTCTGCACCATTTCCTCGAGGTGTTATCTGACTCTACTTTTTAAAACTTCATATAAATCAAGGGTCAAACAACAACTTAATTCCAGCGTTAAACATAATCACAAACTATATCCTAGTGCATAGATTCAGTTTCTTCATCTATCTTAAATGCATCTTAATCGTGTTAATTCACATCACAGGATGCATTTTGATTGTTTGGTCATTTTTTCAAGATTTTAATCGTTCTTGGTGAAAATGACCACAACAGGACGTCCAGTCCAGGTGAGTGTGTGTGGTCTCATTGTTAAATTCATGGAATTTGCTTGTTAAAGACTTGACTGGACTGTTTATTAAATCGTTTCCTCTTCATCCCAGGTATTGAAACTGAAAAACAAAGGTGTGGTGACTCTGTAGGTTTCACTGCAGCATGTTGTGTTGTGTAACTTTAGATTTTATAAAGTTAAACTGCTCTTTAAAAACAACCAAAGGGAACAGAAGTGAATGTTCTTGCATCAGTGTTTATCTTTTTGTCTTTCAGTTGCAGTCGCATTTTTTTCCCCCACAGAATCAAAATTAAAATAAAACGATGTGTTTTTTTTGGGGCTTCTACCAAATAAACATGGTTCTTAATGGTGGGGAAATGATTTGTAGCATCTAAACACAATATGGTCCTAACAACAAAAGAATTTTACCACTTCAGCTTTAAAAGAATTTGCAGCTCCAGTGATTAGGATTTGACTTTCAATCAATAATGCATCACTAATCTTTCATTGACTTCGTTGTCACTACGGCGTCTTCCTGTCTTTATATTTGTCTTTTTACTTGTTCTCTTTTCGACTGCAAATGAAAACTCACCGGCTGTCGAACCTTTGAAAGAGTTTCAGTGACGTTGATGCAGGAAAATCAATGTGAATCTTTTGTCAGTTTTCTGGCAAAGCTCAGGTAAAAATGTGCAACTGAAGGGAAACATTAGACCCGAAGCCACTGGTCCATGAAATTATTATTTAAGTTTGACGTACTGATCCATCACAATTGTCTCTTCAACATTAACTGAGACCAAACGCCCAGATGTCACAGCAGCTTCTGAACAAATCTCACCCGACTCCAGCAGAAGTCTATTATATTATTATTTATTTGTTTGTAAAAATGGACGTAGACTCTGGGGCTGTAAAGTGTAAAGTAGCCTTAAACCTTCATTCTATCTTGTGACCATCAGGGGGCGACTCCACTGGTTGTATAAAGAAGTCAGATTGTATTGAAGCCTATGGGAAAATGTCCCTACTTCTCCCTTGATTTATTAGCTCAGTGAACGTTTTCCTAATGAGTTTATGGTCTCAGTCTCTGGTTTCAAGTCTTCAATACAACATGATTGATGGAGAGGAAAATAGACCATAAAGCAGGGGATGAATCAGGACGTGGCTACTGTGCGATTGACAGACTGCACCACACACAGCGACCTGCCTGACCTTCTCCTCCAAATATAGTCTTCAGGTTTTAAAACAAAGATGGCGAGGGCCAAATCATAAACTGGAGGCTTCAAAATGGCAGCTCACAAACCAGTGGGTGACGTTGCAGTGGGTTGACACTTGTTTTCAGCATGAAGAGACAACAACAACAAAAAAAAAACAAACAAACAAACAAAAAACATACTCCATATTATATCATGGGCCAGTGTGGATTACACTTAACAGTTTTATTTGGAATATTAAGACAATGAAGCATAAGCCAAGCACCAAGAGTGACAGCTACAAGTGTCGCATCATACGGCTCTTAAAAATGAACAGGTTATACTGGAAAACAACTGGTTTTTTTTTCTCTTTGAATGGTGAAGCAGATACACAGAACAGACAGTGAGATGTGAACATGATTTCATGCCATTTACACGCTCCAAATCCTACCTGACAGCAGAGGAAAATAAAAAAAATTAAAAAAAAAAAAGAAAGAGAGAGAGAGAAGAAGAAGAAAATGAAAAAGCAGAAAGAAAATGGAAAAGCGATATTCGTCTGACTACAGCTTGGTCAGCCTGCAGCCCCGGGTTTAAAAAGGGCTCCTGTGATTGGTCAGAACGAATAAGGCAGTCTGGGAACACGGCAGCGCTGCAGAGTGACAACCATTAGTTCCCATCATTGTCAAGTCCTGTTGCCTCGGCACCCACATCCACACAGCAACCAATGTGCACATACAGCATTAAAGTGACAGAGGATTGCAACCATTGTTACACTACACTCCTTTGCATATTAGGGAGAAGTAATAATGAAAAATAATAATTCTTTCATACATCTTTTTCTGTTTGTATATAGCACTTAACCCAGCTTTCTAAAATATATATGGGAACAATGAAGAAAATGTTTAAAATATCTTTCGTTTGTTTGTTTGTCCTCTTAACAGCAGAAACCACGAGTCGTACCGAGGTGTGGGGGTGGGGTTGGGGTTGGGGGGGGGGGGGTCGTCTTACATCCTGGGGTGTTGCTGTAAACTGGGACAACTAGCAACATAACCAGCCTGTCTCAACCAGACCAGACCCAGTGGTTTCTCGCCACAGGCGAGGCTCTCATAGTGCAGCTAAATAGTGTCATACTAATGACAATATAAGGTCAAAATAGTTGAATTCATGGCAATTTGTTGTTTTTTTTTTTTTTGTTGTTTTTTTTTTAAGAACATAGAATATACACATAAACACCCATCTTTGTTTTTCCCTTTTTGGGGGAGTCACACACAAAGGTGGTGCTGGCTAAAATGTGGTCCATCTTTACACATCCCTGGCTTAGGGTGGGGTTGGTGGGATGGTGCAGTGTGTGTGTGTGTGTGTGTGTGTGTGTGTGTGTGTGTGTGTGCGCGCGTGGCAATACCTGGGGTAGCGTAGGTGTAAGAGGAAGTGTCATGGTATGTGCAAATGTGTGTGTGTTCCAGACAGTTAATGCACCACAGAAGAATAAAATGACTTTTCATCAGGCTCCTAATACATAACTCATCATTCATCATACACACAATGTTTTTTTTCTTCTTCTTCTTCTTCTCCTAAATCTACGGGTTATATGGCAAACATGTGCTACGCCTAACATCAGATATTTCCCATGGGGAAAACTGGGTTGAGAGGGTCCTGGGACTCTCCTTGCAACGGGCCTGCCTGAGATATATATATATTTTATATATATGTATATGGGGGGTTGGGGGCAGGTGGGACGGGGCAGAGAGGCATTGTTCACTGGAGTCACTGTCATCACCCCTCACAGTCGACTCTGCTCCCCCCCCCCACTGGAGCCCTCTGGTGTGGCTCTGTCCATACACTAATATACTACCACACAACACACACGCATGCACGGAGTCTGCAGCATGGTGGAGAAAACAACTCCATCGACTCAGCTTACAACACCTGAATATAAGTGAAATATTTTCAGGACCACCGGCGTCTTCGCAAACACTCACTCGCCATCTCAAGCTAATACACGTACAGTGCTGCCCGTAAGTATTCGGACAGTGGGGTATTTTCAGTCGTTCCGACTCGGTAGTGCAGCTTACTGGTAATGAGACAGAGGCTATGAGGTTAAAGTGCTAACTCCCAGTTTATTTTACTTACATCTGAGAGCATTCAAATCCATATTGGGTGAACAGAGTGGGAATACTGGCGTTTTTTTAATATGCAATTTCAGGACAAAGCAGGTAAAATTGAGGACGTTTGACTCCCAAAATAAGAGAGAAAGAACATTAATGCAGCTGCAAGTCTCACTGAACATCACCACAGACTGTGGATGTGTGTCAGAGACTTTGGGACTGCAAAACATGTTCAACTAATTTATAATATGACAACTTAAGTGTTAGATTGGTGTAAGTGAGGGCAAATTGTACTAAAAAGAAGAATCCCTACCATGTTCACCCAATAAGGATACAGGTCTTTAAGTTAAACCTCTGAGCACATCTGTCATTTCAAATATGATGGAGTAGACACGTGTCACTGTCCTAATACTTTAAGACTGCACTGTAGAACACAAATACACAATTAAAGTGCTATTTACTTCAACAAATCGCCCTCTCTGCGAGCACGTTGTAGCACCTTCAGTGAGCCAGCTCCGTCTATCCTATAACAGGGTTGGAGAAAGAGTAGAGGGCAGGACAAACAGGCCTGAAGTTCACTTTAAACCAACGTCAACTCTGCATCAGCGCTGTGATGTCAGGAGATGTGGCCAGATGGAGAGAGAGGATATAAAAACAAAACAAAAATCACCTCCCTCAGTCATACAGCAGCCATAAGGCAACACAGAGTGGCCCTTATAGTACCCAGTAAATTTAAATCCCCACATGGCCTGTGATTCCTGCCCACAAATGAGGTGGGGCGCAGTAAGGGGTTATACGCAATTGCCGAGCGGCAGCATGATCGGGAGGTGGCGGGGAGGAAAAATAAAAGATGGTATGTGTGTGGGTTTTTAAACAAATACAGTAGCTTCATAAAATATTCAGACCCCTTCAATTTATTGTGTTTTTACTGAAGTATAGATCAGGGCAAGGAGTGTCCCCCGGCAGGAGCACACTGTCCTCATGATAATGAAATGGAAGAAGTTTGGAGCCATCAGGGATCTTTTAGAGTCCAGCCAAACTGAGTCACCAGGCAAGAAGAGCCCTGGTCTGGGAACAGTTACGCTGACTTCATAAATCCTCTGCAGAGATGGGAAGACCGGCCAGAAGGACGACCATCAACCAGGCCTTTTCTCTGAGCACGAGGAAAAAGATTCTCTGGTCTGATGAGGTGAAAACTGACCTCTGTGGGCAGAGCAGTGACAGTGAGCGCACAGCCAAGCCAGCGCTGGAGTTACTGACTGACTGTCCTTGAGAGGTTCGGCCAAAGCCACAGAACATCTGCAGAGAAACCTGAAGATGGCAGCTTCCCATCCAGACTGATGGCGTTCAAGAGGCTCTGCCATGATGGCTGGAATAAACTGCCCAGATCCAGGTGTGTAAAGCTTGTGAAGACTTAGCCAACAAGACTTGAAGCTGTAATTGCTGCCAAAAATAGAGATTTCAGTTCTTTTCTTTAGTAAAAACATGTTTTGGGTTATTCAAAATAGACTGATGGGTAATTATAGCCATTTATAAAATCAGACCTACAACACAATAAAGGGGTCTGTTACTTTCTGGAGCCTCTGTATGTTTCTTCTGTTCAACAGTGTGGATGCCAAATATTCTGAAACATAAAAGTGCACATGCAAGCACCTAAAATGTCAGCCTTATTACCCCCCGCCCCCCTCCAGACACTCTTAACACATACGGGTGATTAACGTGGTATTCGTGACCACAAAGTGTCAGGCAGCTGAAAATGTTCCAGACATTTATGCGAGGAAATGTTTTATAACGCTGATAAATTTACAATGATTATATAGAAAGTATTAATTGGTTTGTGAAATATGAGAAACATTACCCACATCCTTTGCTGCCAACATTAACGGCCTCGCTGCCTGCCTGGTGAATTCGTGAACGTGAGTTTCAGAGTACGGATGTGAGCTTTACAACGGCCGGGTCCTCACACATGAATATGTTGCAGCAAAGAGCCGAAGTCTCCATATCACAGTATGGAACGAGCTTTCACTTGTTTGTAAAGCTGATAATTTAGCTTTAATTTTAAACACCACTGAGCGCTGCAGTAAGCTTTAGCTCAGTGAGTTAACACACACACATACACACACACACAGAGCTGTGTGCAAAGAGCTTTGGTCACAGTCTCAGATTTTCATGGGCGAGAAAATGCTCCGACATTTGTTCATGATTCATCCTCATTGATGAGAAAAATAACCTTTTAAAAGTATGTGCGGGCTGATGAGTAAATACACAGACTAAAGAATGAACTAGTTTGACATTTACAGATGAAGCCTTCCAGTGATCATGAGCTCATGTGCATTTCAGCTTTAATATTAAAATTTTAGACATTACCTGCAGTTTTCCTAAACGTGAACTCAAAGGAATCTCCCTTGTTTGTTTTGCGCCCATCTCTTTTTATTCAAAGTTTAACTACTTTCATTTTTTTTTAAGAAGCCAGGTAATGCCTGTTTACTAAAAATTAAGATTTAAAACTAACAATGTTAGTCATCGGACATTATTTTTTGCTTAACCTTCCTGATTTGTTTGTCAAGGCGCAGCCGAGAACCTACAGATGAGGCAGGACAAACGTGGATATCTTGAGCTGGTATGTGCTACAGTAGGGCTGGCTTTGGACCCTCTGTCGACTTAATACTACCACACAAGCCATAATATGGCGAGAGACTAATGCATGCATTAGTGAGTGAGAAAAGACTGAACTAATGTAAAACTTAACCAACCTAGCACCACTAATTTTTTTTTTTTTTTTTTGGCGAGCTTTAAGCTCATGCGCTCATTGTTACTCTCTTAAGTCTCATTTGATGGCGTCCATGTGCACCATGTTGAAGCACCTGCTCCAGGTTTGGACAACGAAACAACTGATTATAGGAAGGGACGAACGGTTTTCTGAAAAGGCACATAGGTTACACTGAGAACACAACCGAGCTGGCTGGATGGCCAGCAGTGTTTCTGTCCCACACAACGGAGATCATTCAGATTACATAACTAAAGCTTTCAAGTATATGCCAACCTCTCGAGAGTTGAGTGTTGCCTGCGCTTGATGCTGTGACTATAAAAGCAACCAGGCAATGTGGGGATTTCTTGGAGTAATTAGCTGTTAAGTGTGGGACATTAACTCCCAAGAAAAGGCTACATGATCTCTTTCCTGTCGGTGACACAGTGCCCTCCGTTACAACAGCACAACACATTTTAACATGGTTTTAATAAAAGAAATCTAAACTGATGTTATCTGTCCTGCCCATTTAAGATCTTTTACCATATGGGGTCTACCATGTTAATGCCCATTTCCAATTTAGCCCCCACCCACCCACCCCACTATGAGCAGATCAGCTTAAAGGGACTCTGGCATTTTGAAGTTTCATTGATTGTCTTCATCCTGCACTTGCCACACGTGCCCTCAACTCCTTAGAAAACACCTGTTAGTATTCCTCAGGCTAAGTGCACAGCTAGCTGCAACAACATCACAAGTGTGTGGTGAAAATTGGAGACAACTAACCAACATGGACACAAAGGGCCTGAGCTTTCTGTGGAGCCAGGCATGATTCAATAAAGTCACCAGACTGCTCAAATGTTACCCCTGGAGCTAAATATCATACAGGATGAAATGAACTGGGAGCATATGTTGTAAGTGACCGTGGCCAGTGAAGAGGTGACGGACTGCTTTTCTTTTTTTCCTGACAGTCTGTGCCTCCTGTTTGAGGAGCTATTCTACACAGAGGGGAAAACACGTCGACAAGTTTAGATAGCTCACTAATTAGGACACCGTTTTATCATTCATCATTACTGCTTAAGGAGGAACTTGTGTTTTTAAGGACTAATAAATTATCCTTAAAAAGCACTTAACTTCCCTGATGTGCTGTCCTGAACTCTACGGACCTTCTCAGAGTCTGTCCCCGTCTCTGGCTCAGGTGATATTCATGCGTGCAAAGAGATGGCAAATAATGTGCCTTATGTAGCTCTATCCATGGGACAAGCTCTGACTGCAATATACCAATAGCACCTCCAGATACCCTCTCAACCCACACACACCTTAAAACCCTCTTGGGAAGGTGTCTCCACTAGGTGCTTTGACAAGCTAAGGAAATTTTAAAAAAAATAGAGAAAGCACGAAGTGAACTGTACAACGTAGCCATGTGGGCCTAAATAGCTATTTGGGATGAACGGGGGAGGCATGCAGGCAGGTCTACAGGCAGGGTGATGTTGTGGTATCAGGCAGACATTTAGCACAAAGCAGGAGAGAAAAGAGACACAAAGCACTGATATTTGTGCCTTCCCTCCCTGTCAAAACAACCTGTTCAACACAAAAACATGTGCTTGCCAGACAGCATTATACTGAATATAATTATATGGATTTTCTGTGATGTAAGTAATAACTAAAACAAAGATTAGAATGAATCTTGTATAGCTTGTTATATTTAAATTCCATCCCCCACCAGAAAGAGAGGCATATCAGCACAGCCTCTAATTGGCTAACGAGGAATTTCTTAAGTTCTGTGATCCTGCTGCAGTGTGTGTGTACAGGCGATGGAGAAGCCCGCCCTATTTGACCTTGAGTGGCGGTTCCCTCTCCAGCCAGCGAACTCGTACTTTCTGTTTATAGTGATACTCCTTGAGGAAGTCCTGCAAGGCAGGGGGCAGCGGCAAAGAGCCTATACCATCGTATGTGGTCCAGCGGCAGATGGCAGCTCGTGCCAAGTGCTGCAGGCCGAAGGGAAAGGTTCGATGGAGAGGTGCTGTAAGCAGCGGTTCAAAAAACATGCAGGCGCTGGGGTCCTTGTAGTGCTCCAGCAGTCCTGTGACGGTGGAAGAGTGGAAAACACACGGGTCGTGGGCGTCAAAGCTGAAGTTGTGGTTCCACTGCTCGATGCGTGCGTGCAGGGAGCGGTTGTAACGGCGGAAGCTAACGGAGAAGAGGTAGTCCTCCTGAGCCGAGTCACGCAGCAGGAAAGTGCCCTCTGGCCGTCCATCCAGCAGTGCCTCAGCCTCGTAGCGGTCCATCACACCCCAGTAACAGGGCAGAGCAGTGATCTGCAATAGATCCGGCACCAGGCAGTGGATGTAGTCTATCTGTGTGTGGACCTTCCACGGTCCAGGCTGCTGCCGGCTCAAGTGACCGTCACCAGAGGCATGCCTCTGCTTGGGCCTCCTGGCCTGCAGACAGAGGGTGGTCGAATCCTCCTCAGAGTCACAGTCCTGGGCTGATGCTGAAGCCCCCAACACCTGCCCACAGGCCCCTGATGATCCAGCACCTACAGAGCTGCCAGTCCCTGAGGCCCGGCCATCCCCAGAGGCCTCTCCCATGCCAGGAGCCATCTTTGGTCCCAGTTTGTAGAGAGAGGAGCCCGGCACTGAGGCCTCCAGGGTGTGGATCTGTGCATTAGGTGGTGGGTCCACACCTTCCTCGATGCTAAGTCTGCGGCGCTCACGTAGACGTTCCTCTTCATCCTCAGGTGAGGGGTGGGCCGGGTCAAAGGCATCAAATAGGGCAGTGGAGGAATGCGGACTGACCGGTGCTGTGTGTTGCTTGATCAAGTGCCACTTGTGAGCGAGGTCTGAGCCTGGTGGGAAGGGGCAGGTCTCCAGCATGAGCTCTGTTAGGTGAATCTTACGTTTTGAGGTGACAGGGTTCTTCGTTGAACGGGAGCATCTACGAGTCGGCAGGGGTAAGCACAGTCCTACTGTGTCACTCAGCCGCTGGCGCAACGACCGAGCATTCAGACTGCGTCCTCCAGACACAGAGTCACTCATCTCCTGGATGGAGCTGACTGCGTAGCGCCTGTCCCTACGGTTCCCACTTCCCCTTAAACGGCCAGACCGCCGATCTGCCTCCAGGGAGCTCTGGGTTTTGGTGGAACATGAATGTTTTTTCTTGCCCCCCCACGGAGCATGACGGGAATAGGAGTCTCTCCGGGCCAGGGGAACACCCCCTGATCCCCCCCGCACATCCTCAGTGTCCTTGTCAATAGTGATCTCTACTATCTGAGGGATGTCCGACACACAGTTGTGATGGCGCCGTCCTGATGTTACCATTGGCACTGGTAGGAGGCTCCGTGATGGACTGGAGGCCCCTAATGGATGCACGTCACCTGAGCTGCTCCCTTGGCCAAGATCCACCACACAATGGACGGCATCTGCCTCAACCCTGCTTTCACTGGGTCCTGAACTGTTGTTGTGAAAGAGTGTCTGGCATTTGCTCTTCAGGTTGCTCCACATGTTGCCCACTTTCTTCATCAATAGGAGCCCCTGAGACCTGGAGGCAACAGGAGACAAAACTGATTAAGTCACAGGTGGACAAATCTCGCAACAGCAACGGCGCCTTCATTTAATGCTGAGGTAGAACTATATAAAGAATGTCCTACATTTAAATTCCCCAGACTACTGTGTATCTAGTAATTAGACATGGTGTGAGTATAACGGGGCCAAAGTGTCTGAGAGGTGGGTGAGCTTGAGTAGCTGGAACAGCAGAGTTAGGAGTTGCCAGGCAGACGTGCAGGGACACAAGGCCACAGCTATAAATGAACCCAGGATCTGCTCACAGCTGATCTGCTGGTATGTACTGTATTACAGAGCCAGTCTAGACCTGACCAAAAACTTTCCCTGTAACAGCAGCAGACGGGGGCACACGTACACGCACATACACACACACACACTCACATATGCCATTGATTTATCACTCTCCTAGAATTTGACAGGGATCTGGAAGTGGTGGCACAAAACTGTGTTCGAATTTTACAGTGAGCAAAGTCACCGCGGGTACGTGGCCTGCCAAACACAAAACCTCCAAGGATTCCACAACGTAGCGTTTCCTTCCTGGTTTCAGACCTTTTTTTCTGGACCTCATTAAGGTACACGTTTTGGTGTTGCCAGTAAAAATCAAAATGAAATAAAAATGTAATAAACAGCTTTGCCAGAATGAAAAATGTCTGAAACTCTTTCGGAAGCCCTGACTCTAAGGTTTGAGTTTTTTGTTATTGGAAATGAATTACTACAATGTTTGTTTTTTTATCACTTGAGCATTTCGGTGTTCAGTAACTGATAAAAGTTAAGGTTGTAAGAATATGCACTTCAATTGAGTGAGTGTGTGAGTACTCATTGGAATTTAAATCCCAAACCCTGTCAGTATTACTTGCATGTGCCATTCACTAACATACAGCCACTCATCAAAGGACATTAGTCCCTCTGAGGCCAGTCTACCTCACTTCCTCCAACTTCTTTTCCTTTTTGTTGATAAGCTAACTCAATAAGTTTCTGGGCTAAAAGCAGCTATCCGGCTACCTGGCATCGTGTTGACCATCACGCAGACTTTGCCTCCAAATATTGATAAAGACATCAGCTGTGAGAGGCAAGAGCTCTGTGATGTGCAGGAAACCAGACTGGTCTTCAGCACATGACTGATTAAGTTGATTTGCTCAGGGCACTTGTAAGGTTATCGCTAACAAACTCATGACGTCTCCAGAGCTGGCCATGGTCATCCCACATACTGACTCTCTTTGTGCTCACAAAAGATGCCGGGGTATCTGTGTTGCCATGAAAGCTGAACCACCAAATGTGATATGACTGACATGCTGCAGATCATCTCTTACTCTGCATTAAATGTGCATGCACAAAATAAGCCAGAGAAAGTGCATCGTCTGGTCTGTTGAACATCTTCCTCTTATTCTCTTAAGCAGCAGAGCCAGTACTTAAACCCACAACTAGCTATACACTCTAGCCACTGGCTTCAGATGGAGCTCCAAAGATAAACAGACATAGACATATGTATACAGACATATTTTCTAACGTCCAAAGCAAAGCTCCCACAAGCGTGGCTGTTAAGAACCAGTTCCCTGGTGGATTTCGTTGTATACAACATCTGTATGCTACAATTCAATTATACTTAAAATCTGTTTTAAAAAATTAAAACCACTAAACCAGTTTGTTTCAAAGTCCATGTCAGCGCTGCACACACTCACAAACAAAGTCCTTAGTAAGTTGTTCAATGCTGTTAAAGCTGTGGCAGGAGTTACTTCATAATGCCAACCATTATAATGCTTATGCATCTTATTTTGGTCACAACACCAGGTAAATTTACTGATTTACTGATTTTAAGAGTTATTGTTGTTGTTGCTAAAGCTTGAACTGTGGTGATGTGTGTGCCTTTGTAGATCTTAAGTAATAAAACTTGCTAAGACAATCAATTCTTGGCTATGATTTTGTTATTAAAGCTTTCATTTAAATAATGAAGTGACCTTTTTTTCTTGCTGCATGCAATTTGATAATTAAATTTAGAATGTAAACACCAAAAAATAAGGTAACTACTTGAACCACAACGCCCAACATTGCTTTTTCTGTTTTTGCAAATCCTTGCACAACATGTGGTCTTATAAAATCCCCCAAAAACTTTCTTCATATGATAATTGTCAATTGTCTGATCGACGCTGCACTGAGATGACTTTCCTAAATGAGAGTGTCCTGAAATCTTTGCATGTTTACTTCTGTGTGAATTTAAGAATGTGAATATATATATATTTATGTGGTGATATGTGAATCACTGTGAACCCTAGCTGATCAAAAAATATTGTGCGTTAATCCATAATTTCTCAGGGGATGCTGAGAAATAACAGCAGCCGTCTCTTGCTAGACAAAGTGCAGCAGGTAGCTCAAATCTGCAACATGTCACCAAGGTAAGAAACTCCTTTTATTGTGTCATTCCTTCTTCCTTCTATGGAAAACCACTGGCACTGTGCCCACAGCTTGGACTTATAACCCATCACGTTACGGCAAGTATCCAAACCGTGGAACTTCAGCTGCCCCACGTGTGCACAAATAATGTTGTATTAGCTCTTGTACATCTCGATTAAGCTGATGCTAACCTTGTGTTGCAACAATTTATCCATTAACCAATCATCCATTCAAAAGTAAATTGCCATATATTCTGATAACGGATTGAATTTCTTTGAAAGTCATTTTCATGCAAAAATGCAGACCACTGAAGGGTCCCAGGTTCTCAAATGTGAGTGTTTCCTGCACTTCTTGGTCTTACACTATAGAACAGTGAATATTTTAGTGTGATCACACAAAAACAGATTTGTGCTACAAGTATTTTGGGCCTATGATTTATTGTAAATAATTTGCATGAAGGAAATAACGGTCAATTGTTGCCTTATACTTAACAGTGATTACTGATTAATAATAACCATGTGTAGTAACTTCCAAAAGCATCTTGCTGCAGCAGAATAACTGAGCATTTCTATAGTTTGTGATGTCCCAATCTGCAACATCGGATATAAATTTACTCCAATACAGACATCAAGTATTAGCCAGACATGTGCTAAATGATGTTTCTTAGCTATTGTTTCATACATCTTTAAAAATACAATTTTATAAACCAAAGATAATGATGTGTAATTTTAATACTTTTAGTTAAGAGGCGTCATGCCTCATGTTACACGCAGTTTGATGCAGCCAACAAAAACCTGAGAAATACATTTAAATAGAAATAGTACCTGTACTGGGTATGAGTTAATTAGGCATCACAATCCACAATTTGACATTACATCTAAACTGGAGTTGATTTGAGTATGTTGGCTCAATGGTACACTAATACATCTTCACCATCAAGACTCAAACTAACTTAGACAGGCAGAAGCAACATGGCTCAAAACATACTTGAACTATTTGTCCAGCCAAACCAACTTTAGAAACCAAAACAGGCCAACAACAGCCTCTCATTCGTCAAAATTTTTGTTGGAGCACAAAGTCTTACCCCCCCAACGGCCTAAACTGGCCAGATTTGTCTTATTTCTTGTAATTGTACCATCAGCAAAAAAGCACAGATCCACCAGACTACAACTGCATGTTCACACCCTGCTGTTTAACCTCCAAGATAAACTGGAGCTGCGAGGCTAATGTTTTATCAGTTACATCTTGAGAGTCTGGATTTTCCATCCGGGTTGGTGCGTTTTATCCCTCAGCTTGCTAATCGCTTAAAAAAATACAAACAATGAAAAGTTCCAGTGACCAAGACACACGGCTGAACAGTGTCAGGATCTTGATAGTTTTGCCGACTGTGACCAGACATGATTAAAGCATGCCTATAACTTGACCAGGAATGTCGGCATTTAATAATAATACAAATCAATGGGGTTAAGATTAACCTGACAAGCAGGGAGACAGATTTCTGGGAGCTGAACCATGAAAATGGTATAAACTATTACAAATGTGAAGGAATGAAAACTCTTTGCAGACAATGTTATTTAGCTAATCTGTCCTGTGGCCTCATTTGTATGGCTCCATTCTCATGAGACATCAAAGAAACTGTTAGACATTAATAATACTGGACTTATCTAACCAAACAACAACAATCACCTTTCAGGTCAGTGCATTTAATTAATGCAAAGGCAGTGACACAAACCATCGTATGAAGCTGAATATCAGACAATTTGCAGCAATGCATCTGCGTTGCAACTCTTGCACTAATCATTTATGATATCTCATCCAAGACCCTGAATTACGTGTCAACATGTCTAAGCATTGTGTGGACACACAATGCTTAGACATTACATATTGCAGATTTCTGCAAAGAATTAACTCAGCTAATACAAGAGTTATTATTTTAAAGTTAACTGTCCTAAATCATTATCTGGGAGTCGCTGCTGATAACAATGGCCACACCAATAGTGCAAACCAGTCCACGAGCATTTAAAGTCTCCCTGAAACAGAACTAGGCTACTTCTGCTCTCCGGCAGCCCAACACACCCATTCTCCTGGGATCTCACTGATCTAAGAGAGGGCTGGAGAGAAGACAAGATTAAGGGAGGGCGCCTTCTCTGCTCAGACCAGGCCAGAGTTAATGAGATATCTGCAGCGTCTCGCGTTCTTAAAGATATGTGGGATGGCAGATAGCCATGCGGGGTCTGCAAACGACTGATAAAACACACTGATTCTTCCTATCATTTAAATCTCAACAAATATTTAGAATTTAATAGAAATGTTGATATGGCAAACTTATCCCCCCCCCCCACACACACACAAAATAGATAGATAACAAAAAAAAAACAACTTTTCAAACAGCGGCAGAATATGCACAGTCAAATCATATTTCTGAAATATTGAATTGTACTTGTGCACGTCAACATATTTTATGTAAAATTATTATTCTGCCCCTTTGTTAGTAGCTTTACTCAATATTTAATAAAGAAAACAAGCAAGTCAGAGGGAGAAAAACAAGTAGTTATCATTAGTAAAGTGAAAATTATGTGGAAGAAAATACCATAACTTGCACACCAAGATAAACACTGTTTAAAAGTTAGTCTACTTCGCCTCAATAATAATGAATGTGATCTTGTCATACCTATTAACGGGGACGGTTCCGTTATTCTAACGGACGGTCTTGGAGGTTATGTCAATACAACAATCGAGCCATACCGTTGTTTTAGCTGCTCTATAGAAATGGTTGGGAGGCCTTCAGGCTAGTGGAGGCCCCACTTTTCCCCCGGTCCCAGCCAAGTTAGCCGACATGCTAACACGTTAACCATCCACATCCAGACCCGAAACGCGGCTCAATGTGGCTCCAGCCGCGGAGATAACGTGAGCTAAGCCCCCCCCCCCTCACCCCCACCCCACTCCCCGCTGCCAAGCTGGCCGTGTGGTTTGAGCCTTACAAACAGTATTTATCAGAGGTAAAATAGGAAACGTCTTTCTTTTAGTTGGCAACAGATGGCTAACTTACACTGCGGGCTTAACGAGCTGTCAAAAAAAAAAAAAAAAGGCTAACCGTTAGCTTCCTGCTAGCAAAGCCAGCTAGCGGAGTTAGCGGGTTAGCTTGAGTGTATGGGGGGGAGGAGGAGGAGGAGGAGGAGGAAGGGGGGAGGGAGGGAAATCGACACCAAAAAAAAAAAAAAAAAAAAAATTAAACAAATGAGCCAAGTGCTGCAGTGATGGTTGAAGATGATGCGTAGACAAATGTGACATGTTTGACAGGTAATGGCTTGTGTCTCGGATCGGTATCTTACCCGTTCGCCTCCTGAAAGCCTTTATTCAACGGCTCTCTTTGTCTGCAAAAAATGGCTATTAAGAGAAGTCAGGCATATATCCCCTCTGCGGACCACGGCGTCGGATGAAAGCACTAAAGGTACGCGGAGACTTGACGGTACCATCCCGAATGTTTTAATAATAATTAGTTAAAGACTAATAATAATAATAATAATAAATGATTTAAAAAGTTGAGCTAATCTTTTATAAGTGCCGCGGAAGCCCGTTCTTCACCATGGTGGGGGTCTTCTCCTCTGCCGCGGTCGCTGCTGCCTCTAGCAGCCAATATGACGGCGGTCTCAGCCGACACAGAGCCGGAGAGGCGGACGGTGTTCAACGTGAGTGAACCCGACTGACGGCGGCTCGGCCCAATGGAGGAAAAGGAAAAGGCGGCCGCTTCCGACGGAGCACGCGGATAGGGAACGGCCCCGCAGCGGGCTCCTCGTGATGGGCGTCGCGTGTCGCCAATGAGCGCGCGGAGGAGGCCGAGCCCGTCCGCTGGCAGCGACTTGGAAACGTGGAGAGGTGAAGTGATGCTGATGGTGTCCCGAGCCAGGCCGGACTATACTGACTGACTGATGTCATCCAGGTAAGACGGCCAGCAGAGGCTCTGCCTGCCGAGTGAACGAACCCACACAACGAGCCACAAATCAACCCCCCAGTTAAGACCCGAGAGTCATGAGTAAAGAATGTATAATAATCACATTACTCCCACCAACATGCCTCCTATTGTCATGAGACACAGGGCTGAATAACCATCTGGACAAGGAAAAGCTCAAGACTTGGTGACTGGTTTTTAGTCATTTCATTTGAAATTATTTTATTATTTGGGAACGTGCGCCACAAAATAACAACATTAACTGATATGATAAAGGCCTGAAGTGAAAAGTCTTGTTTTGCCACCTCATCCCAATGTAAAAATCTAGTTTTGTGCTCATCTCGCTGCATATTTCTCTTTTGTTTTGTGGTCAATTATAGTACCACTTGGAACATCTAGTATTCAAGAATAAAAAAAAAACAAACCATTCCACATTGCACAGGCACTGAGAGGAACAGGGGGTGAAGAAAGGCCCATAAGCTCAGTTTTGCACCGGAGCCTTTAGCAGGGTAATCTGGACATGTCTGTAAGCTTTCCTGGTTACGCCAAGAGGACTTTTAAGTTCAGAAAATGTCATTTATGCAAAAAGAAATCAAGGAGTAAATGCATTTATTAGTGGAAATGACAGGATGAATATGAAAAATGAAGTCTTAATTAAAAAGCCATCCTCTCAAACATCAAGCGCTGTGGGTTTAGACATGGCATCATATAGCCATGCCCAACTAATATACGTCGTAGCGTGTACCAAAGTAAATCATACGACAATTAAAATGTCTGAAAGGAGCATTCATAGTCACTCGCACCCACACATGAAGTCATCTCCTGGAGACGGATCATTCACGTGCACATGACACAAGGCGTAATGGGAAGTGGAAGTGGTGTGAGTAATGCAGTAGTTAGCTGGAGCTGAGGTTGAGTTCAGGGGAAATCACCAGCAGCCCGAACACATTAGCTTTTACATCTCCGAGATGCTGATCTAATTTGTGCTTATGAAAGGAAATGAAAGAGAATTGCATTAGCACTGATTCTTCTGCCAGGAGTGATTCACACTATTTTAGTCAGCGAGGACCTTTCCTACCAGGTCTATGCTGTGTCATCTGCAAGCAATCCACAATGAGGATATGATAACTCCCTACTCCCTGTCCAGGGTGACTGAGTCCGATTCAGCTGGATCTGAAAGAGAAAGGCCTGATGACAATACCACATTGTCACCAGTTCTACTATAAATGTGAAAACTGTAGAAATTACAGAGGGAGAAGTGTCCCAACCTCCACACGTTATATTCATAGTAATATTCTTCTTATCATTAACATCTTTGTTCAGGCTACTTTTATGTGCTAATAGCTAGGGTCAGGAGGTTCTTTTGAAAGTTTTAGGTGCAGTGTCAATCACAGAGTGGAATACACTGATGTTAAAGTGCTTACGAAACTTTATTTACTGCTACGAGCTACAGGTCTGACGTCCAAATAAACTAATGCAAATCATAGGTGCTGACAGACAATGTTTGGGCACTGGGAGTCGCTGAGTACTGAAATAGACTTGGATCCAGATCAGTCATGGCGTTACATAGATGGAGAGAGAAAAACATTTGGTCGGATGTTTAGAGGTTCGGTTTTTTTTTTCGTAGTGAGGTGACAACCCCCATGATCAGCCCAACACCTGCTGCTAAATTTATTATAATTAATTATAACCATTACTGTTATTAGCTGTCATTATTGCTCCACTTAGATCAGTTGTAGCAGTTACCATTATTACTGCTGTTGATGCAGTTTCTGCTGCTACCATAATAATAATAATGATATTATTAAATTTATTTACATAGTTCTTTTCAGAATAAGGTTACAAAGTGCACAACTTAAAAACAAAACAGAACAATAAAAGTGTGAATTAGCAAGGCAAGTATGACAGAGGAGATTAAAATAGTAAAATAAATAAAACAGACAAAAGCAAATAAAGCAAAAGCTAAAAACCAAACGTAGAAACGAAAGAAAAAGGGATTGGATTCTACTATTATTTCTATTGCTCTCTCTCTCTCTCTCTCTCTACTGCCTCTTAAAAGGAAGTTTTTGCTCTTGCTGGGAATTATTGGGTCTAAATCCATCCATTATCTATACCTCTTATGTGCGGGACAGGTACTGTTGGGCTGAAATATAGAGACAAACAACCATTATCGCCTACAGTCAGTTTAATGTCACCATTTAACCTAATGTGCATGTTTTTGTACTGTAGGAGGAAGCTGGAGGGACATAGGACAACATGTAAACGCTACACAGAAAGGCCTGGGGCTCAAACCCAGAACCTTCTTGCTGTGAGAGGTCAGTGTTCACCCTTGTCGGGTCTCTATAAATTATATTATAAAGAGAAGGTCTATTCAGAAAGTGCTTGTGAATTGGTGCAATACAAATAAAGAGTGACTTGCTGAACTTATTTTGTGTGATGTTTAGATCATTTTTCATATTCAAATCTTCATTTAACTCCAGTACTTGAACCTCAGAAGTGCACTTATACAGGACTTGAGTGAACTCTCCGCTGGTCTGGTGGTGTATATAGTTTATAATCACTGAAGATATGAATAACTGACAAATCAGGTCAGATTTTGTAATTACTATTTTAATGCTCACGATCTTATTGGTTTCTCTCTCTTGGCTTCATCCTGAATTATTCTGAGGCTGCTGTTTATATTCATATTCAGTTTGCCTGTATATACTAGAGCCACCATATTTAATCTGGGGCCAGAAGCTGTAATTGTATTAAAATTACATAAAGAGTGATTAGATCACCTCGGGACAGAGCTGCTGCTTTGATTTACAATTAAAAAAAAGTGCATGAATCTTTATGTGGAGTTGTTCGTGTGGTGACAATGGCAGCGTCGCCATCTTGTGGCAACAGCCTGGAAACATGACATGAATTTCTGATTTACTCATCGCTGGTAATCCCTGATTCAAAAACCCCAAATCTGCCGTTTGATTCATCATATGGATTGTGACTCTATAAATATCTTTAAAGTAGTAATCATATCATATGGATTGTGACTCTATAAATATCTTTAAAGTAGTAATAATCAATCAGGTGCCATTTTATCCATGTAGCACAAAACACACGCTCATCCTGCCCCCACTTAAATCCAAACACAGCTTAATTTTAAGGTTTTTTGTTTGTTTGGTGTTTTAATGATTAGCTCAGTCATGAATTTATAATTAATCAGTAATATAGAAGACCTTGATAGGAATTACAGGTGGTGTTACAGTAAGGTAGTGCAGGTCGTCCACGTATCAGATGGTCGTTGGTTCAGTTCTTGGTTCCTCCAGTCCACATGTCGAAGTGTCCTTGGACAAGATACTGATACTTAATGTATAATCAGTGTGTGAGTGAATGGAGCAGTGAAATGTTTAAAAGCTCCTGTGACGGCATCTTTTGTAGATTTATTTTGATAAATTCCATGAATTTGGTTGTTTTAAAGGTGTTTTCTTCGGTTGGGTGGTAGTGGACACCTCTACGCCCAAGTGTTGGGAGTAACACTCATCAGTGAGGCTCAGTAACATTTAAAAAAAGGCTCCCCTCTCTGTTCTGCCAAATGAAAAGATTAAACAGCTCCATCTTATTCAGGATGCTGCTGTTGTGCTTCACATCGCTCCAGGTCTCAGGTCTCTGCACCGCTGTAACCGGTTAGTGTCACGTGTTGTGTTCAGGTGAGGATCTCTTTGGAGGTTTATTCTCTCCCGACAATAGAAGTCAGTAACAAAATCCTCTGGTCAATAGTGGCAAGACGACTTAGCCCTGCACACGTTACAGGAAACACCACGTTAATGTACTGAACTCATGAACACAAACAAAAAGGCTAACGAAGGGAAACGGTTTGATTCATGATATCGTTTCTCACATCTCCTACAGAGCACAACAACAAAAGGGAGAGATAAAGGTTGAAACTTAATCATAAATGTTCCACATATTGAGTTTGGATGTCAGGCAACAACTACATACACAGATTTTTGTAATGATTTGTAACATATTACATGCATATTACTACTACTAATAATAATAATCTCTGTTACACAGATACTGGAATTAATTCAAAGGATATATGATATATTTATGAAATGTTTGATGTAGGACTCTAAGATCTGCAGGAGCTGGTCAGTTAAATCTGAATATGGTGAAATGTCTTTCAGCCACTGTGCTTATATATCGTCTGTTTTAATAATCTGTGTTTTTATACTGTTCTCTTTTGCTTTTTACCTCTATTTTTGTGCTTCTTTTATTTCTGTTCAGCACATTGAATGACCTCTGTGTAAGAAAATGTTCTATATGTTGCTTTTTTTTCGTTTGATATAAGTCTCTGCTTTTTAAATTGTGTCTTTACCTATGAATACAGACAGTGAAAAATTAGACATGAAATCCAAGAAGTGTTTGTAGAAATGTCAAATACAAGAGGGAAAAACCAGCGAAATTTAGTGTAGTAAGGTGAAACAAGTCAGGAAGTCCCCTGAGGAAGAAAAGGATTTCTGTAGCTTTGAGCTACTTCAGAAATCTGCTGCGTTTCAATCAAGATTCCTTCATCTCAAGTCCCAATTTATTTTCAAATTAAATGCAATTCAACGAAGAAACCATTCCCACTAGCAGGACCATTACATATAAGCACACATGCATGAAGAATTTACTAAATTTGCTGAATCAGCATTGTGACAGTCAGCACACACCAGTTCTTCACGGTGCCTACACAATCGTGTAGCTAAAATAAAGCTAAAATATTCAAAGGCATAAAATGTGATGTCTAGTGGAGGTAAATTTTTTGTTTGTTTCTCTTCAGCACAGTCAAGTCAGAGCTCCGTGTTGACTCCAGAGCAGCATCACTGATTTCAGGCAGTGGCCTCTTAAAGTTATCACATCACTCAGCATAGAAACATTTATTTTGACGGCACCTGCTTTATCTAAATCAGTGATTCCCAAATTTTTCCAACTCGTGGCCCACTTGAAAATCCAACCCCAATACAATATGGGGAACAAATAATATCACTATGATTTTATGTCTATCAGATTCTGTTATCTTTTATTTTGAATGGAGTGATGCGATTTAAAGTTACAGACATGATACATGTCTTATACATATTAGCAGCTTCCAATGAGTTAACCTCATACAACATGTGTATGTAATGCTCAAGCATGTTTTGCACAAACCTTGGTGTAATGGACCTTTTTCACAGCATCATTTTGACATGAAATAGTGGTATAATAGTAATATAATTAATTATGGCTCCATTCCATTTAGGTTTAAGAACCAGGTTTCTGCTATTGCTCAAGTGTAAGAGGATAATACTCGTCACTTTAAGATTTTTTTTCTGTGTTTTAATACTGCTACACCTTTCCTGTATATTCTGGTTGTATTCTAATAAAGAAACTGAGAAATAATTATATACAGACATTATAGCATTGTTAAAACAACAATTCTAAAGGTGGCCTAAGGCTTTTGCACAGTACTGTATATATAAAAAATTAAGAGTAATGTTAAAGTTTTGTGTCAGAGTTACGTATTCACAAAAGAATACATGTTTTTTAGTGAATCAACAGGGTTATACAGTTCTGTAAATCTGAAGTGTCTTTGTGTTCAGTTAGTTCAGTCTGTGTTCTGAGAAGTGAGGGGCCTTAAATTTAAAGGGAGCATGTCTCAGAAACACAATAATGAGAAGTAAGTGTCGTGTCTAGGAACTAAAAGAGCATGCCTGACACAAACCATGTAATCTGTGGACAATGAGTGGATGAAATCGCTTTGGTCCACGACACACAGATAAAGTGTGACAAAGAGTGAGCTGAAGTGATGTTGCTATCATGTGGCTAGAGGAGTTAGAGATAATACTAGGTAATGAGAGGCCCTTTGTTCTGCTGGCTTTTCCACAACAGAGTCACTGTAAACTGTTTCAAACCACACGCGATGCATTTGATGCTGATCACTGACATATGTGTGTGATGTATGATCTATAAATGTCCAGTAGACATATACCTGCACATGGTCAGTGTTGGAGAATGTGTGGTCATTTCCACATCTTTTGGGAGTGTCCTATTTTACCTTTGTTCTGGATAAATGTGGTAACTGAGATCAGATCAATAATCAGCCCAAAGTTTGTTATGTACTTGGGAGACTTGTGATCTGGGCTGGAAAATCAGAACAGATATTAGTTACAATTATAATTATTGAGCAGTAGTAAAGCTATAACCAGGAAATGTCTGAATAATGAGTCTCCATTAATCCATGAATGGATAGAAATGGGTCAAGAAATTGATATTATGGAGTAATTGACTTTTTATAGATATGCTACTGAAAAATTAAAAAAATATTGGAAGAAGTGTTGGTGAACTCTCATCCACCATCTTTGATAGTGACGTCTAGAGTCACGTCTCTACATGGGACACTCCTATTGGCTCCAATGGGTGATGTCACAGTCCATCAGTGTCTTATTCATAATGTAAATGGGAAAAATCCTGTATTTTTATTATCTCAGAGTGAGGAGAAGTTGGTCTGAGTTTATTGTAGTGACAGTTACATACTTAAATTACTTAACTTAAATAACTTCAAATCAGCTCTAGAGCAACAGAAACACGTGTGTAACTTACTGTGTTGACGTTTCCTTTGGTTATTATGGTTTACAGTGTTTTTATCCAGAAAATAAGGAAAAATATAATGTCTGATTTTAGTGTTTTCTTGTTTTATGTGCTACTATCCTCTACAACAGTGAACAGAGTCTTTACTGAGTCACATGACATGATCCTCTGAATTAATTGAACTTGAAATTGATTAGTTCCACTGATCAGACTCACATGTTAAACCCTAAGGTAATCCTATGCACCAGTAACATTGCATATTACACGGCTGTAGGTGTGATTTAAACCTTGCTCAGGGCACTTTCTGTGTTTCTGTGTGAAACACTCATATTAAAATGAAATCAGAGCTGTATCACAACAAAACGCTGCACACGTTTATTCATTTCTGCTCCTCATGGTGCTCATCAGTGCATCTAAGAAGCAGTAATAGTAACAAACCCACCGGGGCTTGGTCAGATGCTTTTTCACCATGATGCACAACGCTGAACCTTCTATGAAATTGAAAGCATAAAGAAATTTTTACGTTGGAAACCAACAACAGTGACCGTGTCATATGAGCACGATTCATTTTGAGAGCTTCAGTGTTATCGGGTTCGGCAACAATACAGCGGTATTAACATTAACGTCAAGAGTAATGTCTCTCCTTTGACTGTGAACGGAAACAAAAGCCTCATATGTTACATTACACTGGCAGCTGCTTCTAATTTGCTCCATATTTATTGGACAGAAGATAAATCAAAATATCAGTATCATTCAATGCACTTCAACAGCTGGATAAACCTAAATCCTGATCAGTTATAAAATAACATTATAACCAGATTTATTGTATTAGACTGAAATAGTTTAATCTTGGTGCAAATAATAAACTGGCAGTTGTGTAGTAATGACAAATCTGACACTGCTGCACTGACAATGATTGATTCAGGACAGGGTTGGACAGTGCAAGCATACTATTGTCACACCATCCTATTGTCTTGTACAGTATGTTTGCCTTATTGCATGTGGTGTAAGGACTTACAGAAAGTCAGCAGATCAGTGGACATGGACTTTTTACTTAATCAGATGCTTTTGTTTTATAGAGACAGTTACATTACTTGCTGTTACCACATGGTCAGACATGTTTGCATGACAGAAACAGGCCACAGTGGAAACCAAAGTTTCATCAGGGGGAGCGTTTTTTCACCCTGCAATTTGAATCTTCAGTCGCGGCCCATGGTGACCACAGTGATTAGATAACAAAACCCTCGATTATTTACCCTGATGTCACAGGATCTGGTGGTTCTTGGCATCATTTGTGAGATTATTTGGAATTGATTTGCACGTTGATTAGATGTCTCCATTGAGATATTGTAGAGATTTTCCAATGATTCTAGGTCTCCAAATACATAACGTTGACACTGGGGTAACCTGGAGTCACATGGGGGAGTTTAACCAATGAAAATCAAGGTGGTTTTAAACATGATATGTGGCAAAAAATGAACCAGCATCCCCATAATGTCCCTTAACATTTTCCCCACAAAACCAAAATCAAGAAAGATTTTCTCCTTCTAAAACACAGCCCCTTCTCGTCAAAGCAGGATCCCCACTCTGACAAATTGGATCAAGGGGAATTATCCACAGGTCATTTACTCCGGGAAACTGTTGCACGCCTGTCTGACTGCTACGGCCTTGCCCCGGGGGCAGGTCGTGGGCTTTAAAAACCAGTGGGATTTCCCTCCTGAGACCACTGATCGAACGACTCACCACAGGAGTTCATCTACCCGCGTCCTGCAGCGTCTTTCATCGACAGCAACCAAGAGCCAACCAAGAATGGAGTTTCACTACACCTCAGAAGTCAACGGAAATGTGCCCGTGGTGTCTAAACTGAGCAAGTGCCTTGAGTCTAAACACTTGTGCAAAGAGGAGAAAGACTCAAAGGCAGCAGAGGATTTGCCCGCGGTGTCTTGCATAGAGAAAGCGTACGGCACCATCCTGAGGGAGCTGGGAGAGAACACGGAGCGGGAGGGGCTTTTACGCACACCTTTACGCGCAGCCAAAGCCATGAAGTTCTTCACGAAGGGCTACCAGGAGACGATCCAAGGTGAGTGACATGGCACAGATCAGCAGTGGTAAACATCTGAGCAATCACTGCATTAAACATCTGCACTTCTAAGACATAAAAGTGAGTTAAAGATCGCGTAAACGCAACTTTACGCACATTCGCGTCAGTGTTTCCAAAAGTCAGTAAGTAAGAAAAGCTGCAGCCGCAACACATTTATTCAACAGTTGCTGCAAAACACATTTCCATATTTTTCAACTATTTTCTCCTTCATCTGCACAGACATCCTGAACGACGCGATCTTTGATGAAAACCATCATGAGGTGGTGGTTGTGAAGGACATCGACCTGTTCTCCCTCTGTGAACATCACCTGGTG
This sequence comes from Rachycentron canadum, assembly GCA_038496675.1. Taxonomy (NCBI): domain Eukaryota; kingdom Metazoa; phylum Chordata; class Actinopteri; order Carangiformes; family Rachycentridae; genus Rachycentron; species Rachycentron canadum. The sequence goes on along the minus strand of CM076659.1, from coordinate 3,672,081 downwards.
CCCTTCTTTGGGAAGGTAATTCAGCCACAGAGACTCTCAGAGTCCCGAAACAATCGTTTCATTCTGTTCTGACTGTTTTTTCCTCTTGTCTGTTTCACTGTGCCAGGCTCACATAGCCTACCTCCCAAACAAGAAGGTGGTTGGTCTGAGCAAGCTCGCGAGGTGAGTGATGACAACACACACACACACACACACACACACACACACACACACACACACACACACACACACACACACACACACACATCAAAAATGAAAAAAAACAACAACAAAAAAAACCACATTTTATTCACTTTATTTTCTACTTTCCTAGAATCGTGGAGATCTTCAGCAGGAGGCTTCAAGGTAAAATACGTTTGACTTCAGGGTTTTATTTTTTAAAATCTTTGCTGTTTCCGCCCTTGAGTCACATCCACTGTGTTTTCTCCACAGTCCAGGAGCGTCTCACCAAACAGATCGCGACGGCCATAAACGAGGCCCTGGAGCCCGCTGGAGTGGCCGTGGTGATCGAAGCTGCGTGAGTCTGAACTCTTTGTCTGCATTTGTTGCCTGAAAAATCCTGCAGAACTTTTTTTTCTCCATTCAGACAAAACTAAAGCCCGTTGTTTTTGAGTTTGTGGTTCATAGTTAATGCGACGTTGACAATTTAGGCTCAAACCCCTTAAATATTTTGAGCAGCAAGAAATAACTATAAGTGAGAATATGTAGGCTACAAGGTGATGATGCATTAAAAGCACAAAAAGAGCCTTAAACCTTTATTCTGTCTAATGACCATCAGGGGGCGACTCCACTGGTTGTTAGTCAGATTGTATTGAAGTCTATGGGAAAATGTCCCTACTTCTCCCTTGATTTATTAGCTCAGTAAAAGTTTTCCTAATGAGTTTATGGTCTCAGTCTCTAGTTTCAAGTCTTCAATACAACATGATGCTCATTTTTTAAATGATGGTCCATTTAGAGGAAAATATGGATTAGGGGGCGTGGCTACACTGTGATTGACACCAGGTCAGATCCACCCCTCTCTCCTTCTCAGTTCCACCTTCACCTCCAAATATGGGTTCAAAAAACCAAGATGGCCGACAGACAAATTACAAACTTGAGGCTTCAAAACAGCAAACGTACCAATGGGTGACGTCACGGACAGTTGCCATTTGATCTGGTCCCTGGCGTTTGGTCAGTCGAGCAATCAACCACTTCCTGCTGCCTCTAGATAGAAATGCACCTGACCAAGTGTCATTTTAAGACCATCATGCCGATGGGTACTCAAGATTGGGCTCCTAGTGTTAAGAGGCTACCGCCTTTTGCAAAAATGTCCTTTGGTTTGGATTTTAACTTTTCTCTTTTGATTTCAGTCACATGTGCATGATGATGAGAGGTGTCCAGAAGATAAACGCCAAGACTGTAACAACTGTCCTGCTGGGAACTTACCAAAAAGATCCCAGGAGCCGGGAGGAGTTTTTCTCTCACATTCAGAGGAAATGAAACGTTTGGATCTCAGCAGACGTGGTCTACGGAGGGACATGTCCACATCTCTAACATACAACACCCTTGGGTCTCCCTATGAGTCTATATCTGCCAGTTCTTCAGTGAACTGAAGATCTTTCTCTCCTGATAAAGTGTAATGGATAAAATGTGCTTCAGGTGCATTTCATAGAGTAAATGTTAATGTTAATTTTAATTTACCTTGTTCTTCTTAATATTTGATTCATAATTGATTGATAATTATTTCTTTGTTTTTCTGGAATATGTTATCTTAATATTTGCTGATGAACCATATAAATCTGTAATCTGTGCTAAATGATGTTACATGGTGCTGTGTCTGGTCACAATGATAAGAGATATTTATTTGTACAAAGTTTACAAATTAATAAAACTGGTTCTTGGTCCCTTAAACTTTCTTTGTTGCTCATCTTTGTTGTCTGAGCCATTTAGGAGCATTATGCACCAATAAAAAATGAGTTGCTGAAGATCCCTCTGAGAAGGAAAGTGAAAGAAATTGCATTAAGACAGGCAGCCAACGAGAGGTGCTAAAGCTCCACTTTGCTCTCTGTGCAGACTCAGCGTTCAATCACATGTCGAATACCTCGCCTGAAATTACCTGGCGTCCTGTTAACCACACACATGAAGTTAAATAACCCCAACCTTTTGGCCTGCAAAGCCTTTTCCCTCCACTGAGAACAAAGACAGATGAATAATGGACTGGCCTCATTGTTGGAACAACTTCTGGATCCTGTGTTTATATCAAGGCCTGATTAACCAAGGCCAGTGAGTGCACAAGCAACATATCTGGTTAAGATCTCAATCTCATCTTCCCTTTACATGATCGCCTGCTGTACGAGTGAGTGATGCTATTTCTTCACCAGCATCAGAAAACTGCACAAAAGCAGAACATGCCTGTAAAAGTTAGTAAAGTTAAAAGTAAAATTTTGCTTGAGAGAAATGGACTGGAGAAAACATTGTCTCATTCTCAGTTTCTAACCTTGTCTGTCTCAAATTTTGAGAGCGACAGGTTTTTGTTTTTCCATTTCAAAAAAGCAGAGATGACCAAAATGTCTCTTTACTTTGCCTTTTCAGTTTCCTGTCTCTGAACCTCCTCAGTGGTGGCTCTATTAAAATGCTTAAATTCTCATTATTTCGGAAGTTCTTTGCTTTGCAATAGCACTTTTTTGTCTCTAGATGACAGTGGTGGCTTTACAGAATTTATTTTAGTTCCTTTTCATCATCATGGGGCATTTGAATGTTGCCATATTGACAGCAACGTGTTAATGTGACACTGTGACATCTTCATTGTAGTTTTTACAGGAGGTATAAAAAGTAATTTGAATAAATGTCCTCATCTTTAAGTGGTTGAAAACAAAAAGGGACCTTTATAAATATGGATATATAAATGAACGGAGGATGAGTTTGATTCTGTTGACCTGCTTACCAAGTCAACCCCATGATGTGTTACCCATTATGAACATGAACGACCTTGGTTCCAGGAATAAACACTGCAAAAGTTAATTTCACAAATGTGTCTCTGACGCTCTCCAAGTTAAACCCTCCGAGCCGACTCATTAACACAGGAACCACATTTATTGAGAAGAGAGAAGCATCAACGGGGAGAATGCATTGGTGGCTGCGGCACTTAGGTCCTGGATCCTGAGGGTGGACCTTCACACAACGAATAAGCAAAGCAAAAACTGTCCCAAGAAAAGGAGAGAGCGAGAGAGAGCGAGAGAGAGAGAGAGAGAGAGAGAGAGAGAGAGAGAGGGGGGCGGCTGTTGACCCTGCGATCCACTGACAGTTACACATCACAGGCTGGGACAGAGGAGGAGGAGCACCATTTACATTAAAGCTTTTAATCAATCATCTGAACAGAAAACACAAGTCATTCAGCAAGAGTTGGCACCTTTGATTAGTTATCTTTAAAAAAAAAAAGAAAGAAAAGCCAATAACAAATGCATAAAAACAAGAAGAGCTAATAGTTTAGATGTTTGGCTTGCAAGTAAAATTTTAAAAAATCCATCCCAACCTCAGGCTATTTCAGGTTATATAAGTCTGAAACTGTAGTTGCATAAAGCTGTTTTAGGGTTTCACAGATATTTAAACTATTCTCTAAATATTGGCAAAATTCACGTATTATCTTCATTTCTGTTTAAAAAGTTTGTTTATTACACAGACCAATGAGTTCATCGGGGGTAACCTGCCTCTATAATGTTGGTACATGGCTAATGTCAAACTAATGTTATTTTCACACATTTTCATGACTTCAAATTTTAATTAAAATCAAAAATGTATTCAAATTCTATTAAAAAAGATTGAGTTCTATAACCCAGGTTGCACCAGCTATTCATAAATCCATCACTTAGTTTCTCTTTACTAAATCAGGTTGCACCATTAAAACTTTAATGTTTTCTGTGGTAAAGACTTTGATCATGTGTAAATCAGTTGCGGGACTATATCTGTATAGTATAGTATAGTACTATATCTGCAGGTAGGCTAACCTGGAAGTTAGCATCAAACTGGTTCCATCCACAAAAAGCCAAAGGGATTTTTACGTTAGCCTTTGGATCACTGCAGAAAATAAACTGTGTCAAACACGAATTTATGACACGTATGTGTTTTATTCAGCAAGATAATCTCCACAGATGAAAACCACTTCTATGATTGTTGAAACTTAAATACAATCGCTAACAGTAAAACACTAATGCTAGGCTAAAAACAAACGGTTACATGACTTAAATCTCCAACTTGCAGTTTGTTTTAGTGCTTATTTCTTTTACAAAGTGGAGCTAAGCAGATGTTTGTTTTTTTGGGTTTTTTTTTTTTTTACACCGTTTACGTATCGGTTTTGGTGTAATGGATTTAACATCCCTGACAACCTCTGTATATTCATTTAGCCACCTGTTAGCTTCAAAAAACTTAAAAACTTAAAGAAATCACGGCTGAAGTATTTAACGTTGCAAAATAAAACATGAAAACGTCTCAAGTTTGTGTTTTAACCACAGACCTTATTTCATTATCGTCTAAAAACCTGTTGACTGTGGGAAAAGTGGCTAAAATGCTGACTAATTTCCAGGTTTTAGCTCGGGCTCCTGTAGCGCTCTATATTTAGATCTAATTTTTTAAATGTAGCTTTGAAAAAACACGTCAGATTTAGAAGCATTCGCACAGTTTGGAGTGAATGGGATGTGTCTGATCATGCTAATGAACTAGCGTCGTTTTTGTCATCTAGCCTAGCTAAGTTTGATGGAATAGCATTTTCTGGCACGTTGAGTTGTTTTTGTGCCACTTTGTTCAAATCCTGCCAGTTCACATTGTTATTAAAGAGCATTTTGATAAAGTGTGAGGTCAGATGTCGAAAGTAACCATTAGCTAATGCTACACCTACACAACAACGACTGTGTGTAAATGTTAAGTGACAACTTTGTGTAATTGCCAGGTTCTGTGGTGCTGCCTGTTTCAATTTAATAATGAGTAAATCTCCATTTAGTACATTATTAATGGGCTAAATTTAAATTTACAAACAGCTGGTGCAACTGACTGAAACTCCTTCTTGTTCCCTTTCACAACTGTTTGGATCAGTGCGTTTTCCATATTTAATGTGAAGTTGACATCTGAGAGGTACAAGGTTTTCACCCAGCGCCTTTTCACGGACTTTTGGAGATGTGACGCTCTGTGATTGATCATGGCGGGATGACGTCCTGTGCTCATACAGACGGGCCAGTGATCTTCGTGTGCTTCAGTCGGCCCTTTTTCCAGGAGAGGGACGGTGTGTGGAAGCAGAGGAATGTGCTTTGTTTTGCTGGGAAATGAAAGTGGCACAGACTGTGCTTCATGTTGTGCATTAGATGTACAGTATTGGGTCGCTGTGGCCACACAATGTTGATGAAAGTGTGCATTTGAATCTTTGGACATTGGATATGAATCAGAGTTTCATTTCTAAAATGAGATCTCTCTTCTAAACTCTCCTAAAAGTGATAAAAGGAAAACACATTATTGCAAGATAACAAAAGAGAAAACAAGAAAAAAATTAGCTATAATATTTGCAGACTTGATGATCTCTATTTTAGAGTTACAGAATCATAAACTCCGGATAATATATATTTTAAAAATGGATAATAAACCTCTTCACTTTCTGATAAAGACCTCAGCCCCAGTCTTGAGTTACAGTATGATTTGGCATGCCATACTATAAAACAATGGGGTTCTCATAAGGCAAAAACACAAGACTCTCAAACTTTCAAATAATACAGTTCTAGGTCCAAAATCAGTCGTCTGAACAACATTTCACTGTTGTTGATTTGTGCTAGCCCCCTACACACAAGCAAAGTCTCTTATGTGGTTTAATCTGCAAGTTCTCAAATGACAAATAATTGGAGACAGACTTTGTGGGCCAACAGTTATAAACTGAAAAAATAAACTGGGCCCTTATGTCAAGAAATAAATCCTGGGCACCGTCACAGTGTCACTTAAATCAGCCTCTAATCATTTATCAGCTGCAGGTTTTTTCTCTGTTGATTTGCACATCTGATCTTATCAATAATCTAACTTTTAAAACTCTAAAAGAAATCATATGAACTCTTTCAATGTAGCATTTCTCTTAAAACCGAAATGTCACTTTGTGTTTTTTTCTTTTTTGTATGACAGCATACAACAATTTTGTACAGGAAAATGATTAAAAATGGTTATAAAAGAAGGTAATTTTGAGGCAAAAAGTCTTTAAGAAGAAGAGACTGACTTGGGTTTTGTGCTCCTTTGGTAGTAAACTGCATCCTCAACCCCAGTGATGACAATAGGAGAGGGAGTTATGGCCTTTCAAGAGCACTGCAGCTTAAAACTAGCTCTTGTTTTGTCCTTTTCACTCCTCTCTTTTGCCTCACTCCGCTGTCTGTGCATTTTACTTTAGTCTGTCTTTTGCCTTCAGTCCAGGTTTGGTTTATGGTTGGCTGCCGACTGATCTCTGGGTTTATGTATCACGTGATCAGACAGCAGTTGATGCAGCGAGGGCCCAGTCTTCTCTTCAGAGCTCCCTTCTTTCTCTTGGGTGCAAGGATGGCGATGATGGCCTCGTCGAACACCGTCTTCAGACCCTTCTGGGTCAACGCTGAACATTCAACATAGCAACATGCACCAATCTGACGAGGAAGGAAGGACAGACCATCAATTAATTTTAAAAAAGTAGGTTATTTAACGTTATTAAAGACAAGGCACATTTTGAGCAAAACAGCTATTGTTGATCACTTGTTTAAATGGATAATGGATCTACATTATTCTCATGTCTGTATGGTTAATATTAAGGCTATAACCAGCAGCAGACTAGTTTAGCTTAGCATAAAGACTGGAATAACAGCAACTGTAGTCTGACGTCTCTAAATGTATTTATTTATCTATTGTTTAATCTATATTATTATCCATATCTACATTTGTACAGATTAAACAGATGAAGTTAATTCTAATAATAATAATAATCTTGATTTACAGAGCACTTTCAAAGTCCGTGTTACAAAGGGAAGTAAAAGTGATCAATAAATGTCACGGGAGTGTCACAAAAAAGAGTAAATCTGGAAAAGAATAAGAAAATAAATGAATAAATAAATGGAATAAATTATATTTCCATTTTTTTTACTTAATTATTTATTCTTGCTTTTATTTTCACATGTACTTTCTTATACTTTTACAGATTTATTCTTTGTTGTGGCTCTCCTATGCTTCCATACATATACAGTCCACCAAACTGGAGCTTTTGGGCCCTGAATGGGTCTCCTTTAGTGTTCAGCCGGTCCCCTGGAGCAGCCAGAGGACCTTTGCCCAAGGATCTGAAAGTGTACTATTGTGCAGGAAACTAGGAAGTCCGAATTATAACTGGGAGAGATGCCTCTGAGAGCTTTAAAAGTAATCAATAAAATCTTTAAATCTATTCTAAAACGTAGAGGAAGCCGGCGCATCGAGGCTCAAACAGGAGTGATGTGGTTCTGTATAGTCTGTATAGTATTTCGGGTTCTCGTTCTGTTCTGTGGTGTGCTGCTCAAAACTGAGATTACTGTCAAACCAGATGCTGAGATTTTTTTAAGTTTTAGGCTTGACATGATCTGACAGGAAACCAGCACATGGTACCAGTTGTTTTATCGTGGGCCAAAAACAAGAACCTCCGTTTTGGTTGAGTTCAACTGAAGGAAATTGTTCAGACATCCAGTTATTGACACTGCTGAGCTTTGGTCAGAGTACATCATCCGAGCTTTCTGCAGTTCTTCTGCTGCCTTTAACATCAAAAAATGCCACTGACCAAGCAGCTGAAATGACTTTACACTATACGTAGTGTGTTGAAATCACACTGTGCACATTTTTAACAGTCAAACTCTGTTCTCCTTCACTCTGCTACAGAGGCAGAGGCTGGGCAGCTGTGTTTCTGTAACCTAATGCTATGATTGTATGTGGGTAGCTGTGTAATAATGTATCATTTGCTTTGGCTAGGGTTGATATTATGGGGTAACTTTATCTGGGTGGGGGGCATTGTTTTTACAAAACCTCCTCAACTGTAGAAAGCTAGCCACTGTTCTTGTATGCTGTAGCTGTAGTAATGAAAAATGCTATTTCTGTATTTTTACATTCATTTATTTATGCATTTCTACCTTTATTTACCTAATTAATGCTGTATTTCTACATTTATTTATTCATTTAGATATATATTTATGTACTGTATGTTAATGAGGTGGGTGGTACTGCGACTCTTCTACTACGAGTCTGAAAAGTTGCTAAATCTAGTGTGAAAGTCGCTGAGTTGGCATCACTGGAAAGACAGAGCTGCTCTCTACCAGGTGGCAAGAGGATCCATCCAATCGCTCTCACCATCCCGGCTTTAGACTGAGGCTTTAAAACCACCTACCAATTAACATACAGGCACAGATATACAGAAATAAATAAGTGTAGTGATAAATAAAGAGAGAATAAATACATTTATTTGTGTATTTGATTATTAATTTCTATGTCCCTCATACCTCATTACATTTAGCTACATGGATCTAAACTGCAGGAACACAAAGGGATATATATCTATAGATATACATATATCTATAGATATATATAAGCTTATTTGCTTTCTTGCTGCTCTCATGTTTGCACAGTGAATGAGCAAAAGGTTCACTTCGCTCAGCATAAAGACTGGAAACAGGACTATATCTTCCCTGGGAGACGTCATCTCCTGGGCAAGAAACAGCCTGTCAGTCATTTTTAAGGTTATTTTGTGTGATTTTGTGTCCAGACTTGTTGTTTCCCCCCAGTTTACAGCACACACTGAGCCGAGCTGACTGTCTGCTGGCTCCAGTGCACATTTAGAGTATAGATATGAGAGTGGTATTGATCTTCTGAGCAAGAGAGAGAACAAGCTGAATAAGTGAATAATATTTGTTAAAATATTTAACTGTTCTTTTTAAATTTGCTTTTATCCTTCTGATGATTGTTGAAGAGTGTTGCAGAGTCCTGCCTCTGGATTTTCAAAGACTGATGGGATTTTCAGAAAAATGGAGGCTTAGCTCTGTGAGTTAAATTCAGTAGGGCTTCACTAGGGCTGCATGATATGCAAAAAAAAAACAAAAAAAACATTGCAATTACTTTGCAAGATGTTGTGATAAAATTTCAGTTGGAGATGTTTTCGTATTTTATTTTAAAATTTCGATTATATTTCTATTAATTGTGCAGCTCGAGTAATAACACATTTATAATCATAATAATACAATACATTGTGATGACAAAAGATAGTTGTACTTAGTGATTTTATAGTGCCTTAGCCATCAGAGGCGATTTGGGGTTCAGCATCTTGCCCAAAGACATTTTGACACTTTGGGATTGAACCACCAACCTGCTGCACCTCCGGAGCCATTGAAGGCCTTAATAATACTCACATTGAGTGATAGAAATAGCTTGAAATGATGGACTCTTGTGGCCTCAGAAAACTTTGTCTACGTCATATTCTATGTCGCCAAAACAGCAGGAGGAAGGAAGATCTGCTCTCAAATAAATCTGGACTGTTATTTGTTGTTATTTTCAGTTTCTGTCTGACAGAGGCAATTAATTTGATATCTGTATCCTCTTGTCTTAAACTCCACTGGTCATCCCATGTTGACCCAGAATGTATTTCTGGATTCAGATTCAGGGATGTACAGAGGTCTGATTCAAAGCAGTGCATTCCTACAGAGACATTCCTGGGTCAGATCAAGACAAAGGAAACTAACTGGACCTGACGTCTCGATTCTGCAACGCTGAAAGTGAAAATAGAGGCTTCTCCTCTCTCCCACCAGCTACGTCCCACTTCACCTCCTCCGTTTGACGGATATACTCACCTCCTTTGCCAGTTTCTGCCCTTGCTCAGTAGCAATGGGCTTCTCCTTCATGTCATTCAGTTTGGCAATGGTTTTGGGGTCATCACGAAGGTCAATCTGAAACACATACGGGACACTTCCTCTGAACCAAACTTACTTTTACCATTAGAATATACATGATAATGAAGCTCATCAATTATCTTTTATTGACTTTTCTGATTTGTCAACGTAAAATCAGGTATTGCTGCTCTTTGCTACTAAGTCGATGCTACTAAACACAACCAAGTGCTAAACTGAATAAGTTCCAGTGTCATCTCATTTTGAAACAAACCCCGGTTGGCCAACACTTCCTGCTCTTATACAAAGCAAATTCACAGCGAACCACAAGGTTCCTCACTCTTCTTTTATTCATTGCAATGCTCAGCACAAACGGCTCATTCCCGTCTGGGTAATAACCAATTATGATAAATGCACCCACCCACACAGTCTTGCAGTGAGCAACCGTCATTAAGCCCTTTTCTTAATTGGTGTGATTTGTGTTAGCCTGGCTATCTGTTGTGGAGCTCGTGTGCACAGAGCAGCATCTACCCGAGAAGCAGAGAATGAGTTATGACAGGAACTGATAAAAAGAGCAGTAAACATCAGCTGACACAAGATAAATCAGACACCCACTACATCCTCCTCATCACCGCTGGGCCTGGGCTGCAACTGGTATTTGGTTGCCAGGGAACACAGACCGAAAAATCACCCACAAGTCCGTTCACTTTTTTTTAGGGGGACATATGGTATTGGCCGTCGGTTTTAAAAATAATACTTAGGATTAATGTCATCATAACATTTCTATGAGCTTTGTGAGGCATCTATTGAAGATCACAAGATATTGGTGCAGCTTTGGTATCTTAGCAGAAGATAATTTATGGTTTTAAAAAGGAAGCTGGTTTAATGATGCCTTGAAGGGAGTGAGGGTTACAAGCCCTAGATGTTTTAACCTTAATAACCCCATGGAAGCATATACTCTTCCAAAAATCACGTCATATGTGAAGCATTATTGCTCCGTGATGGTTTGAGCTGTTTTTTTTTTTTCCTTAAACTGGAGAATCAGCTCTTTCTAACAAGCCAAGAGATTTGTCTGTGTTTGACACTGACTTCAGTGATGAACTCATGAACAAAGTTAGTTCAGATTTGGATCAGTCTGAGCCTTTGACTGGAGCATTGCTGCTTTACTTCTGAGGGTTTATCATCGATTCTCATCCTCCATCTTTGATAGTGACGTCCAGAGTCACGTCTTTACATGGGACACTCCTATTGGCTCCAGTGGGTGATGTCACAGCCAATCAGAGTGTCTCATCCAGAGGCCTAGTTGTATAGCCAAAGTCAATGGGAGAAGTGAGGAGAAGTTGGTCTGAGTTTATTGTAGTGACAGAATAAAGACAGAGAGACATGGACAATAAGATATTTAGAGCATTAGAGGCTTTGGAGCTGATTTTTCATCATTACTGCTCCAAAGAATGAGCAGAACTCAGATCAGATAAAGAGAGAAACTTCAAATCAGCTCTAGAACAACACAAACACATGTATTTTTCTTTGTTGAGGTTTTCTTTGGTTATTATGGTTTACAGTGTTTTTACCTAGAAAATATCCCCTATCACAGTGAACAGAGTCTTATTGAATGGCGTATATAATGAGCTGAGGTTGTGCTGATTCTGAATATGTGAAGACTTGGTGAAACTATTTTACAGGGAAAAAACAAAGGTATGAAAACACAGAAAACCTTTACTAATGTAGGTCTAAACATGAGCCAGATCAGCCTTTGGTGCCCAACTAGGTTTGGAGGTTTGATTTAATAAAATAACTCCTTCCTTGCGATGGCTGAAGTTCAAGGTTGCAGGGCTAAATCTGTTTTCCCCTTTTGTTTTCTTTTTTTTTTTTTTTTTTTTTTTTTTAAATCTCATTTAATCAAACCTACAGTGATCAATATTTTTAAGTAAACAATGGTAAAAATGATTATGTGTGATTTTAAAAGGGTCACATGCAGCCATGTACCCAGGAAATTACCACCCATCTCTACAGTTGCCCTCAGGTCTATGGAGTATTTTAGCAGCTTTCAGCTCGTTGCTTTGGCTTCACGGCCCAGGCTTTACTGATCTGATTCAGTCTCACAGCTCTCATCAGCCTAGCAGCAGCAGCAGGCAGCTATTTTCAACTCTGAGGAACCAATTGTGCGCTAGGTACTCAGCACAAAACAAGAGACAAACTTAACCACTGGCTGGTGAACATACTGCAGCATTTGGCAGCTAAAGAGTCAGATATTTCCCACAGGAGCTAGTGGAGACCACGAAAGGAGAATGAATATTAATGCTAATGTTGCTACATGTTTTCTGGATGTTTAAAGGGCCAACTGTTTACTAACACGTTAGCCATACCAACTTAGCGATTTTCAGTACCACATGTCAGCCCACCATGACGTCACCTGCTATTTTGAAGCCTCCAGTTTGTACTGTGGTTGGTGCCATCTTGGTTTTTCAAACCAGTAGAAACTATATTTGGAGGAGAAGGTGGAGCTGAGGAGGAGAGGGGTGGATCTGACCTGGTCTGTCCTCTATCCTGATTGGGTGCTACAGCCTGCCAATCACACAGTAGCCACGCCCCCTAATCCATCCCCTGCTTTATGGTGTATTTTCCTCTAAATGGACCATCATTTAAAAAATGAACAGTATTGAAGACTTGAAACTAGAGACTGAGACCATAAACTCATTAGGAAAACTTTTACTGAGCTAATAAATCAGGTGAGAAGTCGGACCATTTTTCCATAGACTTCAATACAATCTGACTTCTTTCATTCTCATTAGAGCGAGAGCAATCAGAGAATTTTCAAACTGTGACAATAAAAATACTAAATTCTAACTAAACCTCTAAGCATATTTGGTAAGATCTTTAGATCTGGAATAGTTGGAAAAACTTTTCATTCATGTTTACTGTGTCTTTGGCCTCATTCAGATTTCTCTTGCCACCTTAAATCAGCAGAGGTACTTGCTGCTTTTAGATTTGACATTTCTGTCCTCTCTCCTGAATGACCTGAGATTGATGAGTACTGGACCTGTTCTATGTAAGGAGCTTGCCCCATAAATCTTATTTAGGTTTGTCTTTCGTCCTCCTTTCCCTTCCAATGTCACTTTGTACTTCAGGTTGTGAAAGCAGCTGGTGCAGTTTGATGTGCAGCTGCATTGACATGTTTCTGTGATGCCAGATATGTTTTTTAGTTTTCAACATCACAGTGAAGTTGACGTTCAAACGTTCGTCTTGTCCAAATCTCATCAAATTTTATCATTATCGACATTTGAGTTTCATTTTGTTTGAGTTTCCCTCGAGGTGATTCTGAGATATCATGTTCACAAAGCCAAAACTGTGTTTTATGAAGTCATTGCAACTTTGACCTTTGACCATCCATATCTAATCAGTTCATCCTTAAGCCCAAGTGGACATTCGTGCCAAATTTTAAGAAGTTAAGTTCACAAAGTCAAAACTGTTTTTTGTGATATTGCTTCCTTGACCTTTGACTGTTAACCTCCAAAATCTAATCAATTAATCCTTTTTATGCTAGTTTCCCTCAAGACAAACAAAAATATCTCATCCCTCCAGCACTCTATTGAAAAAATACCAACATATTATATCATACAATATGTTAGAAATGACAAATGTGAACATTAGTGTGACCCAGATTATCCAGGTGTAAATATGAACAAAAAAAAAGTCACATGAAAGTGAGCATGAAGACCTGTTGTGTTGTTTCAGGGACTGACCTGAGTGCCAATGAGCAGATAAGGGACACTGGGTGCATACTCCTGCAACTCGGGCACCCACTCCTCTCGCACATTCTGGAAACTGGCAGGGTTGACCACAGAGAAGCAGATGAGGAAGACATCGGTCATCGGGTAGGACAGCGGCCTCAGGCGGTCATAGTCCTCCTGGAAGAGAACGGGACACCATTGGTTAACAATGACAGTTGGGTTCAGGAGAGGATTAGAGGTCAGGACGGACGGGGACAAAGGAAAAAAATGAACTCATTTCCATTTCTTAACATCTGAGAAATTATTATTCATGAATTATTAATGTGTATAAAAAAGAGCTCCAAACACAGACAGACTTTTACTCGGAGGAGCCAGGAGGGCTGACTTTACACAGCTCTTAGCTGGCTCTGGCTGTTTTATACAAATGATGTAGACTATTATGACAATAATGTTATGCATAGAAAAAGCTGCACTTGGGAGTTAAAGAGAAAAGAATGTGAAGAAGATGACCTTCACATGAGGGTTGCTCTCTCTTTCACTATCCCATCCTGACAAAGACAACTAGGGATTATTTTACATTTGCAGTCCTTTAAGGGAAGCAGTGCACAAGGCATCGCCACAAGGCAGTCAAAACCTGACACACTGCCATCTCTGATATTTGTGTGGTGTAAATGGCCAATTCACAGACGCAAGACTGTCCTTTGTGCACCAGATCAAGAGCTGCCTTGTCTTCACCAAAGATAAACCCTTTTGACAGAGTCACTGTCTCGCACACATATGAATATTCAGGGACCATTGCACTTCTTCTTCTGGTGGTTTTCTGCTGCTAGCTTGAAGACGCAGTCAGTCAATGGATATCCAGTAATCAGATATGACTCAACCAGACCAACTCGGACTAAGTGAATCAATCTCACTCTCATGTCTTGGAAATTCACTGTCCACATCCCTGAAATCAAAGCAAATTGGATACAACATCCCACTGTGTCAGACATAGTTGCAATGGGACAGTTGAGCGCCAGCATGACAGTCTTTCACTCTGATGCCTTCAGCGTGTCCTCTCTGCCAAACACACACACACACACACACACCACAGTCCAATACCATCACACTGATGCAACCCCAGAGACGGGGCATTCTCACACAAATGGATTGAGGGAAATGGTTATGCAAATGTCATGTCAAAGATTCTCCAAACAGAATCAGCCGGGCGAGAGTGTGTCAGCCTTTGTCGACTGTCTAATGAATTTAAGATGCACTGACTTTATATGAGATTGGAGAAGATGATGAAAACAGCGCACAAATCTTCATGCCTGTGTTCGTATCGTAGACTCAACTTCGCCTCACTGGAGTGGGTCAAGTGGATCTAATTCAAAAATTTATGAGGTGTTCATCCTCTTACCTCCAAATGAGTACAGTATATCACAGCACTCACAGGCCTGGCTTGTACGGGAAATAATTCTCAGACGTTTTTGACTTCTTGGAGTGCCAGAGGGTTGGACATGGGGTCTGTGTGCTGTATGCATGTTGACGGTGCTTTCAGATAACAAACTCCTCTGTAAACGACAGCTTACATGACACTCTGAGAACTTCCTGATGTGATGAATCAATTATGAATGCAAACCATCTGCTGCTTCAGAGAAGCTGAGAAAAATGTTAAAAATACTGTGTTACACACATCTAATTTTTACATGTGTAGTCTGAGGGAGCTCGAGCAGGAGCATGAAAACATCAACATGAATGAGATGATTTGATCTAAATTTACCAGCGGTCATAGACTTCACATAACAATATACCAGTGTATGTATCCCTGTAAATAGAGCCGTTCCAGTACCTTCTTTACTTCACGATTCCTATACCTGAACTTGCAACTTGGCTGATATGGAGTACGGATCTGTTATATTTACGTTAAAAGAAATTACAGCTCTATACTACTGACCCTATATGTATGGCATGTGATTGTTGTTGTTATATGTCATGGCTCAGGTTTAACGCTTTCGAAGACATTAACGGAAAAATTTGCACCTATTTAGTAAAATAAGAGATTTATTTATATTTAAGTTGGTATAACAGCAACTTAAAACCTAAATAAAACTAGGGGGGAAATAACTTTAAGAGTAAAACTTTCTAAAGTAAATTATTGCCAAAATGGTTGACTTCTTCTTCTTCTTCTTGTTTAATGGCGGGAAGCAAACTGCGTCACGGTGCATTGCCGCCACCCACTACGTTGGAGTTTAGAGTCAACGTCCTTAAAGTAAAAAAAAAAAAAAAGGGGGGGGGGGATCTTTTTATAAGCGCAGTTTCTCTAATATACTGGAATAAACTCCCAAATCCGAAGTCTTAAAACATTTTTAACTCGGTTCTTACCCTCCAAGTTTACGTTTCGCTAATGGCTAACGTTTAACTATTTACCGGAAATCAGTTCTTCTTCGCTGCTCTAAAAGGACAGTTGCCAGTGGTTGCACAGCGCGGCTGCTCTATTGCAGGTTGCGGTAATAGAGCAGCGAAGAAGAACTGATTTCCGGTAGCTAGTCTAACGTTAGCATGAACGTTATCCGTTAGCACAATGTTAGCGATTACACATCACATCTTCGCCAATCCTGGATTTTAGGCAGCATCGGATGCATTTCCGGTAATAGTGACGAAATCAGAACGACGACTGCACTATGGGAAATGTAGGATCCAGGTATTTTGGCGCAATAAGGAGTAAAGTAAATCTCAGCCTCTGCTACATTGATTTGAAAAAGGTGAGTGAGTGGCCCGGCCTTGTTGAAGTGTAACAGTAAAGTAGAGTAACTTTTTATTATGTCTCAGGGACAATAGGTCATTGAGGTTGTTGCAAATCAATAAGCAGGACTCATAGAGTAATACTGGAATTTAACATCTTTATATTTAGCATCAATAGGATGAAGAGCAGACACTCCTGTCTGGTTATGTTATCCATTAACATTCGCCCATTTGAATTTGAATAATAAGATTTTCCAGGAAACGTAACACGATAGATTGCAAGATTGAAATATATTCTTGAAATATTATATTGCAATGTAATATTATTTGTACTATGGTTACCTGCAGCAGTTTATAGTTAATACCCCATATCTCATCTGAGTTTGGAAACACCCTTGCTTATCTAAAAAAAAAATAATTACATTTTATAAAATTAAAGCTGCAATGAGAAAAGCCACCCTAAGTAAACAAACTGTTCCTTTGCAGTATATTTAATTTATCCTGATATTATTAGTATATTTCCTGAAAACACAAATGGAAATTTTCATTTGAATATTGAAATCTACAGAAAAAGTTATGAAGTTGACCTTGGTTTAGGATTTCATTGAATCTGTTATTGGCTTACCAAACATATAAATACTTGAAAAACAAAGATACTTCAACACAACGATGCAACAATAATATAAAGACAATAAATCCAGTTCAGACTTACAAGAGTTCCCATCAAAGACTTTGAGTTACTCTTGCAAATTTAGATTTCCTCAGTGTAACATCATATGGCCCAACTCTATCAGATGTTGATAGCTTTATATCAGAAAAACCACATATGCCTTCTCGCAGTATAAACCACATATGCCTTGATATGCTTCCTCTGTCCCGTCTGTATGTGTGTGTGTGTGTGTATATATATATATATATACACAACACACACATGTGTGTACATATATATATATATATACACACACCATATCTGTCATGTGTGAACAAGGACACTGTTCATGTGTCACTGTGTGTTCGTGACCTTTGCTTGCACACGTGAATTGCCTCATCCCCCAGCGAGCCACAGACATAAAGGATCACAGTGTAAGCCACTCAGCAGTTTACTGTAAACAGGCCTGGAGCTTCTCTGAGGCCCATCTTGGCCTCTCGCACTGTTTCCTCAGTGCACCCCTGACACATTACCAAAGACAGCCTGCCTGCTCGCCACTCTGTGTGGATACAGTGAGGCAGAGACATAGAGTAGCCTCCTCCTCCAGTTTGATTAGGACTTCAGAAATGTTTACACTCATGCTGCTGTTGAAGTTCTCTGGATGAATGTCTTCACCAGAGGTATGTCACGCAATTTTATAAGCACAGTTCAACAGTTTGTGTGTATATCAGTCACCTTGCATAAGTCTTTCCGAGGTAGTCAGGTCTCATAAATATTATGATCAGTGGAACTTGGACAAAAAGGGAGTGAGCATGGCTTCGTGTGTGCATGATGAGATCTTAACACTAACCCCTCTCCATACATGTCCATACATCCCCACCAGTGTCTTCATTTGGCCGCTGTGTGACTCTGCTCTGCTGACTCAGTGACATACGAGTGCTATGATATCAGTGAGTCATTCCCTCCTCCATCAACCCCCTCCTTTCACCACTCTCTTTTTCTTCCATCTTTCTCCTTTTCTACTCCTATCTCCTCCTCAGGGCTCTATCAACTGGCTGTGTCAACAGAGTCAGAGACGCCTGCTCTAACATGGCCGCCGGATGGGAACGAAAGCCCAGAAATAGACGCTTCTGTTCGCAAAGTTCTGTCTCTGATCTGAAATCGGCACATTTACAAAACTAGATTTAACCTGGGGAGTGAAATTTTACTGGCTCTTTGATGGTGATTAATGATCATTAATCACAGCTTGAGCACTGACGCACACATGTCTATTCATGCCTTCACAGCGAGAACATCCTGCAACACTTTATTCTCAAGTCTGACAGTTTAATGTTGCCTTTAATGACAGTTGCGTGTGTGCAATGTATCATAACACATAAATGGAGACCTTAATTAGAAGCAGCTACAGTATATAATTTTATATTCTTCCTTTTTAGCACCAATTAAATATTACTTGATCAAAACATTTTGAGAAATATTTAAAGGAGATTAGCTACAGAGGTTAGTTTACTATACGTACAGCTGTATGTCTGCTCTGACTCTGTGAGCTTTGTCAAGTCCCTGATGATGTCATTAGGGCTTATCTCAGCTTCAGCCTGGAGTCTACAAATTGTCAAAGGATGAGACTGACAATGTACTACATTTTACTTCTGACAAGACCAAAAACAGCAATTACTTGAACCTACAAACATATGTTATTCCCACTGAGCTCAACTAAAACACACGAGTGAGCCACACTGGTGCACTGAGTGAAGTATCACCACAACATCGCAAAGAACATTAACACACACAGTAGTTTATTTTGACTCAATCCATCACTGTCCAGCTGATGTAAATACTCACTAGAGCACCAAATGTACATTAATGCGCTGCTGAAAATAGATCCCAACAAATGCACTGTTTATTCCAGGCTGAGTAAGATTCATAAAAACTACAGTGACCAGATTTTTTTTGAATGAAATATGTTAGACCTTTTTTTTAAAAAAAACAAAAAAATAAACTATATCTTTTTGATTCCTCTTTACACTGCTGTTTTTATAAACAAACAATGTTTAACATGCTGATCTGTGGGCTTTAGAGGATTTTGTAACTGCTCAATACAGCAAGTGTTTCTCTGTACTTCCAGCCTTTGTGCTAAGCTAACTGGCTGCTGGCTGTGGTTTTACAGTATTTACTGTAAAGACAACTCTCAGCTGTTAAGTCTATTTCCCAAAATGTCAACTTTTTTTTTAATTAAGCACATTTTATTTAGAGATATCAACCATGAAAGCACAATATCTACTTAAAAAGGTATTTCAATTTTACTACAGGCCTCCTGTTAGGTGACACGATATCTAGATTGGGTCAGATGGCAGAGGCCTTAATAAGTTTGTGTTGTGTTTTTAGTTAAGGTAAGTGACTCAGAGCTAGGAGCCTCTAGTCCCACTGAGGGTCTACGTTCTGGAGCATTTGGTGGCTTTGTGTTGAACTTTAAAAGTGTGATCAGCATTTTTTACTATCCTGACACTTGTTTTTATAATAAAAAGACAAATCAGTTAATTAAAAGAGCTCGCTTTCTACATACAAGTCTACAATCTAAAGGCACGTCTGGCTAAGGCATGTCTATAGGATTCCTGTGTGACTGTGTCTGAGCAGCTGAGTGGTGACAGGCTCCCAGCTGGAGAAAACCATTTCCAGCCCCCACCCTGCAAGCCTCACCCCCATTCTCCACCTGCCACCCTCTCATCCCCCAGCGGGACGTCTGAGGGTCACTGGGCCACTTTGGGCTGCTGAGTCACATGAAGAGCGATCAGACTGTACCAAACACTGAGGAGCGAGGGGGTAATGGGTGAAGTGAAGTGGTAAAAGTGATTACACGATGTGCAGTTGAGTGTGAGAGCATCTGAAGGCCTGAGCAAATGAGGGACAGTCCAATAGCAAAGTGAGGGGTTAATAGGGCAGCAGGACACGGATCCCACAGGGTATCAACTCTGGAGTTCCTCTCCCTAAAGCGTTTCCATGGGTACCACTTAGCACTTAGCATCCACTTCCTGTTTCCTCCTGCTCCTCCTGAGGCGGCGATGCTAGATTTTCTTGAGTGCAGCGGGAGCGGCAGCAAGAGAATGAATGAATAAGTAAAGACTTTCCCCTCTGTTCCCTCATCACATTCAGCAAAACAGACTTTGCAGACCTTCCATATGGAATAATTCAATAGGCAAGCGCCTCGGGGAGCGACGTGGCAGCGCGCAGACAATAGCAGAAAGGGAAGTGGTATCAAGAGCAGACAAAGCACAGTGGCACTCAGCTCAATGCCGAGTCGTGATTATGTGGCCTGACATGTAACACCAATGTGACAGCATGGAGCCCCATCCGATGAGGGCACGAGGGCGGCGTGTATCTGTAATGCTGCTGATACCCTTGTGGAACAGCAAAGCATTAGGGGAGCTCCAGCCATGCAAGGAATATAAATATTACAAGGAGCTCGAAGCCAATCGAACATGTGTAGGACAGGCCAGAGGTGGAGATGATGGAGGAGAGAGGTTTTTAAGAGAGTGAGAGAAATGAAGGCTGAGGAAAATGAAACTAAGACGAGCAAATGTATTCAATGTCTGAGCAACTCCATCCCCTTCTTCTTCTTCTTCCTTCTATTTGCCTTCCCCCTTCTGTCTGCCTCTCTTCCTCTTTCTGTCTTCCTCTCACTTTCTCTCTCCCCCTCTGTGTTTGGGGCGCTGGGTCTTTGATCAGATGCTGAAGCTATAAACATTACCAGCTGGCCTTGTGCTCCACATAAAGAGGTCAGCCTG
>CM076659.1:3492966-3650942 GCA_038496675.1 Rachycentron canadum | reverse complement strand
CCTGCATTTTCAAGAGCAGTAACTCTACCCTCAGCGGCCAGCAGCACCCACAGCAGACATCTGGGAGAACTTCTCCATTTCAGAGACACTCTGAATCAGCTAAAAACAAACCCAGCTCTGACACACACACACCCTATCAAACACACCAGAATAGACAATAAGGTTGTGTTCCTCTTTTTACAACCGAGTAGTATCACTTCTGCCATCTGCTTTCTTCAGGGGAAAAGACATAACACAGCCACAGGTAGCTGTTTGGGTGGAAAGGAGGAGGGAAAGCGGTTGTGATTTGCTATTCATGGACTTGTGCATTTGGCATTCATGAATGAACAGACGAGAGAAAGGGCTGAATATTCCCCGGTTGACCTTTCAGCGCTTAGGTTTTTAGAGCGGCTCACATTTCGGATTGTGACTCATTCTGAATTCACACAGTTAAATCCAGCCCAGTGGAAAGTGTTAACTATTCAACATTAGGTAGCTGCATAGGCAGGTTAAAGCTTTTATGGCACAGATTAATTCTTGTTCTTTGCTTTATTACAGCTGAGTCCAAACTTGGAAGCAAAGTCAAGTTTACATTGGGTGTTTCTCAAACTCATGTGTGTGTATATCCTTGAAATAGTTGGAGTTGTGTTTGTTTACATCCAGCTGTATCTTCTACAGCTCCTCTATTGGCGCACTGCTACGTTTTGTTTTTGGGTTTATTTTTGCATAATGCATGAAACTATTAATACTGACCAAAAACTCCACACGGTGCCTGTAAGCTCAGGTTAAAATACTAACTAATGTGCCCTGTGAATGGGGATGTACAGTGTAGGACAGCTCATGATCACTTAATCTAGTGATGATTTTGTGTCACAATCAGTTTAAGATATTTAGTGCAACCCCACAGATATTTGTTCACTGTCAGATATGACTGAGACCAGCAGATATTCCCCTCTGAAAGCAGCCGATTTTTGTTATTTTTAAGTAATTTGTGATCAATCAATTATCAAAATCACGACAGTCGACTTAAGAACTTAGAGTTTTGACTCTTGTCAAACTAATGATTTGTCATTCAGACCAACTTGAGTCTGGGAGTCCAGGAGGTAAATGATGCAGAGCCTTTCCCCACATCAGTGAGCTTGTGTCTGTTTTGTGCGTCCATATAATTGTCTATGTGAGTGTTTGTATACACTGGCTCTTCTGCTGAGTGGAAGCACTATTGTGTGTGTGTGTGTGTGTGTGTGTGTGTGTGCGCGCGCACAGGACAGTGCATTTTCAGTGCAATTTTAACTCTTGCCCCTTGAATGGCACATTGTAAAGAAAAGGCCCCGGCATTAGGCAACCCTATTAACAAACCTGTGACATCACTACTGGACATAGGAGCCCTGTTCTCCACATAATAGATCTATTGAAACCCCCTCACTACCATCACTGTCCATGGCACACCAGACTCTGGCAGTAAACCCATGTGCGAAAACCATCACCTGTTGCAGCTTAGTGTCTGGCCTGAATATGAAGCCCGTGGGCGTGTTGGAGACACTGTCGGATAGTTATTGGTCCCAGGAGCACGTTGGGAGACCGAGAGCGAGATAGAGTGAGAGACGGGGAGAGCGAGACCATATGTATATATCCGTGTGTCCTTGACATGCTTGGCATCTGGCCAGAGTAAAAAAATAAAACTGTACCTGACCGGCTGTGTCGTACAGTCCCAACAAGTACTGCTTTCCACCAACGTTGACGCTCACTGCAAGAAAAAAACGACAAAGAGCAGTTGAGAGAAGGAGAAAGAAAAGAAGGAGGGGGGTAAAAAAAAAAAAAAAAAAAGGGGGGGGGGAAGGAAGGAGGGAGGGTGGCTCTGGGTCCCCCAACCCCTCTCTGCTATGAAGAAGGCAAACAAGTGGTTTTGATTATAGCAACAGATGCAAGCCAATGCAGTTGGAGCAAGAGAGGCAGAGGAAACAGGGGATGTTTATCCTAATGTTTCCTCTTCCCTTAATCTCTGCTTAGGATTTACACTAAGAAATCACTATAAAACATGACATGATGTTATTATTAGATATTATTATTATTAGAAAATAGAAGGATTGTATTCATACCTGCATAATGATCAAAGACTGTGGGCACATACTCCTCGGGAAAGGCGTCATTGGCATAGCTCATCAGAAGACACGTTTTTCCCACTGCACCGTCTCCGACCACGACGCATTTTAACATGATAGCACCGGTTCCGTTTGCCATGATCCCGACCTTACCGTCACCATCATCATCATCGGCCCCAGACGCCCTGTTGTCCCGACCTCCTCCTCCTCCTCCACCTCCTCCTCCTGCTGCTGCTGGTGCTGCTGGGCGGTGATCCCCGCGCGGCGGGCATCACCAGCGCCGGAGGCGGACTCCGCGGCGCACGGAGTCGGACTGGAACTGCATCTCTCTCCCCTCCTCCCCACCACCGGCCACGGTACTCCCAAATTAGTCCGTGAAGGAGTTTTCCTTTCCACGGCTGACGAAGCGAGCAGGGCCCCCCCCCCCCCCCGGGTTTCTCCTGAACCTGAGCCGGTGTCTCCGGGTGACCGACTGCCGCCGCTCTGCTGTGTCCGCTCCCCGGTGCGCCCCACGCCTGTGCTCTCGCTCCCTGGCGCACTGTGCTGCTGGTGGACAAGGTGGGTGCGCTTGGTGGAGAGGCGGAGCTTGGATTTAAAACCAAGGGGCTCTGGATAAAGTATACTCCGCCTGGTGGGGAACCAGAATCTGAAACCTCGAGCTGGTCTAGTCGTGTTTTGGTGCAAAAACAAACAAACAAACAAAAAAAAGGAGCTAAAGGAAGAACTGAAAGTATCACCTTCAACATAAATGGAATATATAGACATGTACAACACATATGTGTCTGTATGTGGAGACGTGGGTTTTTGTTTTTTTTTTGAGTGGCAGTAAGAAGATGTGAGAAATAACATCATAAATACTTTAAGGATAGTAGACATACTTAATAAGTATGTTAGGCCATCTATCATACATAGGAATATTAGGGCCAGAGGAATTAAAACAATATTCCAAAGTATAAGAATAAATTTACCACACACAGGGTTTAGAGGCTCTATAGCTTGTTGTTACTGCTGTAAAAAAGAAAAATCCATATACGTGGGGATATTCGCACTATTAGCTCATTGTAACTACGCCAAGTGAAGACAATAAGCCTACTGATATAAAATTGGCTAGACATGCACCTGTCCAACCATAAAGTCTAAGCCTAAAACATGAGAATATGTGCCACCTGTTTGTTTAGACACCACAATGTTGTAACTTAAGTCGAAGTCATAAACATCAAGGCTCTAAATTTAAGGAACTTTCTTGTGACTTTGTGGTTGTGGAGATAAACAGATGATTCATCTTTACTGTGCTCATGTGTGTCCAGTCTATGTGTGTGTGTGTGTGTGTGTGTAGGATGGATGCGATGTGTGAGATGGGACTGGGGAGCTGCAGATGGAGACGCCACGGGAGGAGGTATGTGTTTATGAAAGAAGGAGGGGAGGTACAGAGATTTGACCTCTGTGGAGCAGTTGGCCAGGTGTGGGCTGTCTCCTTGAATTAGCGCTCATAACCATCTTAATAAAGCACGTCTCTCAACAAATGGAAAAGAAAAGAGCACAGTCTGCACGTGTGGCTACTGTTTTTTCTGTCAAACGTTCCTCGAGTGCGAGTGGGGAACTGAAAAGCTCTGAGAGGTCCCAAAGTTGGTCCACATAAGGATACAGGGACAACAGGTCAGCTTCCTAATACACATACATCCACAGGTCCTTTATATCAGATAAGTATGTAAAACGTATTAAAATATGATGCCTGAACATGTCATTAGCCATTTGATCTGTTCACCAACCACAGTTGTCATATTTTAATGAATGACCATGAAAATAATTTTAATTAGATTTAATTTAATCATTTGAACAATTCATAATTGTCCAACAAGCCAAATCTCCAAAACTCCAGCCTAATTCTATCTGTCTACCTGTTTTTGAGAGCCTGGCTCTATGTTGTGTAACGCCCGTGGTTAACTGGTCAGTGTTGCATCGCCATGAATTAGTCAAGTGTTTGAATTGTGCAGTCGGAGGAAGCAACGAAATATTCCAGCAATGCATTAGTTGTAATATTACACACTTCAGCAAAACACTAACTACATGATAATCAACTGAGTCACAGTCAACAGGAAACAGAACATCTTCCTATTACTGGTATCTGATTCTGTGGTGGGGGGGGGGGGGTTGCAGCAGCATTATAGGACAAAATTCAATAACAGCAGCTGAACTTCTATAGATAACAATATGGTTATAAATGCTATTAACATACACTTGCTGAATGCACTCAATACTACTGAATATTCTTAAATATAAATTTGCTCTAGTTTGCGTGGACCTGTACACAACAGTCATGCTTTTTTGTCTTTTCCACTGTTTCCTGGTCTGTTTCCCTCCATAGGTGAATCTCTTGGATGATGGTCCCTAGATGGCTGCGGGCTGTCCAATCAGGTGCAGGGGGCGGGGTCGAGGATTCTCCTGCTATCATCACATTTGACAGCTGCTGCAGCAGCTCACATGACCAAACAACAATTACCTCATACATGTAGTACTCCTGCTGAAGGTGTTGCATTGGAGACATGGCTCTGTGTACTGGGCTGGGCAGGCGAGCAACAAGGGCGGAGGGGAGGTGTGGGGGTCTTCTAGCTGAAGTAACAAATCTCAGCCTGCTGGGATCATCTCTGATAGATGCACCTCACACTGACACAGTAAAGACTCCCAACATTATGATATTACTCTATTACCATATCTTCATCCAAACAGAACTTGATATAAGTACTATTATACTCCTCATCACCGCGCCGTACTCCTGCTGTGTATGTAAGTTTGTTTTTCTGATATTTTTGCTGTTATTATTTGAATAAGAGGAAGGACAGACAGAGGCCATGGTGGATTAGAGTCCGGGCCTCTGCAGTAAGGACTCAGGTCATGGTGCACATTGAGCCAGATGAGCCAGATGAGCTTCTAGTGCAGCTCCACATCATGCAAACCTACCCAGCTTTATTTTAAATTCTCATCCAGACCTAAAAACTATCTGATGTGATGATAAAGCTGTCAAAAACTCATCTAGGTTGTCAATGTTTCACTCGTTGTCATTGAAATCCTGTTGCAGAAGAGCCTGACTGGGCACAGAACAGAGGAAATTACTGTTATTTGCAAACTATTTTAGAAATACCAGGTATTAAAAGCTGAGTAAGATAAATTCTTATCAAAAGCCAATTTAATAAATATATATGTATATTTGGTAGATTGGAAATTCGATGTTTGCTGACAGCGACTGGAGTTAAGTTTTTAGATCATCACTGCTCTAAATTATAGTTGTTTTTAAGTTAAATGTTTTACATCTTTATTCAAATCGTGGCAGTGAGAGGAAGAAGTTACCTAAGTCTTGATGGCACTTTCTGTTCCTCGCGTTCAGAGGCCGTATCCTGCAGAGGCTAATTTCAAGACCTATTGTGTCACAGTCCCACTTCATATGACTCCTTCATATGCAGCTGACAAGTGTTTCCTCCTTTGCGTTGACAGTGAAGGATCCACCTGTACATTCCTTTACATTCATTAATAATAAAAATAATATGGTATCAAAAAAACACAGAAGGAGAACCTGAGGATTAGACTTTTACAGTTTAAAACTTTTGTCAGGTGGGTGCAGCTGGTGGTGCACATCAAAAATCCTCCACAGATCAGACCGTTTCTCAGCGGGTGCTGAAGGTCTGAACGCCTGTGCTGTCGAACACCTGCCCGACACACGTCACTTGACAGTCTGCGACGTTTCCTCTGTTGGGCCGTCTTCAGTGGGCGCAGCAGGCCGAGAAGTTAAGCTCTCTCTTGCCCATTGTGTGTTTTTTTTGGGGGGACAGGAACCCACACCAGACACAAACAAAAGGACAACACCCTTCCTTGAATCTTGAGGATGAAGGCAAGAGGCCAAAATAGTATAAACAATTGTCCTGACAATTTAACCTTTCATACCTCATGGTGGACTAACTGATGTTCAGTTCGGGAAAAAAGGACTCGTGAACTGAACGTAACCTCCTGAACAAAGACCAGGTTTTTGATATAAAGCATCATAGAATCGTTTTATGGAGCCTCAAAACTGGCACATCCATAAATAATATTGTTTGTTAAAGCAGATATTTTTACAATAAAAGTGTATAAAATGACAACATGACAACGGGAGAGGTGTTGCTCGTAGGGATTTACCTTCAGAGAACAATCACCTGAATCTGCAGCTTCCCTCGGCTTTAATAGTTTCTAGAGCGACGTAATAATGTTATCACACACCACACTGCTGTGTCACTGCACTAGCTTTATAGCAACAGTCGTGAGAGCGTTGTAACTAACAAAGACAGTTACTTGACACTTCCTGGAAGCTCAAAGACACTGTGTTTGTATCTTTATAACATTATCTGCTTCTTCAAGTGAATTTTTCCTGTATTTACCAGGGACGACATTTTATTGATGTGTTCGACCTCATTATTGAATTATCTGATCTGACTCAAATGTTAAATATCAACATCTTAAATACCTAAAATGCTTTTTATGGGAAAAAAATATGCATCACTTTATATATAATAGATTTCCCTCATTCTGTTTTAAAAAAGCAGATAAGAGGAAATTTCTTTTTACTTTGAAATAAATAATATCTTTTCAAATGAAGAAAAACCATCATGGGCCTGATAGAGATGAGTGGCCTTTTCCTTTTTCTCCCAACTCACAGGCACCATCTACTGGTTGTAGTGTGTGACCTACTTTTTCTCCAGGATTCATAGCAAATCGATCACATTTGATACCAGAGGAATTCATGTACTGGTTTTGGCTCCTTTGACATTAACAAACCCATTAATTAACCCATTAATTAACCCAAATTAGTGGGTGAAGAAATGCAAGCAAACAGTATTGTGCTTTATTACAACTGATTTATTTGTATAAAAGTGCAGAAAATCATAAATACAAGTTATAAATAGTGAATAGATGAATAAATACATTAACCAAAACAAGCTGTTGTCAGTGTGTAAATAAATAAAAAAGTGAAAATATGGATCCAGTTTCCAGTATGTGAATCTGTAGATTTTTTTCTATGTACACAAATGACTCAAATCAAAATAATACATATGATTTCTGTCCATTGTAAATCCTTGTAACAGAGTTATCAGCAGAAAGCCATTTTCTCCCCAGTGACACGATCATCCAGTCCCTCTCCTCCCAGCCAGTCCTCGTTCAGCTCCCCGAGGATCTCCTGCAGGGACAGCTCAGGCAGGGGGGCGGCCTGGGTCCGCCTCGTATGTCTGGCCTCCCCGCAGCCTTCCAGGGCAGCGCCGCTCCACGAGTCCTCCAGCTGTGAGTACTGACCTTCCTGTGGCGGGCTGTTCTCCAGGCTGGCATCCCAGTATCCAGAATCGGGGGTGTCTGGGGTGGAGGAGTGGGAGGTTGAGGAGGCCATGTACGTCTGCTGCTCTGCTGATCCTGGATACATAAAGGCTGGAGCCTGGCTGGAGCTTGAGCTGTAGCTTCCAATCCCCATGGGAGAGTGGCACCACAGCGGCGAGTGAGGGGAGGTTTGGCTGCCTGGCTGGGACCAGTAGCCCCTCAGGGGTGGGCTTGAGCTGCTGCTCAGCAGTCTGCCCTGCTGGAGCCCATACATGGAGCCGTAATGCCCGTGCTCCTCAATGGTGGAGTAGGCTGGAGGACACTGCGCATAGTAGCAGGCTTCCTCCATCTCCTCCTTCACCTGGGTTGGGTAGGCTGGTGGGGGTCCCTGCGGTGGCAAAGGGATGGGGCCAAGCTGTGGTCTCCTGTTGGCAACAGCGTGAGGTGGGGGGGCAGCCTCCTGGACTGGGGTATCAGACTGCCACAGAGCTTTCTTGGCTCCTTTGCACTTCAGGGTGCGAGCTCTTCTGTTCTGAAACCACACCTGAACAGGAAAGAGAGAAAAAATGAGTTTAGATCCAAAGCAGAAAAGATAAAGCATCACATTCTGCTCTGTTAATCATTTTCTAGGCACCAATGAAGGGGGGAGGGGGGGCAAATCTAGTAGTTCTCAGCTGTCAGAGCCAGTTGTACAGTCTATCTGTCCAGTCAAACAAGACTCTGATAAAAGCAGCTTGTGTCATCTCTACAGATAAAGAAATAAAGAGATAGAGTGATAACAGTATCTACATTTCTATGCAGGATGCATTTGAAAACAGAGGCTTTTTATGATAAGGACCCACAGTGCAAAATGCCTGAAACCACAACTACATGTGTATGCTTGTATTTTCTGTAAAAGATCATGTGTAAAGCATGAATGTGAATATTTAGTCCAGTATCCAGCTACAGAAATAATGCTTTCACATGTTATATGATATATTCCACAGACGGCTGCATGAGGTGACTGCGTACCTGGATGCGTGACTCTGGCAGGCCTGTGGTCTGGGACAGACTCTCCCTGAGGCTGATGCCAGGGTAGGGGTCGGTTTCGAAGGTGGCGCGCAGAAGCTCCACGTGCTCTTTGGAGAAACTGGTTCTCTTCCTGCGGCTAGCGCTGCGAGAGGAGCCGCCGCTGGAGGCTGCAGACCTGGCATCATCTGAGGGAAGAGAGGGGAACAGGTTCCATATCAGACCGGATCCAGAACAAATACTCTTTCTCTGTTATTCATCTGTCCTGCATTGATTCCTTATTGTGAACCAAGCACTGTCTGGTCTAAACTAACCCATACACCTTGTTTGGGCTGTGAAATTCAAATTTTTAAGTCACAACAGAGATGCATGGTGCAGTTAGCCTGATTCTTTTTTTCTGTAAAGACTGTAAAAGACTCTAGATTATGATTATAAAACAGAAAACATGCAGTTTCTGATCATCTAGTATTTTTGCTGCTATGAATTATTCACCAGTTATTAGGTGGTGAGGCAGATACTACATGCAATGAGAGCTAACATACACACAACCTCAGAGAAGAATCTGAAATTCATTTTAAGGGGATTTTCTGTTATTAGAAAATCACACAACATGTCAAAGCCACCTTGGTGCAGTAAAACCCGTCCACCTGGTGCAGCAGGCAGGTTTAATAAAACCTGAACTATTTCATCCAGGTCAGATCACACAAGACGTTTACGTAAACCAAGACATGGCCGCAGATTATAAATTTTAAAAAATGTTGTTTTTGATTATCTCAACTTTCCTTTTCTATTGTAGAGTATAAAACAGTTCTTACCATTGCTGGAGTCCTTCCACATAGCAGCAGTTAAATGAATGAAGCTCTGGACACAAATGGATTTCTAACAGACTTCTGATGGGACAGAGTTCAGTATGGCAGTGTGTTCCTTCACTGAGAGTCTCTGACTGTGGCTCCTGGTTGGATCAGGGTACCTTATATATTGATCACCTGAGACCCCAGAAGGGCATGGCAAAGCCAGGACAGAGTGATGGGGGAGTACTCTGACCAGAGTGGCCCTTCCAACCCTCCCTACCCCCGTTATCACCTCATCCCTATCAAAGTAGTGTCAAGGTCAATGGTAAATATGACAAAGTGTGGGTAAGACAAAAGAAGGTCGTTAGCCTCGTCGATACCACTTTATTAACAGACGGCAAACATGTGATTAGTTGTATTTTTGTGCCACTGAATATGTGACAAATCAAATTGGCCTAAAGACAGAAATGATATTTTTTCAATATTTTAATGATGGCCAGAATAGTTTAACTGTATATTGGAGTTTTGCGTTTGTTAAGACGTGTATTGTCATTAATGAATTTTATTTTAATGAATGTAAAAAAAAATTATTCCAGTGTTCTTCTTTACTTTTTAATTAAAAGAAAGACTACATACACATATTGTTATATGTCAAGGCTTCCTTTTAATTCAAATTTGGCTTCTGGGAGTTATCTGATTATAGTTAAGGACAAACACAGGCGGCTTCACAAACTGTGGAACATTGATCAACCAACAATAGCCTTAAAGAAATATTTAACCCACAGACTGCAGCGAAATACAAAATAGTACTCTGAGCTGAAGCCTATCAGTGGCTCCTGTTTTCTTCTCATATGCAGAGCAGCTCCCTGCTATCACCAGAAGAAAAACAAAGGTGGCTAATTATTCAGTGATTAATTGGACAGTTACTCTGTACACACCACACACCACACACCACACACCAGCCTCATTAAAGGGAATAAATACATCAAAGTGAGGGGCAAGTTTTTGAAATGGTTTAACATGTCCGGGCCGAGCTGTGACCGAGCTGTGTGC
Organism: Rachycentron canadum; assembly: GCA_038496675.1. Lineage (NCBI taxonomy): Eukaryota > Metazoa > Chordata > Actinopteri > Carangiformes > Rachycentridae > Rachycentron > Rachycentron canadum. The sequence continues at coordinate 3,640,678 of CM076659.1, read as the reverse complement.
AAATGCTGTGACCTTTAACCTCAATATGTCAAAAAAAAAAAAATTTTTCAAACAACCAATAAATTAGATATTTTCTTATTTGATCGTTACATTTACTTTCTATATGCCCTGTTTTTCTTTTTCACATTGTAGATATAGACCTTTAATAACAGCAGCAGCAGCTACGTTTCAGATGCATTTAAAAATGTAAATGCTAACATGCTGAGCTAAAGTCAAACAGTCCTTAAGGACAAAGTGCAGAAACAGATTTACAGTATTTTTTAGGTGTATTAGAAAACAATGCAGCTTGATGTCTACCAGAGTTATCTAAAGCAAAACAACAAGCTCGGGTCATTTCTTTTTTTATCTTTATCTGGACAACCAGCAGAATCAATGTCTCCAGGTGTAGAGACGGCTCCTGAAAGTCCCGCATCTCTCTCTGTGCTTCACCCAAATCCTATCAGACATCACGTGCAACATTTTGCCGGCGGAGGAAGCTGTCAAACCCACTAACAAGAAATAATGACTTAAATTTAGTCTAAATATTAATTCTAAAACACTAGCACATATTTCATTATCTAAAATTAGTCAGATAAAATAATAATATGGGAAAGACTCTTATCAATACACCAATTCAGTAGGTTAAATACTTGCTACGCCCAAGTTTACATACAATGATTGAGTGATAAAAGCTAACACTGGTTCAGCCCAGAGAGTATTCAGATAATGCAAAATCACTGTAAAGAGCTTTGTTTAGTTTTGTCTTGACACTATGGAGACATGTATATTTAAAAAAAACAAAAAACAAAAAAAAAAAAACATATGATCAGTTTATCTTTAATGATGCAGCATAAAAAAAATGTTGTATTTTATTGAATTATTGCTTTTATTAATCAGCTTCCAGAGAAATATAATGAGATTATTAAACTTGTAGACACACATTATTTCTTTCTCTATGTTTGTGCAGCTTCATATCACCTTTTCCTAAATATGTCACAAAGTATTTGGGAAGAGTCAAAACACAACATTGTAGAATTATGGTGTAGGATTGTATGAATCAGTGGCTTTTTCACATTTAGCAGGTTTTTCATTGGGGCAACAGAACAAAGTCTTAACAAACAGATGCCTGTCACTAAGATTATCTCTTCGCACGCGTGTCCACAGTAAATACTATTTCAGATTATACCGTGTTTGCACTGGGGGAAAAAGTATTTCAAAATCTGCATTTGTATCTTGATGTACAAAAATGCCTCACATCCCCATCCGGGGATAATTTTGGCACGGTATGTACATAGGTGAGACAGCTGCAGTTTTCAAAACACAAAACAAAGTGGCTCCTAAAATTACCTAGTTACTTTTTTTTAAAATGACCTTCACGGCTCTTAGAGACATTTATTTCTGTAATGAAATAGGATTTTTCTATTTCTTTTGTGACCACCATACATCCTACAACTACATGAAAGTTACTGAAAACAAAACAACAATTTAAATTCACAGAGAAACATTTCAATAACACTTCTAAAAATAACACAATAACACTGCTATATAACCTTTGACACACATGGTGTAACTTTAATTACCTTCTCAGACGTTTATTTATATTTATTTATGTCCACATTTTTCTTTTTTCTTTTGTCACATAGGAGCCACCATATTCCTCCAACTCCAGGAGAAAATCCCAGCAAAGAGCCACATGAGAGCAGCGTTTAAAATAAATAATAACATTCAACTTCACAGTAGAATTAGCCAGAAAGTTACAGTGTGTTTCATATGAAACGTTTCTTTTATACTTTTCCGTCCATGTGGCGCCACCACACCGCCCCTCTGCCCCGCCATTCACTGCCGCCGCCGCCGCTGTTTCCACCCGGTCATATTTGACAGCTGCACCAGCGCGGAGCAGCAGCAGTTATGGCTAAAAGTGACGGATGCGATTACTTTAGAAGAACCAGCCTGTTTTGGGTTGTCTCCGTGACCTTCGGGGTTGGATATTTTACTGTAAGTTCATTTAATCGGTTTTAATTGAAGTCTGATATAATTTGATATATTTATTTTATTTTTATTATTATTATTATTTTTAAATGCCACCGTGTTGTGTTGCGTAAAATCTCGTCCGGGTCGCGAATAATTCTCATTAAAATCATAAATGGCGACTTGACTGATCTTTGCAGACGCGTTTGTCGATGTTTTTCCATGTTTCTATTCAGTATTTGTCTTTAATAATATCTGGTAAAGTAGCCCCCGGGGTCACTGCCATGTCGCAGCCGATGACAGTGAATCATATCGGGATTAATTCAGTCAGTTGAGCTCAGGTCAAACTACCTTTTGGACAAAGTCCACTGGACAAACTGTTAGTTAGGCAACTCAAGATAATGTTTGCCCCGCGCCCTTTATTATCCTACAAAAGAAAAGACAAACGTGCCAAACTCTATTCAACTTTAAATGATCTCTGAAATCATATTTACATCACTGATGAACTGTTTCCTCATAAATTAAACGGGGGTTGCAACGCTAACGCAGGTATTCAGCACATATTAGGGCTTCGTTGTGGCTAACGTGATAGTGCTTGGTAAATAAAATGATTGCCGAATTGACCAATAGATTAAAAATAATTGTTAAATGTCTTCAAAGTTTTCTGAAATGTGTTGCTGTGCTGGGATGAAAGGCGACAAGTAAAAACACTTGACTTTTTCAATGGGATTCGGTGTTATTTCTCGCATAAATGTCACAAATCGCGCATAGGCTCGTACAAACCTTTACCACCACTTGCCACGTGTACAGTAACGTAGATTGACTCCTCACAGTACCAAGAAAACAACCATACACAACAAGAGTAATTGTGTATAAGTGGTTTCATAATCGGTAATAAGTGAATAAATACATGTCTCAGCATTTGGACATTTGTGTTTGACAGTCTGAGCATAAATGTTGTGCAGGGTCTGGGTCATTGCTACAATAGGCCTTTGTCCATGTTCCATCCACAGTCCACAGGACTCATACCTGACAGGTCACAGGTGGACAGAGGGGACAACAGCAGCACAACACAATGGCCTTCACTGTCACAGAGTTTGTTGTATGTCTCCATGTGTCTGATACTCGTGTTTCAGTGTACCACAATATGCTAAGTGTGCTAGTTTAATTATTTATCTTAAGGCAGACATGTAATTAGGCTAAAATAAACTGAGCAATTACACGATTGTCTTACAAATAAACATGTCTCCAAAGAATAGATGGGACAAAACGTACAAACAAATCATTCAGATTTGTGTTAAAATGAAAATATCAACCTACAAATATAATTTTATCATTTCAGATTCCTTCAACTGCAGGTCAGTGTTATGTTCATTAAGTCAACATGGAGAAATGAACAGAGTAGATGTCAAATAATGTGGTGGAGAAAAACTAATCCTGACTCTGACAGTAACGTAGAAGCTCCGGAGTCAGACTCAGAGCCTGAAATCACGTCTGCTCATTTGATTTCACATGAAAAAACCCAAATATCCAAAAAAAAAGCCAGCATGGTGCAGAACCGATCTTCCTCCAGAACTGAAACAAATTAAATTTAAGTGGCATATCTCACAACAAGGCTGCCCTTTGCAGTACATACGGCTCTTACTGTTATGATCCAAGCTGCTGCAAAGAGGCCATTCATGGAGCCATTCCACCTCATCCTGAATCACACACTTCCTTATTGTCACTGTGATTCTTTCCAGCATTAAGATCTAAATGGACCAGAAGATTGTGGACCACAGAGTCAGCTGTACGCCATGAAGTGCATGCCAGATTACTCTATAGTCATTATCACCACAAAAAGCCCTTTTGACTGTGAAAATAGTTTATGAATGACTGAACCACTGAGTAACATGTTTTGGGTCAAGCAGCTCTGAAAAGATCATATGTCTGTGTATTAAAGAGGTTGAAATGTGCTTAAAAAGACAAACTCTGGTTTATTTTAATGTTTTCTCTAAGAATATACAGCACTTGTAGAGTTTATGTGGGTTAATGCTGAAATACAGTGTCTGTGTTTTGCAGTGCATTGTGTTTGCACCAGAAAAAATCCCATTTGAGCACCTCGGTCCGTTCGGTACCTTCTGCAGATACCTTGTGGACAACCATGCTGGCATTATGTACAAAGGGTAAGTGTTTAAACCTCCCATTGTCCCATTGTGGCTCCTGTTAGAATCCTCCCGAGTCAAGTCCTTACTTGTCGACCAAATAAAACCATTAAACAGCTACAGCTTGTTATGCTGCGAGAATTCAATAAAAAGTTTTACATATTGTCTTTAAGCCACTAAATGGTCTGGGCCCAAAATATATCTGTGAGATGTTCGATGTTTAATAGGACTCAAAGATCTGCAGGAGCTGGTCAGTAGTTTTTTTTGTCCTCAGTCGATGTGAGGGTCTAAGGGCAGAGGATGTTGTTATGATGCTATGTAAAGCCCTTTGAGACAAACTGTTTGTAAAAATGGGCTATACAAATAAAATTGTCTTGACTTAGTGGAGCTTGAAACAGCTCCGTTCTCCACTGCGTTCATTTAACCTTTTAATCTCGCTCCTAAATGATATCTGTTTTAATAATCTTTTTATTCTGTTCTTTTATCATTTCTGTCGATTGAAAAACACCTGCATGTGATAACGTGCTAAACAAACTTGCCTTTCCTTAAAATCTCACATATTTATAATAATAATAACTTTATTTATATAGCACCTTTAAAAAATTAAGTTTAGAAAGTGCTTTGACATATGGATCAGAGCAGGACAATAAAACAAAATAAAACAGGGAGCAGATACCATGCACACAAACAGTGAGGAGAATACAGGGAGGATTTAAATAATAATAATAACAAATGATAAAATGATAACCTATCTAAGAGTAAAAAGAAGTAAAAAGAAATACAAATTAAATTCTATTCAGAATAGATTGATATTGTGGATGTAAATTAAATTATTCTCTTAAATGTTCCCAAAAATGTATCGATATATCATGACAATCAAAAACAGTCGCCTCCCCAGATTTTCTGCAGCAGCTTCAACGACAGTCAGAATATGTGCAGAGTGATGTCACTGGGCTGAAATACACAGTTCAATCGACTGAAGCTTCAATGTTTTTCTCCATTAACAGATCGTTACAGCCACTAATTTGTCGTTTAAGTCACACGGACTGTTGTTCAGGTCATGTGACTGAGTGTCTCATGAAGTGGTCGTTCAGTGTTTTGTGTTTCTAACCTGTGAAGTGGTTGATCTTTTTTTTTTTTTTTTTTTTTGGTTGTCATGTGACTCCTGTTAATTCGACGCTGTGGTTGTTAACTCATGGTGAGAAGTGTCAGCGTTCTCACACCACAGCACTGTCTGATCTGAATTTAACGTCTCTCTGTTGAACTGAATAGAAAGTCCGGAGGAGGAGTTGAACACATCTTGTCTGTTACAGGTGGTGGGCAGCTCTTGCCATTCATGTCATTGAGGCCCTTGTTTCATTGAAGGTGTGCAGGTAAGAGTGACAAGACCCCTGTTGTCCACTAGAGGGTGGTGCAACCTAATTTTCTCTTATAAACCCGAAACCCTCAACTAAGATCCGTAGCCGTTTAAGACCCAAAGACCTATCTCAGACATTATTTGTTTATTTATCAGTGTAAGAAAACATCCCAAAGCTGCCTTCCTCGTGTGATTTACTGGGACACGATGTTAGTCCACTCCCAGTCTTATTTTTTATCATAAGGAGTAATTATGAACCACAACCAATGAAAGAAAAGAACTGGAAGGCTGAGAAAGATTCCTTCAGCCGTCCTTGGTGTGAGGATTTGTTAGCTACAGCAGCTCGACCTTTGTTCACCTTTTCTTTTCTACATCTCCACAGTGACAAAGGGATCAACAGCACGGCCACTCGCTTCATGTGGTTCTTCCAGACCTTTCTGTTTGGCTTTGCCTCCCTCGGCCTGCTCCTCAAGTACGACCCCAAGCGTCCCAAACAGCACTGACACCAGCAGCAGAGGTCGACAGAACAACACTGCATAAGCTGAACTTCAAGAAAAATCGATTCTTTCCTTGTGCCTCTTCCACTGTCTTTCTCTGTGATATGAAATCCTGCTGAGAGGGCAGCGGATGGAGGATGACCCCTGAGCCGTTTTCCTCCGATAGTTTTTCTTTTAACACAAAAAAAGTATTGGAAGTGGAGACTTAACTTTGATAGAGAAACTGCAAATATTATTCCCTGTGATATTATGATGGACTGACATTCCATAGATTTTTCTATAAAATAAAAAGATAGTAGTGCCTCAGATAATATTTTAATGCTGTACTGATAATGGTATTGATAGAATTATTGAGATGAATCTGCCCTCAGCTGAATATTGAGAGCATTACAAGGCGACTCTTTTATGCCATTTTGTATCTCTTGATGTTTACATTCAGCCTGGATGGTGGCAGTGGGGATATTTTCTCAGCTGCTGTGGTGAACATAATGTCAGACAGGTTGGCTGCAGATGGTGCGCCGCCATCAGCTTCAGACGTCCTCCAGGATAAAAACAAAGAGAGCTGCTCAATGCATGTTTAAAAATCCACATTTGCCTTTCTTGTACTGAAGTGCTTTGAGGTGTTTTAACCACAGACTGGAAGTTCTTAATATTAACACTACAAAATAAAATGTGACTTACAAACCGCATGACGCGCGTTGAATTGTTTTTGGTCCTCTTAAAAAAAAAAAAAAGCAGCCTCAAAATACTCACCTGTGTTTTATTTGGCTTAAACACTAACACTAAACACTAACCTCATCAGACAGATAATTATCTCTGGGTTGATCAATAACAAGCTCCCCCTTCTACGTTACATGCGAGTTGATCCATTAGTGGGCGGCTGGGATGATGCATTTTTGTAGGCCTACAGCAGTTAGCATCAACCTGCCAATGGGATTTTTGCATGGATTTATAAGATATAAGAAAATAAGGAAGCACAACTTTCTAATACGCACACGTTTTGTTCAGCGAGATAATCTCCACAGATGAAAACCACTTCAATGATTGTTGAAGCTTAAATACATTTGTTAGACGTAAAGAGCTAATGTTAGGCTACAAACCACACCACATTCACCTCTTGATGTATTATAACCTCATCTACCAAAGTATTTCCTTAGAGTTAGTGACTGTATTGGACATGATGGCGTTTAACGTCCCTGACAACCTCTGTGATCGTATTTAGCCACCTGTTAGCAACCGGACAAAAAACCTTAAGAAATCACGACTGGATCATTTACTGCAATATTTCAATGTTGTAGAAAAATGTCTAGAGCTTATGTTGCACCTCATTTAAGCCATTTTAGAGAAAACAAAATGGCTACAAACTTCAGGACGAGGGAACCTGAAGTCCGTTAACTAATGTCCTGGTGTTAGGTTTCATCCCTGCAGCGCTCTGATCTATATAAGGATCAGACGTTATTTTAACTTGGTCTTATTAATTAGTATTGGGTGTAGTTTTGATCACACACTTTCAGCAGAACAAGGTGTTAGTGTCGCACAGGTAAACAGCGTGACGCCATCAGAATGAGGCTGAAGCAGCACCACAGGGTCACCATGTCCTCTGCTTATGAACCTAAGAGCATTAACCCGCCTTAAACAGCCCAGTCTCCACTGGAGCCGTCTCCAGACATTAATCAGGGATGGACAGTACAGAAGCAATGCACTTTCACCTGCATCACTTTTACTTAGTATTCTCTGTACTATAATGTCAACGAGTCACCAAAGAAAAAGGTCAGGGCGTGAAGAGATTGTCCAGTTTCATTTATTCATATTAACACATTTACTTGGACTGACACTACCACCTTAAGACGGTATAAATAAAGAAATATATACAACAGTTTAAAAACAACATGGATGGAAAAATATATCTTTTGTTCTGTATGGTGTGTCCTTAATTCAGAATGAGACGACTACAGGACTGGGCCTGTGTCTTCAGCGTATGATTCATGCTCCGTGATTAATGGTGATCTATAAGATCTATATTCATCTTCTGAATGCAGTCTAATCACTTTATTCTAATTAAACGGTGCCATGACGAAAGAAAAACAGCAGCATAATTAATAGGAGTAACGTGTGTAATATTTGTTCTATAATCTCAAGGCTTTGCTGAAAGTTTGCTGAACAGTCATTTTCTTAATGAGTTTTATTTAACACAGTTCTTTAATGATAATAGCGTATTTGTTTGAAAGTCATCTCACATTTTATGAGTATTGTCATTTCCTCTTTTTTTCCCCCTATTGTTAGTATGGTTTGTGTTTATGATGTTGGTGGGATCACCGGTTTAGCCAGCATATAGAGGGGTAGCGCTCACTCAGCGTCTTGCGCAGCTGAGTGCTCTGTGCCTTATCCCTGGTTTCCACCACACACTCCACCTGTTAACACACAAACACACACACACACACACACACACACACACACACACACACACACAGTTAGCCCTCTGATATAACACAAACACACACTAGAATTCGGAGTCAGTTTGTTACTGTAGATCACAAAGGGTAACGATGCAGAGCAGGAGATAATGAGACAATTCCATTCGTTTCCAATGCAATTTAACAGTTTCATTAAGTTTTTAAAACAAGACAGAACAAGGTCATTCTAGTATGAAGAGAAAATGTTGGTTCAACAAGATTCATGAATCAAGATCCTTTGCATTTGAATTTATTATCCTCCACTTGAGGAAAATAAGATTTTAAAGCAAAACTTTGAAACTTTTGCAGCTACTTTGGCCACAAGTCACAATGACAATAATGATAATATGAAATACCAAGGCTATGGACACACTGCTACGCTTTCATTTAAAAAAAACATCTCTGTCCAAACAACTATTTTAGCTGGGTTTCAGAAACGTCACCTGAAAACACATACACACGTGACCATACATGGACACTGGGCATACGTGGTAAACAGGAAGCAGATTTGTCGACTCCGCAGTTTGTTAGTTGCAGAAAATGGCAGCTGTAGCATTAAAATGCAGAAACAGCAAAACCGTCAGCAATGATTGTAATTCATTATTCATGTTTCTTTCACCACTCGTAGTCGTGACTGATAAAACCCAATCAGGGAGCCATTGTGGGTCTCTACGTCTTTGTTTCCAGAAGGTCTCCATTTGTGTTCGAACTGAAATGGGGTCAACGGCGTTTCTCTCATGAAAGCTCTAACAAATCCGTCACCATAACCGGTCGGCGTATCGGTATCAGTCGTACCAGACCAAGTGAGACTGTAGAACTGGGAACTGGTGCTTTGATGCTCAGCTCAACTGTTTGTAGAAGGAAGAATTGTTTTTTTGTTTGTTTTGCTTTAAAAGCTCATACGAGGCTAAATTATATAACGTTTTGGCAAAGTGAATATTTTAGTAACACTTTGTAATCAAACACCCTTTATTCATGGTTAGTGATGATGGTGACAATATTTTCTGTTCAGTAATAAAAAGGTTTAAATATTCGTAATTCATTAGTAAATATTCATGGCTCTAATACTTTTAAACAGATCATCATGTCTGCAGGTATATTGTTATGTCTTTTATACCATCAAATATACTGTTAACCACTTGAAAGCTGTTGATAAATACATTTTGCTTCAGTCAGAGATTCTTCAAAAAAGAGTATTAGAAAATTACTATTATTATTATTATCATTATTAATCAAGACATTATTACTTAATGTGAGTGGTGCCATATTAGAAAGTGGTAGGAATATTTTTGTCATATAAACAAGGTTCCTTCCAGATACACCATCTACAAAAACAGCATAAAAAGGCTTATTTTACTGTATTTATATTTTTGGCCCTTTAAGTCCTGCCAACTCCAAGCCAAGACTTCCACGGCATTGAAATAAAAGAAGATGAGCGGATTGGTGTGTAGGAGGAAAAAGAGAGGAGAGATTAGTCGCCTACCTTTGCCTTGAATAGGTCTGACTTGTCACTGTGTCTCCGATGGCAGACGTCCAACAACCTGGGAGGAAAAAGACAGAGAGACAGCAAATAATTACAGGTGGCATCAAGGGACATTAAACATGAAACAGATTGGACTTTAACAGTGTGAAGCAACAGAACAAAAGCTCTTTAAACCGGTGGGGGTTGACCCTACCTGACGTCCTCTCTGGACAGGACGTCCAGCAGCTTGGCCATGTCTCCCGGCCACTCACCGAGCTGCACAGAGAACTTACTGACCCGGTCGTCCAGCACCAGGGCTCGGTCAACACACTGCCTCACCAGCTCCAGCTCCATGTTAGCGCTGCTCACCACTACAGCGACCCTGCAGCACAAACACAGAGGCAGTCTTGTTTTATCTGTAGCCAAACGGATTAGCACTGCTGACATCGCTGTATTGCCAAAATGTCAGATTTTCAGGCCTTAGAAAATGTCTCAGCCCTCAGAATTAGATCTAAATTTAAAATTATACAAATGGTTTTTACATTGTTTAAGAAAATACAACTAAGGACAATTTTTGATACTCCAGTGAAGCTGAACGTCTGTCTCTCGTCTCTGACCTCTTTAAACAGATATGAGCCATAATATTAACAAGTGTGACCCACTTTTTGCCTCTCAGTTCAGGCAGTTGTCCGGCCAGGATAGCTCCCAGTCCCATGGCTCCCTCTGTGTCCACCGTGGAGCGTTCGAACTCCTGAAACCGCAGCATCGCCACCAGAGAGTCCTCCTCACTGTGAGGCCGAGGAGAAAGGAAGAAGCAGATTCAACCCTAATGATGGTTAGTTTAATAAATTACATCTGATATGAGATGATTTCAGTCCAAAATAATCAATAAAAAATGTAAAAAAAAAATCAGCAGTCAGTCCCTCAAAGGGCAAAATGTAAAGATGGATCATAGCAGTATTGTCTTTTAACTTTTAATTTAACAAATAGGCGTTTGAGAGGTGTTGAAGTGGCCTGATGAAGCCGTACCTGACAGTGATGACTTTATCTACTAGTTTCTTTGACAGCTGGAAGGTGTTGACACCAAGTGAACGCTCCATAAGATCTGAGTTCAACACATGTTCAGTTACTGCAGGAGAGAACTTAACAAGCCAGATGCAGATAATCATGATACTTATTCTGGTTAACATGGCAGCAACCAGGAGAGACTGATGACGTCGTGCTGATCTCACCTCCATAGAGTTTCTTATTGGGGTTGCTGTGCATGTCTTTGACTGGACTGTCTGTTTTCAGAGATTGTAGCAGCAGAGGGAAACCTTCTGGTTCAATTCCCTGTCGAGGGAACAAAGTCAGATCAGTTAGTTGTGTTTTCACTGTATTGCTACTCCTGTAAACAAGACTATTGGGTCCTACAGCCATGCTACCAGCACTGCGGGGCTGTACTTGACATGCCAGCATGTTAAAATTTGCTGATTTATACAAAACAACTGAGGCTGATGGGAATGTCATTTATTTCTTTTGGCTACAATTTGATCACAAATCAAAACATTGGAAAATCACTGACTGAAACTCCATCAGTGGAGGCGCTAGCTTGGCTAACAGTATTATTTTCCAATCTAGGATTCATGCCTTATTTGCAAGACTTAAAAATTATCAGCCTCCCTCATCTACATTTTCCCTTTTATGATAAATGATCATTTTAATTCAAAGCATTTTCTCTCACTCACGTAGTAAAGATATTTGGTAAACTCTACAGAAATGCAGCTCTCTGTAATTAGCCTACATGTGCTACATCTTCAATACCAGCACCAATAAATATTGGACCATCGTTTGATTACAGCAATAATCTGTGGGATGATTTGTAGTCCTAATCAGCCTCTGTGCTGCATTTCATAGAGATCAGTACTGGATCAAGCTTGGCAGTAAATTTGATTCATTGCTTTACTGTATGCAGAAATATTCCTTTCTGATTAAAAATAGAAGGAGAGGGCTGCTCTGCTCCCCCAGTGTAAATAGAGCTGAAGCTCTCAGAGTAACACTTATGGGCAGAGACTGGAACAAAGCGAAACACTTCAAATACATTTATCCTGTAGAGGAAATCCAGGCAGAATGAAAATACACCTGCATCAACATTGGAGAGATGTAGGTGGCAAATATGCAATCTCATCTCTGTAAAGAAGAAATGAGGGTGTGCGAGAAATGTGACCTCATTTTAAAACACAGCACCAGTGTGAGTGAGATAGAGGCGACAAAATCAGTTCATCCTATACATCACAAGCGTTGTAGTTGCTAACTGAACTGTGGTGTGTTTATAAAAAATCTGTTTTCTCTGCATCAACCTACTATGACAAGAATCTGTGGGTTGAGGTGTTTGATGGCTGCAGCAGTGCCGGCCAGGAGACCATACTGTCCAGCTGCAGGAACAACCACCGCATCCAGTTTGGGCACTTGTTCATAGATTTCCATGCCCACAGTGCCCAGTCCGGCCAGGTACGCTGCACTTTCATCTCTGGACATCGGAAAAAAAAGAAGAGAAGGAAAGGAGGGAGGAACAGATGAGGTTAAGGGCTGCAGAGCATAAGTTTTCCTTCCTTAAAACCTCTCCACTGTGAACAGACGTCAAATGAGAGAAGTAATTCACTCCTTTTTTCTTATGAAAATAATGGGAAATTGTCAGGAAAGTGATTTACCAACCTCCATTATAGTATTCAAAAGCAACCATAGTGTTACATAACCAGTGAAGTTCAGTGTGTGCTATAGCTGCATCTGCATAAAATGACTCTTAAGTGTGAGTTCACTCTCTTCATGATTTAAATCACATACTTTCGGCAGAAAAATGTTTTAAGTGAAGTGATGTAACCTTTGACGAAACAGTCTAAAGCTACTCTGAGGACTCTCATGCTCAATTCAATGCATTCAGGGGTTTTGCAGCTGAGGCGCTGACATGACTGAGTGATGAGTTCTCTCTTATTGTAACGCTGTTAAGGTGCATTTAAACTTCATACAAAGGGTCACACCACACCCAGTGTTTTGGTGTTACACTGAATCTATGGCAGCTGTGTGTGTCGGCTCCAGAGCTACACAGTGAACAGAAATAATGCTTCCTACGTGCAGCCTGGAGAAGGTCCATCAGTGTGGCTGTTTCTTAGCATGTGTACATGTTTTAAAATCTGTCATCCAATAACCTGCAGGAGGTGCAGGGCCACAGAACTTGTATTTGAGTGTATCATCTCCTCTCTGAGGCGCCGACACTAGGCAGTGACCACTATAAACTACTGCTGTGATAAGAGAATAACCATGTGTCACAGCCGATATTTCACCTGTCTAAACCTCTACTGATGATCTGACATTTTTCAAGTCACTTCTTTCAAATTATTCCCCTGTGTCTCAGGTGAAGAGTAAATTATAATAGATGTCAAGGTCAAGTTAAATGGGACTGACTCTTCCAAGTAGAGGTATCCATTCTCTTTGGCAAGATGGCGGGCGTGGTTCTGGGAATCGTGGCCGGTGCTGCCGTAGGAGATGACCATGCCGCCGTAGTCCCTGTAGATCCTCAGGCGAGGTGAGGAGCAGCATGATGGCATGATGACGAACATCGGGATCTTCAGCTCCACCGCATGGTGTGCCACGGCCATGGAGAAGTTACAGTCAGTGGCCACGATCACACCCTTCCTCTGCTGCTCCTGGAGGGACCGAAACACATGATTGATAAATATACACGGATCTTTAAAACTAGATATTTACAAGTGTCAACCCACCGTGACATCACCCATTGGTTTGTGAACCAATGTCTTAAAGCCTCCAGTTTGTAATTTGGCTGTGAGACAATGAACTCATTAGTAAAACGTTTCCTGAAGTAATAATTAACATGAGAAATAGGGCAATTATCCCATAGAGTTCAATACAATCTGACTTCATTTTACATCGAGTGTAGTGTTTACATAGAAAACAAACAAGTCAGTTAAAGTAAACTGAGAACGATCTCCAGTGCATTTTGTGTCTTATGACTTCAAAGTGGAAAAAATACAGAGTGCATCACGTTTACAGTGTAAAACAAACAGGAATTAAATGGAACACAATACATTTTCAACGCAAGTTCCTTTAACGTAATCATGAAGTGTTTCCGCACAACAACACCATCAATAACAATAATAACTAATAACATTTTCAACTAACAATAACATCATTTGTAAACAATGTGTTAGGATAACCTTTGTCAGTGATAGTGTTTCTAAGATATTTTCCCATAATCCCTGATGCTTCTGTCACAAAGAGGATCTTTACAAGGCTTCACTGAAGAGGATAAACAGGCTGTGTAGTAATTTCTCCATCGGTGTCATTGATTCATCACTTTGTTCCCTCAACAGGAAGTCAAACTAACATAAACGAATGTTAGTAAACGAAAAGAACTTATGACAAATATAAAAACAGATCATTTCCAATTCACACTGTGGACAATGTTTGAAATCATTTCAGTTTTCACACTTACTCACAGACATGTGACACTTATGCAAATTGCCACATTTCCAAACCGTCGTCTTGCACTTACACTACTTTTCTCACTATAGTGCAGCAGTGGTCAGTTAATATATGAGTCTGCACAGAGTAGATCACACAGGCTGTGACCTGACTGAGGGGATCATCCTCTCTCTCTCTCTCTCGTTTTACCTGTGTGAGGGAGGTGAGCAGGTACAACACTCCTCTCTCCTTCACTGAGCCTGTGTAGTGCAGGTGCTCCTTCTTCAGGTAGATCTCCATCCCATACTGTTTGGACAGTCTGGAGTACTGCACACACAAGGAGACAGAGGTCAAAGCCATGAATTCAGTACATTACACTAAGTAAGTCAAGTGAGTAAAGCAAACGTATGATAATATATGAATTTCAGCTTGAATGTCTACAAAATGTGTTTGAGATAAATTTAAATGTACTCAGAGAATTTATATAAAACATAACCATAACAAATAAAAATAGAATACTAAGTTGTATTTATAGATTTGAAGAAATAAAAAAAGGAATATTTTTCATTCAGGTTGAGGCCACATTTGTAAACTGAGAACAAATTATATATTTTAAATGTATAAATATGACCTATTATTATATAATAGAGGGACCCTGTCTATATATGTATTGTAATGGTCATTTTTTCCATTTCTTGTTTTTCTGAAGTTTAAGACACTGAGACATGCCGTGAATTGTTGTTATATAAAAATCAAGTCAAACCTTTTGACTCGATCATGCCATTGACTGTAGCTTGCCACCAGATGTTGCGTGTATTGTTTGTGTCATTTGCGTTAAATTTGCCTTGGAAAACATCAGTGATGTAAATAAAATCATTAGTCGTCCTCTCTCTGGTGCCGTGTGTTCTCCAAACAGAGGCCACAGATCATCCGTCTCATCACTGCACATCATGACGTCATGCTAAGCTAGCGTACCGTGCAGGGGGTCTTCTGTATCCCTGACTGGATCCTGAAGGCTGCTGCGCTGATGTCCTCGAAGCGGAGGTACTGGGCCTGAGGTCTGGGGATAATCCTGAACTCGCTGACTCTTCTAGTCTTCGGGGGGTCCATGAGCATTATCTCAGGACCCCCCACCACCTTGGTGTCGTAGACCTTCACATCCCCATTGAGAAGTTCCTCTTCACCAAAGTCCTTCAGTCGCTCTGGTTCAATGAGGGTGGGTCTGCGGCCTGCAGTGCCATTACTGACAGGGCCACATTTGTAAGAGGCTCCAGGTTGACAGGGGCCCAGGCGCAACTCCTCTCTGGGTAGGAAAAACAGAGACATGGTTTATTTTTTTTTAAAGTTATCCTGCATTTGAAAAACCTGACCAATGATTTTGCTAAATGAAGAAACAGAAGTAAACTGAGTTATTTATATGTAAATCATATTTTTACAAACTTTAAATCTTTAAAACTTCATTCTCACAGTGAGATGTAAGAGCTCCATGAAGCATCAAATCTTGATGCTTTTCATTTATCAATAATCCACTTCTATGAACATCAGGTGCAGTTTTATTTTCCTCAACCTCGTTATTGTTGTTAACTAATTCAGTACAATGGGAAAGCATGAATACTTTCTGATATATTCTATATTCTCTGGGATTTGATGTTCATTTTACAAGCAAACAAAATAAATATTTAGCAAACGTGACAGATTTAACAGATTAATGGAAGGAATGGAAACCAGTGGCTGAAATGTAAACTGTATGTGCACTGTAGTGAATCATAGTAGTGAGAGATAGTGAGAGTAAGATAAAAATACTGTAACACCTAGTTTTCTCTAGTTCTATACATAATTATGTGCATTTCAATATAAAACATCACTATTAATAACATTTACAGGGAGAGAAAAATCTAACTACAAACAGCCCCGAGGAAGGATATAGTGAAGGAGGTAGAGGAGACCAAACAAGGGGGTAAATGGTCAATTGATAAATAAGCTTCAATTCTACATGAACCAGAATGTAATTAGTTGTAATAATTTGTTAAACTCCTTATGAGCTTTTGATAAAAACCAACCTGTATTGTCAATTCTTCAATACACAAATTTCAAACCCAACACACAAACAGTTTTTTGAGTAGTGTCAGTTTTAATTCACTATATTCAATTTATATACTGAAGTTACAATTCAGACATCACCACTGAAGCCACCAGGCTCATATTAAGTTAAACTGACCTCACCTGCCATGAGGGAACATGACTGTGCCCCCCCACCATACACACACAATCCTTCATAGAAGATGAATTGATTCACCTTTCACGTCAACCCCACTTCCTCTCACTATGACAGATTATATCTATAAGTCAATTTATGATTCATTGGGTCGTTCAGCTCTTCTTTTTAGGAGACACGGAGGCAATTAAAGTGGCAATTTAAGCCCAAAGGTTGGACGGGCTGATTAATAACAATAAATGGTCATTGTATATAATATAAGCACTATAGTTAATCTAAAATGTTACATTTCTTCCTAAACCTACCGACTCGACTTTCATTTATCTGATGACTGTGCACAAAACTGGATTAAACATCAGAGTTGTTTTTGGTTGTTTCCCTAACCACACCATTAATCAGAGGCCCTCTACGCAGTAGAAATATAATAATAGGATTACACCTATTGGAGATTAACCCTGTGACTTAACCACTAAAGCAGATCTGAAATGGTTAACAGCTAAGTTTGAAACTTTGAATAAGGTTGTGCAGCGGAGCCAGGACAGTTGTGTATAAGTAAAAACGCTGCAGGAAGTAGGCTTGCTGCATCACGATAATTCAGATATATCTGATTAATTTAACTAAAAAGAGTAAAATAAAAAACAATCCAGTGATGAAAGTAGTTTCATAAGGCCACAGTGCTAAAATAACATCAAAAGGCCACCAGGTGGAGCAACTTTCCCAAACAACTTCTGAATTTTTGGCAGAGCAGCAAGCACTGTGCACAGAACATCCCAGTATATTTATATCACAATCATCTGCCATAAACAATACCTTGACCTTTCACCTAATCTCCTGGGTCCATTACTGCCCTCTGCCCCACTTATCAGTCTGTTATTCAGCTACAGAGTGTGTCCTTAACACAACTGTGAATAGACAGATCCTAAGGCTGCACCTGTGATTAAGGTGCTTTGGTTCAAAAGCAGAGTTCAAAAACAACATCAAAGGGGGGGGAAAGAGCAACACGACAGCCAGTTTGAAGTCTCAAAAAGCTTCCTCAAAAGAGGGGATGAAGAGCTGAAAAGGTAAAAATAGGTTCTTTTAATTTAAAATGGTACAAAAAAACGACAAGTAAGGACAAAGTAAAAAGTGAAGAAGACATTTCAGCCCACCAGGCTTTCATCATTGCACTATCTCAGCTTCTTAATGTCCTTTTAAAGACTAAATGCCCTGACTCGCTGCTGTACCGTTTCCTTTTCCGACTGCCACATATGGGAAAAGAAAATGTCTCTTAGCACTTGGTGACCCCAATTGTTGATGTTGCATTGCTGAAATTGCAATTCTGCACCTTTCTTTCAATAGTGTTCGACAACTGTCTTGTATTCTTTGGGTTTGGATACAATGAACAAAGACCTTTTGTGATTGAAGACATCTGTCCAAAACAGTTTTTTACATTATCCATCCCCAATCATGCGTAAGAAACACAGAGAAAGTACTTGCAACCCCAAGGAGTGAAGTGTGGCACCAAAAATTACCTCTTCAATCCAATGGTAACATTTGATTTCTCTGGGTCTTTCTTGAAATCTGTCATAATTGGGAGGAAAATGAAGTAGAGGACCAAGCGAAGGAGCAAGTCTACAAGAGCATGGAAGGTAGGGATAAGCCTTCTTCCACAAGAAGTTGGAGCCAAGGAAAAGGAGGAAGAGGTTGAAGGTGGGGAGATGGAAGAGGGGACGTGCATTCCTGCAGGGGATGTAGATGGAGCAAGAGAGGTTTGAGGGTAAACCAGCTGAGAAGGATGATTAGCAGAAGGAAGTTTGTAGACCCTAGATTTGGGGATGGCAGCAGCCAAACATGGATTCGCAGGACAAATGGTTGGGTTGGTTGATTTCCTTTCATGGTTAAGGTTAGGGGGAGGTGGCTGAGGAAGAGAATGAAGATTTGAGGGTGTGTTTGCGAGGGTCGGCTGCAGACAAGGTGGATGTGGCGGAGAAATCAGAGTAGCTGAAGACACAGGCACTGACACTGTGGAGGTCGAACCTACCTCCGAACTCCGGGTAGAGAGTAAATCTGTCACTATGGGATTGATCTGGGGAGGGGGTAGGTCTGGGAGATCCAGGGGGCTACATGTTGTAATTTCCCACCTCTGCCAGAAGGGGTCATTCTCCTCGCTGTCTTTAAGTGCAGGCCTAGGTGAGTACAAACGCTCAAGTCGCTCACTCAAGTAGCTCGAGTAGAATAACTGGGCAGCAAAGTTCATCCTGGTCGAAGCACTGTCCTCCTACAGTCCCACAAGTCTCTGAATCCCTCTCCTGCTCCAGCTGGTGTGGTGTGTCCGAGGGATAACAGGACACTGACTGGTGTTGCTCCCACGGTATAACGTCCCCTGACCTAGCTCCCTCCCTCTTTCCCTGCCCATGGGCTATTTAAGAAGGGATTACTCAGGGACACATGCACCGTGGCTGTGGAGCGTCTCTCCAGTGGCCTGGCCCCTCCCAGTGCTCTATTCCTGGGCCTAGACCAGGATTACTTCCCGTTTCTGTGACGTAGTGCTAATCAGACTGTCTAAGGAGATAGATGCAGACTTAGTGTTTATCTAGGGAGCAGTGATCTGGAGGCTCAACCACACAGAAGATACGACGATGGATGGAGGATCAGAAATGAAGTGTTGTGGGGTGAGGGGCAGGTTTGCGCCCAGAGCATGTCCAGATCTGATTTCTGTGCTGCAGAAATCTGTGAAAAATGATTTTTATCTTTATTTTTCATATATTGAACCAAGATGTATTGTACTTTACCTCTAAGACCTGCCTGTGAAATAAATATTGGTGACGAGTTAAAGGTAAACCTTAAATAAATGAAAAAATTATAACAATTGCAGATGCTTCCACACAGATGCCCTGCATGGTGCAATTAATCAGATAACATCCAGTCATGCTCTGTGGCATGTATAGAAATGCTGAGCAGGCCCAGTTGATTCTGATTTTGTATCAAGAGGACAAGAAGAAAAGATGAGGCATAATTGTTGGGGCACAGATGGCAGAAGCTTCAGTCGCAAAGACTGCTCAGCTGGTTGGTGTATTAATAGGAACAGTAACTAAAGTGAAATGCACATTTCCATCCATGGGAAAGACATCAGTAAATAGGGTCAGAAATTGTCCTGTGATGAAACTTGAAACGTCTCTTCCATGATGGATACTCCCAATACCCCAATATGCCAACCATAAGGCAGAACTGGTCAATGGCAATGAGACCAGATCTCAACCCACACCTCTGTGGCAGATTTTGGACGATCACCATTAAAACAACAAATGAGAAAATGTCTTTTCCACAGACTTGGAGGTAAGTGGTGGCCCAACACTTTACTAAGACACTTTGGTTTATCCTTCAGTTTGTCACCCATCTCTAAATGGACAGCAATAGTAGATGATTTCATCCTCATCTGTTGAGATATCAGCGTTTGCATATGTAAGAATCTAAAGTAAAGGCTTCCCTAGATAAATCTTAACAACACAAATTAACTGTACAGGCTTCCTGAACAGAGACAGGTTGCCAGCCAGACAGATAAAAGAGACTTCAGGGAAAGTGGAGAAGAGGTAAATTGGCTGTCACTAGCATTCGACAGGTAGTCAATATCCCATTGAGCTCTGATTGGATGTCCAACCTGCTTCCCTCAAATCTGAGCTGAGGAACGAACGACGTTCACTGGACAAGCTTCATCGAGGTAATGAGTGCGCCCCAAGTCAGATCACTACATGAATGTGGGTTTATAATCAGAGATAATCCATTTAGCAGACATGACTCAAACAGTATTTGCAGGTAAATCTGAGTAGTGAATGGAGTGTAAGATGGGTGGAGTAACTCCCTCAGCACAGCGCAGACAGTGTCA
Source organism: Rachycentron canadum (assembly GCA_038496675.1). Classification (NCBI taxonomy): domain Eukaryota; kingdom Metazoa; phylum Chordata; class Actinopteri; order Carangiformes; family Rachycentridae; genus Rachycentron; species Rachycentron canadum. Next base: position 3,620,283 of record CM076659.1, on the reverse strand, counting down.
GGTAAAGGGTCAGACCCACAAAAAGAAACCAAAAGTTTTCCTGTGACTGTCTCAAATATTTAATAGTGATTGTGTTGTGTCGTTGACGGTATCTGCTGGTACTCCTCTACCCAGACCTGCCGCAGCAGAGCTTACTGACAGCCTATAAGCTTATTCTAAATCTGAGTTTGGAGCTTGAACTTCTTTCTCTCCTATTTCTATCTTTTTTTGTAAACAATCAAGTGCAACACTGTATGAATGTCATCCAGAAGATCAGCACAATTATCACATCTTTCCCAGGCTCTACAATAAACAGCTTTTTCATTCTCCCTTCAGGTGACTCCATTTGATTCCCAATGAGGTCCAAATACACATCTTACTTCATGTTCTGATCAAGCATTAACTGACCCTAACAATGGTCATTTATTATAATCAGAGTTTAGGCAGCATCAAATAATCAGACAACTGGATAAAAGGAACTTTACAAGCAGATTATAGTTCCTGTATGATTTCAATTACAACTTTCTTTGTTTAGACAAGTGAGGAAAGTTAGTCCGACTGGTGATGTTTTGATTTATTTTAATAAAGTAAATGTTCTTGTGAAATGGGGCATTTTAACTGACTGATAAGGATTTTAGTTATAAATGTGGAGACCGTGGGGGGGAAAAAAAGTAAATCCAACACAAGTAGGCGTCATTTAGTGACTAAGCTGAAAACTCGTTCTTCTGATTCTGTAAGTACAACAATAGGATTAGGACACAGTCAAGGGAAACCAAAGGTCAACTGAGTTAAGAAGAGAGGGTGGAGGTTTGTTTCTTTTGATGTAGTAACAGACTTCACCCACACACACATTACCCAAATTAGATTTAGCTCCTTAAAAAGGGGCAGGAAGCCAGCGTAGGCCAGGCAGTGGACAGGTACAGAGAGCTGAGCTCACATCCTGCCAACAAGATTTAACAAGGTCCATGTTCAGGTGAAATTAACTGGTAGAGTGGATGATATGAAGGAGGCCAGGAGTGAGGGCCTACTTCTCTACCGCAATTCCTCTGAGGACATTTGGTCATTGTAAACTACAGTGAAGAAAACCAACAGACATATAGACAGCAGAGTGAGGAGTGGATAGAAATAGATGGTGAGAAGGTGACCCTGCCTCCAGCAGTCACACCACAGATCAGCGTGACGCCGGCTGACTGGATCCCATGATCCTCTGGCTCTGTGCTGGTGTAGATGTTCTGTACCTCAGCGTGTGTCTGTTGGCCGGACTTCAACTAACATTCAATACCTGAGTGAACTTTGACACTAATTAATAAACTAACTAATTTGACATTAATAAATAGCTTTTTGTAGTTCTCTCATCTCATGGGAGTCTATTTCTCAGACTGATTTACATGATATTGACATTTGTCTGACACATTAATTCTACATTTGTTAAAAGCATAAATAACAAAGTTTAATGTACTAGCTATTCCATGGACTAAATCTGAGAATAAATGCATGTTGTATAAATCATGAATCCCCATTTTATTATTTCCATCATTGGCTTTCAATGTAGCATAATGGTGACCTGAGCCTATCTTTACTAATATTACTATTCTCTTTTTATTATTGCTCTTCGTGCCCATGAACTATTTCAATATATTTTTAATTCTGTTATTAACATTCAAATGAAAATGAAAAAAAGGCCATTTTTCTAACTCAGCAATATACTATAATAAACTATATTTTATATTTACATAAATAATTCCTAATATACATGTCAGAGTAAAATCTTCCTTGCGAGATAATCCACTGAGGAAAACAAGTTCATTTTCCTATTAAATATCACAAATGTGAAAATAGAGTTAAATCCTCTGAATGTGTCAAATAAGAAAAAAATCTTTTTGCTTGTATGAGGTTTAGCGAATCAATTCTATTCTGACAATACGAAATTATTACTCTTTTAAATGCGTCACTTCAAATGGGTTTTTAATCTTTTTTTTTTTTTTTGCTTTGTCTAAGAGGATAAATAAATTTCCACTGACTTAAGTTAAACTTTAGTATAACTCAGATAATTAGGTTGTTTGTGTGTGAAGATATAGAGAGTGACTCTTGTTTATCCACCTGTCTTCTCTCCTTTCTTCGTTGATCCCTTCTTCACTTTTCCTCCAGTTTTGGTTTCTGCTGCTTAACCTGTAGATCTGCTTAAGAGACCAGGCAAGTGAGCAAAGCACGAGGCTGAAGACAGTCTTGCTTAACGAAGATGACCATGTTTGCTACGTAATAGTCTTGGCTTTACCTGACCATACTTGTGTGTGTGTGTGTGTGTGTGTTTGTGTGTGTGTGTGAGTCACTCAGACATAGAGGGAGTAGTAAGGGTATAACAGGAACCAATCAATGCGATTATAAAGGCCATTCTCTGCAGCTGAATTGATTTTGATTTGTCAGACTTCCTGCTGAACGGAAACAGTGACTGATTTTCCCAGAAAAAGCTTGGCAGCCCCCACCACTGTTTATTATTCTCATAATTTAATGAAAAATGCTGTTTAAATAATGAAACAGAAACAAATGAGAGCTTGCCTGAATCAATCTAACATCTAAAAAAAAATCCTAATCAGTTTTTTTTTATCAACTTAAATCAGAGAAGGAAAATGCCAGCAACCACAACACATAAGTTGCAGCACATTAAGTAAGTCCAGAGTTCCCCTCTCTGGCTGCTCTGAGATTCGAGTCCCCTCCCCAGTACATCCCTCCCGCCCCTTCCCAGATACTGAGCGTTTTGTTCTGCATCTAATGTTTTCATTAGGAAACTGGGCGCAACCACGTCAAGGAGGAAAGGATTAGAGAGCAAGAGAGTGAACACTGGGACAGGAGGAGATCTGAGGAGGAGAGGAAACCATTTGGTTTTTCAGGCTGGTTCCGAATTAGAGGCGATTTGAGGGGAACTCTTACCCGCTGTTTGTTTTTCTTTTCTCTCACACACTCTTTACTCTTCGCCACCAGCTGCTCACCTCCTCACAATGATCCGCCCCCCTACCTCCTCGTTCGGACTCCTCCTCCTCCTGATTGGCTATGCTGCAGCAGGTAAGAGATATATGGGTGGGGGTCTGGAGAGGGGAGGGGTAGAAGGGTTACAGGTCAAGACAGGAAGGGCCAGAGGACACACTGCAGGTAGTGTTTGGTGTGTTGATTAATAGAACAGATGATTTGTCAATCAGCATGTATTCCATACATTTGGTCTTGGTTGTATGGTACAATTTGTGTGTATAGGTGAGGTTTGGATGCAGCTGAACTGACATCATGGCTGCACACACACACACACATACATTCACACACACACATACATGTGGTTTTGTGTGCATTCAGAGTTTTGCCAGCACATCTGTTACTAATTTAACTGCAGCTCTGGCGTCACATAATCTAATATACTGTGAGCAGAGTTTCAAACAATCACTATTCTCTTCATCTATCATGTTCATCTGCCCGCCTCTGAGCAGTGTTTGTAGTTTTATTTACCAGCGTTACTATAATCCAGTGGAAATTCACAGAAATGTGGGCCAGTCCTCCAGAGCCAGGTCTGTGAGTGACGGCCTCGAGTGTGAATTACACTGACTTCATACTGCAAGAATGGCCAACTGCAGGAAGCATACACACACCATCACATACTTACCATCACACCAAGCATTTTGCCTCATTTCACTTTATGTCCACCAGTTCGAGTTTGAACAAAAAATAAATTAAAAAAAAAATTACTTAGATAAAATAGTTTTTTTCACAATGATAATTTGGGGGGGGCAACATTTTCTCTGGGGCAAAAGGGAACTTGGTACAGTGACAGTGCAGTCACATGTATAAGTTAACAGTCTTTACAGTATTTCCTTTGCGTAATTACAACAACAATAATTACAATAGATGCAGTGGAATAATAAGTACAATATTTCCCTCTGAAATGTACGCATGTATGAAATAGCATTAAATGGAAAAACTTGTGTAAAGTAAAAGTACCTCAAAACTGTCCTTACAGTACAGTACTTAAGATAAATATGTTTAATTACTTTTCACAACTGCTAATACAAATTACTTCTCTTGCATTTTAATATTATTCAATTACCCAAACAGGTAAAACTCCTGAATTCCTGTGTGTAAACAAAGGGGCTGTTTATTCCAAATTCTAATATCAAAAAAAGCAAAATACTAATTAAACCAACACAAAATGAAAAAATAAACTCCATATTAATGTCTAAATGTATATTTATGAAAATGAATCCTCTATTGTCTCACTCATGACTGAACAACAGTAAAATTGGATAACACATATATTCTATTTACATTTAAATAATAAATTTAAAATTAAATTAAATGTAAAAAAAATAATAAAATTATCAAATTAATTTTATATTGGTTTAAAAAAAGCCAACACCGGAAATGGTGGGGTATCAGTTAGCTAAAACTAGCTAGCTCCATTTAGCTAACACTAGCTAAAACTGTAACTAACGGCAAAAGCTCGAAAGTGGCTAACGTTAGCATAATGAAAGATTAACGTCCATCCGCAGATACTCGTCACGGTCTAATTCAGACTCTCTGAAGGTGAGAAATTAAGTGTATTAAATAAAGATAAATGTTTAATTTCTGGTAAAACTTTACCTTCGGGTCTCAATTAGCTTGAGAGACGTTGACGTCGCGTGAAATGGTACGGTCCACTTTAGGGGTGTCTACCTTCTTATATTGTCTTCCCCGCATTAATATGGAATAAATATTGCAATATTTACAATTTAGATAGTAAGGATATTGATATTTCAATCCTCCAAACTGTTGCTTTTACCTCTTTTGGGTTGGTCCAGGTCTTAATCAGTGGGTCAGACTTCTTCCACCTCCCCCGAATGGGAGTAAAAACACAAACGTAAAACATTTAATTTTGCCAAGAAATTTAAAGTCTGTTTGCTGTTATTGGAAACTGCAGCTATAAAAACCCAGAAAACAGTTTTAAATGTTTCAAAATGTGAATTCTTTGTTTGTAAATGGGGCAAAAGAAATTGGATTGGAGATGAAAACCTCAGATGTGGAGGCTGAAATGCTAAAAGTAGCTGATAACGTTAAATCACTGTGAGCATAAAATGAAATTACAGCATTTGAACTTTATGTTAAAGTGAAGCCCTGAAGCTGAAACTGAAGTATTTCACCTTGTGTGCAGTTTTTTTTTTTGACTATATATGGAGTCAGGGAGGGACAGTGCACTACACACACCTTATTCTTTGTCGTTTGTAAACTACACCTTCGTGTTTTCTGTTGGTATTTGTCAGGTTTGTGCACTAACTCCTCAGTTTTGCACTCGACCGAGCTCCCTCGCTCCGTGTCAGTACAAACCCCAAGAAAAAAAAACAACAAGAAAAAAGAAAACTGCATGCACACAACACACCTACACACACACACACACACACCTACACACACACACACACAGTGCTTCACCTTTGTGTTTGGGTGAGATCATTGTATCTATGTTTGCTTTTTCTGTGGTGTGTGTTTCCTTGGAGTGTGTGTATCGGGGGGGTAGTTGAGGGGTCACTGTGTTTTCCCCACCTCCTGGAACAGCTCTGACAGGAGGGGGGAAAAGTTTTCATATAGCCAACACAAACAGGACCAAATGCCTTCTCGCTGTTTGGAAACAAACTGCTGACATTTTAGCATCTCAGCCACATTAATGGCATCTGTAGTTTGTTGCACACACTTCTCTCTTTTCAGAGCAGCTCTGCCAGACGTAACCCTCTGTTGCATGTTTCCCCCTCCTAAAGAGCAGGATGTGCTGTGTACACATGCTGATCACACAAACACACACTGACACTTCTATGGAGGCACAGCTGTGGTTTTCGAGGAGGGGGGGGGTGTTTTTTTTTTTTTTGCTGATCTGGAAACCAGCAGCACATTCTGCTACAACTGAGGATTGTGGTTGTTTTGAAGAAGAAACCACCATCTGATTCTACCTCCAGATCCATGTGCAGGAAATATCCAGGTCTCTACCACAATTCAAGTCTGCGCCCGAGTGATTTCAGCCAAACCTTCATCACTGAGGACTCACCCAGGGCAGACATCTGCCCCATCTGCTCAGTGAGAAAATCTGATACCTTTCTGTATCTGTCGCTCTTTCTTGGCCTGTATCCTGCTTGTACTGAACCTGGCGCCCCTCCCGCCGGCGTAATGGAGCTTGTAAAATGTTTCCATGGGATATGGTTGTAAAATCGAGGCAACCTGATGCTGCGGCACGGCTGTACATGTGAAGACAGTGTGCAGAATTTGCAAAAAAAAGATTTGGGAATCATCTCTGCCTTTATTGCTCAATGAACAAAACACTTGAGGGGTCTGAGGTGGACTAAAGTGCTTGTTAAGGTGGATAATCGTTTAGATTTGAAAAGCAAACAATTTGTATAGTTGATGTGACTGTGGTGAAGTTCACAGCTGAAAACCTGAACAAAGCAGCAGTCTGTGTTTATTTGACGGCAGACTGAATGCCTGGTGGTTTTGTTCTAAAATTAATATTTCCATAAGCCCATGTGAAGCTCCAGAGAGGACAGACTGAGTAATCCAGAGGTGTGAGATGGTCGGAAAAGGTTCAGACTGAAAGCTGAAACGTTGTGCTCGAACAAGGGTTCAACCCGATTAGCTGTCAGTCAAATAAAATGAGGCTTTTAACCTGAAGAAAGCAGAGGAAATGCAGTTTTTAGGTTTTCACAGATGGGAAGAGGTTTTACCAAACCCACTGGGTGCAGGGTATTTAATATGGTCCAGGTTAGTACTCAAAAAAACAGGCAGGCAAGAAGGCAGACGTGCCATGTTGCCATGTTGGAGGAACCATATTTGGAGGAGAAGGTGGAGCTGACCTGCACATTATGGAAATAATGGTGTTGCAAACTCATCCCATCCTAAAAAAAAGGACCCAGGGTTTCAGAAGATTTATCTGGGGCCATTAGTGATCCTTGTCCACTGCCTCGTATGAGCCTGATGTTGAGCTGACCTTGTTTATATCATCACTGATACTGAGGCTTTTCACGCAGGTAAAAAAAAAACAACAACAAGGAAAACACACAATGGAAAGAAGTGCAAATCCACAATGAGAGAGAAACAACACAATAAAACAGAAAATGGAAATAAAAACAAGCTGGTTATAGATAAAAACTTGATGATGGGACCTGTTGAAGTTTTTTTTTTTTTCTGTAGAAAATGTGAAATCACATCCTTGTTTGGTCACAGCAGCCACAGCAAACCAACACTACCCGAGCATCATTAAAGTTCAACAACAACACATGCTGCTGGGCCTTAGCTGTCCATAAACACTCCAAAGGTTTCATCTGAATAACAGCGACAGCACCGGCGCCAGCCTTCAGGAGATGAATGACAAGTTCGCCCATTTGTAAAGTCCAGATGCTGTGAATGGGAGCTCGGCCTGCAGCCACTCAGAAGGTGTCGAGAGAATGAAGACGTCGCCTGAAAAATGTGTCGCTTCAAAGAGAGACAGATAATTGGAAACATCACTGTGAAGGGAGGGGGGACGGCTCGATCGATGCATGCGGCCCCTCCACATACAGAGGACTGATCTCACTCTCGTTAGACTCGAGATTCATTTCACAGCACTGAGATGTTTATTTTATTATTTAGGTTTTATTTCTCACATTTTTCTTGTATTGTGGCACCAAAGGTTTTACTTCAAGCTAGTTTTTAATTAGCTCTATGTGGACACTTAAACTGTAGAGGGGCCCGTGCTTTTTCCATCATGGCCCTCTGGTACTACCTGTCTGAGGAGATGAGGCAGAATCAGTAACTCCTTCTTCTTCTTCTTCTTCTTCTTAAAACTAACCTTTATAGACTTGTCTTTATGTCTTGTCATCTTTTTATTTTATTATTATTTGTTTTTACCCTTTTAACTTTTTACTTTGTGATCCTTTTATTTTTCATAGTGATTTATTTTAGTGGTTTATTGTTTTATTACATATACATATTTTTTGATTGTCTCAGTATAAACCTTTTATTACGTCTTCTTCTGTGTATGTGCATGTGTAGTATCAGCTACTGTAGACAATAGAAAACATGCTGGTATATTTCCTCCGTCTGTAAATCTACCACCTTTATGTCCTGCTTTGCTGCTGGCCCGAATCTGGCCCATATACAGCATGACTGTCAGATGTTACTTCCACATCATTCTGGCAGAAAATCTTCTGGCTGTCAGTCAACACTTCAGGATAAAAGCCAGAATCTGAGCAGAGGTGGAAATACATGGGCCGGACTTGGACCAGAGACTGAAGCGTATGTTGGGCCAGGGGGCTCCTGTTCATAAAGTGGCAGCTTCTGGAGGAACCTTTTTAGAAAAACCCTAGTTCCTAAAAAGCTTCTTTTAAGAATCCTGGACTTCCAGGTTTTCTTGCTTGATGTTTTCTATTTTCCATATTTGGTTGGATATTTTAGTATCTTCTGTGTTATACTGTATATTATACTGTATCCTGTACATCCACTCTTATGTATCGTCCGTTCTGTTTCCAGGTCCGGAGCCTGACTTGCAGCCTCAAGAGGTGCATTCAAGTGCCTGTCAGGAGCACACAAACCTTCACAGCCGCCTGGACGTAGTGGAAAAGGTGCAGTTTCAATACCAACCTCACATCCAACCCTCGGTGGTTTGACGCCACCGGGATTCTGGATGTTTTCTGCTCCTGGTTTCAAGTTCACATTAAATGTCGGCTGTCGACTAAAAAAATCCGTAGCATTTCCTTTAAAGCAGGAGATGTGAGATGTGAGCTGTTGTGTCTCAACACCACCTCCGGCATCACTCCATGATTTCTTTTTCCAAAACACTGATGAGTTACAGTCTCCACATTCACCACATTTGACAAAGCCCAGACTCACTGTGACCTCGCGAGCTGTTTTGGGCAACTGTAATATTCATATGAATAAGTGATTGTATTATTCATGAGCGATGATTCTATTATTCATTCTACAACCTATTCATGTATAATTCATATGTCAGCCACACAAATACGTCTGTGTTTCCTGCAGAAGGTGGAGGAGACGGTCGAGAAGTTGGAGGTCGAGCTTGCTTCTGTTCTGGATGCCATCGAAGCCCAGAAGTGGCACCCCCTGTTGGACAATACAGGAAAGACAGCCGTGGACATCCTGGAGGACCCGGAGCAGAGGGGCCCAGTCCTGAACTAACCAGACATCCATGAAGGGAGAGAGGGGACCAGGGGAGGGTCCCTCGTGTTTGGACTTTGAAGGATGAAACGTTTCTATGACTAGAGCGTTTTTGTTTTTTTTTAGAAATTGTGTAGCAACATGTGTCAGTGTATCAAAATGAAGTTTTTATCCGAAACGAGGAGGCAGCTCTTTGCACAAAGCCGAGTCTGTCTGCTTTATTTATCCATACTAATCCTGTGACAGCCTCGTCTCTTCTCAAGCCTCAGATTCAGCCCCAGATTCTAACCCCCTGCAGTCAATAGTGGCACAGCTCATGTTTACAGTGTCATTCAAAGAGATTAATTCACTTTGGACATCACTGCTCAGTCAAGTCCCACTGCTGCTCTCCGTCGCCCTCTACTGCACATCGATCAACTGATGTGTCCGAGTTGAAATGACACAGACGCAGATGTAAAATTACTGGAAGGAGTTTTATTTCTTTATCAAAGCAGTTAAAGCAGCATGTTTTAAACACACAGAGCAGTTTCAGTTGGTACAGTTACAAGGCTTTCACTGATTCCCTGCGAAAAATCCCACAGCACAAGAACATTATGCAAAATAGGTTCACGAGGAGGAAAAGTGGCGTAAATCAATTCATCTTCTTCTCGGTTTGTTTTTTTTTTTTTCCAACAGGGCACCGTTTCTCAAACTGTATCCACAGAAGTAAGACATCTACAGCATCATCATCATCATCAGTCAGGAAATGCTTGAATAGGAGACATGCTGTTGCTGGTCAAACACTAGAATAACGCCTTTTTTTTTTTAAAAAACACCTAACAGCATCCAGAACATTAACACACAAAGAAACATATTGGGGAGGGTTTGCAAGCACAGTCCAATCAGGAATGATCACTGATATCAAGGAACAAAATGCCAAAACTGCAGATTAGTATTGTAATTTAGGGAAAAGCTACACTTAAATTAAATCAAGTTTTTATCCATTTACAAATGATTAACATATAATTACACATCCACTTCAAGCCTATGTTGATTCTGATGTGTAGTCTCTTCTTAATGAGTCTTAGAAATAAGCTGAGCTTTCTTTTCCACAAATGGAGACATTCAGTGTTTTAATAATGCAGCAAATTCTGTGATGGGGTGAAGTGAAAACCTGCCCCACTTCCAATTTCTTCTTCCTTTGCTGCACAGACAATAACGCAACACTTTAACCCAAAACAGAGCATCACACACAGCGGCTGACCTCATTCCACTCATACAGTGAGGGTACGAGCCCGTATACTTGAACAGAGCATTAAGACAACCTACAAGATGCCAAAAGCTACTGCATATCATCTAAAAATATCATGCCGTCCATATAACACTGCAGATTATAGGATTTTGTACAGTTCACAAAACTCACTGTTCAGAAACAGCCACGCATGTCTTGATTTGGACTGCGTCAATAATCAGGTGAGTATCGAGGTATGCTATTACCAAAAGCTTGTGCATGCACAAATCAGCCGGCAAAGGCTCAAGCTCAAGGCTTTGGCAAAAAACAGGCTTATACTGTAAAGGTTCATGCAAAAGAAGCGCAGGGCTTGATACTATTAAATTCATCGTATATTTTGGCGAACCTGGAAGATGCCACTTTATATCCTTTTAAAGAAGCTTCTTAATCTAATGAGAGTGGTTGAAGAAATAGTTCTACATTTTGGGAAGCACGTTCATCTGCTTTGTTTCTGAGGGTGACAGATGAGAAGGTTGACACCACTGACGCTGTCGACTGACCTGAGTGAACCTCAGTTTATTATCTCAGTGCTACAGTGTTTGATACTGATCAATATTTGTTTCTGTTTTGACTTTTTATTAAAAATGTTAAACTGGTTACGCAGGAGCGTCATTCACTTTGTTGTTGTATTATTTAAATGTGTTCTTCTACGGTGGCCCTGAGAGCCCAATGCACGGCAAAACACATCTAAATACAAAGTATTGAACATCTGCCAGGTTTAGGGATCAAAATAAAAACAATAAGTTGATGGTGGTGAATTTCCATTTTTGAGATAATTGTTAACATCCTCACAAGTGACTTTAAAATGTTGTGTAGCAGCTGTGTAACTAACCAAGGACTAAGATCTGGATCATCTCACTATCAGTTCAACTCTTATAATGTCAGTTAGACTTTATTTTGGTTAAAGGAGCAGGAACACAGCCTGATTGAAAAAATACAGGAAATGCATGAGAAAGAATAAACTAACACGTGTTTCTATTATTATATTATTGATAAAGGGGCCTTATGATTTATAACGACCTCATTTAAGATTGTTGTCTTGTCTCTGATGCATTGAAATCATTTGTTTCTTAATGTAAATGTAAAGTTATGGGATTTCAGTATGTTTCAGAGCCATTTTATCAGTTTAAATATTACAATGATTCCCCTGTGAATTCCCCTGAAATTGACTTCCATTTTTTTTCATTACTGTTTGTGTAGAAACATGTCGATTAGTGAGCTTCAGGGACCGGGGAAGCAGATTGTTTTGAAAACTTCGGGGCAGAGCCACACTTCTGCTTCCCCCTGCCTTCAGTCTTTATGCTAAGCTAAGATAACCGCCTCACAGCTGCAGCTCTGTTCTTGGGGTGGTGGTGTCGATCTTCTCATTTCATTCATTTTGCAAAGACAACGAACTGAGTGTGCTTCCCAAAACTTACACTGAGGTCTACCCCCTTACCTGAAATATATACTTTATACATCATCACAATATTAGTGTATAAATGATAAGTATTTTTTCACTTGCAGAAGGAACATTGACTTTATGTTATACTGGGAAAAAGAGACATACATTCACACACTCAAAGTTCCTTAGAAATGGTTATGCAAATGGTAGAAAAGCTTTGGCATATTTTGCCTACAAGTTGTGCCTGCACACTTGGAAAGAAGAGAAGAATGAAGCAGCACGAAGCTTCACACGACTCTTCCTTTAGTTTATACGTCGAGTTCGCAGTCCCACATAAAACTGTGGCGAGTTTAATTACCCTACACTGTATGCTATTTACATGGTTTTCATTTTATTAGGCCTTAGGGTTTTAGGGTGGACTTTTGCTACATGTTCCCAGTTGTTGAGACTGAGATGGATGGTGCCACCTTAAATGTACCACTATCACGATGACGGTTATCGACTAGTTCGTCTATACAATTTGAAGTTCCAACAGGGCACAGCTACACATTTTAAGTACAGCCCCAAAACAAACTCTACGGGGAGATGATCGTTATACTAACCAAGCACTTACAGAGATGATGGTGTGCACTCAAGCAAACGGAGCTTTATAATGGATTATTAAAGGATGTGATTGGTATTTATTCCCCAGAGCAGAGTGTCTGGATGCTCTTTGAACCCGAGGGCGACACAAAGCTAAAATACTACAAGTTGGTAACAGAAACGTTTGCTGCACTGGTTTCCCATAAATTACCAAACCTCATCATCCTACACAAGCTTGGGAGAAGAGTAACGTTTAAGGAGGAAAATCAGACTAGCATTCAGACCTATTTAATGCATCCATGGCTACAGTGTGTGATTAACAAATACTGATTATCAGGCACCACTTTAAACATGAGACCTGCCACACCGTCACGGCCGACTGAAGACAGCCGCCGACGCTAACTGTAAAAGTGCCTCAGAGGTGTTGCAACAGGAGGAAGGCGCTCTGCTCAGGAGGACATGAAAAACTTTTATTTCCGAATTAGGGCGCACGTTACACGAGAGAGGCTGAGGGGAAGAGTGAAGTGAAGACACAAGCAATAACATAAACTGAGTGCCTGCATGTGCTGAATAATTCAGTCGCCCCCATCAGATTTTGAACAGGAAGGCTGAGAGGGGAGGTGCCTCCGCCAAAACCACCAACCCCTACGAAAAACCGTGGACTGCTATTGCTCGGGATGTCATCATGCTCGTGCAAGGTTTCTGCTCCTGAACAACGCCTCCTGTTAAGTGATACCTTATTTGTCATGCTATACAGTAACATTGCATAGAAGTTAGAGCTTACTCTAGGGTGGACAGATACAGAAGGTGGGGACTCTCTGGTAATCTGCTTCATTCATGCCTTACCGGAAGGATGCTACAAAAAATAAAATAAAATAAATAGATAAGGGAAATGGTGGGAGCCATTTTAGGTCCTGCTGTGCTTCAAACCGCCCTGCTGTGCGTTTGCCTCCGCTCCTAGCTACAATACAGGAGAGAGGTGAGAACGTATCTATTGGCACGGCACAAACACTGCAGCAGCCGGAGAGACCTGTGATCGTCACTGTGAGGCGATGTGGTGTTAGCAGCTGCCAGGGGAGGAGCACACCGAGCCGCACATGCTCAGCTTGGAAGAGGACTCGGGCTCCGGCTCAGGACCAGCTTCGGGTTCTGGCTCGGGCACGTCGTCGTCGGTGGCCCCGGCCTCGGCCTCTCTGTCCCCGTCTCCGCTGGCGTCGTCGCCCCCAGCCTCTGACTGACCCTCCTCCTGACGCTTTTTCAACCTGAGTTGGATAAAACGGACAAAAACAAATACGGAGCACATGAATATGTAAATACTCTGCACGCACCCAAAGAAAAACCTCTTATCTAACTCTAATTGAACCTTTCACACCCCCAACTGTAAACCAACGACCATCCATGATCCTGCTCAACACCTGCTGCTAAATGTATTATGATCAATAATAATATCTATTACTGTTATTAGCTTTCATTTTTACATAATCTGTGCTCTTTCAGTCTCAAACAGTCTATGGGGAACAGGTTAGTTTAAGTTCATTTAATTTAGGTCACTTTATTTCAGCCATCAGTCTTACACATAATACTCACATTCAACACATAACACAAAGAAAAAAAATACATAAGCACATAAAACATAATAAATAAGTCATAGAATAAAACAAAATAAGTAAATTAATAATTTACATATTGCATCTATACAGTTTAATCTGCTTCCTGCACCGTTGAGGAAATTCCTGCTCTTTAAAGAAATTTTTCCAAACCATGACACCAAAAAAAAAAGATGAAGAAAAGAACAAAAGTGAAGTACAATAAAATCTTCATGGTCTTGACAGTTTACTCAGACAGCGAACGCTGACCTTTAATGATGGGATGTCACGTGTGTCAACACTTCCTCTAAAATCAATGGTCAGATCTTTTGTCTTAGACATGTTCAGTTGAAGGTAGGACTGAATCGACTGAAACCATCTACGACTGGACTGTGGCTGTTCTCACTGTCCTGGAGTTCGGTCTCCATGAATAATATAATAAAGAGAAGGTCTAGATCTGCTCCACTGGGACATCACATAACTCCTGTTGTGAATGGGTGAGATTGGTTGAGTTGGCAGCCAAAATATCCCCTTATTTTTGATGATTTCCTATTTTTGTGAGCGCACTCGCTCCTCACAGCTCGAACTCAAATGTAATGAGAGGCATTAAGTTTATTATATCGTGCTCCTCTGTGCTCTGTGTAATTCTAGATATTATGGCCTCCATTATAAATAGAAGTCGACTGCCATTAATTAGAGCAATAGGATATAATAAGACATTTCCCACACAGAAGGATTTCAGTAATGTTGCAGTGGCAGGACCTGTTCAATAATAGATGAGGCAATAATTTAGGGCAGCACTGAACCAATATTCCTCCCTTTACATTACAGAGAGGGCACATATTCTAGGATGAGATATATGGTCGTCATATTCTTTATTTATGAAGAACTGTGTATATTTTACTGACATACAAAAGATTAGATGCATAATATTTAGCCACAGAAGGCTGGGCTCTTCACAGCCTTGTCATCTGTCGTGATTTACATATCCGAGTCATTTCATTAATTCGTTTGGCTGTCACACAGGTTTGGAGTAATATGCAGCCTACACTTCATGCTCCGTGGTTTTGATTTATCGTGGAGATAAATTAGTATTTGCTGTGGATCCTCACAAACTGCAGCTGATACAAGTTCATCACTTTCCTCATCTACTGATCCCTCGGCAAATTTCACACAGCAGTGATGCTTCAGGCTACGTTCAGCACTAGCTCCACATTAATCCATGTTTTCATCCCAGTTGTGGTTTAAGTGCAGGCGACAGTGAGGGAAATGTTTTTCTTTTAACTCTTCATCAAAATAATAACATTAATTGTGAACCTGTGGAGTTTTGTGATCAAAGGGAAAATGGTTCATTAGAAGTTGTGTTTAATTTTTACAGATTTGATCATTTCCAGCGGTTATGATCATATTTGGCTCTCGGAGCACGTCAGTGAAGATAAGGGAATTAGGGAAGTCTGATGGGACGAGTGGTCAGACAATCGCACATCAAACCCTCAGGTCAGCCGGACTCATTTGGAAGAGGAAACAAAGGAAAATGTTAATTTTATTACACAAACCCTCTGTGGTCCACTTCCAACTTTAACCTTATTATAGCTCTGCCACAATTCTAGTTCTTTTTCCACTTGTGTTTCCCTGGGGGGCGGCACGGTGTTACAGTGGTTAGCGCTGTGGCTCACAGCAAAAAGGAGCCAAGCCTGGAGCCTTTCTCAACATTGAGTTTGTTCTCCACAGCCCAAAGCTGCACGTTAGGTAAATTGGTGACTCTAAATGTGAGGGTGGAGGGTTGGTGACCTGTCCCCCGCCCACACAGTGTCAGCTGGGATCGGCTCCAGGCCCCCGTGACCCCGCATGGATAAACTGTATAGATGATGGATAGACAGATGTGTTTCCTTGTGTCCGTGTGGTTTGAGTATATGTGGGCGTGGCTTCCCTCTCTCCTGGCTGTGAGTCATCTACTCATCAACCAACCAGTTCAGGGCCCAGCTCCTCTCCTCTCCTCACCAGGTTGTTGGTGGTGATACCTTTTGTTTGTTCTCAGAACTGTTTTGTCCAGGTTTCAAGCACCAGCCCTCACTGCCAATCCTTCTGCCTCACTCCTGTTCTTCACCGTTTCTCTGACCGGACTTTCTCCCTCTCGGGCTGTCAGCTTCACCAGCGTTACAGTTTCTGACAGTAAATCACTTTACCTTCAGCCCATCTGGTCTGTGTCTGCATTTGGGTCTAAAACTACTAGGATCCAGTTCTTAGTTGTTAGGCTCCAACAAGAGCCGGATTTTATTTGTTTAAATGGTAAATGAGGTGTAATTATTGTAATATTCTTCCCTTTACATTCGGCCTAACAGGAGAATCTTTTTGTGGCCGTGTTGCTTTATAAGTGTTGACTGACTGAGCAGGAAGCTCTGTTTTTAGCCTGTGTTATGGATGGTCTGCTGCTCTCGTGCTCTCTTACCTCTCACGGTTGAAGATCATGAACTCTTGCTGCACCACTTCAAGGCACTCCTGTAGGTAGTCATTCTCCTGCAGGGGAGTCAGTAGACCAAACATCATCATCATCATCATCATCATCATGCACATCAATGTCATGTTCATTATCATCATTAAAAACTACAGAGAACATGAATCAGTGAACTGTGAGAACCTCTGAGGTGAAAAAGTCTTTTTCCTCACTGCTTCTTCTTTTTTTTCCTTTTTTTTTTTTTTAAAAACAAGTCATGAATTGTTTGTGAGCCCTCCTCAAACTGGATGTTTGGCCCGAGACAAAAATAGAAGCTCATATTTCCGAAAGCACTTGAGGCCATGACAACAGCACTGAAGGCTTCATAATTTAATAATCTCGGTAATAACGCTGTAAGAGCGCACACACACACACGCACACACGCACACACACACACACACACACACACACACACACACACACACACACACACACACACACGCAGACACCAAGTCTCATAACCCTGCTATTGTTAGAGGTGCACACTCCTTGCACACACTGATCAACCCTGATAACACACACGGACACACACACACACACACACAGGGCTGACGTTAATGACACTGATGTCATGATGACTGTCTGATGGGAACAGGCTGTTTCTCATAAATACAGAGAGGAGATCTCCAGTCTGTGGTAAATAATGTCTCAATCAAACACAGCAAAGCAGAGAGAGAAAGAGACTCCAGTTAATCCTGCTGGTTTCAGCACACAGGGCAAATCAGGACAGGCCCAGGCTTCACCATGCATCTGTATTTCACAACTCTTTTGTGACTCCTATACTAAACTGTAATTTCCTTTTCTTTCTCCATTGTCTATTTCATAAAGGCTGAAAATGCCACTGCAATGGCATTAAAGCCAGAAACAGATTGTTAGATTAAAAAAAAAATCTATGTTTATTCACGTCCTTACTGAGAGTTATATAAGGCTACGTTCACATGACTACATTTTCACACCTGAAAACACACTTCACATGACCATTCACAGACACTGGGCATGTGCGAGCCGGTGTAAACAGGAAGCAGATTGTTAGAATCAGCTGGTTGCAGAAAACAAGAACGAGGAACAACAAAGGCGGTTTTTGCGTTAATATGCAACATGTAACTGCAAACAGCTGCAAACAAACGCAACAAGGTCAATATGAAGCAACTGGTTACGCATGTTACTTTCACCACTGATGTCCGAGGCTGATAAGAGCCAATCAGGGACGAACAGGTGTGACCTCGTCATCATTTTCAAAAGGTGTCTTAAACCCTGTTTAGTTTTCAAACTAAAATAAGATTATTAACGTCTCCAAAACTCTCTGAAAACTCTGGACTGATGTGGGACACGAGGATAACGTAGGAAAAGAGATGCATTTTACAGCTGTTTCACTTAACTTAGCATCTGAGACTGAAGACTGAGAACAGGAGGAAACAGCCCAGATGCCTGGCTACATATTATAAACAATACTGTACAGACATAAAGCAAAAGACGAAGAGCAAAATGTGGAACTATTCCTTTGATTTCTATATCCTTTTGTTTTGGTGATAGTATCACGCTCTGGTCATTTTTAAAAAAAATCCCTGTTCAGAATGAAGTTTATTTAAAACATACCGTGATGATTAGATGTCAGTTTAGGAAGATGTATGATTTCAAAAAGATTGCTATATAATGAATCAGGGTATTTGCCTTGAAGCCTGAAGCTTGTACAGTGAAGTAAGTCTATCTTTAATTTCACAAGCACAGATAATTCTCTGTAGCTGAGGAAGAGAGGATGCTGGGATTCAGCTCAACAGCCACCGATCTAAAAATATATAGTATTGACAGGAACTGACAGACCGGAGATCGAGGTAAACCCTAGTTGCATTGTTATCCCAGACTGGCCCTACCTCTTCCTGTATGTGAGTAATACTCCTCTGTAGCAGGTAATAATTTGCTGAGACACGTGTGTGTGCTGGTGGCCTCTTCATAATCATTGGCCGTTAGCACCTTCATACAGAAAACAACTAATGTGATCTGCACAGGGATAAAAAGATCAAATTAACAGGGAAACAGAGGATTGTAGCATTTTACTCTGACAAATAACCCTTTAACATGTGAGCAAAACTAAAAATAGCCCTCTCTATCATCAAAGGGAATACAGGCCTTTAAACAGCTGCAGTGACATCTTGAATTCCACCTTCATCCTCACGGCTCCTAACACCTCGTCCTCAACATGACATAATGCACTTAATGCTGAGGTTATGAAGCTTTTTAGTATTTTATCTTTCAAGATAAACTATGATAAATTGGTGCAGATTAGTGGTTAATCCAAATAATGGGAGCCTGGCTTTTGAAATAATCCCTAAGGAGAGACAGGTGTGTGTATACACAAGGTGCATTTCCCTTTGTACTTGTTTATAAGATGTGATTTAAAAAAAAACAAAAAAAAAAACCTTGTACTTTATTAGCTTCTTATCTTTTGATTGGTGGTTCACTTTGATGATAATTTTTTTCCTCTTTTGTTCTTGTCAATCAACTATTTAGGAAAATATGGTGTAAAAATGTGGTTCCATCTTCTCCAATATGGGAATTTCTTCTTTTTCTATGGTAAAAATCTTTGAATTTGGACTGTTGCTCAGAAAAAAGGTTTGATGGCCACCTCAGGCTTTCTGGTGAAATTGCCTGAATTGTTTCATTTTTGTTTTAATTAATTAAGTAACAATAAAATCATCTGCATTTTAATTTGGACAAAAAAAAGTATTATTTTCAGCCACACTCTTTTGGACAGGAACGCCTGTCTACATCTTGGTAAAGATTAGTGGATGATGAAAACACCAGTGACAGTAATCCAAGTGTTTCAGGACTTAATAAATTCTATCCTCTGCTAAGTCTGATTTGTTTCAGTTTATAAACATAACTTAACATCACTTAAACTAACTGAAACTTAAACATAACACAACTAAAATACTGTCAATAAGCACATGTGCGAGTTGGCACTGAGGGCGATTTTTGACTGTGCAGAGGAAGGAGTCACTCACAGACTGTGAATCCTTGCTGTTGTCTCGAGACCGGTTTTTGGCCAGCCTCTTCTTCTTCTTGTGAAGTGGACGCGACTCCAGGATCATCTCCTCCAGCTCGAAGGTGGGATCGCAGTGGAGGCGACCTTTCTGTAGGCGGGAGACACAGGAGATAATTAGAAACACTATCACACACACACACACACACACAGGGTCATAAATCAGCTGCTGTATACACAAAGCCACAAATACCATGTGCACACTGAACTCAGTGTACTGAATAACACACATGAATGCACTCATGCACACACAAATATACAGTAAGTGCATGTGCACACTATAGTGTGTGCACATGCACATGAAGGGGCTGCATTCAATTTTCTTTGCATTATTTAGTTGCTGCACATACTCATTACGAGGGGGAATGTGTGTGTTTAAGTGTTTATTATACATGTATGTATGTGTGTGTGTGTGTGTGTGTGAGTGTGTGTGTGTGAGTGTGTGTGTATGAGTGTGTGTGTGCTGACATCCGATCACTTCACACTAACATTAGGAACAAATCCAGCCTCCATCTTCTTCTCGTATACAGCGTCCCAGTTGACGTCAGCGAGGTAGGGAGATGTCTGCATGTCAGACACGCTGGAGAAACGATGCTCTGGGTTCACCGTCAGTAGCTGGAAGCAATGGACAGACACACACAGACACAGACACAGACACACACACACACACATCAATGTCACCTAAATCATGTCACCCTCCGAGTAGCAGCGTCACCTTCACAACTTCTCTCCTCATTCACAGCCAACCTCTTCTCTCTGTGAGGTGAGATACACTCAACAAATTGTGGGTGTTGATTGTTCAGTCTCAAATACTGTGTCTGGACTAGTTGAAGTAAACGAGAAGGAGGCAGAAATATTGCGTTAAAGCTTTTTCATTTTTGCCACAAAAATGTCAATATTTTAGATTTAATATTTTACAGCTATTAGCAAATTTAGCCAGTTAGCTCTGGTTAGCAGCAGCACTGATAAAGTCAAAGCGGCTCTGACTCTTAAGGCTGCTGTTGAAATTCAACACAGGATGCACAACAACTAACCTCGCCTTGTATTTGGTATAAAAAAAGACAACTAGCTGGCTAATTAGCTACATTAACATCCTGAGCAAGGACAGCAGCATGGAGTTGTGTGTTTTTATCTGAGGAATATTAACAAATGGTTGCAGTGGATGCTTTCTTTTCACTTTGACACTGACTAACAATTAAAGCTACCAACCTTGCCGTGGTAGCTGGGCGGTCAGGAAGGCAGCATGTGCAGCCTTCAGCTTAATTAATGAGAGGTTCGTTATAGTACTGTGATTATTTAAAGCAGCTTCACGGAAACAAATGTAGGTAAACCACGACAATGAGTCAGCACACACTGGGACCAGCTCACCTAAAAGTAATACAGTCGCTTTTTAATGTTATCAGTTCTACCTGTGCTTCCCTGGCTATAACAACCCACAGTGTCTTACTGTGAAAAATTTCATTACTGTGACACTGTTGGTGCTGCAGCTGCCTGGAGCTCAGCAGTTACTGAGCATGTTTGCATGTGATAGACTGAAAGGTGAGGAGGCAGCGACAACGCCACGGTCTCCAGAAGTGACGTGGAGAAATAAAAACGGACACTATGAAACAGAACATCGCATTAAATACAACTGAGATAATTGTCAAAAAAAAAAAGCAGATTTCTTTAGATTTCTTTAATTAAAAATAGAAAATATTAGTTCAGCATTTTACGCAATCTATTTATCATTGATCATTTGTCTAATAGTTATTTATGTCCATTGCTATATATTTTCAGTCTGAGTTTCCTCAGTGCAAATGCAAACTCATGAGATTCAAAACAGCATTTCCTCATTTTCTGTCATCGTTGTCTTAATTTTTATGTTTTTATTACTTAGTGCTCTGTGTGTAAATGGGTGGGGAGGGTTGTGTTTTTATTCTGTAAAGTACTTTGTGTTACATTGTTTGTATGAAATTGCAATACAATTTAAATCTGACTGATTGATTAATGCAATGTTCAGGCTCCATTTGAAGTGTATAATTATGTTGCTACTTCCAGGAGGAAAACTCACTAATATATGAACCAACAGGGGGCACTGTTAATCAAATCAGCCACTCATCAGGTTTAAATCAAAACTGATTAAGACAGATGAATGCCACAAATGAAAGGAGTCACTTCCGGGGCAGAAATAAAAAACTGGAGCCGGTATAGTTGTTTTTAATGGAATACCATCTGTGTCACTGTTCAACCTCGGGGTAAACACTGGAAACGATAAGGGGACGTTGTCATGTTAGCTCTCTTCTTCGCTTTGGTCACAGGCTGATTCAGTTTTCTCCTGCAGGGCCCGTTAGGTCTGTCTCGGTGGAGTCCAGACATGGTAATCGATCAGCAGCAGAGCGGAAGAGGCCGACGCTCGGTCCAGAACGCTCAGTCACTCAGACACGAAGCACATGCAACGCACTCATGCTCACACTTACACTCTGCCAAGAAATATCCTTTTCAACAGGCCACGTGTTCTCTTACTCACTCCCAAAATCTCATCTTAAAAATGACTAAAGAAAGACTGCCACAGGGGATGCGCTAATTTGCTTCCACCACAGTTTCACTTGTTCAGATGACAAGATGTTGACACAGAGAAGAATAAGGTCGACTATTAACATAAAGAGAATTAGTCCGATTCAACAGCAGATTTATTCCCAATTGATGCAAAGGGAATTATCTCATCACGCTGTGAGTTATTCACCTGCAAGAGAAGCATCGATATCAACTTAAATGACTTGTTATGATTAATACTATCAGCAGCGACACACACGTCTCGTCTCTCACCCACTTGCTCTGTTTCTGTGCTTCCATCCTTCAGATTCCCATCTGTCGTTTTTCTTCTCCTTTGCCCTGAGGGTTTCAGCTCATCCTCCCTCCCTCCAGCTCCAGTCTCCCTACACTACCTGCATATTCTGTTCCTGTGGCTTCAGTGGCTTTTTACCCTGATAACATCTCTACATCCCTGCCCCCCCCTCCCCCTCCCCACTTCTCCTGCTCCTCATCCTCCATCTTTTCGTCTGCAACCTGATGCCTGAAGTGTCACTTTATAAAATTTACTATCAGATTCAGATGAAGAAAAAGAACAAATACTGGCAGATAACAAACTGGAGTTGACTTAAATGCTTAATTAATTATAAAATTAGCTGCATAATAGTTTTTTTCTGTCTATTGACTAAATAATTAAACTATTAATTGAGTTCTAGAGTTTTTCTTTTATATTTTGATTAAAATTCAGTCGAAACATCTGGAAACTAATAATTAATGTTGATGATGAAATGTCAAGAACTAATGCAAACTGCCACAAATCAAGCAGGTGCTGGAGACAAATAATACAGTTTGTAAAAAGTAATTAAAGTTCCTACTTTTTAAGTTAAAGCTTCAGG
Organism: Rachycentron canadum; assembly: GCA_038496675.1. Taxonomy (NCBI): domain Eukaryota; kingdom Metazoa; phylum Chordata; class Actinopteri; order Carangiformes; family Rachycentridae; genus Rachycentron; species Rachycentron canadum. The sequence goes on along the minus strand of CM076659.1, from coordinate 3,597,397 downwards.
GGCACTTAATGTTTAAGACAATTCATTTTAACAATGTAAAACAACATCAGAATCATTAACCTCTTAGCTTGAAAAGATTTCTGGGTTTTAAAATTTAAAGTATAGCCAACGGTTTAACTGACAGAGCTGAGGGTAAACAACGTCCTACTCTGTCAAGCTCACCTTCCTCAGGAGGGAAACCAGGTCCTTGGGCCAGGCTGGGCTGTACTGCACACTGACTGTACTGAAGAGCTGAATCAGGGACTCCACCGAGTTATTGGCATGAATATCATAGGGCCTCTGGTACAGAAACACAAAGAGGAAAAACAGAAAGATGAGGAGAATGAAAAGGTGGATGATGTATTGGACAAATGCTACATGTGACATACTGGTGACACAGATAAGCAAAGCAAAAGCATGTATGGGGTGACATAGAGGGCAAGTGCCACCATATATACAAGCAATAAAATCATGCTGTTCTACTGGAGTAGGTCATGGAGCGGAGATTTCTCATTATATATTTAAGTGCTTATTTTATTTATTAATTAATGTTATTGTTGGTCTTAAGGTTTTAGTTTGGTTGAGAGGTTCATGCTTTGAGCTTGTTAATAGTGCCGCCTATTAATGGTCCCATCCTCTTTATACTGACAATATCATTTTCGTAACATTGATATTAAGTCAAAGTAGGAAATTAATGTGAGTTTATGTGGGTTCTTACAACCTTCTAACATCTCAAGCTACCACCATGTCTCTTACCCATCCACGGAGCACTTCGAAGATTGTCACCCCCAGTGACCACCAGTCTACTTCAAAGGCGTAGCCCGTCCCTCCGCTTACAAAGGACTGGAAGATCTCTGGGGCTGAGAGCACAGACAGAGAATCACTTCTGGAGCAGAAAAAGCTTTTTAAACCACTGCCTGAACATGTGGTTAAAAAAGAAGCATATGTTACTCTGTGAAATGTCACCAGAAAAGGTTCATTTTCTCCTCATTCCCAGACGAGACATAACATTTTTTGCGTATTTGCCTCAGATTCACGCAAATAAACACAAGATCTGTAATTTCTATCATTTAAATCACACAAGTGACTCTTTAGTGATGATGAGTGTGTGAAGATGTGTTGAGAAATCAGCTGAAATCTCGTCTAGCACCTTCCAGCACCAGCATCTAATCTGAACAGTGCATCTGCTGTGAGCTCTCACATGCCTACAATTCATTTCAGCTGCTTTGTCACATCTGAATTAGGTTATTATTTACATAGCAATGTCAGACTTCTTCTTCTTCAAATTCAGACACTTCTCTTTCTCATCAGATTATTATTTTCAAATGTAATCCAATGCCTCTTTCTTAGAACTGTCCTCATCTTCCAGTCAGGATATTAATTTGTAGAAAGCAATGAGATGTTTGCGTTTGATAAGATGATTGTGAAGCAACTGAAAATCAAAGTTACCCATGTAGGGCTTGGTTCCAGCTAAGGCTGTGGCTCTCTCTCCATCCTTTATTATTGTGGCGATGTTGAAGTCTGTCAAGTGAGCGTGACCTGAGAAGACGCAAACAAACAAAAACAAGATCTATAACAATCCATCTGAACTTTGGTATTTTTAAAGAAATGTCTATGATGACGGAAAAAGGCAAGATTTCAATATGTAATGAAGGAAAACAAAACGTGGTATTTCAGTAAACTGGATCAATTTGTCCTTGTGGTTTTGAGTGTTAGATACACATCCATCACTGCTTTGATCTTGTTACTGTTGTGACTCATCAAAAGCCTGCTGGGTCATTTCTGTGTATTTTACTTGTCAGGATCTCTGTGTACTGTATATTTAAAATGTTTGGCTATTACATAATTCACACTTTTCTTATATAACTATACGCTATAACAGGTAAATATAACAGCCTAAACTGAAAGGTTGTATTATACACACAAATACATTATGGACGTATTGATATATAAGATTTTTTTTTTTTTTTTTTTTTAGTCTGATCTGTTTTGCACTCTGCTCCATCTCTAAGTTTGAATTCAGCAGTGGGATCAGACCCTAAAGTTTTAAAGTCCTTTGCTCTTCTATTTATATGCTACAGTGGACTGGAAGGTAGTCTTCCCATGTATTTCCTGTTGGGGTATTAGAAGTTAAGCAGTGCTCAGATGTGATGAACTGGGGCAGCTTTAGCAGGAGATTTTTACCAGAGAAGAAACACAGCATGGTGATTTAGTGGTAAACTTCATCATGCTGTTTTACAGTGGATAAATCAGAAGAAATATGTAAGAGAACCATAGCTTCTTAGAATATGACACATTTTGTTTTATCAACATTCAGCACAAATTTGAGATTAAACAGAGACGTGTGAAGAAGATTAAACAGACAGTAACCTACACATGGCTTGATCTGGAGATTAGCTTTATAGAAAACAGTATCATCTGCATAAAAAATGATATCATTTATATATCATCAAGTCTTTGTTGGATATATATATATATATATATATATATATGTTTGTATACTTTCTACAACCCTGACATCTGAACTACATATCCAAGATTCTCACGTTCTATCTTGGATGTTGTTTACATCCACCCCTCCAGTAACTCTGCAACAGCCGTTAGCAGTCATCTGCGATGTTACCAACAAACTCTTGAAGGCTAACTCTTACCTTGCTCATCCAGCAGGATATTATCTGGCTTGACATCTCTGAAAAAGACAAACACAGACAGACACAGTCATCACAAAAGAACAAATGGCCTTAAAAATCATTCTGTATAACTGTGAATATACATGACTAAATAACCAACAATCAAAGTTCAAGTTTGGAAAAGAAGAGAAGGTTAAAACTAGAAAAACATAAGATAACAAACCAACAGATATCATCAAACTTTGATAACATTTAAATCATCTATTGGTGTCTGGAGATATGTGACCTTTAAACAGTCCCATGTAGAACAACATGGCTCATAGTAAAATGCTGACTGAGAAAATTATTAATAAGACCCTTTAATGCATGAAGACAATATAGTTTTATGTTTGCATTTTTCTAATAATTTGTTTTATGGGATGAGATGTTGGTGTTATTGTGAGTTCCTTCCTTCCTATTTCTGTATTTTTTGTCTCAGGATACCATTGATACCATTGGTCAGGTGGTAAACACCAGGACAAGATGTGTACTGTATATGTATGTGAAGGTCTGTAGGAGGTGTTTGTAGGATGGTGCATGTGTGAATTACATGTTGGTGCAACATGTCAAATGCGTGTTTGTGTGCGTGTTTGTGTCTGTGTGTGTCAGTGAGAGATAGGAGGGGGAGAAAAATCTCATTCCCTGCAATTCAACCGTTGCCTGAGTGCGTGAGAACACAACCATCACCAGTCTCCCTGGAGGCTCTCGCAGGTTTGTCTGCACATGCTTTTTACACCGGCCACCCATGCGACACACACATTCAGACACACACTCACACCCTCGACATTTCCCAGCCTCTCCAAACCCTCCACAGGCAATTAACGGAGCGCGCACGGCTTATTTAATTATGCCGCACGCCACACTGGTGTGGAGAATACACACGGTCCGCAGAGAGAAGTCGACACACCCCATAGGACACATGTGTTCCCTAATATCATCTGCCAAAACCATCCAGCAGCACAAGGCTGGAGGGAAATACATGCATGTTCACAGGAGGAATCCTGATACAACCAGCCAGTGCAATAGCACACTATTTTGCTTGAAGTGAAAAATTCACTTAGCGTTTCATTCATTTTGCAGCAAGTGCAGAACCACCAACATGAAACTGCATGTAACGTCAAACCTCCTGTGTGAGGAGATCTAATACGTAGAGCTTTTAACATGTAAAGTATACGACAGAGAAGAGAAGAGACGAGAGGACTCTCCACTTTTACTTCCCTTCTTCTCATAGGACTAATTTTACCTCCTTGGGCATGGTGGCAGCTGACTGTTGCTAGGAGACCGGAGACCCTTCTTCCTTCAGTTGGTGCAACAAAATAATTGTATAGTATTCTCCTGCCAAAAACTTACAGGGTGGAACAAAATTGTAGAGCTGGGGACGGCCATGGAAACCCAGGGAATGGATTAGGGCTCTGAGAGCAGACACAAGTGTGTCAGAGGCAGAACAGTTGATGTTAAGGAGCCGGAGGGAAAACATTGCATTTGTCGCTTTTTTTCTAAAGGGAGTTTTGAATTGTGCATCATAGACATCTTTGTGAAAAGAGACTTACTGAAGCATTGAACACAACGTTGTAAACGCCTGTGATGTTACATGTAATGCATGAGTTATTATGGTATGTTCACCTAAGAGGTTATAACGTTTTAGAGGAGTAGGTGGAGTTTTAAACATTAGCTTTGGAGAAAGCTAGGCTAGCTGTTTCCCTCTATTTTCAGTCTTTATGCTAAGCTATCAGGAATAATTAAATTCATTAATTTATCAATAGATCAATTAATTAAGAATTAATAATAAATTAATAGTCTAAATAATAATTAATAATTGTCCCTGAGTTCCTTTGATCTCCTTTTTTAGCAGAAGCCAGACGTTTCCACACGTCTGACCAAATGCGACTTGAAAACGTTGTTGTCTCTTTGACGCTGCTGGTGCATGTCGATGACGTCGCACAGAGGGCGAGTGAGTCGCAGTTACGCTTAACATTTCTTTACTGTTAAAAGTGTTAAAAATACATCCATAAAAAGCTTAAATACAATGTGCAAATTGATACAATTGATTATTTACCTTCCAAATCGATTTCAGATCAATATACGTCCCAGATGAACCTATTGAGCCTATTAATGTAGCTGGATCGTAGCAGTATAAATTGATACATCAATGTAGTCGATGAATCGTTACACCCCAAGCACACAGGCTTTCTGTACACACACACAGACACAGTATACTGTTGTTTAAAGGAAGAAATGTGGCCCAAATGAGGTTTTGAACAAGGTTCAAACAGTTTTTCAGCCATCTGTGGCACTAAATCTGCAGCCTGCAGGGAACCGGCTCTTTCACTTACTGCACACTTACTGCTGCGCTCAGCATATTTCCACAAAAAGCTGCGGATGGCAAATCCCCCCTGGTTGAAGATGATTGATGGTAACAATTACAGGAACACACTATAGGTATGTAAAGTAACATAAGTAAAAACAGGGATGTCCAAATGGGGTAAGGTAGGAATTTAACTCCACACAAGTCCAGACCCAGTGAGAGACTGAGACAATCTGCTTCCTTTGGCATTTGATCTAATACTTTTATCTCTATCTTGTATCTTAGTTGCTCTTAGATGTAATAAAGATAGGTGGATACTGTGGCCATAAGTTTATGGACACAGCACTGGTGCAGAACAGAGAAGACAGGAAAACACTTCACAGGCCAAATAAAGACATTCACCAATAAAACTGCTGCTAAAGAAGCCGAACAGAATGAAGGCTAAAAGTTAAAGAAACAACTTTGAACTTATTCAGAATTATTTTTTTGGAGCATTTTTGCCTTCAAAATGTAAGAATGTACTGAGCTGATCCTGGTGCTTTGGTGTGTAAAGGACACCAGTATTATAGATACAAACATTTTAATGGACAAAGTTTCATTTGTGTGTCTCTCTCTGATGTGTTGTTTAGAAGATTGGATCAAAATCTGGTCTAATATTGGGTTATATTCAGCCTTTTTGAGTCACACAGAAGGTGGTGGAGACCAAAACAAATGTAAAAGGAGAGTTAATATCAGACTTATGTTTGTCAGGGGGACAGAAACATGACTCCAAATGAACGCTAAAGTTATAGTATATAGTATAGTATAGTTTACTTCCTGTTCTGCTGCCCCCAGTGGCCAGGAAAATGCTTTAATCTTTGATTTGTAAAGTGACCTCCACGAACTACATATTTTCAAAAATACTGGGTAATTGTCAAGTAATGCTTTTGTCTAAAACAGCTTTAAACCAAATGCAATCTTTGCATTTTGCAAGTCAAAGAGGATTAAAAAAGATTTTTGAGACAGAATGTGTTTCTTTACAAATATTCACAAAAGCCTTGGGAGCTGCTGGAGGCCTTGAAATGAAATGGAACAAAAAAAACAAAACAAAAAAAAAAAAAACTTCATACCTATGGATGATGTGCTGGCTCTGCAGGTAGTCCAGCGCCAGTGTCATCTCACAGAGGTAGAGTTTGACGGCGTCCTCGCTGAACTGGACGCTCTGCTGCAGGTGGTAGCGGAGGTCTCCTCCCAGCAGGAGGTCCACCACCATGAACATGTCCTCCTCATCCTGAAACGAGTACCTGGGAACCAGTGTGGAGGGAGGACACAGTGCTCAGTCACTGTCTGACATGGGGAGTGCACGTGCTATACAAACACAGACAAAGACTGAGCACACAAGCAACGCATGCATGCATAGTGTAGGGCTTGTAATGCTCTTGCATGCGTACATACAGCACACGTGTGCAAAGCTTAGATGGTAAACATCAGCACACAAAAGCATGTTTACAAAAACCCACAAGGAAAACATGGCAGAAGGTCTTATCTGTGTAGGACCACAGAAAAACATGCCCTATTCATGCATCGTTCTCTGCCATGTAGCTAAACAAATAATGTTAAATCTGCAACCTTTATGCATAATTTATGTATATGTACATCAGTGTAGGTTTGACTTGGTTTCTGTTTGGATGTGTGCTTCCTGTAGGCAGGCTCTGAACATGCACATTGTTTTGTAATATTAACAGTGAAAACATTTATTATACTAATAACATGTCACTTATTTAAAAAGATGCAAGAAGAGAAAGAGTGATTGGCAAATTAAAGCTTGAAAACAGACCATCTTTGCTCAGTGTTTCTTGTGGAGCGCGAGAACGTTTGTGTCAATCAGTCTTACTGTTCAAGCACGTCCAATTAAAACACAACCTCTCTGCGATCTGTAACACTCCACTCCACAATTTCTGCCCCAGACACTGAGCACAACATGAAGCCATGTGGGTGAACAAACTGTTTCTGTACAACACGATCAAATTTTTAATCTATAAACATAAAGTCTGAACAATGTCCTAATAGCCCCCCCATGCTAATTTGCAGGAGAGGAGGGAAAACAAACTGAGCCTTGGTGATTTCTTCCATCAAACGTGGTTTAATGCAGCTGCAGCTCAGCCAAATCTTTACTTTCCCCATTAAAGCTCAGATACTGTGGTGGTATTACTTTTTTATTTTTTATAGCTGTTCCCTCTGTGTCTTCAGGCTTGGTCCTGAACACTCAGGGGGACATTCTGATTTGGTCCTATTCAGGTGCAATTTCCTGCCTCTATATAAAGTGAGAAATGGGGCCACTGTTTGCTGCAGAGCGAAAATCATTCTATCTCATCCACAGATTGGTGGTTCTGCTAGAGAGGGACAGAGGGGAAAAAAACCCATTTGCAGAAGTGTTGGGTCTTTCTTTTCTCCTCCGTCTCTTCCTCTCTCTCGAGTAGATTAAAAGATAAAATGGCCTCGACTTGTGATAGGACAGATAATGGGTGGACACTCCTGATTCAGTGAACACAATAACAAAAGGTAGTGTTGTCTGTGATGCATTACACCACGCTAGGCCGGATTAACCATTAGGACAACTGGGCAGTTGTTCAGGGGCCCAAGAGGGCCCATGTCTGGTTCAGATCTAAGTCTCACTTTACGTGAACCTGTCCTCTGGTGCCGCAGTAGCGAGTGATGACATTTCTTCAATGGGTGTCGGAAAATGTCGCTAATGTTGTTGACAGCTCAACTAACGTGGAGCTAATCTGATGTTGTAACGATGACCTGCCCCCTTTCTGCGCCTGCGATTCCCAGCGTTGACCTTAATTTTTCCACGCTGACTGCACAAAGAGAATGCATGTCAGGTAAACGTGTTCTCTCCTTATTGCAGAATAAACGTTTATTTTGCCAGACTGTAAAAGCACTTAGTCTCTGAACGTCCTCTATTCTGCTCTATAGAAATTATTTAGCTCTTGAGAGAAAGAAAACATTCTCTAATTTTCAGTTTTTGACCTCGTCTGTCTCAAACTGTGAGAATGACATGTTTTTCTGTTTAAAAAGTGCTGATGACCTTTTCTGTTTCCCGTCTCTTCAGTGATGGCACTATAAAAAAATATTCTCTCAATATTTAGGAGAAAAAGTTATTTAATTTATAATAGCTTTTCTTTTTTTGTCTTGCCTCTGGTTGTCCTGGGGAGGCTCTGCAGAAATGATTGAAGTTCCTTTTCATTATCACGGGGCATTCAGATGTTGGTGCTCAGGGGCACAGTGATGTGTTAAAGTGGCACTGATACCATGAACAGCACCACATTGCAAGAAAAAGAAATACTATAATATTAATACCAAGGTTCAGCTGTGTATTACTGTCAGTTGTCATTAGTCCTGTAGGATACACCCAAGAGGAAATGACAGTCGAGCCACCTACATCAGACAAGGTACACCAACCTGCCCTGACCCTTCAAAGATCAGCCACGCTATTAAAACAGGTAGCTGCCTCAGCAGATGGCCGGCCCCGAGATGCTGTTTGCCACTGGCAGGGATTCCTCACTGTCACCTTTTTATCACCTCATTGTCACAGTCTGATTCCTGGTATCTAGTTGACAGATGAGCTTCCTCTGAGGCGCCACTCACTATCTCACTGTTGCACAAAACGGTCCTCCTAAAGCTTCCGCCAAAATATCTGGGCTCCGAGGAGAGACGGAGACGGCAGTGGGCCGGGTCTGGTTGTCACTTCCTTCCCGTTTTTCACTGAGGTGACAAGGAGATGTCAGATACGGGCCGACAACTGGAGCATATGAAAGCTCCGCCGCTGACAAGCCGTGTCACCTTTAAGACTCTTGCCAAGGATGGGACAGAGGAGAAACACAAACAATTTCATTCCCCAGTCCTAAAAAACAAATAAAGGGAGTCTTCTGCTGCCTGGGAGTGGGAAATTAAACCAAAGACAAAAGAGGAGGGTTATTTAAAGACATCCCTGTTGATAGAAATATAGGAAAAAGCTTTTTAAAGGTCACATTCAAACCAGTAATTTTGCCTGCATTTGGCAGAGGCAGTTAGTGAGTCCTCAGCTATGTTCATTATTCTGCTTGTTCACCAGCTTGTTGCTATCTGCCATTTGGTGGTCAGGTAGTGGACAGTGGCTTTTATCCACAGACTGTATATAAAGATGGACACAGCCTCTCTGATGTCACCTATAGGTTTCTATTGGTGAAAGTGGGCTGCTCCACCATTGTCATCCTGGCAGTGCCCAACTCCGCCAAACTTAGAGGAAATCCAAAAATGTTCAAGCTGAGACTTTCATCCATTCTGGTTCACATCAAGCGTACGCTCACCCACCTATCTCTAAAAGTGGTCGCCGTTTTTGGAGCAGCCCCAAGCCGTCGTTTGGGGCTGCAGACTTCATTTTTCAGCCGTGGTCGTTGGCGCTGCTTTATTTTATCCGACTGTTCGGTTGAAACACGGGTGATAAGGGTAGTGAGATTCAATCAAACAGCAAAGTTGTGGGATTTAAAACTATAATGATGGCCTGAAAGAAGATAGAGCTAGAGTCTGGTGGATTTATTTCCCGTTAAATTTTCATTTAATCTATTGTTGATATTGGAATATTGATTAGGCAACTCTGTTTTATATCTTCAGTGCACAGCTTATAAAACAGGGACACTGGAATGGGTCAAAATAATGTTTTACCTCTAATCTCATTTTATGTGCCCTCTGCTGCTCTCCATAATAAAAAATGAGCACAATTTATTGAGAGGTGCTTTATAATGAGCACAAAGGAGTTACAGGTCAAACCCTTGAGTTTGAATGAATGCCTGGCATTACGCTGGGGCCTGGGGAGAGCAGTTGCTGTCCAAAACCGTGAGGAGGCCACGTGGAAAGGCCATGACAGGACTAGACTGCAACAGTCACAGCGACTATGAGAGAGGGAGGTTAGCCGGCTGGAAGGAGTACAAGGAACAGGCTGAAATAATCAGGCCACAATGACAAATGAGCCCAGGGAGGCAGGGCGGAGAGAGGGAAATAGAGGGACAGTGGAAGAGGAGAACAGTTTTGAGGGGGGGAAAAAAAGCCAGAGAGAAACAAGAGCTTGTGATTGTGTTGGCTCGGGTTGGTCTGCAAAGTTTCAATGGCCTACATAAAGTTGATGATAGAGATAGGTGCATGACTCAATCACAAGACACAGGCTCACTCCTCCGAGGATTCCTGCAACAATGGAGTGAGTGAACGCTGCCTCTCCTCTAATGGCCTCCAACACGTCGCCTTAAGACACAACACCTTCCCTGGCCTGATTTCACAAGGTGCACTTTGAAATCCAAAAAGTTCTTTAAAAGTCACATATGGGGCAGTTTCACTGAAAGTCCTAAGTCCTTCAGAACAAACTGTGGATGCTCAATGTGATATTAGATCAGAGAAACAGACTGTGCTTTTGGAAACGATCCCATACTTCACCTTTCATGAGGATGATTTAAAGCCAAGCCCCCTCGTAGGGCTTGTTATAACTGCTGACCAGGGGTGTAGAGGCTAATTTGTTCCAGTCTCCTAAGGCCTTGTTCCATCCAGGCCTGAAATCAATATTCCTAATGGAGGCTGAACAGGACACGGCACATCCATGCTCGCCACTCCTCTCGCTCCGTTGAGGGGAAGGACAGTAAGAGCAACGCACCATATCCCGCTTCTTCAAATGACTCACTCCTGTTTTGGTTTATGAAACCTTTAAAGTCCTTAAGGATTATCCCAAGGGACTGTGTTTAAAGCGCCAACTCTGTGATGACAGTTGCTGCGACAGCCTTGCTAACCTCGCCACTCTGTTTTCAACAGCACTGTGGCAGCGTCCATTTGGTCGTGATTCACTGCTGTGTCTCTGAGCCCTTAGGGAGAAGGGGTGATGGCGTTTGAGAGTGATGTGTTGTGAGGTAAAGCTTCAGGCGAAATCTCGCTTTTATAATGATGTACTACACTCCGTAGACCAGGGATGAAATTTATTCCGACGCCCTAATGCAGGTTATTCACTTCCTTCTGGGTGGGAAGAGGTGACCCCCGCACTTTGGTGTGTTTCCACATGTGAGGGAAAGAAGAAGTCAGCGTCTTCTCATGTGTCGCAAATCCTTACAAGGATTTGTGTGGATTTGGTGTGTGCAGCAGATGATAGTTAATTTTTCCTCCTCCAAGGTAATCCATTCAGCGCACCCTCGACTCCTACACATCATATCTGTGCAGCGAGGGAATGGTCGCAGCAATTACTGTGGGCTGCAAACTTGACATCCGCCCAGCTTAAAGCAGCCTTTACCCGGCTGATGGGATTCAGTGTGGGCTTTCACAAGGTTGCTTCCTAATGAATTTCCTCTGAAGTTACGGACGGGGCCGTTCAAAAGCACGGCTAGAATTCAGGACGTCTCAATGAAAGCAAAACCCTGCTTTGAGACAGAAAGTGTTTCTGTGTGTGGAGGTAAAAGCTGAAGGAAAACCTTACAAATCCTCTTAGTCTGCACATCTTTTTTTTTTTTTGACAAAACAAATCAACGCCACATACTTTCTTTGTGCTGTCTTGTGCACCCCTCCTCTCTACTTGATGCCTCCCCCCTCCTCTCCATGATTGCAGGAATCATTACTTCCTCTGACAGCTACTTGGTGTGTTTTCCTGCATTCTCTCTCCGTCTCTGGCTAACTGAGGCTCCCCTCCTGGCACTGCATCAATAAAAACACTCCTATGAAGCTTTATCAAAGCTGGCGTTTCTCATGAGTTTTTTTTTTTTTTTTTGCTTTTTTGCTTTTGAGAATAGGCAGTTCCCAAAAAACCCCAGCTGGTCTATTGCATGCCCATTAAAAATGTAGTCATGTGCCCAAAAACCAAGCTCCAGAACTCGTGATGGTCTTGATTGAAAAAAGCCTATGGATACTGGCTACTGGCTGATCTACAGGGCATTGGTTAAACAGCATATCTACGTGGTGAACCAATTAGGTGTTGTTACCCAGCGAGGGAGACGATGGAAAGATGAAGCAGAACTCTCCTCAGTTCTACCTAATTACCTGCCCGGCTGAGTATCCGTCTCAGGCAGCAGCTAAACAAAGCATACAGGTGCAACACATAACAACGATGCCACGCATAGATGCTCACCAAAGTCTGCGTAAACTGGGGCAGAAATAACAAACGTACCCCAAGCTATAAATTGATTTCGTTTATCTCTCACTGCCTGGTCTCCTCTCTACAGCTGGAGGCGAAAAATCAAAAATTTCCTTCAATTGTGCTCAGAGAAGGCTCAAGGCAGGAGGACCTCTGTCCCTGCAGATGATCTTCAGAGGAGTCCTGTATGAATCCATTGGCTTCATGAGGCTGGAACCAATCGTAACAGTACTTCAACTTCTGACTGAAGGTTTGCACAAACAACAATGGTATTCTGGAGCAGCATCACTGTCCCTGGTGGCTTTGCATGGGACAAGTCTGGTGATGGTAGCATTTCAAATACATCAACACAGCAGCCCAGGTTCAGGGTCTGTGCAAACAGACTCATATAGTGACAGCTGCATCCAGACACTATCACACAGTTGGTTTTATAAGCCATCTCTCCGTCCTGTCGTACATTCTGACAGCAGAGGCCTATTGAGAACGTGCCTTTGCCTCCTGCATCCCTCGCTGTGATGCTTTATTTGTTATGCAGATTTGACAGTTTCCCTATGCTCTGTGAGAAGGCCAGATAATACAAGCAGGCAAGATTTGAGTGACATGAGGGAAGGAGACAGTGTTTAGACAAGGCCTGCAGGCCAAAGTTATCACGTCTGCAGTGATTACTTCTGCAAAAAGATACAACATTTGGGGAACTATGAGGATACACTGTTACACTAATGGTATTTTATGAGCAAACATCATCTTTCCTTCTTTAAAGAGTCGTCATATCAAAAAAATACTTGACGTAGACTCCAGGACTGAAGAGTGAAGCCAATGCTGAAGAGCCTTAAATGTGCATCCTATCTAATGACCATCAGGGGGCGAATGCAGGAAAGAATCACACGGGGACACCAGCTCCCACATGGTACACGCCCCATATTTTTTTGCCTTCTATTTGAGAGAGAGTGGGAATTGACATGGCAGTAAATGGCCCATCTGGTCGGGGGTCAAACCAGTAAACTCAGTATAACCACTTAGCCAACATAGGAGCGCTCATTCTTTAATTAATGGTCCCATTCAGAGAAAAATAGACCATAAAGCAGGGTATGCATAAGGACGTGGCTACCAAGTGACAGACTGTACCACCCAATCAGGATAGAGTACAGAGCAGGTCAGCTCCACCCCTCACTCCTCCTCAGCTCCACCTTCTTCTCCAGATATGGTTTCTTCTGGTTTCAAAAAACCAAGATGGCTGACGGACAAATTACAGACTGGAGGCTTCAAAACTGCAGCTCACGAACCAACGGGTGACGTCATGGAGGGTGGACACTTGGGCAGCTCAAAATCATTTTAACAAGCAAAACCTCAGTCACTTTTCAATACTGTGAGCACCAATGACATAATTTAATTAGATCCATTGCATTAGGGTGGTAGAGGTCTCTCTGGATGCTTCGATTTCACCGGAGGTTTTGCAATTAGTGCGAACTATCCCTTTAATGTGTATGTAATCATCTATCCTCATTGTTATTTTTATACATGTAAATGAGCCTTACAATTACAGATGTCAAAGATAATGGTCCCAGACAAGTGTGTGTGGATTATACAGATTCAGACTAATTAACTGTATGGGACTGTTACAACTTTAGGAAGCTGATGGAGATGGTGTTTTCTCTCTGTTTGCTCCCAGTGAGACAGACAGGCCCTTTCTGGAGCATCTCAGCGAAGCCGACTTTAAAAAGCAGAGAGAGGAGGTGGAGACGTAAAATGTGAAACTATTCATTCCTACATAGCTGCAATGATACAGTTTAGCATCTTGGGCATTTGAAATAGTGCTGGGTGCTGAGAGAGAGAGAGAGAGAGAGAGAGAGAGAGAAGCAGGCAGAGCAGCACAGCATAGGAAAACTAGAACAAAGAAGGCTTTGGCAGCCATATACTCCTGCAGGGAATTATACTATAAAAAATACACAGGCCTACTACTGTACGCTCATTAAGATGCCCTCAGTCTGTTCTGTGGATCCTCTAGCAGGCAAAAATATCTTCTCTCTGGATTAAACTTTGATCATTCACAATTTGTCTTGAATCATACCTACACACAATCAATCCATCACGGAGAGCGTGAGCAGCACGTGCTGTATCATTCCACCGATTACAGAGGAGCAAAGTGCTTTGTGTAATACGGCGTGAATGCCGTGCCAGGTCCCCAATTACATTTAGAAATGTGTCCCACCCGGAGATGAGCGTTGAATAATGAAAGCAGCCTCCATTCACCCACATATCAAGACTCAGGGGAAGAGTAAGGTCATTTCAAACCACAGTAATTATCAAATGTGTGCTTCATGGGCTCTGAGTCAAAATTAATATCCCAAAATATCCCCTGTGTAAATTGTTTCTGGAGGACGATTTGTTTCGAGCCTTAATGACACAAGCAAAACTTTTTCTCTTTTTTTTCACTGAGTGCCAAATGCAGAAAATAAAGTGCATGCAACAGTGCGAACATAATACCCACAAAGAGTACATCTATTTTAGGGCTGCAACAGATCTTGCAGTGAGCATGCAATTCTCCATTGAGAAGTAAATACACAGAACGAACAGACAGAACAGAGCAGATGACTGACACACGCAGAGCAGACCACACTGAAAGTGTAAAAACATGGGATAGTCACCAGAGATTTACTAAAAAAACATGTTCAATTTCCTGTAGGATCTCAAGCTCTCTAAAGACATTTCGGACCTCATCTCTCTCTATGCACTGCTGCTTGTTCATGTACTTCATGGCGTACATCTTCTCTGTGTCCCGCTTTTGCACAATGCATACCTGCAGTAAGAAAGAACAGAAGAGAAAACAGACAGAGAGACAAGATTAAGCATTTTAGAGTGAGATAAACATGTGTTTAGACAGTATTTATCATGCTTAAATAACAATATGCACAAGAGAAGTTGAACTGGACTGGTAGGGAAAGAGAGTTACATCACTGCTTATGTGTCTGGGCCTCGTTTCGGCTCCACAGATGAAGCCTCGCTGGTATGCAAATAAAGCGCGTTTTCAAAATAGCCCACAGCATCTTTCAGCTGTTGATTAATGCGATTGTTGGGGTAGATACCCTGCGCCGATGCATAAACGCTGACACGCTGAGCAGCTCTAATGAACTTCATTCTCAAACACAGAAGTTTGTGGCAGAAACCACTTCCAAACAAATCACCTCATGATTTATTCATCACAGGTTTTGTGGTTTTGTCAGGAAGCTGCTGCAAAAGGTAAGAGGCAGGATGGGACTCCAGAGAGGTCAGAGTCATTACAGTAACATCAATGTCCAACCACAGACATTAAACAGATCCTGGATAAGTTTGGATTCTGAACACTCATGCACCATATGGGATGGTTTTAAAGCCAGTATGGAGCCACTAACAACTCTCTCACCATTCAGTACATAAAACGCGTGTGTGTTTTGTATGACTCGAAAAGGCCTGAATCCATCATTTAATATGGTTTTACAGCAGCAATCTCCAAGGGGTGTTAAGATGTAATTTGCATGACTGTTGAGCAGGGATACCACCAACACTGCCAGTAAAATGCTTATGTGTGCCAGAGGGAAAACATGCATTCACACACAAAAAAAAAAATTAAAAAAGGCTAACAAAATGAACAAGAATATTGTTAAGCCTTTATTTCTTTAACCTGATTTGTTCAATGTCACGTAAACAAGAGCCCAGATTAAGAGAAATCTGGTTTGCTCAGCTGGTTTTCTAATATAGACAGATTTGTTTTTCTCGTACGTGTTTATCTGGAAACTGTGCATAACAAAGACTTAAGATGGAAAGTCACAATCGCTGTGGCAGCAGTGCAGCAGGAAACACTGTTACTCATCCATGTAATACACTTAATATGCCAGCCTCGGTTTGAAGCTGTGATAGGGGGGTAGGAGTGGAATCTGATTACAGAGCACCTGCATGTAAGCGCAGCCCCTGATTTTACCTCCTTAAATGGATTTCTCCCAATAACCTGGCATCTTGCGTGCACGCACACATGGTGAATGTGAAACCCTCACAGACAAGACAGAGGGTTCCCACCATCGTGCAGTCAAAGTGCTTCAGGAACGAAATCTAAGCAGCCGTTCTTGGCCCTTAAAAGTGTCCCTTGATGCCCTGAGCGTAGCACATGACCACCCTGTGAAGCGTTAAAAGCTACGACGGAGCAGACAGACAGAAGGCCTTCGCTGAATCGAACCGTCCACCAAGGCACAGGTCTCCTCATTATACCCAGAGCAAGACAGATGGTTTTTACGCAGCACTCCAGCCCAATGCTCTGTGAAAACACCCATCTCCGCAAGTCATTCTCCCTTTTGTTCAGTCTTTATGAGAGAGAGAGAGAGAGAGAGAGAGAGAGAGAGAGAGAAAAACGCCAACGGGAAGAGAAAGTCTCACTCGTTTCCATGCAGGTGGATGTTTGTGCAGCTGTGCAGATGCATGGTTTAACGTTTGTCATGAATGAGGTGGAATGAGCTCATTCAAAATGTCCTCTGTTCAAATTACCTCTGCATTAAAAACAAATTAGAAAGATCAAGGAATCTAAAACTGCTTTGTGAACATAGATTTTTCCTATTGCAATGAGGATTTTCTCCCACTTGATTTAATGGGGGGAAAAGGGAGATTTTGAGAATGAACACCAGACTAAATGGGGTGTTAAAATGGAAATTATCTGTCTGGTGACAGGAGGAAACCTATTACTGTGTAAATCACCATCTACTTAATTGCACTGAGGGTTTCATCTCAAGCACAAAGCTCAAATGAGTGCCAGGTCGGACTTGGCTGCCTCTCCACTTTCCTCCGTCTGGATCGAATCCAGGCTCAGATTTCACTTACTTCTGTCACTTTCATTAGCTCAACACAGCTCAAATGAATCAAAACCTCTTCCTCCTCCTTCATCAACTGTCAGATCGCGCTGATAAGAAAGAGTCCATGAGCCGACTGTATTGACCACTGACTTCCACCACAACCACCTTTGGTACTGTTGCTAAGCCTCTATTTGTTTTTCACAAGGAACAGGTAGACAAAGGCAGCCGCTGGCACAGACCTTATTATCTGTAGCGAACTGGCTAATTAAGGCCAACTAAGTCTCTGGAGCTGAAAAGTGAAGCCAAAGCAGAAGTGGCTTTCAAAACAGCAGCTCACAGACCGATTGGTTGACGCCACGGTTGGTTGACACTCGGCTGAGGGTGTCCAGTGTGAAGCTAACGACAGCATTCAGGACAAGCCTCGACTCAGCGGGGAAAGACTACGCACTGGCTCCTGGTCACAAACACAGATCCTTTAAAATGTTACCTGTTAAACTTGATTGTACCTCTTGTACTTGGAAGTAATATTACCTTACAGCAGATAAGCATAATGTCTAGTCTGTTCCTTACACTTTTTACTCTTCTACAGTTGTTGCTAAACATGACCGGACATTTATGAACAGTCTCATGTAACTTTTTAATAAATCTGAAGAAGTAAAAATAAATAATGAAGTATTGTTATTCATATTTAGCCTATTATTAATCACTGGAGAGTTTTATTGTCTGGTATAATACAAATACAAAAGACTTTACCCAGTATCTCATCAAGAAAAATTATATTATTTTCAATGAAAAATATCAGAAGAAAATATACATTTATGTTCGTTTAAGGTTTAAAAAAAATGTTTTTATAGATATGTTTATTAGATATTAGAGTTCAAGTTTCCCAGTTCAACCATTCCTCCTTTTAGTTTTTTTTTTTTTTTTTTTTTTTAGCCCTCAGCATGATAAAACACAGCTCCAGGCCCTCCCTTTTTCCATCTCCCTCATTGAGCTGAACACAGACCCAGTTTCTCTTTGCTCTCAGCCAAGCCAGTCTGTACCATCTGCACTGTGCTGGAAGGTAGACTAAATAAACTCATTTAAATCCAGCAAGCAACAATCCAAAAGGTCCTTTTTACACATTTTCATTCTTCATTCACTGTTAAGCCCAATAAGCCTCTTTCCTACATGCACCTTAACCTGTTTATGATCAAGCTATTTTCCGTGTCAGAGTAGAAGCAGTTGAATTTTAGAGGCCCTGGCATTTCTGAATAACTTCTGAATAACTTCTCTATGGCTCTGTTGAGAACAAAAGCTGTTGGATAAACGATGGCAAAGGTTGAAAGACTCCTACATGCAGAGACAGAAAGACTTCCACAGTGTCCCGTGCAAGTGAAATCAGAACTTTACCTGGAAAATATGACTGCACACAAAGTACATCGCTCAGTGGATATGACATTTATTTTCTATTACTGGTACAGAGCACAGTTTTTTTCAAGAGATGTGTTAAGTTCAAGGCACCACTGAGGAGAGTCCATGCTCATAACCCAATTACCATACGAGTGTAATGCAACTTAAAAGAAAATGCAGAAAGTAAAATATTCACTGTGTTGGAGCATTTGTTTTAAGTACGCATCAAGCTGTATTGTACTTAGAAGAAAATAAATTTAAACTCTTGTGTCATAATTCAGAAACTGTAGATAATAATGTAAAATATATAGTAGCACTAGCTGCATTTATTAAGCCATAGTGCTTGAGTTTCTGCTTTTTTTTTTTTTTTTTTTATTCTTTGAATTTTTCATGCTGCTTCATTCAAATGCAGGGCCATGCACTGTACTGTGGATCTTGAGGATCAAGCTGCTGCCCCTTTTGCCCCTTTTATGATTGATGTTTCCCTTTGGACCAAATAAAAATAACCAGTACAACTCTTATTGCTGCTGTTCTTATTATTACTGTCGTGGGAAAGACTGCCAAGGTGCAATTGAACAAGTCTTCCTTTTGATTAACTCTGGAATAAACATCTTTTGGAGATTAATTTGAGAAAGGGCTCCACATCTTCCTGTTTCTTTCTTTGTGAATAAACATTCATCTCTTAGTCATGATTGAGTCACAAGAGTTGAACCCTTGAACCTTTTCAAAGTACTTTAAAATGTTGCTTTTTCTTGTTCCTGCTGCTGATGCTGAGAGACTCAATATTAGTGACCGAATTGTGCAGCTTTAGATACTGTACCTTGAGGCTCTAAAGCTTGTTGCTTAGCACTCTAAAAGATTAATTTTGTGACTGTTGTGACCCAAGATTAGCTTTATCCGTGAACTGGTGTTGCACATTGATTGCAGTAACTCCAGAGAGAGCTGACGAAGGCAAAGAGAGACGAGGAAAGCAGATAAAGGCCTTTGTCAAAACTGATTTCAAAGCAGCAGCCAACAGGTGGATTTTTAGAAAGGAAACATCACTTTGCTTTATTCTGAATTTCTCAAAATACCTTTGCACCTTTTAGTGCTCCTTCAAATTCAACTCTAATTTTCATTCTGAGTGGATTCATGTTTTCCTGATTGTTTTTTCTGCATTACTGACCATATTCTCTGTTTTCTGTTGCTATTCTCCCTAAAATTACGTTAAACACAGCTATTTATATATTTTCCTTATTACGGAGACTGTAATGATGGAGTTTCCCAGCCAATCAGAAATCATTCTGTCAGTCATCTCCTGCCGGCCCCATCTTATCTGGAATCCCCAGGGACTGGACAGAGAAGTGAAACCATGACTTTTAAGAAGGATTTATTCATATATTCATAGGGCATATTAGCAATTCAATGAATTAGACTAGTTTAGTATGAAGCAGGAAAAGAAGTCACAATTTTGAGGCGATAGGTGCGAGGCAGATATTTACATATGAATGGAGACATTTCCACCTAGATTGAAATCATCTCATCGCTGTGACGTGTCCGTTTAAGATTGAGGCAGCAATATGGTGATGGCTTCTGAGACCAATTCTCTCCAAGCAGTAATGGACACTAAAGTATCCCTAATTAATTCTGCAATGTTATCTTCAAAATGCAAATGGCGAGCATGAGCCAACCTACCATTACTCTGCCGGCGAGGTTTTCCTTGTTAAATTCTAATTTGGAAACACCTGCTATTCAGTTTGCCTTTGAATACTTGTCAGTGATAAAGGTCAATTTGCTTTCGGACAGGCAGGGTGGAGTCCGAGGACGGTGCCAAATCTCCTGCTGGCTGGCTGGCGGTGCATCTGGGGAAAGAGCTGGCTAATAAATTGGCCCGTTATGCAGACCCGGCTCTGGATTGTCTAGCCTCGAGCCAGCACGACTCATCCAACGAGAGGAACTCAAGGGGCTGAAAATCTAAGTGAGCAGCTTTTGAATTTTAGAAAAAAAAAAAAAAGATTTTTGGGATTATTTATTAAGGTGGCACTTAATAATCAGGTGTCATAAAAAAAAGGACACAAGAAGATGATGTTACCAATAGAGCACCAATCAAGCCTTAAATGGTGGAAAATTGAAATGATAAAAACATGGCATTTATGTTTGTTTGTTAATTAAAAAAAATCATCCTCATCAATCCATACAAATGTCATGTTGCCATTTTCCCCTGTCATGGATTTGTTTGAGCAGTGAGAATCAATGGCAGCAGGATTGTATATGTGGGATCAACTCAAAACAGCCATTAAAAACACTGATTTAAAAAGTTTTTAAGGTGCAATATTTCCACTTTCTTTGATTTGAAGAGTTGACATATAAGAAGATATAATTGTGGTTTAAAGAACAAAAAACCATCTCAGTGCAGTTTTACATTTCCTCTCAGGCTTCTCGCAACAGTTCAATGAGCCAATCAGAAGAGAGCATCTGATCCTCTCTTCTGATTGGCTGTTTGGATTGTTTTCTGGGTGACCCAATAAAAATGTAACAGATTTTATGTAAACACTCAAATCTTGAAAGGTTGGATGGTGAGTCCAGGGGGGTGGGGTTTGGGGGCGTGGTCAGTGACTGCTTTGTTGTGACATCACAAAGTTACAAAAGTCTTGACAGCTAATTTAAAGGCTCAGTTTCTGAATACAAGCTGTGAGCATTTCTCTGTGGACTGAGACCTTTGATACTTACACATTATTAATATAGAACCTAGACCTGATTTATAATCAAAGAAGACATGGACCTTGGGAGCTTAAACAGTGGCGGTCTAAGGTGGATATTATGGCATCTGAATCTAGAATATTTCCTGTTGGATTTACTTGTTTACTATGACCATTTCAATTCAAAACCCTTCATAACCCTTGCTTTGTTTGGGGAGGGACACAGGATGTCCGCCTGTTTTGTGACCAGGTGTATTTATATACAGATTATGAGTAAAAAAAGAAATAAATATGTAAAAAAAAAATCACTGTTACAGTCCAGGTGACAATGAATTCAGCACTGCAGCTGTTAGGGTGCTTGAATGGCTTTGCAGTTAATGAGCAAATACAATTGAAGGGGAAAAAAAACAGGCCATTCATATGGGCTGTGTCCAGGGTTTATACTTGGCTTCAGGATTCACGTCTCCAGGCAGCGGACTGGACGACAGCGCCAGGCCGGGGTGAGATGCTGTCACAATGTTGGCTGTAATCTCTGACCACCTGCTGCACATAGAACCTGCTTATCGCTCCTAAAGAGAGCTTTTTAGAGGTGGTCAGACAGACACGCACACATACACAGTAAACATAAAGGCAGAGCCTATTGATTTCTCTGTGGACAGCGCAGAGGTGCAGTCACATTTGATGTGGAGGCATTCGAAGGCAAAGATGACGCATGTGAAGGAACGCAACAGATGAGAGCACCTGCCTGTCTCACCCTCAAAGACAGGCGCACAAAGAAACCCCTCCTGCATCACAACACCTCCAATGCTCACTTTTAATGGTTTTGAGCTCTGAAGCATGAAACTAACTTTGTTTTTCTGCAGCACAATCATTATTTAATCACTGCTAAGAAAGGAGAACGGCGCTAATAACGAGCAGCGCAGCGGGCTGTTTCCTGGAGTTAATCTCCATAGGGGCAGCCAGGGGCACCTGGCAGGCAGAGAGACACGTTCCTGTGATTGAACATCGCATTCAAACATCTACCAGTCTAAATAAAGCCACCACGGTTACTCAGCCATATGTTCTAAAAAAACTTTTCAGGATCCCTAATGAGGCGATACAAACAGCAATTACAGAATAACGGTGCTAGGTCTGCCGTGGCTTGTGACGGGAGCAGCTTACTTGTAGACTCCGATTTAAAAGCAGCACTAATCCATTAAAGAGGCAACAGTCATTCATTAATAATTCAGTATTTCATATTCAACAGAACATCAGACACTGCACAGTAAACCATGCAGGTTGCATACAGCCTCCTGAAAGGGTAAAGATGCTTTAAAGTCTAGCTAAAGTCTAGCTATAGAAACCTCCGGTCTTGATTCTATGATAAATTTCTCCAAGCTGACGATCACATTGTGACCGAATATGACCTCTATGCGCGACAGACACCTGATTAAGAAATCCAGCTTTGGTGCAAAGCTACCTGCAGAGTTAACTAGCTTTGTGCTGCTGCAGTGCATTAGCTCAATATTTCTATGTTAATAACCTGCAAAAGTACACTGCTCACACCTCAATCAGATCTTGAAGCCAACCTTCTTGCGACTGCTCGTATGGAGGAGCTGGTCAACCTGTGCAACCTGCAACTGCTGCGTCATACTAGCACACATTAGCAAAACACAAAACTAGATAAGAATCAGTCAGGGGGGATAAGGAGCGAGCTCCTGTCTGTGGCCACCAAATGCAAAACCATTCACTTTTTGGGGGGTTGTTTTTTTCTCAGAATTTTTTTTTTACTAGAATTTTTAACTTTGAGGCTGATTTATTAATGAAACCTCTCACTCATTGTGATATAATTTTGAATAATTAACCTGTCACACAATAATAAGCCCATGTGAAAGAAAAACCTGGCCGTGTAATGTAAGAAATATTGTATTAAAGTGTGATTTAGATGGCCACAAAACTGCTGTTATGATTTATACTGTTTCCCAGTTCAGTTGTAGACATTAAGAGGCAGAGCACTATGTTGTTCAGAATATTATAGTATGAAAAAGTTTTATGAAACCATCCCAAACAATAACAAATTCCTGAACTCTTTAGTAAAACACAAGTCTTTCTAAATTTGCTGGAAAAATTCCACTGAGACCAGATATGACCTAACTACTAGTGTGACCCATCTACTGCAGATCATGAGACTAATTATATATTCCACTGAGACGCTCTGTCCAGCTCTAACTTCAGCCTTTTTCCCCGGCTGCTGATGGGCAGATGATGTTAATTTGGAAGGTCAGTGGATAATGATTCCACAGGGCACCGGAAGATTCACAATAAAGAAAAAAAAATATTCCTCTTCACTTAAAAGAATCCTATTTAGTTGAGGTAAGAGAAAGTGTTCTTTGAGAAAGCAGCAGTGTGTCAAAAGAATACCAATTATTAGGTCAAACACATAATTTCTTTGCTTAGCTTAATTAAACCCAAGTGGTGCTTTCTCCCTCAGTTCCATTAAAACGTTATCTGGACTTGAAGCACCAATACTCCACATACTGAATGAAGTTCTGTGGTATTAAAAAAGCTGAGTTCAAGATGAGCAGCTCCTTGAATATCCTTTTATTAATGGAGGGATCCTGGACGATTGAGTGCTACGCCGGCGGAGTGGAAAATATTGGAGCAGAGGCTGACAGACTGAAAGGCCTACGGGCAACAGCCTCAAACTACGCTCAAAATAGTAAACTGGGAAGTTCATTACTCTTCTTCTCTTCTCTTCTTCTTTAATAAAGTCTTCATCCATCATAGAGGAGATTAAATCCTACACCACTACAATCTCATTCATGGATTCTATGCTATGATACTGTTATCACACACGTCTGAACTGGTCACAACCCTTCAACTTGCTCGTGCACTTGCCTCTTGTGTTGAGCCGTGACATCTAGCCTGCCGATGACTGAGGCTTATGGGAAAGGTCTGAAGGTGTCTGTTAAAGGCCAGCAGTATATGAGTATAACCTACACTCAGCATTTACAGTACCACAACATCAAGAGTCACAATTAGACACTGACTTTGAGACATAAAGGTTGACACAAGGTCTGGGGACAGACTCTCCTCCCACTAGGCCACCTTCATGGAGTATCATGTAGTATTTTGGTGTCGTATCTCCTATGAGGTGACCTGTAGTCACCCTCTCTCTGTCCTTGTGTGCCTGGCCTCCAGGCAGGTGATTCTCAGCTCATAAAAATAGAAACCCAAATTCCCTTTCCGCTGCCCTAAATCTTTCATATGTTAAAAAAATGGTGATCTTGGGCTGCAGCCCAGACTTTTGCCTCAGCCTCTAGCTCCTCTCTCTCTACCCAGACCTCCCTCTGGTTCGTCTCAATGTTACGTGCTCCTTGAACACATGCACTTATTAAACGCTTTTTAGCTGAACATATCACTTGGACACAAAAAAAAGCTCTTTCATGTCTCGCTTCAAAGCAAAGCATCACTGTTAAATCCCAGGAATGGCTGCGTGTTGTTTACCTTTACAATCCGCCTTCTTCCTCCTCCTCCTCATCCCCTCCACTGTTCTGCTATAGTTAGCACTCCTATCAATTGTTGTCAGAAGGTCTAAAGCTCCTGGGATAACAAGGATTGCAGAGAGGAGAAAAGGGTTGGGTGTTAAATTTAGTGGACTCAGTCAGGAAGCTGCAGATTTTCTGTTTTCTAGGTCAGGTAAGTGCCAAGTCGGCCAGAAGCCTCTGACTGAGACACACAGGGAAACACAAACAGATAGAAGACCACTGCTTGAGGTGAGGCAGGAGGGAAGAACGAGAGCGCATCTTAGGTTTCTCTCCTTAAGTTCAGCGGAAATATACTGTACATTAAGTGTTGACATCCATCATTCCCTCAGATTAAGTTTCATCTTGTGTTTGTTGTCGGTACAATGGTTTAACACTCATCATCAGCGCACAGTGGGTGAAAAACACACACACACACACACACACACACACACACACACACACACACACACACACACACACACAGGCATACACACACACTCACAAATGCTGCATTTTAGCAAGAGTGCTTTGAGAGGGGCAAGCGAGGCAAACACACTTTCAGGGTCTGATGAACATGTCATCCAGGGAGAAGAAGGAATAATTTGCTCTTTCATTTGGTTCATTCCACTGGATGTCTTCTGCTCCACAGTGGCTGCTGTCAGCCTGCAGGAAATGAAAGTGTTTACTGAGCTTGGCCATCCATTTGCACAGCTCCAGGATACTCTATTATGGCTGGCATGACCATTAATGCACACAGCCATGGATCAGACTTCTCTGGGACAGAGCCGGGCAAAGTGAGGCAGGAGGTGTTTTTGTGTAAGAAGCGTAAAAATAATTTCGAGTACAAGTACAAAAGACTTTACAACACACGTTGACACTGTCAGTGCAGGCACATCAGGACTTCACATACACTTGTACACACACAGACATATTACTCTGATATCCTGTGAGCGCTTCAGTCTCTGACAAACACTGAAAACTATACAGGGATTTGGTGTAAATAAGGGAAAACGACTAATAATAAGGATGCACCAATGCAACTCTTTCTCTCTCATTAGGTCACCTCATCTCTGCTAGTGTGTATTGAGTATTGATCAGATATCAGTGCTCTCATTTTTTAAAGCCTGTATAGCTCAAAGTTCATGTAATCATTTTTAGATTGCTATGTCTAGAGCTTTAACAATTATTTTCTTCATCATTTCATTGTCTGTGAAATGTAGATCGAAATGGCAGAGAACAGAGTGACATCCACAAATGTCTTGTTTTGTCCAAACTCCACCAAACACCAAAAGATTTAACAATGTTTAGTTATCTTATTTTATCGCTGCAAAGCTGAAGTGTGTGATTTTTTTCACAAATATAATCAAGAAACCAATTATCAAAATCATTGCCCATTACCGTCTGACTAATCAATTAATTGACTAATCATTTCAGGTCTGGGCGTGATGCTAAAAAACTCAAGTTGGCTGTGACTGACTGAATTGAGCTGATTATAGACCAAATGACTTGGTCACATCGTGGCCGATATACGATCAGTTTAATACGGTCGATATCAGTCCCAATACTGATTCAATGTATCAGCTCCATGAAGACTGAAGTTTTAACCCACCGTGACGTCACCCATTGGTTTGTGAACTGCAGTTTTGAAGCCTTTTGTAATTTAGCTGTTGCCGTCTTGGTTTTTGAAACCAGAATAAATCAAATTTGGTCTATTTCCCTTTAAATGGGACCATCATTTAAACAAAATTAGGAAACTACTGAGGCAATAAATCAAGTTTAGGACCATTTTCCCATAATCAATACAGTCCGATTTCTTCTTACAACCAGTGGAGTCGCCCCCTGATGGTCATTAGATAGAATGAAGATTTAAGGTTCTTCAGCATTGACTTCACTTTACAGACTTAAAGTCTAGGTCCATTTTTATAGACAGTCTCTGGTCTTTTACTACTATTCCATGATTAAGTTTTAATTTGAAGTCCTGGTTGTTCTGGTGACATAAAACCCAAAGAAATTCCTCAGAGTGAAAAAGAGACAGTAAAGCAGACTTATAACTATAGTGTTGAAATTGTACAACAAAGAAAAACTTAAACACACATAACTTAACTGATACAAAAATCCTAAAATGCCTCTGGGCAAAGACACCAAAAGGCAGAAAATTGCTCTGAAAGCAGGAATGTATAAACAGGCTCGCCTCGAGTCCGAGCTTACCTCCAATTTATATAAAACACAAAGAAAGACTTTGAAGCCACTCGTGCATGAAGGTCGGGAAATATAAGGACAGTATAATGAGGATGACATGCATCACACAATGTAAAGGAGATTAAAGATGCACAAAAAGGGCCTGAAGGCTTATCTCAAGTATATCCTCTTTAGACTCACTGAAGATGGGAGAGGTGTAAGTGCATGTTTCATTAAAGGTGGAATATCTCATACATATTCATCAGTATGACTGAATTAGGAAAGCTGTTACCTCATATCTTGTTCTATATCGTTATAATGGAAATACCAGCTGTTTGATGATTTAAAGAGGCATGACCTCACAGAAACTGCATAATAAGAGATGTCATAAATTAGTGGGGGATAAAACTGACCATTACAGTGATTGACATCCTGTTGGTTACCTTGATCCTACTCTTGTTAACTACAGGGATGTGATATTGTGTCTGACAGCTTGCAGCTCTGGTCCTTTGTCGGTTTGATTCCCTGAGCTCCCTGTTAAAGTGAATATTACTCAATTCACCTTACACATCCCTGCGGGACCAAGCTCAACACATACATACATATATTCACTCTGTCAAATAGGTAAACACTTTAGCTTACATAACTGATTCATTAGGCTCTGCCCCCTTACTCTCAAGCCTTTTGTTCTCACAAGGCACATGCAGGCAGTTTACAGTGATAATGGTGGCAAAATTATCTGTACTTATTGAAACAACAGGGCCTTGATTTTAAGCAGATATGTTTTTCATTTCTATTTCTACATTAACTTTGCTACTTGAGGCGACATCTGTATCCAGCAGATTTCAACAACTGTTTCTACCAAGGTCATTAAGATGGCATTAGCTCCTTCAGTTTGAAAACATCGTCTCCAGCTGACTTTTTAATGTTTCCAGCTGATTCATATTAAAATGAAAACCCTGAAAAAGGCAAACTAAAATCTTAAATATATACTTGATGTGACTATTTCCATGATAAAATACTTTTAAAAAAATTAGACTAAAGCTTAACGCCATAGGAACAAAGTTAGCATCATCACCAGTTAATGAAATGTAAGAATAAATAAAGATTATTGTTCCTGTGTTGTCTTTTGTCATGACTTTTTGATGATT
The DNA here is from genome assembly GCA_038496675.1 of Rachycentron canadum. Lineage (NCBI taxonomy): Eukaryota > Metazoa > Chordata > Actinopteri > Carangiformes > Rachycentridae > Rachycentron > Rachycentron canadum. The sequence continues at coordinate 3,569,605 of CM076659.1, read as the reverse complement.
TTGTCCCAGTTAAAAGTGAGAATTGTTGCTGGAGTTTAAAATCCCCCATAAAGAGCAGGACAGACAATCAAAGGACAATCAAATCCAACATGCCTCGTTGCCACGTTGGCTTCCTGACTGGATCTTATCAGGCATGACAATCAATGGTGAATGCAACATGGACATCGACCGAATACCACTAATATTGATGTCATGTTGATTTGAAGTCGTATCGCCCAGCCCCAACGCCACGTACACTGCTTCAGGTTAGCTATTGCTATTGATGGAGGGTTGCTAATGGACAATTGGATACGTGTCAACAGGGAAGTTGATTAATGTTGATTAATACTCATACCTCAATCTATAGTTTCTTTAAATATCATTGGCAGGCTGATGGAATTCTTATCTGAAAATTTATAGCCAAAAGAGAGTGATTTTTATCATAGTTCTCCATCAGATTTTAATCAAGAAATATAAACCTTATCCGAAGACAAAGGCTGGATACTGTTACAGTTTTGCAATTCATTCTCCACGGAGCTGCACAGAAATCAAAAATGTGGAGGTGGAACAAAACTCTCTTGTTTCTGGCTAAACCAGGCAGAGAAGTTAAATAATACAGTAACATGTGAATAATGAGAGTTCTGGTATTCTCTGGGGAAGAATGGTTGGACTGATAATGAATGCAAGAAAGAATTTAACCATATTAATGGAAATGCTACAATACTCGTGATACATGACTCGTGATTTCTCGTTAATGTGTGTAGTTATGTCTTTGTACAAAGACAAGCATTGGCACACTTGAACGATGATGAAACAAGATGCACTGCGGGAAAAAAAATTTAGAGGTCCTGACAGGGCTTTGGCAAGCAGCATTGCTGCCATTCTCATTTTCCACCATGTATATTATATTTTGTTGGCAGGGATGTTAATATTAACGCCTCCAAATGGCCTATTTCTTCTGGGCTCTGAATATGCCCAGCAATTTCATCAACAAAAATATAGAAGGCTAAAAAATTATAAAATGAAAACAAAGCAAATGAAAAATAGGGCATTTGAAGATTTCTGAGCTCTGTGGATGATTTTCAAGCCCTGAAGCTATTTTATTCATATTGCTTTTGCTTCTATTAGTGACTATGCAGTGGAGCTTTGTACTGTGAAACATGTAGAGGTGTAGTGTAATGGAGAGCATACGTTTCTAGGCTAATAGGTTGCTGAGGGCCACATTGCGGCTGGGCTTTGCTGCAAAGCTGCACTCTGCAAAATCAAATCTCATCTGAGCTCTTCACACCTGCAGCTGGAAGGTAGAGACGAGGGAGAGGCTGTCAGTCTTTAGAGGCCGGAGGACTAGCAGTGTGCTGCAGGGCGAACAGAAAAGAGGACAGAAAACGCTAACAAAGGCTTCATCGTGACCTGACCTTTCCACAGATACTGGCACCTTCCCCAATATGATGAAGGTGTCAAAGCCTCTCTCACTGCCTTCATGTCTTTCTCTCTTCCGGTCGTACTTATTTCTACCGCCTGTCTCTGTTCATCTACCTTCCTACGTCCATCACACTGGGTCTTAATGAGGGTTTATTCCCACTGAAGTGTGTGGGTGGTGCAGTGTATGAAGATGTAGAAACCACCAGCTGAGCTCCTGCATTACCTCTGACCTTCCTTGTCTCTCTCCATCTGCCTGCCTTTGTGCTCTCCTGTCTCTGTTTAGATGTTTACCTGCCCATCTGACTGTTGGCATTAAGGAGCTGTCACTAAACCCCTGTCAGTGCTGATGACTGTCACGCCCCCCCCCCTCCACGAGTGTCAACCCATCCCTCAAGCTCTCAAAGCGCAGGCCTTAATGAGCCCTGCGGCGGAAATGGCAGTCCCATATGCAGCCCGAGATGAGAAGATGGAGTGACAAAGGGGGGCAAAAGTGTGATGCTCATGGGGAAAAGGCAGAGGAGGAGCGAGAGAGCAACAGGAGAGCAGCAATTATCCTTACAGTGGTGCTGTGCATGGCCATCCTGCCCTCTGGCAGGCATGTTACAAATGAGCGACAGTATATCCTCCACTGCTGTGGAAATAATCACACCAACCTAGCATCAACCCCCCACCACCACATGCTAGAGGATAGACGCTCCGAACATCTGAGGAGAGGTGAAGAGACTGTGCTTACAGTGGGAATTCAAACAATATGAATGCCATATTTTAGATTTTATAATACTATATTGCTTTGCCAACACAGGTTTCTTTACTGCCACATCCATAAAACAAACCTGAATTGAATTGTGAGGAGCAGAAGGGAAAGGGGAAGGAGAGAGATACCTGACCTGATATAACAGAATGATGTACAGAGGGATAATCTGCCCCAAGACAAGGGGAGATGAGACAGAGAGGGATTCTGGGTAACAGAGAGTGAAGTCTGAATAAAGATGAGTGTAGACTACATTACTTTCAGATTGATTTGACAGTCTCAGACAATTTTTTTGAGATTTAAGACATAAAGCCTCAACTTGGTATGAAAATCTGTGCTTGTGCAAATTGAATTGTGCGCCTGTAGTTGGAGCCACTTGGTCCATTCTTAGGGATATAGTAAGCTGTCCAATGCCTTTAACATATTAGTCCAGCTGGACTGGATTGTTTCACTAATACCTTAAACAACATGGGTCATTCACCTTATTCCTAGAATCCCCACTAACACTAAAAGGCCCTTTATGCTGTTTGATTCTGGGTTGTCTAAGACAGAACGTGGTGAAATCTGTGGTCATCAGTCCTGAATGTTGGTCCAAGTTCGCATTGTGAGACACGCCCATCCATGGCCAATCTGGGGGCTTTGCCAGCTTTTCAGGTATGCAGGCATGGAAGAGTCGACTCGTCTCAATTCTTACTATCAAAAAAATACTTGGTTCCAACCACAGACCGTATATAAAAGTGGATGAAAAACCAAGTTGGTGGCAGCTAAAATACAAACTGGAGGCAGTGCACAAACCAATGGGTGACATGTGGGTCGACAGTTGTATGTAGAGAAGGAGCAGAAGCAGAACTTAACCTACTATTTGGTATATGTTTATAGCTGCAATTAAAAGTGCTTTATGAGGTAAATCCAGCTGTTTATTTACCAGTCTAGAAGAAACGTTGAGTTCAGCATCAAACTTCAATCCTTTACTGACCAACAGTTGTCTCCATGCTAACCAGCTAGCCCCACCCAGTCTCGTCACTTCTGTCTGCCCTGAAGATGTAGCACAGCCCAGAGGGCGTATCATAACTTTTAGTCTTGTGAATGCAACAATGGCTGAGGCTCTTGCCAAGAAAACTTACCAATAGCCCCCTTTAAAAAGGCAACTGCCAGTGATTCACTGGACTTGTCTCACAGTTAGGTTGCATAGTTTCTGTGCACACTGTTAACACGACAACAGCTTGTGACAGAAAATGTCTTTTGCAGCGCAGAAGTTGTGAGATTGTGTCTTGTCTTGCAGTCTGCACAAGTTTAAATGCAGGGGGAAGATGACATAGAGAAGCTCATGTGTTGAAGCAGTGACAGTGGGAAGAGTGGAAGAGAAAGAAACCAACACTAACACTGTACGTACATGAAAAGAAAGGGAGACAGAAAGATGCAGGAGCGAAGTGCAAAACTAGCGTTAGCTGTGTTTTCTTTCCACAGAGGGGGATTCCTCAGCTTCCCCTCTCTCAGCTCCAACCAACCTCACAACTCCCTGCTGTGTGAGAACGACTCCCCCATCACATATTCTCACTTTCACAAATGCACATCAACACACACACACAAACACTTCTACAGTACCACACCAATATTTTCTTGGGGCACAGAACAGGCCGATAAATAACCTCTGTCTATATATTTGTGCCTGATTGTGACCTTTGTTTCCAACACACACATCAATATTTTTGTGATTTGGTTTTACTTATGATAATGCTTTATTTTAGACTGATATAAATCATTATAACTAAATTGCCTTAAATCATAGTTTGTTTTGTCTTTTTGTCTGAATGCCAACCACAGGTCTTGGTTTACCCATCTTTTCTATTTCTATCTACGTCCACATCTGTGCTCACACACACGCCATCAGTGTGTATGTGTGCTTTGATGTGAAGCTGAGGACTCATGCTGATAAGTATTCACAAGCAGCAGGAACACAGAGTGAGGACGCAGTGGGCCAAATAACACAGACAAGATGACCTCCAACAAGGACAAATTTAGTTGGGACATCTGCTTGCCTATGTGAGTGTATTATGTCTGTAGGTGCGTTCCAGCTCTTGCATAACTGGAAACCATTTTTATTTCTCCAGACTCTTGGATGAAACAGTTGAATTTTGCCGTCCAATGTGGAAGAGAAGTAAGTGTCCACAAACAAATAACACCTTCCCATTTAAACTTGTCTTTTCCCTTTTTCTGTTTTTGGATATTTTAGCTCAGGGTCAGAAACAGTATCATGATAAAAAAAAAAAAAAAAAAAAGATTTTACTGTCATTTCAAAAGTATATTTAATGTATATTTAATGAGGAAATGTCTGACAGCGGTCGACCACTGTCAAGTGGCACTTGTCATTGGGAAACGCTATGTGCCAGTAAAACACAGGAGGATCAGCAGCAGACCAATCTGGGTGTCTCTCCTCTTGTTTGATCACAATGTTATTTGAGTATTTCTATCCATCTATCCAAGGCTAAGCAGGAAATTCTACACATCCATCTGCCCACAAGACTTTCCAGCTCCTCATTGGGCATCTCAAGATGTTCCAAGGCCAGATGGGACATGTAGTCCCTCCAGCGAGTTCTGGGTCTATACCAAGGTCTCCTCCCAGTTGGATGTGCCTGGAAAGCCTCCAGAGGAAGGCGCCTGGGAGGCATCCTTATCAGATGCCCGAACCACCTCAACTGGCTCCTTTCAACGTGAAGGAGCAGCAGCTCTACTCCCTGCTCCCTCCGGATGTCCGAGCTCCTCATCCTACCTCTAAAGCTGAGCCCAGTCACCCTACAGAGGAAACCAAGTTCAGCCGCTCGGATCCACGATCTTGTTCTTTTGGTAACTACAAAGCTCATGGTCATAGCTGAGGGTCTAAACGACTGGTAAACCAAGATGGCTGGATGGATATTTGTCAGGTTTTCAGTTGTGTATTTAAGAGTTCAGTTGTGTATGTAGAAACTTTTCACTTCTATGTGATGATAATTTTAGATAATGTCCCTGATGGCCCTCATATAAAACCACATACATTCATTTGCACGTGGCATTTCTTCCCAAAAAAAAAAAATTGGACTGAGTGTAAATCAGTATTTAAAAAACATCTGGGTTGCCCTGCTTCAGTCTGTGAAGCTCAGCCTGAATGCAGTGTATTTCCCAGCTTACTTACAGATTCCCTTCAGTATCACAAGGGAAGTGACAGCAGCTTGAGGGAACAAAGCAATAAGTAAAAATTAACATAAATTCACATGGTAATGTATTCAGCATCGGGCAATGACTTTCCATACAACAGAGGGACATGTATTTGAAAAAAGATTGTGTTTTGGGAAGCAAAGCAGAGAGAATTGCAAAGGCATGCACAGACACGAGTATAATGAACAAATATTAGCCGTGATATTTGGGATTCAAAATGAAGATAAACTATTCCAATCTCTGAGGCCCAATTGTGTATCAACACACACACATACACACACACACTGCACCCTGAATTAATTTCTTATGTCTCATACAGACATTCAATATGAACACAAAGGTATTCCTCAACAACAAATGGCCCACAAGTTAATCCAAAATGTCTGTTTTTATCAACAATGGCCACCACAGATGATATTGGCACCTGAAACATGGTTGAAAAGAACCGCGATAATTTGGTTTCACAATATGCAGAAAGATGCCAAGTCGTGTTCCCCGCTGCATTCAGCCCAACCATTGAGCATGATGACAAATGCAGTCACACTATTGTGCTGCTCTGTAATTAAATGGAGACATGGGGTCAAAACTCCCAAAAGGTTTACTGGCATAAGATGAAAAGTAAATTGGCTCCTCTCAAAGTGACTTTATAGAGACAATTACATAAGCCCTACTTACAACTATTATTAAAATAGAAAAATTATTTATCTTGGAAGCACCATAATATGATGAGAACTAAAGTGTGATCTTTCACAGCCCGTTCTGCCTCGCCTTCTCTGATTCTTCAGTGGAGATAATTGCTCTGCTGGGTAATTGAAGGTGCAGAACACAAACACCCACTGCAAGGGAAATGGAGGTTACATTACCTTTCCAAAGCTCCCTTTCCCAATGGCCCGCAATATCTGGAAGTGGTCAAAGTTCACTGTGAAGAGACAGAAGAAGAGAGAGAGAGAGAAAAAGAGAGAACCCATAAGCATCATTTCTGCAAGATTTCATTATATTATTCATTATGTGCCATTATAAAGTATTAGCACAGTCACATGATGCTCTGCTTCAGCTCTATACTCCAGCACATTTGATTCACATTGAACCAATAACTGTGAGGTTAAAGTGCTGACTTTGAGCATTAATTTGAGGGTGTTCGCATCTACAGTACTGCAGCTATTTGTTTAGTCCCCCGTGTTAACGGAGAGAAGTTGAACAAGTTAACATCAAGTTATCACATTTAACAGTTACCTGCAACATTTTTGCCATCAATAGCCGACTGAAGTATGAAGCCTCCAATCAGCAGCTGACACAAACATGTTCACAGTCATTTCTTGTGTGCTCCACTTTTGATTTTAGCCTGGTCCTGAGGTCTGGTGATGGACTTGGCCTGTCAAGAACATCTTGTTTGGCCTCAAAAAAGCCCTTGGTCATCTTGTCTGTAGAAATAAAATCACTGCCCTTCTGAATCCTACTACTATAATTGGATATCAGTGTATCTGTGTGTGTGTGTGTGTGTGTGTGTGTGTGTGTGTGTGACTGCTCTAAGAAGCAGCTAGAGGGCATGAAATTTTGAAGGAATCTATTTCTTAATTAGGCCTTTCAAGTTTGCCTGGTTTTTGCCCCAGTGGGTGTATTTTGTGATGTCCAGTAATACTATGAAGAGGCTCTGGGTTAAGGACAACTCCGCTGTATCTGAGGTGCTTTGGCGTGGGTCAGTGTTGCTTTACACACATATGTTTTACTTTTCTTTTAAAAAACACCAGTTCTGACTTTTTAGCTGAGCGCTGAGACGCTGACCGACTCATTAGAGCAATGAATGGTAATGAATGAGAGGTAATGAATGACTTATTTTTTTGATTTTTTTTTCTTTTTCTTTTAAATTTTCAACCATCAGCTGACGTTTTAGCCAGGCCCTATGAAAAGCATTGGCACATTCCAGGTTTAAAGTCCCGATCTCAATCTTTGAAAACCCAGTCTGTGCCATCAAAGCAAAGTCCTCCCTGACTGAATGGATCAGAGAGACAGGGTTGATCATCTGGGATGAGATCTTCTCTCTTCTCTCTGAGTCCTCTGAGTGTGTGGAAGGAACAGAGGGAACTGTTTTGAGAGCTCCTAGGTGGAGAGCTTATAAGAAAACACTTTCGGTAGTCAAAAGGGCAGGTGGGGCAAAAACAGTCAAAGCTTGCTTCACCCCTCTATCCTCTCTTACAGGAACACAAGCTGAAAGTGAAGATGAGGATAGATGAGGCTGAAAATCTGCTTGATTTTTGGGGAAGGTAAAATTTAGCATAGGGAAATGAAGTGAAGTTTCCCTTTTTTCCCCATTTTATTTGCTCCCCTGAACAAAGATATCAAAACCTCAATGACAGAGGAAGAGAGTGTATGTATTGGCTGCCTGAGTGCTCTGCCTGTACATCTCCTCTTCATTTACATCATCGACCTTTGGAAAGCCTAACCATGAAATCTAACTCAAAACATCAGCTCCAATCATGGTGCTTCAAAACCGTCAAGCAGGTCCTGGCCAAACAATCAGAAACAGCACCAGAATAGCTGTGGTACAAATAACGGACAAGGTCATTGAGGAGGATTCCTCACTGTGACAAGAAAGATGGTGGCTCCCTATCAGGCCGGCTTACTCAGTTACCATGAGCTAAGGTCGGGGTCAACAACACGTTACGTCCGCTCACAGCCAGCGCTACAAAGCCTTCTCCAAGACAAACAGAGCCACAAACATCAAGGTTTATATTGATGGAAACAACAGGCAACGTTGTGTATAGGAGCTGCTAAAATTCTGTATAAGCAGCTGTAATTTGGCAACTGATGTCAAATCAAAAGTTTTTGTTCTTCTATGATTCACAAACACAGGGTGAAAAAAGGCAACAAAACAGGTCTTAACACTGCTTCATGTTTCCTCCTGGCAAACTGGGGGTAAAAGCCGGAAAAAAAGACCAAAGCACAGGTTCAAAAGTGTTACAGCCCCAGCCGGAAAGACACACAACCCCCAAAGGATTTCTTCTACATTACCTTGATTCTCCCCTTGTTTGACTCTAGTAGTCCTAAATAACAAGACTGAGAGTTTCTTGACTCGCTCAGTGGGGCAGTACATAGGTACAAATGGGGTGGGGGGGGGGTGTTGAGTTCCAGGTCCTATATGGCATGATTATCTGACCCTACTCAGATGTAGAAGTATATGGGCCAGACTCGGGCGTACACTGGCCCAGAAGTTTTATTTTGCTATCCAAACAGGACCTTGGATTGTTACAAACAAGGCATATCTTGTGGAATCAATAGAACATAATCAATATTTTCCATTAGATTGAAAGCCAGAGGAGAAACTGAGGAAAAACAAATTATAATTTATTTTTAAAATTGATAAACAATGTCATTCTGAATGAGAGCACAACATTGAGCTTCAACATGTTGAACTAATGACATTCATGAAGTGAAACATTCTACATTCTGTCTCATCATAACATCAGTTTTATAAAAATGAAGCATAAAATATTCAAAGCACAGAAAATGATTAAAATCAGTTTCACTGCTGTCACTCCAAATTGGACACTTTTAAGAAAACCACTGAAATTATCATCAAAATCGGCCGCTGCATGCTTAAATTTGTAATAACGAATAAGAAGAAATTTTTAAAAAAAGACAGATAATCTCCAAATGAAGATGCTTAGATGGTGATCAGGCAAAGGCAGAGGAGTCCTATTTCAGTAAACCACACAGCTCACAGCTCTGCAATCATTCATCTTATTTTATGTTGTTATATCAATATGTGTAATGGCACAGTTAGATGTTTTGGCTCATTGCCTTCTTCAGTAAATGTGTGTTTGGCTGATTGATAGAATTGTCCTGGTGGTTGAAGAGGAGGGTGAGGAACAGTTTGAAGGACTGTAAGAGGGAATTACTCTCAGTGAGCGAAGAAGAAATCCCTGTATGATGTAAAGTAACAGAACAACTCTGCAATAAATACTTGGTATATATAATATAATCAAAATAGATGTTGATTCAATGTTAAAGTCGGGAAAATAACATCTTTTTCTGATAAACAAAAACTACAGATGTGCATTTGTGATGAACACATTGGAGCCAGTCATTGCCATCAATGGACAAGGGTGCAAGGGCAGAATGTGAGAGGAAAACACGTGTCAGCCAAACGTGACGTCACCCATCGGCCTGTGAGCTGCAGTTTTGAAGCCTCCAGTTTGTAATTTGACCGTCACCATCTTCATTTTTTGAAAACATAAGAAACCCTATTTGGAGGAGAAGGTGGAGCTGAGGAGGAGTGAGGGGTGGAGCTGACCTGCTCTGTACTCTATCCTGATTGGGTGGTTCAGTCTGTCAATCACACAGTAGCCACAACCTGGTACATACACTGCTTTATGGTCTGTTTTCCTCTAACTGGGACCATCATTTAAAAAATGAGCATCATGTTGTATTGAAGACTTGAAACTAGAAATTAAGACCATTGGGAAAACATTTACTGAGCTAATAAGTCAAACGAGAAGTAGGGTCATTTTCCCATTGACTTCAATACAATCTGACTTCATTTTACAACCAGTGGAGTCGCCCCCTGATGGTCAGTAGATAGAATGAAGGTTTAAGACACTTCAGCATTGGTTTCAGAGTCTACGTCCACTTTTATAGATGGAGAGAACCTGCCAAGGCACAGGGAGCATACAACCTCCACACAGAAATTACCCAGGCTGGGGTTCGAACCCAGAGGCGATGCTGTTAACCACTGCACCACCATGGACTCTGTGCTTTAACTTTAACTTCATATCCTGCTCGATCTCTGCCGCAGCTCTGAATACTCGACAGCACGGTGTTTGTTCTTTGACAAAACCATTGTTGGCCAAGTGTAAATAATACAGATGCCAGGAGCATATTAACCAGACAACATCCAAGATTTTAGTTTTTTTTATTTTTTATTTTTGTTGTTGTTGTTTCACCAACTCACAAAAGTAACTGCAATTAGCTGCAGCTGAGTAAACCCACCGGCGACAGTTGGCATTATAATCGGTGCAATCAACAGTTTTCTGGCTCACACTTTCACTTGTTACAGCTTTTTAAGACACTTTTGATTACTTAAGTTATAATTAAAATTGCGGTGGTGGTTAGGTGTTTTGAATATTTTCTTTCCCTTGTATGTGAAAGGCTGACACTTATACTGAGGTTTTACTGATCGAAGCCACAGAAATCAGTCGCCCTGTTGCTATAATGTGGGGATGTGGGCTGATGAGATGGGCTACCACTGACGACCTCCTCCTGGTCATCTGTTACTGATTGAGACTCGCCTCTGTTTTCCATGTGCGTGTGTGTGTGTGAGTAGCAGTGCCACAGGCAGATGTGAGCACAGCAGGCATGCCGCTAACTCATGCAGCTCCTCCTTAAAAGTCAGTCACCCTCTGAAGCTCGCATCTGATCTGCGCAGCCCCCTGTCCGTGCAGACAGGCACTGATCATGAGAGAAGAAGGCACATGCTGGGCTCCTCCAGGCAGACCCACTGCCAGCTGACCTTCGCACCCCAGTGCTGAATCAGGAGGTAAAGCCCACAACGTTAGCTGCTTCCAGACAAAAAGACACAAGGTGTGGTTTGCATGGTTTGTCTAGAAGATAGACTAATCTAATGTGGATTCTCCCCACTCAGTCTTTTGTACATGACTAATCCTCTCATATGGCTCGGCTCTGACTGCACCCTAGTGCCAAAACACAGAGGCACTGCACCACGAATATAGCTCTGTATGTGGTATTAAAGGGATAAAGGGAAATGTGAAAAAAATGTATGTACAGTATGGTGGGTTCATGGACTCGTGATTCTGGTTCCTCGCCAGATGAAAACAATGATGTATTTCCCTCCGACTTCTCTGCAAACGTTAACTTACACTTGTTATGTTGAGCAGCCTGAAACTGACTGGATGTTTTCACTGGACATCTTAGGGTCCAACCCTGATTACATTACTCATAATGGTTTATAAGGTGAATAGAGCGCATGTTAAATGGTGCAATACATTGAACACATCTGAAAAGAGGGTGCAGCATTAATGTGGGGGACATGGTGAGTTTAATTTACAATTCAGAGCCTGTGGTTTTATGTCAGTATGAGCTGCTGGACAAGACCAGCAGCAGAATGTGCAAAGTCTGCAGTAACAGGGCTGAAAAGGTGGGGCTAATTAAATATAATGAGCTACGTGAGTGATAGCTTTATCAGTCAAATCTGCTGCTTATATCACAGACCTGATCGCAGTGTATCGGGAAAATGTCTGCTTACTGCTGAGATCCATCAGCATTTAGACAAATTAATATTATAGGCAACTCCTGACACAAGTATCAAGCAAAGGGGAAGATTGTTATAGATTATGCCTAAAGGAAGCAGGAATGGCTTCTATAATTTAGCAAGACTCAAGAGAAAATGAAAGTATGAAAGCAGCATCAAGACGTAGTGAAACACTGAGAAAGCACTGATTCATTTTATTGTCATTTCAGTGCCTGTGTTATATCTCAACGGAAACACACGTGATGTATGATAAATTTTGTCTATAATTTCTATATAAAATCAATAAAATTACTATAGATAATTATAAAGAGATGTAAAAATACTTTTCTATGAAAAATGATTAGTTCAACATAGTTTTTCCCCTAAAAAAAAAAAAAAAAGCTTACTTCTCTCACTTCTGGGGCTGCATCCTTCTAAGGACATGGTCTATGAGGTTGCGGTCCTTTGTAGCCTTTGTAGACCACGAAAGGCCGAACTAAAATGACTGGTCTACGGAGGAATTTTACTTTTTGTCTTCAGATGTTTCCGCCCTTAATGTTGCGGCAGAAAGTGCAGCTCCTCGTGCCTGGCAACCTTGAAAATATGCAACTTTTTTAAGGCCCTTGGTTTTAATCGTGATATATGCCTATCTTGGGATAGGTTGGGCCGCGAAGCATCCACCCCTCGGATCCTTCGTTTCCCAGGAAAAGGAGGACACATTTGTCGGTCACCTATGAAAGAGGACACAGTCTAGTTGTGCCAACTGCGATGCAATCGGTCTTCAAATGCAGCCTCCGAAGGATGCAGCCTCTGAATCGGGCCACAGCTTAACCTAGCAGCTGTGCTATATAAACTCTCACCTTCAGTACTCAAGGTTTAAAGTCTATCTTGCTCCACCCACCACCCCCTACAGTCGATGGGATTGGTTCCTCTGACGTATGAATGCATGGCTGCATGAATCTGTTTTTATTAGACAGTCTGGTTCTCTGCAGTTCAAGATGGAAATACTTAGTCATGATGTTGACTATTGACTATTGTTGACTACTGCTGAGTATTTTCCTTGTGAAATCATTTGAGGGGTCTTTTATATGACTTGATCCACATTCATTGAGCTTTAATAGATCATTATTGGCATTATGGACTTTCTCCACTTTGATATGAGGAGGCCAAGTTGCTGTAGATACATCATCAGATCTAAGAAAACCCAATAAATTCACTGCAAAAAGGCTCAACATGACAGACAGTAAAATTACCCATCCACCTTAACTTTTAACCATCAACCGATGTGCCCACATCACAGCACTTCCTCAGAGTGTGAGTCATCAGCTAATGGGAAGTAAAAAAGTCCCCCCCCCCCCTTTAACTGGCCTGGTGAAAGGAGCTGCTCTTCACATTCAGGGGTAAAACGGATTTGGGTCTTGTTCCATGCTAAGGGGATAATTAGAGCAGACACTGCATTTCCTGTAACCATCATTTCAGCATCACAGGCTCTCTCTCCCCCCACATTTGCCAGGCTGGCTCCCACATGCTGCGAGGAAGAATTACACGGGAGGCTGTACAGGTCTTTCATGTCATGAGAGCTTTACGCCGACCTGAATCTCAACATAAACCGTCTGTGGACTGACTGACCAGTGAAACAGCAGAGGTGAAGTGCTTGTTGTCCAATTGGTACATGGGTTCCCAGCGGCACAAATGTTTCCTGTGCAACACTGACCTTGGAGGTTTTCATCTGTGAGCTGAAGTTTTTCCCTTTCAGTCGTGACTCTATTTAAAAAAAAATGAAGCCATTCACTGGCTTTTCAATGAATGTTCTTCTGGTTAAGTTGATGTTATGTTAAAGCCAAACGGAGGACAGAGAGCATTCGTTTGTTGAACTACAGTCCACAAACTAGAACTGGTTATGGTTCATCCAAGCTGAGTCCAAGATTTCAATTAAATGTTCCATATGCTCTTCTAATGTTTAGGAAAATTATCTCAAATCATCAATCAAAAAACCGCTGACAGTATTTGTGTTGTTTCATGGTCAAGTGGTACTCTATAGAAACTAGCAAGTTGATGGTGAGTGAGACCTGATAGAAAAAAAAGGTGTCAGCAGTCATGTTGGTTCCACCCACTGCGCTCAGGTTTCAGCAAACGCTTCACAAACAACTACGGCCAAATCCTCATGCAGACAATTGCGGCGTGTAGTGTGAGTGAATCTGATCCACCACAGAGGGAGAACAACATCTTTTCCTCTGTCATTGCTGGAAGCTGCTGACATGCAGTCAAGGATGATATACCGAGTCGGCTCCACAGGGGTCCTCGATGGGTGATTGGCTCCTGTGGAGGAGCTGATATTGGCATGAAGCCCATGTCAAGGGGCATGGAAAGTGCAAGTCTGAGAGCGTCTGAGAGTCTATGTGTGAGTGTGTGTGTGTGCGTGTTCATGCACTTTAATCCACCAACTGAGCCAAAGTCGCAATTCAGCGCTCACTAAGATACACTCATGTTTTTATTTAATCTTAGAGAAGAGTTGTGAAGTCAGAGGACTGCTGGTTCCAGAAGTCAATTTGTTTATTTTAATTACGTCCTTAATGTTGCTTCACGTCGAAACACAGGAGTCTCCTGAATAATTCAACAACTATAGGTTTATATTTTGTTTGTGAAAAATCTTTTGCAGTTGCTGGGTGGATCTTAATGCTACAACACCCCTGAAAATAGGGATGTCACTGTGTGTAAATTTTACCACTGGATATTAAACATGTAATTGCAGAAAATAGGGAATTCAAAGATCCAAGGTCATGCTCCAAATTTCTTCTGTGCATTTCTGTTCACAGTGCACGGAGAAAAGCCTGAAGTTGCTTGATTAATCATGCAGGAGAGCCACACAATGTTTGGCCTTTTGCATAATAAATGACTTAATCAATTCATTCATTATTAAAATTGTTCATTAGTATATTGTCAATTGCAACCATTTTTCTCAGCCCAACTTGAGGCAGTGAGAGGTGAGGTGATACAAAGGGACATGAGCCGGTTCTCGGATTTGTGTTTCTTGCTCAGGAGCACTTTGGTATTGGTATGGTGGGGTTTGTAACCCTAACCCTAACCAATCAAATTCTCAGCTTATTCCTAAAATGATTGCAATCAATAAAATCAATTGTAGTGCAGTTAATGATAAAAGACATAAGAGAGGGGGCTCGAAAGGTGAACCAAGTGGAGGACACCTTGAGGATCATGAAAAATACATGATGCAAAGGGATAATTAACCTTGCTAATTATACCCTGGGAAATACTGAATTGCAGAGTTTGGGGGTCTGTAGAGAGAGAAGCCTTCAAAGCTGTTCTCTTTAACTGGATAAAAGAAAAACAAACAGCAGCTTACAGAACAACATTTAAAAAACAGAGTTGGTATTAATCCTTCACACATGAAGAGAAATTGTAGTAATGGATGTCTGAGTCAATACTAGTAAAGTAAATTTGAAAAAAGATTCTAATTAACATCTTTGATGCCACATAGAGGCGGAACATGTTGACAAATACAAAAATAATCCAACATATGTATGAAAATTAACATGAATTAACTGTGTGGTGAAAAGTTTCTATAGTCATATTTTGGTATTAATTATGAATCAAAAGGCAATGTAATTTTCATGAGACGTTCTTTATTAATCACCATCACAGTCGCTGCTCCCAGGCACAAAGAGGGTTGTGTGAGGGGAGGAGGGGTGGCAATTTATCAAGAGCGCAGATGCTGATGAATTATGAGTTCAACTCGTATACAAGTATCTGCAGCTTGGATAGCTGTGGTGTGATTCACCACAAACAGATGCTTGCTACTTCAGGGTGGTGAGTTTGTGCTATTCATGCAATGTCACCAGTTTGAGAAAAGTTAGTTAAACTCACGGTTACCCTGTGATTGCCAGACTGTACCACACACGGTGACCTGCCTGACAATCAGGTTACAGGATACAGTTCACAAACCAATGGGTGATGTCATGGTGGGTTACCACCAATCTGATAGGCTGGATCAGTATTGGGATTTATATTTACCATAATAAACTGATTGTATATCAGCCATGATGTGACCATTTGGTGTTTAATTCAGTCAGTCACAGACTGCGTTTTTTAAATAAATTCCCTTGGTTTAGTTATAATTGGCAATTACTAACTGTAATTATGAGCGTACACATACATAACTGTCCCATTTTCCCTCAAATCCACCAAGATTTCCTTTGAGAATACCTCACAGTTATCTAGTAAAGAAAAAAGCTCAACTTCCATTGGGTTTAATGTGAAAACCACAGAGAGAGAAAATTAAGTATTGATGCATTCTTCAGTAAATCAAAACACCACACACAACATCTCATTCTCCACTATGTAGCCTCCAATTTCACCCTGGGTTCCCCAAAGAGGTTATATCTAACTGGAACAGAATCACCACACGATCAATACACCGATTCAGTGATACTGTTCCACTGCCACCTGAAATGGATGCATGAAGGACTATGAAGGAGGCTAAGCACTATCATAACAGTTGGGAGTGGGAAGGGATGGGGAACCTTATACCTTTGATGTCAGTGGACCTCGAGCACATTGATCTACCCAAGACCTCTTAACATGTGATGGTTTTTCTGTCACATGTTGTGCAACATGTTAAACATGATTAGGAAGTGAAAGAACATAAAACTTTGTTGAGTGTTGCTAAACACTGAAAATGCATATCTTAAGACGTGAAACTTCATATGATCAAATTTAGATATGAACATATTAACAATGTATTAAATGATTTCTTGAAATGAGCGAATATTATTGTAAGCTGTTACCCAGGTGGCAAAATGAAACCTCTGGCCCAGTATATACCCAGGTTCCATAGCCTGAGTCTGGCTCATATACTTACACATCTGGGTAGATTCCTGCTGTGTTGGCTGACAGCTGGAAGATTTTCAGTGTGTGCACCTAAATCTGGTCCAGATGTGGAAGTAGCACCTGACGATCATGTTGCGTACATGGCAGACTTGGGCCGGAGCACCAGGGCATACACTTAGGCCAGAAGAAACCCAAGCATGTGGCCCAAGTGTAGGCCAGATGTATCTTGCTGACTGGGTACTGATCCAACTGAGAATCAACACCTGCCGCAAGATTTTTGATAGCGATCCCTCTAAATGTTAGCTTCGTGTTATGTGGACTTGTGGTCCAACTGTGTTATGGGGACACTCTCTAACCTATTCAATGTGTATTTTATTGTTACTTATGGGTTTATATGTATGTTTGTCAGAAGCTAGTATTGACCAAATTATTTATTGGTCAGGTTCTGGTCCATGTGAGACCCATTTGTTCCCCCCCCCAAACAAAACTGTGCTGAATTCAGGGGTGAAGAGACTCTGACAACCCACATGGCAGAGAGAGACAGATGTTCTGATTTTCTCCAGGCCTTGTCAATGCTAGCTGCTCTGTTTTACTAAATGTAATACACTTGTATATTTAATCAATTTAAACAATTAGTTTATTAGTTGCTTAATGAATTAATTTTAATCGAAAGAAAATAAATTGGAACTGTATTGATAATCAATGAATGTTCTTGAGTAATTTTTCAAGCGAAGATGGAGATAATGGAATCAGGCTCTCACACGGGCAACTTTCTGCTGTCTTTGTCACCGTGTGTTCTCAGATATTGTGATTTTTTTCCCCCCCATTTTGTTTTATAGACCAAACAATAATTGAGAAAATAGGTGTCAGATTAATCGATAGTGGGTTCATTCAACAATTCTTTCATAACACACAGACGTCACTGTGTGCAGCAGCTTTTGTTTTCATTTACTTTATCACAATCAATACTGCCGCGTAAATGTTTTGATTAAAGTCCACTGGCTGTGAGGATTTCAGTGTTGCCATAACAATGCTTTTTTTTTCAGCTAATGCTGTGGTAGATGAATACACAGTTTACACAAACCTCTGAATAACTGGCACCAAATGAATCACAATTTCAATAATGGTGAAATGACTGAATCTGAATCATTAATAAATATCAAAGTAAGGCTCAATCCTTTTATGATGTAAAGTACTTTGACACAGGACACAGAAAGTAAACTCTGAAATGTTAATGCAGATTACATTTAGAGTATGACCCACCATCAAATCCCACTGAGTGAGTGCACCCTGTGTGGACAAGCCCATTGGACGGGGATCAAAAAACCTCCTAGCATCGATCCCTTCCTGTTCTGTCTTTTGAGAATACGCCTCTGCTTCTAATCCGATCCCATGCTGTCTGCCTCTGTACTATGTTATCAGCCTGTGTACAAGCTATAGCTCAGATTTTGCTGACAGGCTGCCATTTGCATGCACAGTGCACATAACCACTGTGCTGTATGCTTGGCAGCTTCATAGCATCAGCAGCAGGCAAGGCTAGATATGATGAGGGCTATGTGCTTTCTTCAAGTTCTTAAAGTGGTAGTTAAGTGTCTCTACACTGACAAAGGCAAAAGGATCAGAGTCTGAGAGCATGGGACACTTAACTGTGCACGTGACAGAACATGCTGCAACTAGGATCATAGTAAGATATAAAAAAAATACGTTCTCTTCTTCTCCCACGTGATTCCTGAATATTTAATCGCAGTAGTAAGCTGTATTTCATGGTCTGTAGTAGTTGAGCTGCTACTGGGACACGCTCCAGTCTTTAATATTGACCATCCAATCCAATGCTTTGAGAGGCAAATGCAGGAAGACTTACTGCAAAATTCAACTTGCTGTAAATTCAAGACGTTTAGCAATTGGCATTCTCAATTTCTAAAGCTATCTCAGAGTCTGAGCGCTGCATGGGCAATCTTGATCTTGACCTAGCACTGATCTTCTTTGATCTTTATTGATGGGACTCTCATTACATCGTAGAGGGAAAAGATTCACTATGTTCTTTGATCAGCACGGGGAAGGCTGCATGTGCCTTGGATGGTGATAAAGGGGAATATGGTGGCTCCAATCATCATTGTTAGCGGCGTACTTCAAGTAGTTGAAGTTCTGAGATCGCGCTCTCGTAAGTGTACAGATAAAAATATTTGCTGAAGACCGTAAGAGGTAAGGGTCAAGTGAGGAAGTCAACACGTAAGTATCCCAGATGCATTACTTTATAGTGCATCTATGGCCAAAACCACTGCCCCTGAAAGAAAAAGAAGCTCACTAACCACTGTGCTCCGGTGATTTGTAGGGGGACAAAGTGTATTTCACAACTGCCAACAAAAAAACAAATGCTTTCAAAATGACATGGCAGGAAAGTGCCTCTGTTGCACGCTTAAGGCCACATTTGATGAATCTGTTTACTTAAATCACTATCATCACTGAACAGCCATCATCATCATTTTCTCCTTGTACACTAGAGCACTAATACCGCCTAATTGCGGGCTTTCTAAACAGAACACCTAATGACTATTCATGAGCACTACACAGCTCATTGTCTTCACAGGCGTGACAGTTTCAGCTATGGATCTCAACCGATAATTGGACAAGGATAGGGAGATACCAAAGAGGGTGTGCAACTCTATATTCAATTCCTGTGGTGAGTCGACGACGCTCCCCATGGGCAGACCATCATGTGGTTGGACCGTCTTTGAGTGTCCTTGCATGTGCATTAATTACCCTGAGAGTGTTTTTTTTGATCTTCATCTGCTGGCCGGCTTTTATGATGATACAAAAGAGTCATACTGCTGGACAATTAAAACAGCCATTAAGGCTTGATCTGGCTGCTTTTTTTTTCCATGGCTGTATTTGTGTGCTTCGCTAATGTGATGAACCTCTTCTCAAAAACAACTAGTGGGGCATGTGATTCATACACCGTACCTTGTTGCTAAGGTTACTCATCCAATTGACGTGAACTTGAACTGCTGGTGCCTTAAAGGATCAATAGAGGGCGTAGATCAGGGATTCACACATCAACTCCCAAAGTTTTATTGGGTGTTTCGTTGCCAACGGGCAGAAAATACTGATTTTCTCCCTGAGCGGTCATGCTTGTTAATTTCTGCATCCTCCTCCTACAATCTACTCCCCAGACTTTTGTGGATGGAGACAGTGGCCATTCATCTGGTTTCCTATATCTCTTTTCCTCATCCTTCCATTTTTAAATTCTGCTGCCTTATTTAACCTTTTTGTCCTTCTGTGAACAAGGGCTTTCTACCAGAACCTGTGAGTGATTGATATCTTCAGACATCCATGCAAATTCTTGACTCTGACCTCTGGCAAAATGTAAAGACACATGATCCGGTAAATGCTTCTTGCTCTGTGCTGCTCAGCCAAAAGGAGAGCCAATCTGATGGTAGAGTAACATCCATTGTGTAGTAGAAGGAATGCACTCAAACTATTTCTCTGCCGACACTGGTGCGGCACAATTAATAGAAAGATAATCAAAATCACAATATGGCCAAGTCAAGCGGCGAGCTACCATGACGTCACTCATTATTTTGTGAGCTGCTGTTTGTGATTTGGCTGTCGCCATCTTGATTTATTTGAAACCATTAGAAACCATATTTGGAGAAGGTGTAGCTGAGGAGGAGTGAGGGGTGGATCTGATCTGCTCTGTACTCAGTCGCCAGTGTAACCACGCCCTAATGCATCCCCTGCTTTAGGGTCTATTTTCCTATAAATGGGACCATCATTTAAAAAATGATAGCGAAACTTTTTCAAGTTTTGTTCGTATGTATTCCATCCAAAACGACCTCTCAACAAAAAAATTCTGTTCAACAGAGGGAAAAACTAAATGGAGGATGAACCAAGCATATGTTGTAAAAATTTGATGGCATTATCATTATTTGTGAATTGAATTGAATTGAGTCTTAATTCTTCCACTTTCACTGTATCAGCTGACCACAACCATCACATTTATTTATTTTAAAGCACATTCAGGATGTGTCAGAAATTTTCAGTGCTCACTATGTGAATGTTAAAGTAGCTGTAGCTAAATAACCAGAAAACCTGATTTGCTTAAAACGCCAGTATCAGCACTGATAACCAAAACTGCATTCCTATTTATCTGTTAGATTTTGATACAGGATACCCACTCGGAAATTCACTCCCCCTGCCCACAGTGTGTGTGTCTGTGTGTGACAGGTACTCTGTAGTTGCAGGGCTGAATGAGGTATGAAAAAATCTACAGAGATGTCAAGTAAATCATCACAAACAGGGAGCCACGCCATAGAGAATGAAAGAGGAGACGTGAAATTGGACCTCTACACACAGAGGAGTCACTACGGGAGGCTGTGTCGTACATCTGAGGGCTGTCAAGACGAAAGGCGAGCTAGATGAGAACACTTCAGAGGATAATTCTGCACTGCAGCGGGGGGACTCCTCCATGCACAGCATTGTCACAAAGAAACATCATCTGGACTGTGTGAAAACTTCTGAGGTTACCATGGCAACGTGTCCCTTTGTGCGTGTGTGTGTGTGTTTGGATGTGTGTGTGTTTTACTTTATATATGTTTTGTTACAGCGCTGCCACATCATCTCCTCGTCCATGCACCGGCATAATTAATTCACTGTGATTTACAACTGCTGGCCCGGCATCGGCACGTTGTGTACTCATCACGACTTGGCTCATTAATAAAACACTGGGACAGAACTGTGCCGGACTACTGGTGATCTACCTGCAGAGTATTATTATATCTGGGGTCAGACAATACATATAGATTGTCTGCAGTGTAGGTCGGTGTAACTTTACCCCTGCAGCACAGTGTTGAATTTCTCCAGTGAAAAAAACAATGGATTTATTGGAAAGTCCTGCTGATTCCTCAAAGGTCATCATCCCGAACCGGCACTCTGAAACCAGGTCAGCTGCCGCACAGCCATGAAACCTCACGGTGCAGCAAACACTTCGTCATGCTGCTGGTGTCTTTTAAATCTGAAAAAAAATCTGCTTAACTAGATAAATTGATCAACAGAAAATGAACTAACAACTATTCTGATGATCTATTGATCGTTGAAGTCAATTTTCAACCTATAATGCAAAACCATTAACTAGAGTTAATGAGTGCACGCCCTGCTCTACTGTTATATCATTGTAAACTGAGTGTCTGAGTGGGTTTTAGACCAGATCACCCATTGCTCTTGGAAAGATTTCACTTTCAGGTCATAAAAAAGTTAGGGCCAGTTTTCACACTTTTGACAATGGCAAAAGATGATAAATCCACAAGTGAAGAAAAATTAACAGTTACAGTCTTCGTGTCTTTTATTTTAGTTTGCCAATTCTGATTCTGCAGTGTTGGCTCTTTTGAAACCAAGAAACCAAAAAGATCTTGAACAGATTGAAGCTGTAGTCTTTTCATATTCACTGTAAAACTGTTTGGTAATTCCTTTTTTATAAAACTGGAAGAAAAAATATATAAATATCCACTTTCCCTGCACAAGTTGAATGTTCACTGTTTTACACTTGTTTTTAATTGAGTCAGACATCCAAACACAAGTTGTATTCGGGGGCATTTTGGCAACACCTTCAAGAGAGATCTGCCACCATATTGTTAACACTCAACACAAGCATTGACTCAGGCGTAACTAAATATGTAGACAGCTGCTGAGTGGGTCCAAACTCCCTGCTGCCTACATATTTGGAACAGGTCCTTCCAATTAAGAACTGTATCTCAGCACCCAACCCTAAATGTTTTCCACCGACCTGGTTTCACAAACCACTGGGCTGTGACATCGCGGTGAAGAAATGGACAACGCTTCAGGGTTAAAATGCCATACTAACCTTTCAACTGTTCACAGAGGGATACATTATGGATCTATTTAGAGCCTGGTGGGAGGTGGTGGGAGGGATTGCGGTTGAGGGATAGTAGGGGGAAGAGCAGTTGCATAAAGTCTGAAGGAAAAAACAGGGATGCTCTACTGTAAATAGAGATCTATACTATCCAGTGAGTAAAAACATTACAAAACAAAATGGCTCAGGTGTTGAGATTTGAAGGAAAAAAAAACAAAAAAAAACAAAACACACTTTCTGTATTTGCAGCCCCTGAAAGGCGAAAAGTACACTGAGGGCTGAATAATGCATCTTCACTTCTAACACCAGCTGTCTTCAAATGCAACGCAGAAGTGCAGAGGTATGTGCTCAAGTGGAAGACATTGATATACAACAAATTAAAATACAATAACGATAAATATTTGATCAGAATTTGAGGTGATTTTCAGGAAGTGAAAACGGATTCTCTGTGCACTATCCGGAGGAGAGAAGAAGTCAAAATCACACTTACATTCACAGGAAGAGATATAGTACTTGCCAAATTGTGCTTGTGCTGGAGCACAGCATGTATGACACTGCATAGAAGTGTTTAAGGTGAAAGAAAATGGACACTGTGGCCTAGTTCTTTCCCCTCAACAGTTCTGATTTGAAGCAGAGGCAGGACACGTTGTGTTCTGGCCCAGATACACCCAACTTCTGTTAGTCCTCACAGGTATTTAGGACAGAGCTATATATTCAGTCCATTTGTCAGGTGTGCACTCACATGATGCCTCAGCCAAAGCCCAATTTTCAAAAACCCCTACACTGTTGAACACCTTTTTGTTTTTAAAGTGTGTGACATCTACTGAGACACATTTTTCCCAACACCTGTAAGAAGCAGTGGGATTGTTTTTATAGACCCATGATCTATGGAGTGTGAGAGATGTGTTTGCATACACACTCCCCTGGGGTATAATGGGCAGCTGCGAAGGAGGAGTCTGTCAGGTTTAATAGAGTCACGTTTCAGTGGCCAGTCAGTGTGGGGCATTTCAAGAATGAGAATATGGATGTGTGTGTTTGGGTGCTACCAGTGAGTGATTGTCTTTGCATGTGCATGAATAACCAGGTTACTATTGGCTGTCTGGAATAAACTGATTTCTTAAATGACAGGTAAATGAGAAATTCTGAGAGAAACTTGGTTCACAAGACTTGATTTCTGTGGAAGAAAAATGATTTTGAGCCATGTGTACACACCACAGAAACTGAAGCACAGCTTTGTGCAGCAGGATAAAAGGGGAGATTGTTATGTGTAATTGTGCATACTAGTGTCCAAAATAATTAAAACCAAAGCCATTAGATAAAAGATGTTTAGGGGTAGAGGATGAATCTGATTACAGACCAGCTGCATGTAAACACGGGTTTTACAGTAACATGGATGTAATCACATTCTCTGATTTCCTGCTTTAACCTGATTTCTCTCAATAGCCTTGTTTCTTGCGTGCATGCAGACATAATGTGTGTGACTCTCTGGCAACACAAGTCTGCTCAGAGCTCTACATTAAGAAGAGCAGTGGAAGTGGGTGGTGTGGTATTCTGACATCAAAGAGGCTGACCAACAGGCTGCCAGTCCTGTCCTGTCCCTTTTGCAGTAATATGAAGAACAGACTCACCTCCATCCAACCTCATTCTCTCCGTTACAAATAGGCTCCTGAGAAAAAAAAATCCAGTCTCTAACCAACACTAATTTAATTAAAAGATTTTATAATGAGGCAGAAATCCTGGATCTTAAAGCTATAAATCAAACTGTATTGCTTTTCTGAAGTTAAGAAATTACACCCACTTTTATGGATTTTATTTCTTTAAAGAACTTATTACAACATAATATGATATAGATCAATAAATCATTTAAAATGACAATTTCTAAACCCTTTCCGCATAGTGACTGTCTACCCAAAGCTTCTGAACCATTATGAATGAAAGCTTTGGATTGCTCACATTCAAGTGGTGTTATTGGGCTGCATGGGGCTGTGAAAAATCAGTATGTAAAGAGGGTATTATCTTTTTTAAGCCTTTATAAAACAAAATAAAACAACAGCACCAGTGTAAAAAATACTGTGTGAAACTGTGTTGTTTCTCTTTTAACATAAACTGCAATCTTTAGCATGTGAAGCTAACCAGCTAACTACTTACAGCAGTAATCAATAGATAACCTACTTGCAATGACAGGAAACCACTTTCAGGGGTAACAGGTTAACACTGTCCTTAACTTTTTTTGGATTTGGTGAAGTTCACACTGCAGAGACCTCTGCTGACGTCACCTCAGATAGCGCTACCAAACACACTGGTTAGTCTTCATCTAACTGGCTAACATTTTGCCAGTCTTTTGTTCTATTGCAGGGTTTTAAAAACAGCTTGAAAAATTAAAGTCAGCTTGGGATGGCAGTTTCACCCAATTCATGTAGCTAACATTAGACAAATTAGCTAGCAAGCTACAGCTAATGAAATCTGCCAGCAACAGATGTGATTTCAGGCTGCAAAATGTCCTCCTCTGTCTAATATCAGACTGAACCTTCCGCTGTTATCGCTGTAGGCTAGATTTGTGCTCTGCAAGATTGAAAAGCTTGACCAGCATAACAGCAATAACTGAGGAGGCTTCCTTAGTAAATGGTCAATAAGCTATAGTACTAATAAGCCTATGCATCTGGATGTTTATAACATATACGCCTAAATAAACCACGCAGACAACAATTATAAGAAAATGGAAATACATTTGACACAGACGCTGAGGTTTTAATTTGTTTCTATGGGCAATAGCATTTGGGCTGCTGCCAAAGGAAACATAGAAGCCCAGGGTTTTTCTCACTACACTGCACAGAGGCCTCCCTACAAATACAGTCAGACACCACACACACACACACACACAATAATGAAAGGGTTTATAAACTACAGAGAGTTTACATCTGCCAGTCCATCAAGCCACTTGTGTTGACTTTGTGATTTGTGATCTCAGTTTTTATCCCCTTAAATTCTCCTTATTTGCTACCAGGTTGCCTGGTACAGGCACAGTGAAAATGTACTTACAATTTCATTCAGGTTTCCCACAGGAACTGTCTAGGCGAGAGTGTCGCCTCTCCTCTCTCCATCATGAATCTAGTTCAGTAATCGAAGTGGTGGGAATGAGCTGAGGGCAGGCTGACAGCAGTAATGTATTTCCCTATAAAGGAACTGTATGGCCAAATATTAAACTAACCTAACTACAGCTGCAAGGAGACACTTGAATTTGCATTATTGGATGCTCCTCTTATCAGTTCCTGTCTTTCTTTTGCCAATGACAAAGATGTGAAGTGGATTTATGGTCGACAATACACCTCTGTGTACTCACTCACTTTGCACAGAGAAGGAAAAGTGCTCTTCTTTGTCCTCTGCAAAAATGGTAGAATTGAAGGACAAAAAAATCAGCAGGTGTGAGAGAATCCATGCAGACACTCCTCCGTCTTATCAGCCTACATCAATTGTATTCCCCTTGTCCTAATCCCTTCCTCCCTGCACAGAAATAGGCACAGGCACAAACACCTCAACAAGCAAGAGCGCCCTTTCTTCCCTCTGTTGTCACCTCAGCATCAAGCTGAGTAAATCTCTTTGAAGACTGCTTCGCTCTGGCACTGGAGCTGCTACAACTGTCATCACCTGCACATCACCTGAAGCTAACAAGGTTACATAAGACTGGAGTGATGGACAAAAGGTGCACGCGAGACATCGTAAGCTGCTTTTGTATCAAAATGAAAAAGCAACCAGTTGGGGTGCAAAAAAGTGACCCTTCCAGTGAGATTAATTGCAGACAGGGTGTTCTTCACACAGCACACTTTGACATGTCACAGTGGGAAAAGCACAGGTGTAAATAATAACATTAATGGTGGCTAAAATCCATTTGGCTTCCTCAGTTTCAGGGTGCTGGCACTGTTCACGCTGGCTCACTGTCACACTGTCATGACTCACTGGGACACTTGCTGTGAAAAGGCCTACGCTGTCAACAGTGGCAGTGGATGCACTGTCAGACAAAAAAACACTGTCAGATGTGACCTGCCAGCAGTTTGTCGTTACGACAATTAAATGGCCAACTATGCTGTTAAATACAAATACAAGACCATTTTTAAATGTCATGATGATTGTGGAATAATATTGACAAATGTCAGGTATATACCACTGATGTAATATTTTAAATATGTCCAAGTTACATCGGTGAAATAACTGAAATTAAAAAGACTACAGGCAAGTCCTTCTCATCTCTTTTTCTTTAAAGGCCAATTCATACCTTCCATGACCACACGTTTCAGTCTGCGTCACATAAATTACATCATGTGGATGTCCAGCCCAGAATTTGTGACAATGCAGACTGAAGAGCTCCAGATAACAAAACATATTCTTGTTTTGAAGAAAGGTTGTGCGATGAGATTCAGTGTCACACAAGTTTATGTGATTCTTCATTTAAACAATACAAAGGTTACACCAAATGGTGTTGAACTCCTGGTTCTATTCTCCTATTTTACCTTCTTCTTGTTTTCTTCTTCTAAAAAGACTCAGATCTTCACCTTTGAACAAAAAACTACCACAGTTCATTCACAATTTACTCCCACTGCTCTCAGTTCTTACACTTACCTCTTTTTCAGTTTTTCAACTTAAATTGCCACTTCCACCTCAATTTATCATCTGCACTTCAACTGACATCTCAACTTCTTTCAGTGCTTGTTTCCCTTCAGGTTTGAGTGGTAAAAGAAAAGCATTCAGCCTACACCAATACTTCAGCTCTATTCAGGGCTTTAATTTCAATCGACACGTCAACTTTGTTCAGTATTTAAAGACAAACTCAAACTCTTCCATTGTCTTTTCTCATCTTCTTTCATTAATTATATAATGACTGCCACTTCACATTTTTCTGAACTAGAGGTGGGCGATCTAACCAAAATATCACATCACAATCTTTTTAGATATTATTACAACCCACAATCTGAATCGCAAGTGATCCCACAGATTTAGTTGAACTCGTACTTGCATGACAAGTTGTGCATACGGCTGCCTGGACACAAATCCTGTCACTTCAACTCAAAGGCCCAACTTACAAATCTCTGCATCCTGTTTCCGCTCTGATTTTATCCTTGAAGTCCTGAGCAGAAGTTGTGACTCGTCACTTTATGCCACATGCTTCCTTTCGGATGTTTGTCCGCTCACCACTCTGCCTCGCCCACAATGCCTTCTGTCTTCTGTTCACAAATTGTGTCACTTAGTTGATGTGGACTACTCGATTGGACAGCTACATCTAAATATAAAGCAGATCATATGCCCAGCCCTAACTGAAACAGTTTGAAGTGCAAATTTTCAGCTGTGACAATGGAAAATTTTATTCTGACATTTTAGCCCTTTCTAGTTCTATATGAGTCTCTTAATGTAAAAACTGAATACATTGGTGATTATGCTATGAATACCACATACAGAGGCCTGGAAATTAACTACCTGCTTTCCTCAAATGTTTATCGCTGAGATTTATGACAGTTTGGTAAATGAATTGTAAATTTGATTATTTGCAAATTTTTATTACTTCACAGTCTTAACTATGGCCACACTGTGCAATCAGATGATACAGCAATATGACCACAGCTATATTCCCCACCTATTGTGTAACTGCTAAGACCAATTACAGTGGACCTCTGCCATGGCAAGTGGCCAGTAGCTGCAGGCAGCCATGAAGTAGAGTTGAATAAAGAGAGTGAGAGAAATTGAGAGTCTGTAACAGAGATGAAAGAAAGTGAGCGCCTCAGTACTCAGTGCAAGTAATCAGCCATCTCGCTCTGCATCTATCTTTATCCTCAACCAAATCTGCTTTCATTGCCTCGTATACTTATCCTTGACGGGAAGAGCAGTCACGCACACGCTCAGACATTCAGGCTCGCACGCACATGCGCCTACACAAAGAACAGAAGTTTATTGTCCACAGAAGTGGAAATTTGCCTTTGGCTTAACAAGGAGGATCAAATGGATACAACAATATAACAACACAATAAACAGGCAACACAATCAACAGCATCTTCAGCATGCACAATCACAAACATGTTAGGAATACTTTGAAAATCCTTTGGAGCAAAAAAAAAAAAAAAAAAAGTATGCCAGGTCTGCACCCATATTGGATTAAAGGCGTTTGTCCATCCTGCACTTTGCTTTATACTGTAGCACATTCACAACAAGTGCCCTCTCTCAAAAAGCAACAAGCCAGTGCTGTTCCAGGTTCAGATGAGGACTTTGTCAGAATGAAGTGCTCCTTTGTCTGGAGCCTGGCCAATAGTTAAACTAAACAGTCAGTACACTCAGTCACTCACCTCTGACTGTGTTAACAACTTGTGGAGTGATTGTACTCATTTACACTGCAGCTGCAACTGGTGATTGTTTTGTTTTTTTTCTTTATTAGATAATCCATTGATCATTTTTCCAACTGAATAAATAATTGTACCCAAACACCCAACTTAATGGACTTACTCTAGCACCAAGATCCATAGTTTTTAGAAAAACAAGTGACTTCAAGCATCTAAAAATCATTACATTCGCTTTTAAGTCTTCGTTTTAGCTCATTAACACATAGGTATTCACTTTATGGCCAAGAATTTGATTAGAAGATTGATGCCACTTGCTTGTCTTTGCAGTAAATATGATGCAATCTTCAGCAGCTGGTTATCTTAACTTAGCATGAAGACTGGAAACAAAGGGACAAAACAAAATCTGCCCAGTCGCATCTCACTGATTAACATGTTATACTGTGTTTGTTTGATCTGTACAAAAACAACAAGGTGGTTTTTATGGGGCATTATGTGCCTGACCAATCCTCAGCCAACTGTAAAACCACATCGTGCCAATTGTTATGCTTTCATTTTGTAAGCGCTTTAGTGCTGTCAAGGAGATGTTGTTATCTTTGGGATGTGGGAACAGGTAGCCTTGGTCAGTCCAGTCTTTCAACTTCACTAAGCTTTATTTGTACCGGACAGATATAAGAAAGGTATCAACATTTTCAATTAATTCCAGAAAATAAAATTCCCAAAATTTCAAAACTATTTCCATGAAGGGGCACAAACCAAAAAGCTTAGGGAACCTCTGATACAGGATGTGGTAACATCTGCTTCACCACAACTTATCCACCACTGACTTTTATTGTTCTCTCACCCTAAATGCTGCTGTCAAAGACTTTCAGTGAGAAAAGCAACGCAGCAATCAGGATGTGCACCTCAATCAATTCCACAGCCTACCTTTGATAATCAAACTATCTGCCAAAAAAGCCCTTTTGGCAGCTACGCTTGGACATCAACCTGACCACTTGATTATGTTTGCAGCCTTTTTAGCCAAACACTGCTCTAATATTACTGCCTAATGTAGGCCATATGCTGTTTTCCAAGAAGCCAAGAGATACTGTTTCTAAGAGACCTGACAGGCTGCAGGAGACATCTATAGTCAGCATCCACAGTGCAGTGCATTGTGGTTTGCTCAGACTGTCCTCAGTGCTAGGCAACTCTTCTAAGAGATGCACAAGGTGAAAGAGAGGCAGCTGGTTTACACAGAACCAGTGCTTCACAAGTGCTCAAGGTGATCAGGCTGACATTAACAGTTGTTTCTTTTATATGTGTCAAGCAGATACCTACTGTTCGCTACATGCTCAGAAGAAGAATCTTTCATTGCTGCACAAAGGGACGCTCTCCTTGTGTAATGACAACACAGATCCTCAGTCTTTGCATAATGATAGTGGTTTTGACAAAAGGCAGGTATCATGACTATAATGATGCTGACAATGGAATTTACTGTGTCCATGGCTAAGAATATTTCGCTACATCCCAGTACATGAATTTGTCTCAACAAAAGGCTGAGAGTGTTCCACTTAGGGCTGTAGGACTACTCCTAGTCTTTTCAATAACCACTCCCCTTTGATAATACTCTGAATTAGTGCTGGACACTTTTCTTGAAGGCTATTGACAAAAAGCAGAAAGCTTAACTGGGTTATCCTTTTATGCCATACTAAACAAACACACACATACACACAGAGAACCCATATGACCATGTCCCTGCTGAGAAATGACCCCATTTATGCAAGTTTTGCCCATAACTGCCAATAGCCAGCACTGTAGCAACAGTGGATTTCAGCAACGGTCCATCATACAGATACTGTGATTCAGTGCAGAGCTTATGGGCTTCACTTCCAAGAGGCTTATTTCCCATACACTGACAAGATATCATGAATTAACATTACTTCCATGCATGACACTAATCTTGTCTTAATTATGCAATTAGCTCTCTGTCTTCAAACAGTCCATATTTCAAAGGGTTCATTCAGGCATTAACGTATTTTCTCACTGGTTTTTTTTTTTTTTTTTTTTTTTGGGTGGTGGTGATGCTACTACACTTTTCTGCCTTGTGAGAATAATACTCACATCAACTGCACATAAGCTAATTTGAAGCGGGAACTTCATCTGCTGTCAGTTTTCGTTACGTAGGCGTTGGTGCGTGTGGAGAATAAACAAATTTTGAGGATGCTTGGCCTTATTATTATCGCCTGTGGGAATTAAAACTGACAGACAGTAGCTACAGCTGTCTGTTGGTGGGAAGTTGGACCTGACGCCCACATTTCCACAAAAAAAAAAAAGGGGGAAAAAAAAGGGAAAAAACGTCGAAGAAGAAACTTTCTCAACTTTTGTAGCTTTGGTAACGGATGCTAGTGCTAACTTGAGCTACAGCTAAATAAGAACGTAAAGAATTAACCGTTGACGTTGACAGAGACTGACCGTTAGCTACTAACTGCCATGTAGTTTCTTAGGAAAGCCGCGTTTTTACTTTTCCATCACTTACCATCTTCCTTTTCGTCGAAAACTGGTCTCTTTGAAGAACTATTGGCTCCCATCCTCTTCTTCCACTTGCCCCAGTGAAACATTGATGCTCAGATTGCATTCCTCGCCTCTTGAAGAGAAGAAACTACAGCTCCGTGTTGGACACCCTCCTCAAAAGACAGCGGGGAGAACCACACATTTCACCCAAAAACGTGTCCGTTAATTCGCTTCACTCATCCGTTATTTATTCTGCCGAAGATTTTGAGAGCCCCGCGAGTTTAAGTCTTTTTTTTTTTCTTTTAAAAAAAAAAAAAAAAACCCAAAGGGGTGTTTGTGTGTGTGGGGGGGGGTGAATGTAGCAGGTACCGACGGGCTGCTGTCAAATATCTTAAATAAAAAGACTGTTCAGTTAGTAACAGCTGGAGGTGAATGTAATCACTCGGTATACTGGTATTGTTCAGTTGTCTTCCGTAGCCCACCAGCACAAACCGAGAGACTTATGTTTGTCGGGGCTGAGAGTAAAAACTGCGTCGACTTTCACCTAGTTAGCTAAAACAGAACCGGAAGTCAGGCTGACGTTGAAAATAAAAGCACGGAAATAAGCAACCACAGAGGCGTCCACCATCTAAATCAAAATAAGATGGAGAATTTACGTGACCTCAGATTGATAGAATACCAATTAAATGTATCAATTCATTCAATTTTAAATGTAAATTAAAAAAAAATATTAATTTAAAAAGAATTAATTTACATTAAAGCAGTAAGGAGTTCCGTTTAGTGAATTTAAATGTTAGATTTGTGTTGTAAATCAGCATCAAAGCAATGTGACGTGCAAATTTAGTTTACCAGTGATTAAATGCAGTCCTGACATAACATATTGATGTATAGGATGATTAAGGGAATGAATAGGATGTCCGTCATAAGTTATAAAATATAAAACAATAATAATAACAACAACAATAATAATAATAATGGGGGGGGGGGGGGTAAAATCAATAAGATTGATTGATAACCGAAATCATTCAAGTGTGGTCTAATCTTTAGCGTTCGCGAATGAGACTTTTATATTGAAAGCATGAACCGGAAGCTTCCCATAACCTGTTCTGACTAACTTGACACTTGTGAGAGTAGTGTGACAGTTGCTGGCCAGTGACTGTAGTCGACGTAGCTCTGTATCACAGACTGTCATGCATATCAACACACAAGGACCAGCCTCTGTCGGTGAAGCCGGGAGACCTCAGTCCAAACGGGCGGGTTTACATCGCCCGTTACCCGCAGAGAACTGCTGCAGTCCTCCAGCCTAAATGAACCTCAGTGAATTATTCCACAATCTCATTAGATGACGGATGGGTGGTGCCTAATCACTGAGGGGGGGGTGAAGGATTTAACACTTTGTTTTCAAACTGCACACAAGCTCTATTTACTCCTGTTGCTGCCCTGTTCATGCTAAACATCATAAAGTTTGACATCTTTCGCGTTGTTCAGTGTAGCTTTGGGTTTGAACTGCTCGCACTGACTAAGTCTGGGTGCGTTTAACAAAGTAAATTACAGAACAGACTTGATTTATCATAAATGCAGTTCGTCTTGTTTGCACGTGGAAAGCTGCCGTAGTTTGTGTTGAACGCGTTGCCATGGTTACGCCGTCAAACTCAAGAGGCGGTAGCTAAAACTTAGCTACTACCTTTTTCTTCTTCTTCTTCTTCTTCTTCTTCCCCCCTTCTTCTTCTTATTATTATTTTAATGAAGTGTTACTTATAAGAGGACGCAGACTGTGGTTCACAGGTTTACACACATGTTTACTCAAACACCAGGTAAGTCAATGCGGCGGTGGTTCAGTAATTAATGGGGATAGTCAACGAACTCTTTGCTAATGTTAGCTCATGCTAGGTAGCAGCTAACATCTGCTTCTATGCAGGATAAAATCTATCTTTTTAACAGCACTGTGCAGTGTAGGAAAAAAAAGCTGTCCATTGAATTTGACACTATTTTTTATTTTATTTTAATTTTCAAACACAGGGAGGGAAATGCCATTAATTAAAGACACTTGAAGACCCTGGACAACATCTCTGCCTCACTTCTACAATGTCTTCCCCCGAGGAGAAGGAGGAGAGTCCAGACCTGCAGCGAAGCTATGTCTTTGGGAACAGTGTTGTCAAACCACAGACCCCCTACTTCCTGCCTGGGGATGCTGAGCCACGAGAGCTTGGTGAACATTATTCAACAGAGACATTGTGTCTGAGCAGAACTAAGCTAAAACATGTCTCGGAAAGTATTTTGAAAAATAGGACACTAAAGGTCAGTTTCAGCTTTACTGTGCTTCTAAACGTCTACAAACCCAGCTGTAGACTGTATGCTGCAGTAGTTTTCAAGGAAAAAAATCTCCCCACTCAAACATTAGGCCAACAATGTAATCTCTCTGTTTAATTTATTCTTTTGCATTACCTATTAATTCTAACTGCTCATTGTATCGTCTTCAGTATTTATATCTTGAGGGCAACCAGATATCCACTATCCCAGGTTCACTGTTCATCAGCTTTCCCAACCTGCAGTGGCTGGACCTCAGAAATAACCAAATTGTGTCACTTCCTGCTGAAATTGGCTTGCACAGGTAGGCTACTTATGCAACTGCTCTTTGAAATACATGTCGATGGATTCCAAACCCCTAGGCCACTATGGGAGTGCAGTGTGCTTATTTGTCACATTTCAGAGCATTTTTTGATTAGCTTTTTTCTATTTTTCTCTACTAAATAGCATATGCTCTGAAAAATAAATTACTAAGTGTGGAATATTAGATTCACATTATTATAAGCATATCTGGTTTTCTTTGACGGAGGCATATCTTGTACAGTTTCCCCCAGTTCATTTTAGGATTAAACATCTGTCTTGATCAAGGCATTTCCCTCACAATCATCTAATGATTGAAGAATTATTTGGTCCATGTAGGTCTCTGAAAACATTACTACTTGAAGGGAATCCTATCTCAGAACTTCCACCAGAGATGGGTGAGTTGAGTTCAGTCACCTCTGCCAGTGAGCAGCGTCTCTGCTCTTTGAGATAACAAGCTGTCTTTCTGTTTCATCACTTTCAATAAGCCTCACTGGCAACAAATTTAGAATTAGATTACACGCAATGAATAACTAGTGGCTGCTAATAAAAAGGTCATACAATATGGTTTAAAATGTTTTGCTTTCCTCATAGCTGTAATCACTGAAGCTTATTACTGCACTGTTGCTTGAATTGAGTTAATTAATGTAATGGAGGTATGTACCCCATGTTGCCTTCCACCACTGATGCATTCATTTGTAAATTAATCTGGAGTGTCAGCTGCATGCAAAAATGTAAGATGTAAACACACAGTTAAATGATTCATTATTTGCCCTTTTTTTCCTCAGGAAATTTGATTACCCTCAAAGGCTTGAACCTGAGGAACTGCCCAATCACTTTCCCTCCACAAGAAATTGTGCAAAAGGGTCTCCAGGGCATCCTCCAGTACCTGAGGAGCACCATGGCTAAGCGGCAAGTTACCACAAGAAAAGCCCCTCCAGGTGAATCAAAGGCACCTTAACTTTGAACTGTGTAGCAGGAAGGTGTTCAGGATGCACGTGCATCCTAGCCATCTGCTCTTTTTGTCAAAGATAGGACGGCTGGCCACAAAAATAGCTTCTATCCCTGGTACCGCTTCACTGGTGTGACTCCTGTTCCCTTGGAGACAGCGCGTGCCATGCAGCTGACTTTTTTTTTTTTTTGACACCCCTGTTCCAGCTCTGCAATATTTTTAGCCAGATGAAAATGATCAATAACCTGTGGGCTCTACGCAGGAGCTCTCTGTCACTAAGCACTGTCTAGAGGTAATCACTGTGAGAAGCCCAAGACAGCCCTCCACAGGAGAGGCTGCTGCTGCACAATGAGCAGAGCCAAATCCCTCAATCAAACGATTTATCTCCCTCCCCACAAGGTTATTAACAAAGACAGGGCTCTAGTCTCTATGGGGGGAATCTCCTTTTAGTTAATTGGCTCAGAGTTTAGCAGATTTTAATATACATCATTTACATACTGTATTGTCATCAACCTTTTCCAGCTGTGATAACATTGGAATATTTAGTCTACTTATCCTCCATGTGGTTTGAAGTTATATTCAGCCATGTGTAGTTTAATTCACTCAAAGCTTCCTGGCCACATATTCTGCTCTGCAATCCACATAGAGAGGAGTTTTAGCTGGTCCTCTACTGTACCTCCACTTTAGCCATTGTAGCTGTAGACTGCTGTGTTGTTGCTGGCATTGGCTGCCCCCACATCACACTTGCATCTGCCATGTTTGTGTCATTGGTAGAGTTGCCAGTGGTGGAGAAGCTCCAGTTGTCAGAGCTGATGGGGTCCAGTGTGGAGGAGCAGGAGGAGTCAGTGGATGACAATGAGCTGCAGAGGTTCAAGCAGCTGAAACAACAGATGATCCTACTGGACAAAACTGAGCTGGGTTCAGTACCACAGGATGATAGAAACTCAAAGTCACATCTTCTTTCTATTATCAAAAGGTAAGTAATGTAAAGGTATTGGAGTGAAAGGAATAAGAGATTTTTTAAGTGAAACTCTTATATATGGACATATAATATAAGAATATAGAATAGCATATTGAGATATATGCTTATTTGCTGATACAGCCTTACCTCTGTACAATATAAAGGGTATAAATATTTTCAGGTACCTAATGTATGAAAAAAAGTGTTATTGGCTATCTACTAATAAGACAGAGGTAGATTTGTTTTATTTCAGTAGATAAGTTAAGTGCTGAGGTCTGAAGCTGTGGTGGAGGACAGTATAGTATAAAGTATACAACCTTATACAGCCTTGGAAAAGAATAGATCATCATCTTTTAATGACACTGTCCACTGAGGAGATATAGTGATAAAAATCTCCTATGCTATCTCCACTGGGGCTCAGAGCTCTGGAGAGCTAATAAAATAAAGTATTTTCTTTCAATTTATTTGTCAGAAAAAAGGTAGCGGCCAAGGCCGGCGTAATTCCCGAGCTGCGCCTGTTTGACACTCAACACTGGAAGAGGCCCGAAGAGAGGAGACAGGCTGCGATGAAAGAGCTGAAAGAGAAACAGGCCATTCTCGAGCAGAGGAAAAAGTGAGCGGATTTCTGCTTTAAGACTTTTAGTACAGTATAGTTTTGTTAATGCTTCATTCTCTGTCCTACATTTTGACCACTGAGAATATTTAGGACCCGTGGTAATATTGTTGTTTCAAAAAGCAGATCTACACTGTATCTAACTGGCATTTGTCCCAGTAACCAACAGGAAGGGATCAATATTATGACCACTATATAAAGACAGAGGAACAATCAATGTTTACAGACCTTTTTGCAACCATTTAGAAACAATTGCCTGAGAACCATTGTCCTTAAAATAAATTTATATGTGTGCATTGTTACGTGGGTGTCCCTTAGAAACCAAGAGGCTCTTCGTAACTGGCGCGCACAAGTCAAGATCACACAGGATAAGAAAATGTCTGTGTTCAAGCAGAAGAAGAATGAAAAACCAAAACAATCAAAGGTAAGTGTGGAATGAATCACCTAAATTTCCACCTGCAAACACACCAACCACAAGGAGGCGGTAGAGCACCACCTCTGTCACACTGGATAGAGGACTAAAACATCAGATATGAAATCCATACAAGAAAAATCCTTTTTGATGCTCATGAATGGGTTTTCAGGTAGCAGCATGACAAGAGTCAGTGTCAATAATACTCAGTGATGTTGTTGGTGCTGTGTAAGGCAGCAACAGATGCCAGTGCCTGTGTTGGAGCCTGCTGCATCAGTGATAACACAGCAGCAACACATATGTGCAGGCGTGCACAAGCTGTAGACATATTCGGATGGATGGTGTTCAGTAATTTAACTGTCAGCTACATTTCTTTGCATGTAGTTGAAGAGCAGCTCATAATGTTAGCATTCATCCAGAAGCCTCGGTGTAAATGTTCACTGAAAAGTATAACAAAAAAAACCAAAAAGAAGCTGTTTTGTTGTAAATGTAGCTGTAGGCTGTATTTGTAGGATGTGTCACAACAGTTGCGTCATCCTATATGAACACAGCCTCTGCTCTCAAGAAGAAAATGTTGTTGTATGTGATAATAAACAATTCCACTCTGTTATAGGAAGCAGAAGCAGATTTAAAACCTGATGTAGAGGAAAGCAGCGATACTCCACACAGGCAGGCATCCACCATGTCCATCAAAGAGTGTGAGGAGACCAGGTACATGGGAAATCTGGATGACCAAAATACTCCTAATACATAGTACACATCCACAATATCCTAAAATCTGTTCTTTTATCCATTTGCCCGTTAGCTTTGACACTGGATGTATATCTCCATCTCCTCATTTTTGCAGGGTACTGGTCTCATGAGGAAACGCAGTAAAATGATTTAGACATATATAATATCATCAATTTACATGCTATTTTGTATGGTTTAAAATTGTGAGCCATGCAAATGCAGGCAGAGAGCTAGAGACACCTAGTGGGTAAAGAGAGCTACACACCCATCATAGAACATCAGCAGTTTCCTTTGTTCTTCTTCAACAACATTACGTCTCTGATAAAACACATACATCGGATTAAAGACCACAACTATTTTCTGTCTTCACTGATAAAATAAATCTTAACTGAGGAGAAAACTATCAGTCGCGGTCTTGCATTTTTAGTCAGTTGTCTGTCATCCATAAAGACTGTGATACCAGTGGCCCTGTCATAGCACCTAAATGTTCAGTCATTTGGTTTGAAATTTTCCAGATCAGCCCGAGAGCTAGAGCGGCAGATCCGGGCCCGAGTGGAGAAGATCCAGGAGAGACACAGGAATCCCAGGGGCACAGCCAGCGAGCAGATGGCAGCAGCAGAGCGAGATGTAGAAGAGGTGAGGTCAAACCTATACATCATTAGTCACACATAACTGATCCATATTGAACGCCTAAGATATTGATCTGAACTTGTTTTTGTTGTTTTGAATCTTCCTATTTTTAATGACAGATGAGGAAGTTACAGACGCGGCTTCTTGAGCGAAAGAAGAACCAAGAAAAAGATGTTGAAAATTGTTTTACTATCTTCACTGGAGACACCTGGCCGAGTTTCCTTGACAAGTGATGGGGATTATGCAGCCCTTCAGATTAAGTTTTGCAGTATTGATTTCACTCTCAAAAGTCACCATAAAAACCTTTATCAATGACCATTGTTCCTCATGCTCATATCTTAAAATAAAGACCACAGGGCTGTTGAGTGAGTGTTTTTGAAATATACCTTGGTAGGGTCTTTTTCCTTATTTTCTTTTATCTCTGATATTTAAACTATTTATGTTTTGCATTTATTTCATCCTATTAACCTAACCCTATTAACCTATACCAAAAACATGTACAAACAGGGAACTGTTGCTTATTTACTGTGAAAGTTAATCAGTTATTAAATGTCACATTGACACATTAGACACAATAACATAAGAATAGTGTTTCCTATGTTAATTATTAAAAATAAATGACCACTTCCCACAAAAATTAAAGCTGAAAATATAAGTATTATGGGGGGGTGAATGAGTGAGGTTAAGACAAAGGTGGGTATGGTGCCAAACTGATAAAGTGAAAGGCAATTCGGCTAAATTTGATATTTAATGCTCCTGTTAAAGTATAAATAATTACATCTGACCCTGGTGGCCGCATAAATAATAACGATTTGTTAAATACAGGCAATAATTATCTTACTTCGGTGTGGGGGGGGGGGGAATACCACCGTATTGTTTGTTATGTGATAGAAAATGCATCCATGTTTTATCCATTTCCAGGGTAATAACAGTGTATGTGTAGAACTAAGCGCCATTAGTCTGTCGTCGGGAAAACTGAGGCAATCCCGAGATAAAAGTCCGTAGTAATGAACGGCAAACAAGTCACAGAGAGACAGAGAAAGGGAAGGCCTTGTCTTGGAGGATTTTTGCTCCTCTAGCACAGAGAGCGTGATGTCAGCGGTAGCAGTACTGTTGTAATTGACTTGGTGGGGGTGATGGCGTCATTTTATGCCCTGGTGTAGCCTCCTGCTCCAATAGCGAAGGGGAGACGGATCTTTGGCCGACGCGACCGTGGCTCCCTTGGCCGGGATCGAGCACCGCCGAGCCGGACACTTCACCCCGGGAAACATGGAGGCTGTGGCCGAGGAGCTGCGGGCCGGCTCTCGGGTACCTGTCACTATCGATCAAATAGTTAACGATACACTGGTGGTGACGCTGACCTATCGAGAAAGGAGCTACACGGGGATATTACTTGATTGCAACAAAAAGTGAGTCGTGTTTACTTTGTTTCCTTTATACATTTATCTCTGAAATCAATTTGCTAAACTCTGCTAACGGCTAATCTACCTTTGATGCTAACAAGTCAAAGCTAGCTGGTTAGCTGGACGTTAGCTAACTGGGCCTCCATACAAAAGACTCATAGGTGACAAGGTAGCTATCTGCTAGCTTGCTGGCTAATAGCAAACTGATATCATTTTAGCCCATAACAAGATGATAAAACACGTTGTCTTACTGTGGTGAAAATCTGTATACCCTGTCTAAAGAGATAGTGAATGACTTCTTTTGAACAATAGCTAATGTCACTGGGTTCATCTCTAGCTTATTGTTAGCCTAATCAAATACAGAGCAGCTAAAACGTATTCAGAAAAAAGGGTAGGCCTTGGCTGAACAGCATTCTGTAAATCACTTATATTTTCATGTATATGCACATAGATGGTGGTGCATTGTGTACACAAGTTTCAGAAGTGATATCCTTTTTAAAAAGCATCTAAAAGATACAGCTACTGTTTTGAGAAATGGTTTGATTACCCTGATTAGCAGTCACTTTTAATCTATTGAAACAATAGAAAATGACATTAAAGATACATGTGGGTTTTGATGAATCCCAACTGTTGTAGTTTTAAATTAAATTCTGTTTCTGAAAAGATTCATTGAACATGAAAAGCTCCTGTGTTTGGCAGGAAAAGGTCCTTTCTTGCCATTTGTGGAAATCAACCATGTTCAAATGAGAAAACCATATGAGAGTGATTTGACATATCAGTGTCAGGTCTTATCTTCCCCTCTTGGTTTGTGTCACATGTATAAGCCTTGTGTTGCTCTTAGTGTTGTACACCTTAAAAGCCAGTGGCTTTAGACTATTTATAGACTAGCAGAATCAGAATCTGACCAGCTTTGCCCCTTAGTATGCTTAGATGGTTTTTCATGTGAGAGCTCATACTGTCCTGAAAATAACCCACCCAAATGGGAAAAGAGGCCTTGGAATAACTTAAAATAGGGCTATATTTCAGGCCTTGTCACTGCCAAAATTTGACTAATTCTTCCTTTTCAGCTCCTGGAAATACAGTTCCTGTCATTGTGTCTCACCGGTTTTTGAGGCCTATCATACAGGCAGATCTCCACATCTAGTTATACTGTACACAACGTGATATGGCAACAGTGCGGTGAATCATTGCTGGTCATATGCTGTGTCCTTGTACTGAGCCTAACTAGCACTGTGTGTTCCCTGTCACAGGCTGAACTGTTTGTGCCGTGTCAATCACTGTGAAGGCTAATATTCAGCTGCTCTACAGGCACTTATTTAAAAAAAAAAAAAAAAAAAAAAAAGGAGGAACAAGCCTCACCAAGAGACTATTATTTGGAGGTGCCTGCCAGTTACTTCTCCTGGGGAGGAAAACAGCCTCCCCAAATGTGCACTAATTAATAATCTCACCACACATAAGCCCTGAGTAGACACGGATGCAAAACAAACTGAAATCTCCTGGCTCCTACTCTACCTCTCTGAATCCCGAGTGATTCATGGGATTGTTTTTTGTTCAGTCAGATGTTGGGGAGGGGGGGGGGGGTTCCTGGGCATCCTGTAGTCTCTTTGTCTGCTGTCTCCTGACTAAAGCAGCACAGCCATGTTACTGTTGCCTGCCAGCCACCCCTCAAAGACTCCTTGGCAGTTGGGCCTTCTTTGGACATGTTTGCTGGTCTCAGAGTACGAAAAAAGAGCATGTAAAATCACTCCAAGAGAGTCAGTGATACTATTGCTCCCTTTTTGTGGCCTAAGGCAGCAGGATGTCTGGCTGCTTGTGCAGCGGACCCCAACCCCCACACGAAAAGAATTTTCAGCATACAGGTGACAGCGAGAGTGGCGTCAGTGTGTCCAGTCAAAGTAAAACAAAATGGTAAAATAGGTTTCCCTCCATAGACTATGTAAAGCCACTTGTAGGAAAAAGCTTTGAAGAGCTTTGGGTGCTCATTTCTCATTTGGCCTCATTGAAACAGCAAAGTGTTTGATTTGTGCTGCCCCACCAGCCTAGTTACCTAACATGCTGAAATACAAGTGCAGTATTATAGTCTGATTATTGTGGAGGAAATTGCTCAACTTGAAAATTCAGGAATTGCTTGTAATTTATAACTAGACTGTTTGTGTTGGTTTGCATGAACTTCACTGTAGCATGCTTATAAAGCTGACAACACAGTTATTAATTCATGTTTTTTGTCCCCCCCCCCCCCGATCGTCTTAGGACTGGGCTCTTCTGTCTACCGGATTTCACAGCCAAACCTGGGGACTGCCCGATATCTAAACCAAGTTGTGAAATCCCAGAAGTTCTGAGTGAGGAGCCGGTTTCCAATTCTCCCAGCCAGGCTTCACACAAACCAAAGGATGAAAACACTCTCCCTGAAAGCAGCGTACCTACTGCACCTCTTCCCTGCCCCATACCCACACCAGTGCCAGCTGGACAGACTCCTTACCCTCCTTATTTTGAAGGAGCCCCCTTTCCTCAGCCCTTATGGGTGCGTCACAGCTACAGCCAATGGGTA
Organism: Rachycentron canadum; assembly: GCA_038496675.1. Lineage (NCBI taxonomy): Eukaryota > Metazoa > Chordata > Actinopteri > Carangiformes > Rachycentridae > Rachycentron > Rachycentron canadum. Next base: position 3,527,641 of record CM076659.1, on the reverse strand, counting down.
CCTCAGCCCCCTCCTCGACCAATCAAAAGAAAGAAGAGACGGACGCGAGAGCCTGGCCGTATGACCATGAGTACTATCCGTCTGCGGCCACGGCAGGTACTATGTGAAAAATGCAAGAACACACTGAATAGTGATGAAGACAGCAAAGATGGCATGAACAACACCAAGACATCTAGAAAAGAGAATGCACTACAGAGCGATGATGATGGTGATGACAAGGACATCCCCTCTAAGCTGTCGAGAAAAGAGGATGTAGTTGCTACCAAGGACACTAAAAGGCGGGAAAATGGCACCAGCCTTGACAGCAAGCGCCTTAGAAAGGACAAAAGGGGGGAAGCTGATGGGGAGAAGTTTCCTGGAGGTGACGTGATTATCCCCCACAGTCCTGTCATAAAGATCTCCTACAGCACTCCACAGGGCAAGGGGGAGGTCATGAAGATCCCCTCACGAGTCCACGGTTCAGTCAAACCATTTTGTCCCAAACAGCTGGTGCAGAACGGTGTGGGAGAGAACGGCAAGGCGCCTTCTGATCCCACCAAGGAACAACGGCACATTCTAGATGCCACACGGTCTGGCCTCACTGTGTCCATTCCTAAACTCAAACTAACCAGGCCTTTCACAACTGTGGGCCAGGACTTGCCTTCTCCAAAGATCCGTTTGAGACCTCCTCAGAGAGAGGGTGAGGAGAGCGTGGTCGAGTATGAGGCAGAACTTGTAGAGGGCTCTAGGAGACGAAGCCCCAGGGTTCCCGGTCCCTGCCTGCCCCACTCTGATGACTCAGGGGAAGGCAAGAACTCTCTGGAGTTGTGGTCAGGGAGTTCTGGGGAGGAGGCCGAGCGCGGCCACAGCGACCTCACCCTTCTCATCAATTTCCGTAAGCGCAAAGCGGATTCTTCTAGCCTGTCGGTCTGCAGCAGCGACAGTCTAGATGAGTCCAAGTCCTTCAGCTCTGATGGCACTTCACCAGAGCTGTGTGACCTGGCGCCCGGCGAAGATCTCTCTGTAACCTCGTCTTCTGTACCTTCACGGGAGGACTGCAAGACTGTGCCGCCACTTACGGTGCGGCTGCACACGCGCAGCATGACAAAGTGTGTAACAGAGGAGGGTCACGCTGTGGCGGTGGGCGACATTGTGTGGGGGAAGATCCATGGCTTCCCCTGGTGGCCGGCACGCGTCCTCAGCATCAGCGGCACCCGGAAACAGGAGACAGCCAGTTGCGAGGCGCAGTGGCCCCAGGCAAAGGTAGCATGGTTCGGCTCACCCACCACCTCCCAGCTCTCTGTTGCCAAACTGTCGCCCTTCAGAGAGCTCTTCAGGTCCCGCTTCAACCGCAAGAAGAAAGGGATGTACCGTAGAGCCATCCTGGAGGCGGCCAAGGCTGTGGGTCACATGAGCCCAGAGATTACATCGCTGCTTTCCCACTGCGACACGTAGGTCAGTTCACAACGTTTACACTTGGGTGTATCACATTTTCATAGTTTGATTCATGGTTTCTGGTGCCTAAGGACTTAAATAGGAGTGGGGCAGTAAAAGAAAATTGATGTATCTTCAATTAATGAATTCCTTTAGACAGATTAACCAACTCCCTCGCTGGACCTTGATGTAGAACAACAAAGTTCATTCACCCTACACACAAGCAACTAATCAAAACCAGTTGTTGATGTGGCTTCATTCAAACAGAGGATGTTAAGTTCTTTTAGTTGTTTAGATGTTTAGGAATGAGGGGAAACTCAGAGGAAAACTACTTGGGCCACAGGGTAAAGGGTACAGATGTGAATGAACTGGCACAAAAAGTCGTCACCCGAAACATGTACAAACTGCACAATATAAAGAGTGGTTGGCTGAGAGAGAGAGAGAGAGAGAGAGAGAGAAAAGATGCAGCAGGTTATTACACAAGCATTTGCAAAGCTCCACGCAGGTTTATTTTTAGGGATACAGGCAAGAAAAGAACTATTAAATATAAACACACTGTTTGCATAAGACGCTGTGGTAAATTGGCTTATCTAACACAGAGTAAGAAGCATGTTCGTGGAAGTTAATAAAATGATCTTTATGAATCAATTTAGGTTCTGTGGCCAAATTTTGAAAATGGCTTAATAACAATTAAATAGTTAACAACTAAGCCTCTAAAGATTCAGTAGCAGCCTCACTGATGATCAGTGTGTAGCTGGGGATACAACAGTATCTTCCTGAATTCATCCCAAAGCAAATTTGCTCTATATACAGCGGGAGAATATATGAAAGGTTGATTAAATATTCACCTGACACTTCAAAGTCACAGCTGGAGCCTTGTGACTTTTACTCATGAGCTACACAATCTAAATAAGGAAGTCCTGGTTCCACAAAGGAACCACGACGCCATGAAACCATGAAGCTGATCAGCTTCAGTTATTGAGATGATATGATTCAAAGATCGGCCAATTATCAGACCCAAAATTCAGGATTTTCCAATTTCAGTATTATTTATTTTGCCAACTGATAAAATGTGTTAATTTAAAAAAAAAAATGCTAGTTTGACTCTGCCCCTGTCCATAGTCAGCCCTCTCTCAACCTACCCCCACTGATATCAAGGGTGTGGACAAAATCATAGAAAAACCTGGGCACCCTGGTCCATGGGACTTTATGTAGCACCATTTAGCTACATAAAACACATTGTCTTTCTCTAAACCCTCATTACAGATGTGTAAACTAAAGAAAAGGCCTAAAAGTGCAGTATGTATTTGCAAATGCAAATTAGTTACTGGTCTCTTCAATTACTAATAATTAGTATTGGTATCAGACCTGACAAAAACCAGATCAGTTGACCCCCTTAATAAAGTTAAGTGGGTGATTCAGACTCCTGAAGCTGATGGGCCAAATACAACGCTGTTTTTACAGAGTTATCTCTGTGTTTCACTCTGGAACAGCAAAACCCATGAGAAGGAAAATGGCGTTCAGTGCTGAGTCCAGTTTCTTCCCTTGTTGATCTTTGGACAAGTGCGGACGCTGCTTTGCAGACTACAAACCTAGTAACAGGCCAAAATTAACCCAGGTTGTTATGAAGTCACCAACAGAATTAGCATTAATTAGCAGCAGATGATATGGCCTGTAAAAGACGTTGCTGTTTGTCTTTCTAAGGAGGAGGTGGTCAGTGGCAGCTGAAAAAGAGAAGCTGAACGAGTTGCTCATGAGAGCAAGCAGAGAGACAGAAAAAGAGTTGTAACAAATATTTATTTTGCTAACACAGGTGCCACAAATCTCTTGAAAGGTAGAGAGACCTGACTGTAAAGCCCAGAATATCCTGCAGATTGAATGAGAAGCCATTTTCCCTCCCTTTGGCTGATAAAAACAGTCAGTCATATTTTTCTGAGCACACAAATTTAGTGAGATGTTCACTGTGATGATGGAGGATCTTGTGCACGAGTGTGTTTGGGTTAGCGTTAGTAAATGTGTCTTCACTGATTTCAGGTCATTTTTACCCAGCCAACCCTTCAATTCAGTTCATGTTAAACTCTGGGGGAGAAATGATTCTGCTGCAAGTTGCTTATTTAACAGACACTTCGTTCTTCCACGGTGCCCGGGGGAGTTCTGCTTTGTTCGTGTCATGGAACAGTTGCTGTGTTGAAAGGGGCAAAACAAACATTAATACCAGCTGTAATGAAGGCGCAGGTTGTGCCGCCGCTGCTGAGCTTGTTAAAACAGCTAATTTCTGAAAGCGAGTCCCACCAAAACTGAGAGAACTGCTTACACCAATACTGTGATTGGTCCATGCACAGGCCGGTGACACATTAAAGGAAAAAACCAGAATAAACAAGTGGAGTCCAAACACATGGAGATGATTCCACACGGAGGAGAAGGAAGTTCACTGATATACAAACGAAAATCGCATCAGGATTATGATGGCAGATATTGTGATTGCGAAATGGTTCTTTTTGTTTTTTATTTTGCTGTGGTTTTTGTTTGGACTTGCACCAAACAAACACATTCCCTTACATCTGGAGAATATGATTTGTAGGACGAGACGCCTCTATCGATCCACAACACTTGCGGTGCTAACAATGCACAACAATGATAGATAGATACTTATTTGCTTTCATTTCTTTATGTATTTATTGATATATCTCTCTCTATAGCTCCATCTATCTCTATATATCTCTTAAAGCTTTATATATCATACTTAACCCCCTATATCTCTATATGTCCATATGTCTATCTATTTATCTCTCTATCTATAAAACTCATATCCAAATATCTCTTTATCGCTATACATGTCTTTCTATAGATGTCTATGTTTCCCTATCTGTCACATTGTGACCACATTTTTTAACTAAATAACCTGTGATTTGGATATTGCCCTTGGTCATATTGCGATTTTGATTATATTTTAGTTAATTGTGCAGCCCCATTGTATAGTCTATATTTGTACTGCATGTCCCAAGTAATCGCTTTGAACACACCTGGCTTTTAAACCTTTTCTAATGGCCTTCGCAGCCTCCAGATCTCAACCCACCACAGGAGAAGGATGTTGCTCATCCCTCCGCTGGAGTTCAGAGACTTTGTGGTGAAGCTGTTTGTTGCCTGTTTGGTGGAACAACACCTGAGACACTTTATGTTGGTTTTTCCATTTTATTTCTCACCCATCTGGAAGCTATGTATGTTTTCTGTTGTGTCTTAGAGGAGGTTAGATTGTTTTCCCCCCTGGTCTCTGAGATCATCGACCATGTGTAGCCAAGCAGCAGGTCCTCAGCACACACTCAAAGGTTAAATATTGTCTGTGTGATATGAGGGACAGACAGGCAGCTCTCAAGCCTCTGTTGACTCTGTTATGGGCTCAGTAGCCAAGAAGAGGGCGGTTGTAGTAGAGAATAAACACAGTAAGGGGTTCAGACAAGTCTATATTTGGTACTTTCTCGTGCTCTCATAAAGGAAGCGTTTTTCTTGCTCTGTCAGCTGCACAGAGGTTTTAGTCGGATGGAAAGTAGCTGACGTTCAATTCACGGCGCTCTGTAATCTTCAGATGACAAACGTGACATGTCGAGAAACGCATCTCTCCATATCTTGATCCTTATACACTGTAAAAACAAACTCCCGGCAGCAGATGTATGACTTGCCTTGTTTGCTCATTGTCTTTACTCTCTCTCCCTTCTCCTCCTTCCTCTTCTTTCTCTCTCCTGTAGAGGCTGAGGACTGAAGAGAGGTCTCCGAGGTTTTTCTGAATTCTCAGACTCTGTCATCAAGACCCAGGAGGGAATACGTGCGGTTGCCACGGCTACTATTTATATGCCGTTTTTTTTTTTTTTTTTTTCCTTTTTCTTTTCTTTTACACAAGGCTGGTGGAAAATGGCCGCCAAGGTGGAGTGTTGTTGAGACTGGATAAGGGAGCAACAAAAAAAAGGCCAGGCATCTCATGGTCTCCCATGAACTAAAACTATTCCTCATTTTTTCTTTTTTTTTCTTTTTTTTTTTTTTTATTTTCTAGATTTAATCATATTTCAATAGAGCTGAATAACAACACTACGAGGACCCGAATGTATTTATTATCTGTAACGGTTTGTTATGATCCATTAAGTACACCTTTCTACTACGGTCTCCCATAACCCCGCCCAGTCTGCTGCTGTCATCATCATGGTCCCTCGCCGTCGATGTGTTCACCACAAGGTCCAACTCGTCCAGCCGCCCTCCACCTCCATGAGACATTTTTACCATGATTTGAAAAGTCTTACCCTGAATCCTTTGACTTCTCAAAATGTGAACGGCTCCATCCAGAGACAGTAGTGACTGACTGTTCCAGCTCTTCTAGCGATCAGTGTTTCCATCCTCGTAGCCTTCTGCGACATTAGTTGGGTTTGTGGATGTATTTATACTGAACTCTATTCCTCTCCAGAATCATGTTGTCGTTGTCTCTCTTCCATTTCATGTTTTTAACATTAGGAGTGTCACATCGGCGTTTTTACCCCTCCAACTCTTTTTTTATTTTATTTTACCCCCCCTTCCTCTTTTTTTTTTCCTGAGAACCATTTTCACATCACTTTACTTATTTAAAACGTCATGTTTAAGAAAAAAAAGCACTTTATCTGTACCTTGGTGGCCTGCTGTAAGCTCACTGTCTGAAACACTATTGCGAGATACAGCCCTGATAGGCAGCAGGGGAGTTCAGAAGTCTTTGTGGTTGACTATCCATGGCCTTGGAGATACAAGAGATACAAAAAAAAAAAAAAATTTCTTTTTTTTTTTTTTTTTTTTAAATTTTGTTTTATTTTACGACTCTTGGGGACAGACACAGATGGTTGTGTACACTGTATTCTCGCATTCGACTGGGGTGTTTTCCTCTCTCCGCTTATTTACCACACACACACACTACAGAAGTCCATGTTTTAACATTTCCACTGGAGAAACATGGGTGAACAAATGTGTCAAAGCCCCCTATGCATTATCAGTTAAAGCTTTATGAGTGACTTTGGGAGAAAAAAAAAAAACATGCTGTAAGAATACTGTGAATTCAACTGCTGAGTGTGCTGAAGAAAAGCTCTCCACTTGTTGGGAGCCTGCCGTTATATTGAGTCATCTGGCAAAAGCAGACTGAAACGCTGACCTTTAGTGACCTTTGTGTTGAAAGCAGCACTGTTGGAATAGGGGGAGGGAGGCAGCGAAGGCAAGAGACCAGGGCTCTCAAGCGAAGCCCCGGTCTGTATTTCAAGAAAAAAAAAAAAAAACTTCACCGAAGATTGCACACAGTCACGCTCAGCCAACCAGCTCGTCTCCTTTCTGCCCGTCTGGGAACTTCTTGTTCAGATCGAGGCTGAAAACTGGGCTGATTGTCAATTAGAGAGAAGTGTGTTTATTGCAGGAGCAGGAGATAATGCACTCCTCCCATTTTTTTGATAATCTATGGTTTGACCATTTGCGATCAAACCTAGCTAGTTTCCAGGCAGCCTTACACAATGAGGAGGGCGAGAGTCTACATCTATGGATGCCTGAGAGGAAACGGTCGTCAGGATTTTCCCATGTATGAGCAACATGGCTATCTACTGTTGCCCACGTTGGTCAATGTTATTGGCTACTTTTTTGTTTTCTTTTTTTACATGTACTGTACATAAAATAAAATATACAAGCAATACCTGTGCTGTTGTGGATCTGCCTTTGATATCACAAAAAAAAACCTGTTATCAGGATTTCAGCTTGTCACTTTAACTTTTTAAAATGTTTTCTTAAAAAGTGTTGGTATTTATAAGGGAGGGTTTAATGGAAGATGAACTACTAAATTGCTGGAGTTGTGCTTTAATACATAATATGCAGATTGTTTTTATGTCATCATACTTCTATTAGTAACCTATGTGCCTCACTAAATGCTCCCATTTACTGCTGCTTTGCTAATTAGCATTAGCCATTTATTTGTGAGGATTTGACTTGGTTTGAATAGTTACAGCAGTTGTTTGATGCTTTTGCAGAAAATTAGATTGATTCTCCGCTTTCATGTCTGTGTGATAAATATAGTTATAGTCAGTGACTTAGCTTAGCTTAGCAATAAAGCAAGCTCAGCTTAGTTTAGCTAGAAAACAACTGCTTAGCTTAGCTTAGCATTGAAACAACCCCCTAGCTTAGCTTAGCTGGAAAACAACCACTTACTTAGTAAACAATTGTTAGCTTAGTTTAGCTAATCTTAGTTTAGTTTAGTAGTTTACGGTTGCTTATCTTAGCAAGAAAACAAGCTCAGCTTAGTTAAGCTGTAAAAAAAAAAAAAAAAAAAAAAGTTAGCATAGCTTGGTGGGGAAACAACTGCATAGTTTAGCTAGAAAACTGCTTTGCTTATCTTAGTGTTAAAACAACCACTTAGCTGGAAAACAGCCAACTACTTAGAAAACTATTGTTAGCTTAATTTAGCTAAGTATAGGTTAGCTTTGCTTTGCTTAGCTTAGTTTAGCTTAGCAGCAAAATAGCCACGTTTATCACATTTCATCTGTACATGCTATTAGCCTCGCCTGGTCTGTAGACACTGCTCTTGCCCTATGATTTCTCTGCGGTCACATGTTGCCATCATCCTGTTGCATTAGCTCAGGTTTGGTAACAACTTGAGACTTCACCCATCCTCCGTGCTCTTCCTCAGCTGTGGCCATGCCATGCGTGTTAATTTGTAGCCTCCGTGTCATAAATAGGAGTGGTTAAACATGTCGCATGTTGCATAACTAGCGTGCAGTTCAGAGGATAGGCTGGTCAAGGTGAGATGACCCTCATCCAGCTATCTCCTGATCAGATCATTTTACTATAGAGGGCTCAGCTGAAGCTGTCCCTCCCCCCCACGCCTGCTCATGTTTCATACCTCTGACCTGACTGTTGCTGCTGCCAGACATTTCATAACTCCACTACACGCTCTTTCACCAAGACCAAAGCTTCCCTAAAGCAAATGAGCTGATTGAGAAGGGATAGGCCAAAAAAAAAAAAAAGGGAGTGTTAATTAATTTCCCAGAAATTGTTTACTTTTATTGCAGCAATCCAATGTGTCTCTTTTTTCAGAAGTTGAATTTTAACCCAGTTACACCACAAGCTTCATAACTCTGCTTTCTAGTAAAGTAAGCATTATAAAATCAAGATAAGCTCGACACTTCTCTCAGGCCTGTGCACTAGATATGAACTGACAACCAGGAGACGTTCGCTTAGCTTAAATACATGACTGACCATGTTATTGATTTTAAAGATAATATTTGTCACGGTTTCTGAAGGTCTAAATAAAAGCTGTTCTATCTTAATATGCTCAAAATTTAAACTACCACTGATGTTTTTACCAGGGACATTTATCTGCTTTTAAAAACAGTAAATGCTTTGTGTATCATGATACTTTGTATGTGCTCAGGGTTGACAGGGTTATTGATTAACAATAAACCCTGAGGTGAATACTTCCCACTTTTCAAGGTGAAACACGCAGAGGACGACCCTTTTAAATCACTTTCAGAAGGATGATCTATTATTTTGTCTTTTGCCCTTTGAAGCTCGGCCGCCAGAGTTAGAAGCTGTTCCAGAGGCTGGTCTCTGTTGCTTCCTGGATGTCTTTATCTTCCATTGTTTTACAAAAATAAAATGAAATGATTAGCCTGTCATTTCTGCATTTAGCTACATGAAAAGAAAGGGAGGCCCTGTGGTGATACTTGACCTAAGCACCAGTTAAGTCACAGCTTATCCTGTGGCTTTATAAAGCATTTAGATTAATTTATATTATTGTCTACTCACATTTACACAATGGCATATGAAAGGTCTGTGAGAGCCCAGTGGAAATACAACTCTGATTACAGTTTAGATAAACCCATCTCTTTCCTACAGCTGCAGCATCTGTGTTGGTTTTTCTAGTTTGTGTTAAGTCTGTTCTTCCCACAGGCGAGTCCTCACCATCTGAGGCTGTGTTTGGCTTCGTGTGGATCCACCACAGTGTGCAGGTGAGGCTGTGGGGGGTTGGGTGGGAAGAGCAGCACAACATGCAGGCAGGCAGGCAGGCGCGCCTCATTTTCTGAATCTACACACAAATAAACACATTTATGCATGCAAAGCAAGAAACAAAGAAACTGTGAGAGAGATTTGTGATGCTGGGGGGCAGTTGTTTATTGAAGTGGAGCCAATATCACCTTCCACTGTGGATGATGACGGAGAAAATGTCTGAGCCAATTTATTCACCATGGCTATTTTGGTATGTTCAATTATAATCTGAGATTGTGAGATAATTTTTCCTTTCTAACCATTTGGATTCTCATGAAAGCAAATGCACACAAACCCTTTATCCTGCACAATCTTTGAACAGGAGCAAGAAGCTGCAGCTCAGTGAACTACACATCTGAAGTTGCAGCACATTTCTTCATTTGGTTGTGTTGTTTATTTGCAGCATATTGTCAGATTGTGTTGGATTTCTTTGCACTTCTTTTCTAAATGATGTGCACGTGTTCATTTTCACGTGTTTTGTCTTTTCTTAAAGGTCCCGTATTGTAAAAAATGAGATTTCATTGTCTTTTTTGATTATAAAGCAGGCGAAAGTATCAGAAACTGAGCCTTAAAACAAGCCGCCAGGACTTCTGTAACTTTGTGATGTCACTGCCTTCAGCTGTCCTACAGCCATAGGTGTGGTTTGATGAAATCAGACAATCAGACTCTGAGACAGAGATAAAACCTTCAGTGTCTTTTCCTCTTGTGGAAACAGACTCACCACATAGACCTGAAATCTAGTTTGTGATTCAGCAACCAGTTTCACAACCAAGCAGGAGGGAACAACTGTCCTACTGTTGATATGAAAACACACCTTATACACATCGACATGCTTTCACAACAGACGCACTCCTAATGCCTCTAACTAATCCTTGCATTTCCTGGAGCTGTCGTCTATTCACGTGTGCTGTTTTATTTTTATTTTTTTTTTTTTTAGCCCCGTGCTCTCCTTGAAACCTGGTCCTGGACTTAGACTCTGATTTCCTCCAATTGATAGATGTGAACACATGGAGGGTCTGGAGTTGCATCACTCCTTCTCTTCCGTCCACCACAGTCCCATTCGCAGCATGTGGAGCAGTGCGCTGGTCCTTCATGGATCAGTGCAGGGACAAAAAAAAAAACAGGGAGGCACATGGCAGTGGGATGCTGTGTGCAATTACTGCTAATGATATGCCTCCATGCAAGCTGTGGCCGTAATTAACTGCGGAGGAAGCCTGGCCTGTCTGAGCCCCGTGTGAGGGGATGCTCTCAGGAACAGACTTAGCGCCGAGAGTCAAGGCTAAGAAAGCAAACCTGCCTGGACACTGTTCAGACAACATGTCTGCTACCCCAGATTAGCCGAGTTGGGTGGTCTCATGTAAGGAGTAACATGATGCGGATGTCGTCCTCAGGAACTTGGCTAAAAGTCGGACTTATTCAAAGGGGGGTGGTGATGCAGATTGGTGGAACTGGAGGTCGACAAGTTACTGTATAACCGGAGGATGATTTGAGTGAAATTTCAAGAAACATCTTAATCTTGACTAATTTTGATTTGAGCATTTTTATTTCAGTCATGAGTAACAAACAATTTCAACCTTCTTGAGCCCACAGAAGTTTATATTCTTCCCAAAATCGCCTTGTCTTTAGAGCGTTATTGATCTCCTATTGGCTCCAGTGGGTGATGTCACAGCCATTTAGAGTGTCTCATTCAGAGGCCTAGCTGTCAATGGGGTCAATCCTGTATTTCTCTGATCTCAGAGTGAGGAGAAGTTGCTCTGAGTTTATTGTAGTGACAGAATAAAGACAGAGAGACGTGGACAATAAGATATTTAGAGCATTAGAGGCTTTGGAGCTGATTGTAATTAACTAAGGTTGAGCTGATTCTGAATAAAGGCATGAAAAAACAAAAGCTTTAATGTGAGTCTAAGAGGGTTAATATGAATCAAATCTGATTATAATGTCAGAGTTAGATCTTTATTTACTTGCAGCTAAGAGACTCTACAGAAACAATACCCAGTTGGTCTGGTTACATTTTTAAAAACCTTAATTATGCACACACATTCTCATGAAGATTTAGTCTCCACTTTGTTTACACTGAGGAAACCTAAGCTTCACAGTCATGAAGAAAATGAGAACCATCCAGCCGGACGTGTCTGTTCCACCTGTCCCCAGGAGTTTCCGGACAAACGATGGCTTCAAAAACAGGCCTTGGTCTGTCTCCAGAGCCCAGAGCACATGTGTGGGTGATCTGTCTCCTCCTTTGTCCTTGATGCCTCAGAGTCATCTCTCACTCCTGTCATCAGTATTGACAACCCAACTGTGCTGGCTAGGCTTTTTCAATTGGGTCGTTTTATTGATCCAGGTTAATCATTTGGGGTTTGATCACTCCATTCTCTCATTTGCATTCAGTAGCTGCCTCCCTCCCTCTCTGGCTTTACAGTGACATTAATATGATAAAAAGCTTATATATGCATAATTTTTGATGGAGCTTGTGCTGTAAAATATCTGTATGCTGGTAATGAATGTGGCTCTGAGTCTGGTTACGGCACACTGACGTGTTCCTCAACAATTATGCATTATGCAAATTTTCACTTTCTGTTGCCTAATACACAGCTTTGCCTCATGCAATTCAAGGAAGAGATAATATATATTTCTTGGGCGTGGTTTACAATTTACAGGAGAGACTTAGGGTCAAACCGCGCAACCTGGGTATAATCACAGTTTGGGCCCTGACAGGAAGCAGCCGTCGGTTATGACGGACTTTAAACCTTTAAACAACTGTACGTTTGTGTGTCTTGTCTTTCTTCCTCCCCGTGCAGCCACACAGGGATTCCTCAAATATTAACACAAGTGGATAGACTGAGTAAACATTCGACTTCTTTTTCAAGGCGGTCTTTATTTCTGGTTGCTCCAGTTTTGTGGCTGCTCATGGCCGTGAGCATGCATGAGCTCTTGACTGAATCTTCCAGGATGTGGCTGCGGCTCTGCCCAGCCATAAGCAGCAGCCCCAGGCCTCCCTGAGCAGCTGTCAGCCGGCTCCAGAGACAGAACGAGGGAGAGAGGAGAGAGTTGCCCTGCCCCCAACTTCACCAGTCTGCCTGCTCTCACTGCAGGGACTAAAAGGGGGATGGGCAGTTACACACAGAGATAAAACATGGAGAAATCATCAGCAATTCCTCAGCATCTCTTTATGAAATCAGTTTTAAAGCTGCTGTAAATCGCACTCATCATGATGACTTATTTGTTTTCTCCCAAATGGATTCACCAACAGTTGGCCTTTGACTCAGCCCTGTGCACCTTCCCATCTGGCCTTCTCTTTCTTCTCTTTCTCAACCTCCTGTTTACCACCTCCTCCATTGTCCCCTTCTCCGTACTGGTGCTCTCCACTGAAACCACAGCCAGGCCAAACATCCTCAAGGGTTTTAAAGCACCAGTGTGCCAGTGTCACCATAGGAAGGAAGGAAGAGAGTCTGTGGTGTCAGTGTGAAAAACAAAATGACGGGATAATGCAGACAAGGCTGACTAATGGTGGTGTAACAGCCTGTTGGGTGAGCTGCAAGTGTTAGGAATGTGGCATATAGAACCCAGTTAAAGGTCACGTAGGACTAACAGATAGATTCATCTGCGATGTGAAAATGCACGAGTGATGTTTGACCTTGAATAGAAACGAGCAGAAGTGAAGCTCGGGCTTTAGAGAGAAGCTCGAGCTTTGTGTTGTGTCTGTTCTTTGTAAAACTGTCTGTGCATGATTTGTTCCTCTGAGGCAACTTTCCATAAAACTTGCTTTGCTCGAAGACAAGTGAGATGACTGGAAAAGATGCAGCGGTGGATGTGAGTCCCATCTGAACTGAAGACTCACTAACAATCCTCTGATTGAGCATTTCCTGTCTGTCTCCTTAAAAATGGCTTCAAGATAAACTTATTTAAAAAATTACATTTAAAACAATTTCATCACTAAGTATTTTTAAATTGACTGAGTATGACAATGAGGTAACAGAATCAGTTCTACCAGTTCTCTGGGAAATTGCTTATAATTCATAATTATAATGAACAGTAGTGTGATATGGGCTCAGACTGTGATATTATTTCTCTGTTTCTGAGAGATAATTAAAACTGATGTTTGAGATGAAACTCCAACAGAGTCTGGCTCCAGTTCCACTAACTGTGAAGGAACATATGCTGAGCCCATTGGTCCCCTGTCAGTTCTCTATATTAATGAATTGAATTGAATGTAGCCTAATTTATTGTCCATGTCCCACCTAAATGCAAATGTGTTACCCCCCTTTTATTCCCTATGTACTGCTTCCACTGTTTCACACTCAGCCGGTGCAGGAGCTTTACACTGTAACTCCATGACACTTCTAATGTTTCTAGGAATCATTCATACATTAAAAATGCTGCTGTTTTAAAACATAATATAGATTCAAAAGTTCAACTCTTTAATGCAACACTGAGAGCTTTATAATGAGCTGTGATTATCTCTCCGTCTCCTTTTGAACGGCCCTTCCCTGACATTTTGTTTCCTCCCTCGAGTCAATCAACACATAACCGAGTTTACGCCGCCATTTGCATTTACAACACAAATGCATGTGCATTTTGTCAGAACAGGAAAATCAAGGAGACGTTGCATCTGCCACACCTCTGCGGTTTCCGAGCTCTTATGTCAGCCAGAACAATCTCACAGAGATGTGGCAGAATGAGTATTAACACAGCTGGAGAGCATTTTCAGGGCAGTCTGCTTCAAAACAGTTTCGTCCTTGACAAATCAGTGCTAATTGCTAATTTAAAGGACAATGCATGGGTTAAACTGTGTGCTACATCTGTTACTGTTACCAATTGTCAGACACTCCCTTGGATATTACATGAGAAATATGAGTAATATTCCTCTTGCAAACAATTAAAACTAAATAACTGAACATTTGTTGGGATTTGTAATGAACCCAGCTGGTAGTGTGAGCGGATAAAACCCCTAAAGCTCCTTTGTAAATACATTTTAACCCAGGTCTGCATTTGATTATGTGTTCACATATTAACAGGACAACATTTAATTTTCCCCCCCATACCTCTGTTCAAGTGTGTGCGCCAATCAAATGATCCTCTGGAGAGCGATATCAGCATTGTCACAGGTTGACACATATTAACCAGGAATGTGTGGGAGGGGTGTTGTGTGCACAAGGGGAGAGAGAAGGGGGGGGTGGGGGGGTTGGTTCTTGGCAAATGCTTGGATCAGGGTGTGTTAAGATGTTAATGTCACCTACCCCACCACCTACCATCCTTCATCTCTCATCGTTCTGCTATTCTCTGCATCTGCGTCCATGTCCGTCTCCATTGTCTCTCTCTTGGTGTTTAGCTTTTCAGATTATATCCTCCAGTCTGCCTTTGCCCTCTGGCTGCTCTGGTCCTTCTTTATCTGTCTATTATTTTGAACCGCAGCGTGTTGCCAACATCAAAACCATCAGGCTCAACGGAAAAGGACATTCCAACATCATCAAACACACACACAGGGAATCAAACGCACACACACAGATGTTCTCCTCTGTGAATCACACACTCAGATCAGAGCCTGTTTTAAGGATCTTAAAAACAGGAATGTGACTCTGCAGTGTGATAATGTTACATGTAACAGTGGAAACAATGATGATGTCAAGCGTAAAAGTAAATATGTGCTTTTGTGGTGTATTTCTGCACATACTGTACCCTGTTGTGTGTGTGTGTGTGTGTGTGTGTGTGTGTGTGTGCAGCCCGGCCCTACAGCTATGCCGATCCCATCTGTGAACCCTGCCTCCTCACAGCTTGATCCCAGCACCACCTCTATTGTCTCACTAATCCAGGACTATTAACACTGCAGCACCACAACAGGCGCTTACCGGGGCCCCGGATGGCTCCCAAAAACCTCTCCTCTGCACAGACTGCAATCTAATTAACTTGGAAGAGGAGGAGGAGGAGGATGAGGATGAGGATGAGGAGGGGCTATAAAGGGGGCCAGGGTGTGTGTGTGTGTGTGTGTGTGTGTGTGTGTGTGTGTGTGTGTGTGTGTGAGGTTTGCAGGATTCAGTGGATTAGCACCTTTTGATAATGTGGTGAGGCCGGACGGCTACAGGTGCCAAAATGAAAATGGCCTCAGTTACGATCCCCACTGGAGATCAGGGTCCATACACTATTGTTTACATGCAACATTAAATACAATCACCAGATGCAGCCAACAGGAAGCTGCATCTCTGTGCCAGAAAATAAGAGACTGGTTTGGTTCTAAAATTCACTTTATTCCAAATATGTTTTAGTCTTAAAATGGCCTCCTCACAACTCCAGAGTATTCAAGCCCCTCAAACTGAGACTTTTGAAAAACTGAGACCTTTAGAAACGGTGACGTAGACAAGACTGGATAAAAATTACAAGCGTTGATGACCTTGTTGTCTTTGCTATTTTTGTGTTGACTTCTGTGATCCGTTGCTCCACTGTTAGAAGAGAGGGTAAACATCCTAAGGCTCACGATGATCGATAAAGCTCCAATGGCCAAATAAGTTTGTATGTAGTCCAGCTCATCCCTGTTTATTCCAGTCATATAAAATCATAAACAATCATATCATAAACTAGTGAATGTTTGTGCCAAGTTCTGTGAAGACGTTATCTCGATATCACGTCCAAACCCGGCCCAACAACGTGCCTCTGGCGGTCACGACTTAAATGACACAAAGTCATAGAAGAGTCCCTGACTGCTAAAGCCTTATATTAGGAAATGACCTCTTCGTGACCAGCACGGACAGAGAAGTACTTCAGATTACATCATATCGTGTGACACAGCTAACATGACAGCTTCCTCCTTTTCTGTTTGCACATGGTCAGAGGTTAATGTCACCAGTTCACCAAAGTGCAAGACAAAAATAAAAAAAAAGAAGAGCTCCTTTAAATTCAGTCAACTTCTGCCTCAACTTTTGCTGTTACAAAAAGCTGGTGTGACTAAGCCCTGGCTCTGTGTCTGTGTCAGTCCATGTTTATGTTGGTATGAGCAGCTCTCCCTGAAGGACTGGAGGCCTGCAGCCTTGGTGCAGACACAAATAGTTCATGTAGATAAAAATCACATAGTAGGGCATGGGACAAGCACGAGTGAGTTTACCTCCAGTGCTTGGGGGTCTGGCTCTCTGAAAAAGAAAACAGATCTGTGCTCAGGTTGTGGTAAAGCCGAGGAGCTTACTTGCTTACTGTAAGTCAGAGCAGCTGAGTTTGCATAGCTTCCACCTCCTGAGGCCTGGGAACTGTTGATTCTTCAATAATTTTGTGTGTGTGTGTTGCCTCCACGCTAGCTCACGAGCGTGCATGTAAAGTAAATGTGTGCGTACTGAGATGCGAGAGCGAGTGAGCTTGGTTAATGCACTCCCTGCCCTCCCTCATATTTAACATTCTTTGGCCTTGTATGGCAGATCAGCATCAGATGGTGCTCCAGAGGAGAATAATAACCACAGTTCGCTAACTCTTCTGCACGCCACCGCCCTCGCCGCAGTGGGTAGAAGAAGCTGCTCAGGTCACTTCATATTCAGTCCAACAGCTGGAAAACCTGGCTGATATTAGCACTGGGGTTCACGTTAAACTCTTTGAAAAGCTCCAAGTGCTCTCATTAACGTACCACCTGACACTGAGGAATGAGAGATGTGCAGAACAAATTACAACTTCTGCCTCTCTGGTTCTTTCTTCTCCTTCTTTTTATTTGCCCCTCTCTCCGTCTTCATATGTCTTCATGAGTCACTGTTTGAGGCCTTGATTGCAGACTGTGTTCCTGGAGGGAGGAAATGCCAATGTGTGTGTTCATACCCAAAGCTGCATAGTCATTATCACTGTCTCTCTGTGGGAAAGGCACAGACGTTTTAAAGAGGGTTCACTATCACTGTCTCATCAAGGACTCTCTCACTTATATGAATCGTCTTCCACGCGATTTCAGGCTGGGGCACGGAAAAGTGTCTTTTTCAGATAACAACAGTCGGTTTTTTCCCCCTGTAATTGCTGTTATGCGCCTGATAGTGAAAAATCAAGATCACTTTGGGGTTTCAGTTCCCTCTGGAGCGTTTGAGGAAATGTTTACAGTAACTTCGGATGAAGATCCGATATGATGAAAACATCTGTGAACTGCTTTTCACAAAGCATAATACAGAAACAAATCACTTTTACAGTTTCAGATGTAATTCCTCTTTTGAAGATACTGCAGCATTCAAACATATGAGAAAGCTGAGCTTGATAAAGTCGATAATAATATTTCTTGAAATTGCAAAAGTATCTTTAAACCATAACTGGAATTACAAGAGTCTGTACATATGGTATCTTTAAAAATTGAACTTCCCATCCCCAAACTGCAACCTGCAGCTAAGTTTTGCTATTGCTACATAGCTATCATTAGCATTAACAGCTGCTTACTTCGCAGTCTAGAAGAAACATTATGAGTTCAGCATCAAATTTGATTCCGTTACGCACCAAGCGCTGTGTCCAGAGGTGAAAACAATGTCAAAGTTAACACTTGTTTGTACCAATTCTTTTCTTCTTGTGAAGTTAGCATGCTAACCAGCTAGCAAGCTAGCTCAGACCCATCCCAGCCAGTCTACTCAGTTGTCCAATAAAAAACTTTAAAGGTCCCACATTTTATTTTTGGGTCATTTATCTAAAAGTTTGATATCCATGTTGAGACATTTCAGTGGTTTTAAATACCAAAAATAGTCTCAGTGTAGTTTTACAACTCTTTGGCAACAGATACAAATAGACGCTTTAAGTTCTCAAAATGACAATAAACACCAACGGTCAACCTAAACCCTGAAACCTAAACCAAATCCTGCAACCCATCAGATTCTGTGACCTAATTGGGAATATCAGCTACATTGCAACTGCAAATCCTCTATCACATACAGTATTTTAATAGATTAGCCCCTGAGAGGTTATTTTGATAACATTTACGGCCAAAAAAAGCCAATATTTCTGTGACAATAACAATGGTGTTAACAGACCGTGTTTATGTCATGCAGTGTTATGTTCATCAGCCAATCACCTGAAATATGATACGTGAATTAAAATTGGATCTGAGTATTTGGTTTCACCCGCTCCCACTCTGTTGAGCTTTTGATAGCGTGCCTATGGTGTTTGCTAAGAACCTGCAGTGGTTGAATGCCAACACAGGGGGATGGTGAAATCCCACAGAGAGGCAGCACATTCCTCACTCACCGCTGGTGGTGGTGTCTAACTGTCACTGTCTCTCTCTGACAGGTTTTCCGCTCGGCTCATCGACAGCTCCCAGCTCCAGCTCAGAGATGAGTGACTCTAACACAGATACACAAAGAGAGAGACACACACATACACACACATGCACTGCAGAGTTATCAGCAGGGAAGAAATCAATGGCTTTCTCTGACAGAAAAGAGCACTGCACTGCATCGCTGTTAAAACCATCCTGTAATGCCTGTTAACCACTGTGTTTCACACGTTTAAATAAATATATTTGCGTCTAATCTTTAATTAGAGTAGTAATTAATTACCCCCTAATTAAATCTCACACAATCTGTGTTTAATTTGACATCAGATCTGAAATAATTTCCCTCCACAGCTCAGATGAAACGTGATATTTGAATGTAGTGCCCTTCCATGGCTTTACAGGACACAAAAGCACAGAATGAGCAAGTGATTGCACGTTAAATCACCTAAACTCACAGAGGTGAAGTGAGTCAGGGTCTGAGTCACAGCGGCAGTGACAGTGACTACCTCAGCAGTGGAGCGATGAGTCACTCAAGGTGGAAACATGAAGACACAGCGAACTGAGGTGAGAAAGTGAGCAAAAACATCCAGGCAATCCAAACTTGTTATTTGGCCAATTGTCTGGTACTTTACAGTGAATGAATCTAGTCACAAACCCACAGCCAGATCAGATTGTTTAGGTTTGGCATGGTTCAGAAGCAGGGGTGTGGTGGACTGGCTGGTGAGGTCCTTTGTTGTGGCTGGTTATTGCCCGAATGGCACCAGGATCGTGCTTGGTTGTTATTGTAATGCTGGGTAAAGCAACTGAAACCTTTAATGTCCTCTCTTCATAGGGCAACAGTTCCAAATCTTAATTAAGGAACAGAATGTATTACACATTGTTTCATTAAGGAACTGTTATTTGGATCCTGTGACTAAACCTGAGGAAAAATACAGAAATCTTAGATTCTTAACAAATACTAAATCTGTAATTCATAAAAATGCTTAATTTAACACAGAGGCTGTTGTGTTGCAATGCAGCAGATCCTGTCACCTACAACCTTGACTTTTGAAAACATTTCAAAGTGTAATTTTCAGGCTCTCTGTTAGTCTGTTTATTACCTGCATCTAATGCATCTTGGGATAGGTCGGGCCATGAAGGATCCATCTGTTCAAGTCATTTGTTGTCTGGGAAAAGGCCACGTTTGTCACAGGCTGTTTATAAAAGGACGAAAACATCAGGGCTGAAAAGTGAAGCCAATGCTGAAGAGCCTTAAACCTTCATTCTATCTAATGATCATCAGGGGACGACTCCACTGGTTGTAGAAAGAAGTCAGATTGTATTGAAATCTATAGGAAAATGGTCCTACTTCTCACTTGATTTATTAGCTCAGTAAATGAGTTTATGGTCTCAGTCTCTAGTTTCAAGTCTTCAGTACAACATGATGCTCATTTTTTTAATGATGGTCCCATTTAGAGGAAAATAGACTCACGCCAACGTGACGTTACAGTGGTTTGCCACTTGGTTGGGCTGCATACGAAGGAGCCTTTGAAATGGGACAGCCCAGACATGCCACTGTGATGGTTTTCAAATGCATCCTCTGAAGGATGCAACCCCTAAACTGGGACACAGCTATTATGTATGCTAACACTTAGCTTATTGTTGAGCTGTAAAAACATCCAAACAGTCCTAATGTACTGTTTTTATTGTGTTGGGTGGAAATAAAAAGCTCAGTTGAGTTCATGTAAAGTTCTTCTAACGTCCTATGAAAGCAGGCCAAGCTTGATAGCCAGCTAGCCAGATAGTTAGCTTGATATAGGGCTTATTTTTTAGTTAATATGCGCTAAGCTCCATGTGTGAGTGTTGTTTCCTCCACCTCTTGTGCACATACAGGTGCTGTATTTAACAGTAGGTTGTGAATCAGTGTTTATTTTTCCAAACTGGGATCCAATCCAGTCAGATTTTTTGGTGATGTAGTGATGAGCCACTGTCCAGCCAAGGTTTTGTAGGGTATAAGGTGACAGCGCCAGGGACTTTGTGTAAATCAGGCCATGAATCAACAGGACGTGCAGGAAGTGGCTGCTTCATTACCTTCATTGGATTAACTTCCTCCCTGAATCAGTGTCTCAGTCTGTGACTCACCTGACGGACATTTGACATTCAGGGCTCAATAAGAATAATAACAATAAAAAAGCTCATTACACTGATTTAAATCTTCAGATTTTCCTTTAGAAAGACAATAAATCTGCTGAGTGTATGTTTTGGGTCATGGTTTTAATATGAGCAGATACAGCTGAACCCTGGGAACTCACTGTGATTCATAGTTTATTCTGTTTCATGTAATTTTACAGTAGAACAGAGTCTTACAGCATAAGATTTGTCTGGGTTGCTATTCAAACAGTCATTGTACATTTAGTTGAAGGAATCCCACATGATATTTCCAGCCCTGGGTAGAGATGTTTATTTTTCTAATGAGACCGTCTCACTGCTGCTTGTTTAAAATCAAAATTTCACAGCAAGGACACTGGTAACTGACAGGCAAAGAAAACACAGGTACTTTGTTTAGTGACTAAATGACAGACTAAATAAACTGTTTCCAGTGTTACAAAGTCCAGCTGTGTCACACTGTAGTCATCACATTGGGGATGTGATGATAACAGGATGATATTACATTTTTAATAAAAGCCAAGGCCAATACTGTGCCAACTCTGATATAGACCTGTTATCCAATATGTATGCAGAAGGACCAGTGACTCTATGACTCAACCTGTGATAAAAAACCACATCTGGTCTCTTGACCATGTCTGCACTTCCTCAACACAACTCACTGTTCTTCTTCTGTGCAAATGTCTTCATATCACATATCTCCTCATAGAACCACTTTAATCTATAAACCACCTTAAGATAAGACCACACCCTCTTCTAGGTTTAGTGTTTAATTGTCTAAAGTGGACGTGAAACGACAACTTAACCCCACAGCAGTGGTTTCTAACCTTTCTGGCAAAGGTTATGCAAAAGGTTACATGTGATTCCTCACCACAGATTATGGCCTAAGAGGTGGTCAGAGTTTAGCAGTTGGAAGAGATAAAATCCTGTGTTTCACAAGAAAAAATAAAACAAAAACTTAGTAATCATCTTCTTATCTCCAGTGGTGACAGTGCTGCTCAGGGCAAATGTCTCAACATTTGCACGTTAGCGTCCATTGGGTTGGGAACCACTAAAGTACAACATCACAGGTCATTGATGGTCTTAAAACATACAGCTGACGCCCAAAGTGACTTTATATTATTCACATTTACTCATGTGGCAGATGTTTCTATCCGAAGTGATTTACAGGTGAGCAGCAAGACTAAAGCTTCGAAATGAAGGGTGTGTGTTGGTATGCGTGCAGTTGAGCCATGTCCAACCCCCCCATCATGCCTTTGTCTTGACACATGTTTGCTGCTCATTGCTGGGTTCTTTCTGGACTCCACTCCCCAAATGTCATCTGTCAATCAGAGAAAGTGTGTAACAGCTCGTGTTGTTGAATTCCAGTGGAAAAGGTCTGAACTTTCTTTTTTCTCTCTTTGTCCCGTTTTTGTCCCTGATTCCACTTTTGTTTACTCCAAACAAAGACCTTTAATGTGACGTCTTCATTTTATGGATCAGAACCTCAGAGGTCTCTTAAACTGACTGCAGCAAAATTCCTGCTTCATCTGCAGAGGTTTCTTCTTTTATTAACAGGCCTCAGGTTTTAGGGGATGACGGGTTATGGTGAGAGGTAATGATGTGGAAAGCTGTGCTGGAGGAAGGGGTGAGGGCGAGAGAGGGGTGTGGGGGGGGGCAGTGACAGCTGTCACACACTAACAAACGCCTCCCTCTGTGAATGGACACTCAGAGACGAGGGGTGGGGTGAGGGTATGGGGTTGGGGGGGGACACCTCCCTCACCACACAGCTGCCACAGACCTGTCACTCAGGGTGTTATCGTGCCCCCTCATCTGGACGGCATGATGGGCTTTTGGTCAGTGAGGGCATTAGACAGACCCCCCTCCACCCAGAGCTGTTTGACTTTGACTTGCATCTGTCGACCATGGGATCAAAACATCAAATATCAGTGCTCGGACTAAATTAACCAAACTTAACCAACAACAGTGTTCAATTAAATAAGTGTCTCCACAAATACGGCATAATGGTCCTTTATTATTCAGCGAATAAAGGCCACATAAGTCCAACACTGCCACCCAGTGGTTTTTTAGGGGCATCTGACAATGTGTGAATAAGATCTGGATCATTTCACTTCATTAAATAGACTGCTCATTCATATAATAAGACAATTTTATAAATTGCAGGGACACTGTAAATAACACTAAATTATTTTTTTAGGGCTGGGAAAGTTGGATGCAAGCAACCTTATGTAGTTTCTCTTTTCTGTTATTTTATATTTAAGTATGTTACTAATGTCACTCTATTCAGAAATAAATATTCCATCTCTCTTATTGTGAAAATGTGCTGCTCCATTTGTTAAATCTCAATTTTATTCTTTGTGTTTATTGGTTTGACATTTTCAGTTTGTCTTTGTTTGTTTTATGTGCTCAGATTTGTTTAATAAAGTTCTGCCAGACAACAACTGTGACATTACAGTGTTGTGGTTTACCTGAGACGTTTTTGTTGAGGGACAGATTTGTTTTTACTTTTGGTCATAATTCATTATTTCACTGAGCTTCTTCTGGTAAAATATCTGTCATCAATTAGGAATAACTGATTTTGGTAACAAATGTTTTTTTAGGGGCCTGCAGATGGTTTTGTGACACAAAATGAGAAAAAATACCCAACATTATCGTAGACTTCCCATCAGTGCACGCTCAGTTGCAGTTTTCATAAAATGGTTACGAATAATTATGGAAATTCCAAAAACATATTCATGGGGAAAAAGAGTTTTCCTTTGACGTTTCCAGTAAAATGTCTGTGGTCCAGCTCATACGCTGTGTGTATGAGCTGGACCATTTATTGTATTTTAGTTCATGTTCAGTTCATGTTTCTTTGATCTGTTCTTCGTGATGGACTGAAAGATCTGTGCTGCATTATGGTCTTTATTGATTGGAAAGGTTGTTTATAGAAAAGAGCAGTGGTTCCCAACTTGTGGGTTTGGGGCCTCTTGGTGGGCGGTGAAGATATTGCAAGTGGGCCCATTAATTGCTTATAATTTTGATAAAAAGATTAAATAAGACAATAAAAATATAAATAAGGATTTTAAACAAAGCTGTGTTTATTTATTTTCTTCTTTTACTGTCTCTAACAGTAAAAAAAATGTTTAAAAACTTCTTTTGTTGTTTTTGTTTTTCTTGTTTCAAGGCCAATCACTGTGATAAAGCCAGCGATAGGAACTTTTATGCGTCACCAGGCCACATCCAATCCTTGTTTGCTCTTAATCTGGTGAAAGATTAAATTCATGGAAGAAACTGGAGCATAAAAATGAATAGCTTGTTATCAACACGAAGACTTAAAAGAAAAGAGGCAGAAGTTGCTTTGAGTTCAAACCTGAATTTTTTTTTATCATTACAAAAAAACAGACTCTGATAACATATTATTTGGCCTCTGTATTGTGATGGAGTCAGATCAGATGGAGTCGTAGATTTTCAAGTGGGACATGAGTTGGGTAAATTTGGGAACCGCTGGCTCATGATATCAAATATTTAAATAGCAGCTGTCCGTCCTGAAAACAGGATTTCCTCCTACATCAAACTGCACGACACCAGTCTCTGCAAGTACGGCCAAAATCTTTCAGAGACCTATTAAAATAACACATGCAGAGGTTATAATACCTGTGGAGGCAGTAGACAAACATCCTGTACAACAGGACGCGAAGTGGCCTTGAATGGGTCTTACAGGTGTCATTTCTGTATAACACACTGATGCCAGTGATTCAAAGACTGACGCATTCATTTCCTCACATCCTCTTTCACTGTGGAAGTTGTCTGTTTTGGAATTAGAGCGATGCTGAAACTTGCTGCGACAGTGTTGGTCTCTACTGCCATCTCCTGGAAGACAGCAAGAACAGACGCGTCCTATTGTTTCCTCTATTATCATGTTCCCATGATTCTGTGCTGGAAAAGAGGATTTAAAGGTCCCAAATCCTTCTTTGAGTGTGTGTGTGTGTGTGTGTGTGTGCAGCCTGATTTAGTTTGTGCTCAACAAAAAATTTCATTTCTGGTAAACAGTTTACACATCAACGTTACTCAACTGCCAGACCCTATATAAACAGGTCGGACAGAGAAGCTCAGTTATGATCCTGGAAGGAAACATCTGTTGGTCACAAGATGGAACAATTTCATCATTTTCAGTCTGACCGGGGCCACCAGTTGATGTCAATTAAGCCCCGCTCTGCTGGGACATTTACATAAGGCTCTGGAGAGCAGCACAGAGTGCGGTTTGTTTCCCATTTTGGCAGCAGCCGTTTCCTAGATACACACAGGCCTGTTTTCAGCACCTTCAGGAGCTTTGTGTTTGACAAGCAGCAACAAAAAAGTATAACCCCCCCCCTCCTCACACACACACACACACACACACACACACACACACACACACACACACAGAGTTTATATTTAATACAGTCCTCTCATTACAAGAAGTCAGGATCACAGGGTCATTGGGTTGACATAGTGCCAGTTATGGATTCAGTGAATGGTGAAAAGAGTGGGTGAAAGAGGTGATGCTGGCCTGGATCTAGAGTTTGTGTGTTTGTGTGTGTGTGTGTGTGTGTGTGTGTGTGTGTGTGTGTGTGTGTGTGTGTGTGTGTGTGTGTGTGTGTGTGGAGGGGGGGGTGGCTCGATGGCAGTAACACAGGTGGAATCATCCAGTCTTGCTGCTCCCAAGCTTTGGAGATTTGGGTCTAATGTGCTATATCAGTGTGTAGCATCACTGAGGTATGAAACAGCATGGTGACATGAGAACTAAAGAAGGTGAAGCTTTAATTCAATTTAACTGATGACTCCAGATTGACCATATAACTCTAAGAAGAGTGACCATCCAAAGAGAAGTCATAGAGGAAACATGGAAAACAGGGAACAAAGGTTTGAGATTAACTGTCACACGTTTATGGAGATTTTGGCCAAGTTGTTATGATGAAGGTCCTCTGAGTGTGTATAGACGTGCTGAGCCCTGGGTGGGAGGTCCGCGGTTTGACTCCCGGCCGACTCGACCACTTACTTAATGTCAATCCCTAATTCTCTCTCACACATTTCCTGTCTCTCTCCACTGTCCCTGTCAAATAAAGGCAAAAAAACTAATTTATGAGAAAAAGTTATGATGGTGAATGTAAAGGTCCTGAATAACACTAACAGGAATCCTTCATAACTAAAACATGTTCCTAAGTGGGGTTTCATGTCCCTGGGGGGATTTTTTTGTGAACAGTAGCCTACTTACACATCCAGCAGACCATGAACAACATTAGCTTTGATTTAGGTTTGTGTTTCGGCTCACATGATGAATGTCGAGTCCAATTGGATGTCTGGGCTCCTCCTTACCCCTGAAGTAAATATCATAGAGTGTATAGGCTGTTCATAAGAAGTGAACAGCGTTTATTGAAAACAGCTGCCTGCTGAAGCTGGAACGGAGGTTGGTGGCATGGATTTGTGGATTTGAAGGAATGAATGAATCACAACATTGAAGCTGCAGACTGTAAAGCCGAAACAATGAGATGAAAGGCAATAAAACACTCGTAGAGCTGAGGGGAGTGATGGTGTCCTGAACAGTGTTGTATCTGTAGAAACCACATTTTTCAGCTATAACAGCATTTAACAAAGAAAGAGATAAAACCAGAGCATAGATGGATGCTTAAATAAATTTTTCAGTTTTACTGGTCCTAGTCCCAGGATCAATTAATTTCCAGTCCAACTGTGGAGCTAATACTGGTCGGACTTTACCAACATGGAGAAAAGCTCCAAACTCAGAACTGGCTCTTTTGGTCCATGTGTAAGTAACTCGGTGTTACATAATGTCACTCGTTTGTTTTCACTGGTAACCAGCTACAGATGGCACGAAGCTGGAACATTAGCTGATGTTAGCTATCTATCATCACAACATGGGGATATTAACTGTGGGTTAATAGTTTTGGCTGGACTTTTTGGTCTAGAGCGACATCTAGAGGCAGTGACAATCATTTACAGAACCTTTAATGTAAAGAAAATCGTTAAGTGGAGCTTTGTTTGTTTTGTTTCTGTTGATTCTGTTGAGTGTTGATTCAAATCTAAATAAATGCTAATATTGATCCGTGTCTCTGTGTCGGTTGGCATCAATTCAAAAGCTGATGATGTGTCAGTTACTGGTGATATGTCAGATGTGTACGTTTTCACGGCTCCTGAGAAGCTAAAAGAACCCTTAACTTCTTTCTTTCTTTCTTTCTTGTATAAAGTATGAGGTTTCCATATAATCTCAGAGTTACATAATCTTCTGAAAATAGTGTGAGCAATGAGTTGAAGCAGGGACAGTCTCACCAGTCGGTCCCCCTTGAACTAAAAATTATTTAGGCCATCAGCAGCCAATTTTGGAAAATAACTGACCTTTGTCCCAGTAGAATAGCATGATCCAAATTAATTGGTAAGGGAGGATAAATTGGTATGGGGCGTTATTATAAAGTACCCTGTGGGAGCTCCAAAATAGGTTTCTTCGCAGTGGGAGCCACTCTGGCCAAGAGAGGAAGGTGGAGGAACATGAAAAGGATTTAAGGGTACAGTCCAGGCAGAAAAGACAAAGTTTGTGAACTGACCCAACTGAAATAATGTGACAGGGTCAACTGATCCCCTCCTCCATCTTGGGAAAATAGACTTTTTATGGCCCTGTTGGGTCTGCTCTGTGTCCTTCGGTTTTTGTGTTGTGGACAGTATGTTTGTCCATAGCTTAGCACATTCACTAATGTTACGATATAATAAAATTAAGGAACTTTCATGTCAAAACCTACACTGCCTGTCCAACACCAACTTGCAGCCAAAGATGGAAACTAGCTGGTGAATATTGTAGATTAAGAGCCTGATATTTTCAAGCTAAAATTAACATGATGAAAAATGGAGATGCATGAAATTCCTGGATTAAGGACTCACATGCATTTATTAAAGGAGCTATTTGTTTTGCCATTGCTACATATCCAGCATTGGCATTACAAGCTGTTTCACTCCTTACGTTATAATACGTCCTTTGAGCAGTGCTATGTCTTCAGGGCAGACAGGATGTTCGAGTGAATCAGGATCGGAAAGTGATAAAACGGTTCAGTCGGACCAGGGCTAACTGGTTAGCATGCTTACTTTAGAAAAAGAAAAGAGGTGATAGAAGTAGATGAAAAACAAGGTTTCTTTCCACTGCCGGATACAGATCTTGGTGAACACACAACGTTTATTCTAGACTTGTAAGTAAACAGCTGTTAATGCTAACGTTGGCTATAGTAAAACTTCTGAATAGCTCATGTAATGAAAATGAAAATGACTGAAATGTTAAAAAAATAAAAAGGGTTCTTCAGGAAATGTCAGATAAAAACAATGCATCAGACATCACATTATATATATAATATATAATATTCAGGATCAAGATATGACAGTAATGAAAGAAATGTCACTGAAAATGTCTCTGGACGTATTTTGAGGGACATTAAATTATTGTATTGTGACTGGTCTGATTGAAAAGTCTGTTCTTTATGTATGTGAACTGGAGGTGACGGGCTTTCACACATTTGGCAGAAAGGCTACCATTGTGTTTGTCCTCAGGTCACACAAACTATGGTTCAAGGAAACATATATAGTTCAAACAATCTAAAAGCACTGTAGGAAAAGTTGAAATATTTCAGAGACCCATACTCTACTTCATCATCACAAAATGCACACAGTCCTCCCGTCCACCAATGAAACAGTTTTCTCGAGTATATTCCCATTTTAACAAATCTCTTGGGATACATACATTAGCTTTACATGACTAATTCCCGAGTGCAGCTGCAGATAAAACTTCATGTCGGTGATCTTAATACATCATTACATGGCTGAATCCATGCTCCTTCGGAGACATGAGAAAGCCAGATTGTTTCCAGGTTTGCCTATTTTTAGATAAGCAAATTTAAGCAGTAGAGAGATCGAGGTCAAAGTGCACATACTTGCTTGCAGTCTGGAATTCCAACATAATTTTTTCCATTACCCAGAGTGCAGGAGGAGGGGCTTCTGGCCAGTGTGTAGCACTTCTTTATCAGCAGTGGACACACATGCACACAAAAATTTCATTACCCTCCTTATGTTCCCCCTGTGGGATATCCTGCCTACAACTAACGGTGTAGTATTTACTAACCCTCATGGAACACATTACCTGTGCTGTTATCTTTGTGCATACACACCCCCGTACATATTTGTCCTCCTATATTTAGGTCCATTTCCACTTGTTGTCTCAAGCTGTTTGATTAGCAGAAAGGAAAATTTTGGAGGCGTGTAAGTCTTAGCAGAAAGCAAGACGAAAGTTGGGATATAGTTGCACGAGTATTGCTGGTTTATCTGAAATGAACCTTAGAAAGAATAATGATTCACCTTGGGAAACATGTTTATGCAGTTTCTTGCCCAGGGGTTAGATGGGGAGATTAGTACGACTCCGGCATTTGTGCAATGTAACTATGAAGCTGGTGCAAGGAGAATATTAGCCCAGCATAAGAGCAAATGCTGCAAACAGATTGACATAACCCAAAAAAAAAAACTACCTCTAAATCTCCAAAACCTTTGAAACTTATTAATGAACACATTATACTTGCCAGCAAAACTCCCGAGTTACCACAATTTGTCATTTCAGATAGAGACATAACATGGTAACTCTTGAACTTCAGAGGCTCATTTTGTATCTTTAGACAAAACAAGGATAGCTGCTTCCCCTTGCTCGCAGTCTCCATGCTAAGCTAAGCTAACCAGCGGCTCCCTCCTGCTACATATTTTCAGTAAAAGCATGAGAGTGGTGTCAATTTCTTCATGTAACTCTTGGCAAGAGAGCAAATATATCTAAATGTTAAACTATTCCTTTACCCTCCTCTAAGAGAGTTCCTCCTCCAGAAAGAGGAATGGTTTACAGGGAGATGGCTTGTCAGAAAAGTTCATTAGCTTAAAGAGGTTTATCTCCTGTTTTATAAAAACATTCATTGAATGAAATGATGAATAATTAATACGACAAAATACCAGGGGGTCATTATTTCCATTCCATAGTGTTAGCATGTCCTAGGTGGTTATGGTGAACGGTTAGCTCACCAGACAAAGCTAGTCCTGCAAAAGAGCAACCAAACAGTTTGAGAGAGGCAGATTCATTTCACTGTGCAGTGTTATTTTCCCAGTATGTCACATTAATCCTCTACAGATATGCTTCATTTGTTATTTCAGA
Organism: Rachycentron canadum; assembly: GCA_038496675.1. Lineage (NCBI taxonomy): Eukaryota > Metazoa > Chordata > Actinopteri > Carangiformes > Rachycentridae > Rachycentron > Rachycentron canadum. Next base: position 3,497,651 of record CM076659.1, on the reverse strand, counting down.
CTGGGCTGGTCGATTCCCACTTGTAGCGAGGAGGCACTAGTTTCATTTTGCTCCCCTTGCTCCTTCGTCTTCGTCATCCTCCGTCTCTCCTTTCCTTCCGTCTTCTGCCTATTAAGGACACCGCTAATGGTTTTTTTTTTTTTTTTTAGCCTTCACTTCTTTCAGCTTCCACATGAGCATAAACTATTAACTCTCAATCATCCAACCCAAGCTTGACTTAAAATGTTGACTTTATGGTAAACATTAGTCAGTCACACTAAGAACATCGCAGTCTCCTTCACACAGTAAACATAAGTCTAATGTACTTAGTTTACTGTGACGTGGTGAGTATAACTCTGCCAAAGAGATATTATCTCGTTTGGATTGTTTTCAAGGATGGTCTGAGCCATTATTAATTAAAGCTCTGTAAATGAACGCACACAAAAATTATTAAAATACACACACAATAGCACTGGCACTGATTTCTTCCCCTTTGAATGTTATCATCATCCTCTTCATGTGTCTGAATGACTGATTATGGATATTCTGAGGCATATCATGTTCACACATACAGAACATGGTGAGACACCACATAAATAAAGATACACTCATGCAAACACAATCATAACATGGGAGTTACAAACACACACACTCTTCTCTCCACACACACACACACACACAGACACACACACACACACACACACACACACACACACACACACACCCATGCCAGGCACAGCTGTGAGCACTCTGGTTTTGGCGATAATCTCTCAGCTCTCTTCAAAGACTCTCAGTGGGCCATGACCATGGGCCCTTTCCTAAACACACACACAGACACACACACACACACACACACACACACACACACACACACACACACACACACACACACACACGTGTGCACACACACACACACACACATACACACACACACACTAACCTGAAGCCGTTAACATAAAAGCTGCATGAGCCATCCTTTAGCCATTTGAGCCTCGCTACCATTCCCTCCTGTTATATCTACGCAGCCGGGCACTCACTGAAAGTGATGAAACACTGTAAAATTCACACCAAATACAACATAGCAACATGCTAACGATGGCCAGAGATTTATTCAACTTACTCAATAAAGTTAGTTCTCCCTCTGATTGCTTTACCTCATCTGTCCTTTTAGGAAGAGGAGCTCATTGCCCTGTTATCCAGCGTGTCATATGCCTGCCCTAAGCTGTTGACCTCAAACTACCTTTAACCGGAGTGGGCTATTTATGGTCCCCAGCTCCCTCAGAACCATCAGGGGAGGTTGCATCGTGCTGTGTGAAAAGCATGTCTGTAATTAATACATGATGATCTGTGAATGATGCAGAAGAGTCACGCTGCGTTTCTGCCAGATGTTACGTTTCAAACGCTAAAGGTTGACTGAATGCAACATCACAGATTATTTCTACTCCCCAAATTTGCATGACAACCACAATTGTCGGCTGCTGAAAATGTGATCTCTGCTTATTGTAATCAGGTGTACACTTTAGGCTCAGCTTTTATTTTTTTTTATTCTAATTTTTTGCTGGTTTCCTCAGTTCAGTCCTAAGCCTTGTGTCAGTAAACAGGTGAGATAATGCTGGATGAGCGAGTTTGTCAACAAACAGGCTTTCTAATGCCAGGAAAAGACCAATATAATCCATTCTCATTCACAATAATCCATTACACATGGGCTTGGCAGTGGCTCTGAGCAGCCTTGGCAAAATCCAGTCATGCACACGGTGATTTCATTTCCAGTCTTTTAATATGAAACTTTCCCAATATTTTCCTGCCAAAACCTAAATAGGAATTCTTTAGATCAAAGAGTGCATGTCTACCTTTGGCAAAGTGTGTCTAGGTCTTACACACGCAATGGAAACAGCAATTACAGCCTGAATTGTGTAGCACAACATGTTAGGACATGTGTGTCAGGATAGGACAATTTTAGCTGCCTGCTAACGGCTGATGATTGCGCCCTGTTACATAGATTAGTGAGACAGCTAGCTGCTGGTAGGCGTCCACTAGATTGCAGAGCTTTTGGTCAAGGCTAATCTAAGTATACAATGATAAAGACATTCATCCATGCTTGCAAAAATCACTCTACAAAACTACACTTTTTTAGGCTGTTTACACAATGAACACACACTTACACACCCACTTTCTACACACTTAACAGATTATTTTCACAGTAGACATTCAGGAAAGATGTGTCATAGTATAACAAACATAGGTGTTACAAATCTCACATTGTAACAATGCCCCCCTTATATTTAAGTTTCCCTGCAAGGCAAGATAGTGTGACACCGAGAAACAATGCACAATACAGTTTAGCACGTCCTTAGTTCTGGTTGTTCAAAGGTCTAAGGTACACATAGAATATGTATTAAACATCATCACCACCTTGGCAGTGCCCGACTTCACCGAGCTCCTGGCTACTCCAAAAATAGGCAAAGAGGAGTCGAGACTTTGGTGCATGCTGGTTCGTGACAGGCACGCACCAACATAGGACAGTGCCCATATTCTCAGTCTCTTTGCTACATCCTACACAATTCCCTTCCCAGTGAATTATACAGTAAAGATTAGCAAAATACCAAAACAACGTCCTTAACAACAAATGTATGCATGAAAACATAAGTGACTTTCCCACAAAACTTGCCCTTCAACCTAATTACACCTGTTTCATGCTTTGTGACTAGACTGACTTGTCTAAACTCATTCAGGCTTCTCAGTAGTAGCGAGGGAAGCTTGGTGTTTTAGATTGATATATGTCACCCATGAAGGACAACTTGCCAAACGATTTATGTAGTTGGATCGTAAGAATATAAATTGATACATTGATGTAGCTGTTATTACACCCTTATTAAATAGGGTAAATAAAAGGGTAAAAATGAGAATATAAGACGTGAAAATACTGTGAAGTCACTCACCACACTCATGCGTCAGTTCCTCATTTTTAAAAACTTTTAGTAAGAATGAAATGCAAAAACAGTCTTACTAGTCTCACATCCCATTTACAATGTCTATATCGTCCCCACATGTTGACCTTGTGCATATTATACTAATGCTGGTTATGGTGATGCAGCTATAATATACATTAAACTGTATCTCTGGACTCTGTTTTTATAATCTCTTCCCATCATGAAGACCCAGTGAGAAGATGCTGCATGACTCCCATTGGTGCTTCTAGAGTCCTGATTCAACTTGTTGAGCGCCTATCAATGTAGTTGGTTCGTAGGAAAATAAATCGATATCTATATCGTGCAACTCCACATGTTGACCTTGTGCATATTATACTAATGCTGGATGCTGATGCGGCATGTATTATATATTATACTGCATCTCTACTCCCTGGGCTCTTTTTTTATAATCTGTTCCCTCCATGAAGACCCAGTGAGAAGATGATCCACAGTCACCCTATGATAGACAACCCCTGTGAAGGACAACTTGCTGAACGCCTGTCAGTGTAGTTGGATCGTAGGAAAGAACATTGATACATTGATGTGGTCGATAAATTGTTTTACATCCTTTAAATATTATAATAATAATATAATTAAATAGGGTAAAAAAGGGTAAAAATTAGAATACAAGATGTTAAAATACCATGAAGACACTAACCACACTCATGCGTCAGATCCTCCAACGATTTTAAAAACTTTTGGTAAGAATGAAATGCAAAAATGATTATTCCAACTGCAAATGCACTCATATCCCATCTGCATATAATACTGATGCTGGATGGTGATGCAGCTATAATATACATTATACTGTATATCTGGGCTCTGTTTTTATAATCTGTTCCCTCCGTGAAGACCCAGTGAGAAGATGATCCACAGTCACCCTATGATAGACAACCCCTGTGAAGGACAACTTGCTGAACACCTATTAATTTAGTTGGATCGTAGGGAAATAAATCGATACACTGATGTAGTAGATTATGGGTAAAAAAAAAAAAAAAGGGGGGTAAAAACAGGGTTGCAGAAATGAGAAGGGGCAGAAATGAGATGAATAATAAACAACACAGGTGGGGAGTAGTTTTCGTCGAGGAGAGCCGTGTCCGATAATGGACGCCTGGCCGTTAGAGGCAGCGCCGGTTGGCGTTTACGGCGCGCTGGCCCTTTAAGGCAGCCCCGTGTTTCCATTGGCACTGTGACGTCAGAGCGGCGCAGGGGCTCCAGCCTATCGCCTCTGAACAGTGAAGGCAATGGTCCTGGCGGCGAGTCCTGCTTCAGGAGGGAGACTTTTTTACACCGCTCACAAGCCAGGCGGACACTGTCCACTGACATGAACCAGAGCCCCCGGCCTCTGTCCGCGGATTAAAAAAAAAAAACAAACCCCGGAGAAACGCGGAAACTTTTGCGATGGCCCCGCAGGTGAGAAAGTAGCACGAGAGGCAACAACGCTAACCGCCGCCGCCGCCGCCGCTGCCGCCGCCGCCAACGGTCCTTCTACTGCAGAGCAACTCCGGGTAGATGTACGGCCACCGCTGAAAAAATATGCCCCAGCCGAGCCGCCTCAGCCCGGGCTCCTGTCGCAAATTCTCCGCGTTGTAGACCGGCCCCGTGAGACATTTCACCGGCTCCTGTGTGTTTTTTTTTTTTTTTTTTTTTTTAAGTGTTTTTTTTTTTTTTCTTTTTTTTTCTACAAAGTCCCGCCGTACAAGTCTCCCCCCCCCCCCACCACCACCACCGCCACCA
>CM076659.1:3451849-3487972 GCA_038496675.1 Rachycentron canadum | reverse complement strand
CCCCCCGACCTACCTGCGAGAGACAATTATGGCAGGGAAGCTGACAGCAGCGCAAGGCACAGGGATACTGCTGGTGACAGCCAACGTTGGATCCCTGTTCGAGGATGTGAGTTCACACCTATCTATGTGTCCTTCCTCCTCTTCCTCCTCTTCCTCCTCAGAGCCAACTTCATCTTCATGTTGTGCTATTTGACGTCACAGCTGGTCACGACGCGTGTGCCAAGTCGCGTGCGGTCGCCTCGACTCCCATACTCTCGCGCATAAACACATGGGCCTCTCATGACCATTAAATCACACGGTTTCTCTGTGTGTGTGTGTTCTTCATATGGGGTGACCCACTTTCTCTCCCACCCCTGTTGTCTAAAGATGTGAGTATTGATCATAATTAGTCGCCTATTGGTGGTTATTTATTGTAACTTCAGGTAATTAGGAGATAAAGCAGCAGGTTAGACCTTCTTTTAGGATGCTCGTGTGCATATGGGATTTGTTTGCTTAGGAAACAGAAACCATATGAAAGTTGACTGGTATTGGTGCTCACCAATACCAAAGGCTGCATCCATTGTCAGAATACAGTGTGATGGTTTAGACATTTATATAGATAACCCCAATTCCAGTAGAGAGTGTAGACTCCCACACGTCCTGTTTGCATCATTATGGGAACAAAACTGCATTCAGATACTTACTTTAGATAAAGTCACTTTCTTGCTTGGCTGCAGAAAGCAAAAGCATCACGCTCTGTGTAAAAATAGGTGTGCCGGACCTCCTAAGGAGTGTCTCTGCAGGTTGTTGAATGATATCTGAGGCTGTTATCATGCATTTGGACTCTTACCTCTTTGTCTGTAAGGCTGCAGCTTGGAACGTAATGGCACGTAGATTTTAGTGGAAAGTGTAACTGTATTCTAATTAAATTCTTCAAGCTCAAACACTTTGTGTCAGTTTCAGTGTTGTGTCAATAGAGAGTCCCCCTCTTCCTCTCCCTCCTCTCACCCTTGTGAAGTGCTGATCCAAAACATGAGGGAAGAGCCGTCTCCCTCACTGGAGTAAGCCTATAAATAGCACGTCTCTTGCAAGCACCACACTTTGGGTGTTTTGTGGATTTTTTTTTTTTTTTCTTTCCCTCCACCAGACTCCAAACAGACGGAGCCAAACTGCACACAAGAGCATGTTTCCTTCTATGAGTGGGTGTGTTGGTCATATATGAGGGTATTTATAGTGTGCAGTGTGTTGGCACCCTTTATGATGCATACATGAATTGAATGGAAGTCTTTGTGGGTTGCTTCCACTATTAGATCTGTTGTAGATGAGATTGTCCGTCGCGGCGGCACACTCTGACCCTGATCCTACCAGACACGGTATGATGTGCCCCAGACCTTTCTCAAGTTTGAGGCATATTGTCATATCTTCTCAATGAATAAAGAGAAACTTCACTTTGCTCATGGCAACTCAAATGACATGGCTGCAAATGTTCTCTCCAGTCATGTGGCCTGTGTATGATGATTATAGCCAAGTCTCGCCGCTCGGCAGCCATCTTGGCAACGTTCTGGGGCAGAATTTTAGGGTTAAAAAGACCAGGCCATGATCTAAATGAATGAGTGGGAAAGCTATAACTTTACTTTGAATGGACACTGGGACATAAAGAAACACGAATAGAATCACCATCAAATCTGATTGAAAATGGTTTAAAAAATTTGGTGATTTTTGCCCTAAAAATAAGGTTTAAACACCTTTTTTCCGAAGCACATGTAAGATTTCACATGGCAGTCTCGTGGGGAGGGCCGGGACGTGTCAGACAGTCGCCACTGTTGGCGTTATGAGGCCGTTCTGTGACGTTTCTGTTAAAACCGGTGCCTTGATGTTAAAACGGCTGCTCTGGCCGTCGTCCTCCTTCTCACTCCAGTTCTCAGTTATTGTTTGAACAACATCTACAGCAAAAGACAAACAGTCTCCCTCATGCTCAAGTCGTTTCCCGTGGTTGGGCCCCTGAGCCGTCCTCGGTGGATCTAATTATGACGGCAAACACCAGTTCCTCCTGTGTTTGAAACAGCCATCACGAGTTAACCTTTTATTTGCTTATTTCAGGAGTTTCACACGCTCACTTTGTGTTTCTAAGACAAAGCCCCCCATCCTCCACCTCCTCCAGCTGACAGCTCCACTGTCTGTTTGCTCCTTGACTCCTGCAGTAAGTCGGTCGAAGTAAAGCACGGTCCAGTTTAAAAGGCTAAGCTGATTAAACATAGCACGCAGACACTCAGATGCACCTGTAAATGTTTTCTGCCTCTAATTAATTTAGATCCAATCATTTGGATCTTGAGCTCAACACTGTTAGTCTTCGCCTGTTTCCCTGAATCTGTTTTCAGTGTTTAACTATGACAGACCTTTTAGTTCAAACACCAGCTTCCGGTGCAGCACATTTTTTTTGGTGGTCAATCTTGTCATAAAATGTATGTTTTGTTACCACTATCATGAATTGTGATGCTACAGTGATGCCCCAGCCTACAGATCATATTCATCAGACATATGGGAACATGCTTGTTTGGTCATTTGAATATTAGGGAAAAAAAAAAATCACCACAAGGCTGCCATGCAGACAGTTTTTTGTTTTTTTTTTGTGAAGTGACAGCTACATTAACAGCAGAGGGATCATAACTCAGCAGCCTATTAATATTACTGTATATAGATCTTTTAATAAGAACCAGCTTTAAGGATAAACCTCTCTTTTATGCTCTTGTTTAAGAATAAAAGATAAAAATACAAATTTTTAGTAATAATGAAATGCAAAAATCATTCCAACTGCAAACGGACTCATATCTATATCTATATCGTGCAGCCCCACATGTTGACCTTACACTGATGCTGGATGGTGATGCAGCTATAATATACATTATACTGCATCTTTACTCCCTGGGCTCTGTTTTTATAATCTGTTCCCTTCATGAAGACCCAGTGAGAAGATGCTGCATGACTCCCATGGGTGCTACTGGATTCCTGATCCTAAGTCACCCTGTAATACACAGTTCAGCATAGACCAAGTCAATTAATGATCCCAATTAACTGCGAACCGACAGACATTGCCATACGCACTAATGGCCACCACAGTGAAGTCGGGCTAAAGAAGAATGAATAAATGAATTAATTATTGAATAAAGTCACCACAGAGTGTGTGAGTGAGTCAGGTATTTGCTTCACCCAGCCTATTGCACCAACCTGACAGAGGCTGACGATGAGGTGGCCCCAGGTTGGAAACTCATGCCAGTATGTGGGCATGTTCATATAAAGCACGTATTGAGAGCTCTGGAGTGTTTTCCCTGTTTAAACAGGTGGACACCGTTGCAGCTGGACCTGGGTGTCACCAAATAACGCCCGAGGTGCAGCTCTAGTTTTGAGATAGGACTGAGGTAAAGCTCTTTAAGTGTTAACGTAGTCGACTGTACCAACAGATCAGTCCAAACTAAACCAAGTGCAGAATGAAAAAGTGTAACGAATGAAGCTTGTGCAAAAGTGATCATCGTGCTTCACCCAGGTCGCAGGGACTGGAATCCACCGCCTCAGTCATTATGTTTACAGGCCTTGGGTTTGAACCTAAATGAACCCATGCAAAATCAACAAAGTAAACTTTTCCACCGAGGTTCAGTCCAGAGAAAACAAACTATAGGTGTGAGCTGAATGTCCTTGTCCATTACTTATTTTGTGGTGGTAACTGGGCCTGGCTGGCTGACAGGAATCGAGCGATCGTATCATGCCTCTTGGAGACTTTTCAGAGATACGCTCTGTTACATTAAGTCGAATGATTAAAATGAAACAAACAGATGCCAACTGTTTCATTGGTGAGGGTGTAAGCTCAGGCCTTGCTCTGCTTGTGAGGGTTTATGACGCCCTGATCATGGTCCCCACCTCTGGTCACTGGCTGTGGTTGTCATTTGATTACAACCACTCCAGTTTTTTGTTTACATACACCTCTTTGTTTGCCAAGCCAAGATGACCACATTGTGATGCAACAGATTACTATGAAAACTCCCTCTTGTGTGTTTGGTTGTCCAACTTATTTTTCACATTATCTCTCACTCTCTGGCTCTCCCTCTCCCGTCCACTGACAGCTCATTAGCACAGGCTGTCACAGCACAGACCCCTCTGAGCTGGCATTTTTACACCGCTAAAGATAGAACAGAGCAGGAAAAAATACCTGAGTGTTTCCTCAAACTCCTCTGTTTGTATTTTGCTGTCAGTGGCTTCTATACATGTATGTATGCATGCTTGTGTGGTTGATGTGGGTGATGTACCAGGCTTATTTATCCCTGTGCATCTCATTAGCTGTAAAACACCATGAGAAAAGATGTTCAAGATGTTTCTACAGGCAGCAGAGACCCTGGGAACTATATTTAGCCTGTAGTCACATGGCCGATGGCAGCGAATTCCCAGAATTGAATAATGTAATTGAGCATTCAGGGTCTTTATTTATAGTGTTGGCAAATGTGTGATCCCACAAGTGATGCTATTCTAATAAAGAGGCAGAGATTGAGGAAGTGAACAATGGTTTCGTTCCTCACGTTAACCCTGCGTCCGTTCATCTGTCCGTCCTGGTGTTTTAGCTCAGGTTTTATGAGGAGAGGCTCAGCAGCAGAGACGGTGACTAAATGCTTCATCTGACAGCCCGATTTTGTGTTTCTTCCTTTGCCAGAGTCTGTTCCAGTGTGTTGCTGCAGGAGTGGAAAAGTTTATGAAAGAAAGATCAGATGATGCTATTTTGGTGTTCCCCCTGCTCTGCCCTCCTCCATCCTGTCATAACACGGACTTAGAATTTCAAAAAGGAAAAGATGTTGGAAAGAGCTGAAAATTGCCACCAGCAGGCAACAAAAAGTCAGTGAGGTGCAGCAGTATGTTGTAGCATCCTGCAGAGGCAATTATATATCTAACATAGATGTTTTATAATTTATATAGCTATGTGATAAAACTACACCATTGTAATGTCTAAGTATCTGTTCATCAAAGCTATTCCCTATATGTTAATTCTTCATTTTTTTCCTAATTAGGGAGTAAAATTGTCTAATCTAGTTGAAGTTAAATGGCATGAAATGCAGTTTATTTGTTTATTATTAGCAGTATGACACATCATGTATCACACTTGATCTGTTAGATTTACAAGCTGCAGCAAAGTGGTTTCATTTTAAATCAACACCTCTAATGGAAATTACAAGAAACACAATAGATCCTGCTGTGTTGGTGTTAAGGAACTCCCTTATTATACTGAGTTGGCTTGGTTAACTGAGCCAAACATTTCCAGGCTAACACAGCCTGCAGACTTTTAGATGGCAATGCCAGCGAGGCACGTAACACAACAGCGTCTTGAAGGCAGGACAACGATTTCTGATCTTGTGTTTGTGCCTTTCACAGAAAGCTGCAGCAGAGTGAAGGTGCGACCTTGACCCGGCTGTGTAAGAGCGGTTTCTGTATTTAACAGATGTTGCAGTGTGCTGTTGTATAATAGTGTTGAAGTCTTTAAAGAAAGCCCTGCAGCCGTAGGCTTCCCTGCACAGTGTCCAGCCTCCCACAACCACTCCAGCCTGTCACTAGGGGTGAAAGTTGAGGGCACTCCAGGATAATTTTTTTTTCCTGTTTCCAGAGGTACGCCCTGTTGTCCCTATCACTCGGCGCTCTGGGTTTTTCAGTGGCTGCCATGATGGAATGTATCCCAGACTTACTGACTTGTTACAGCTTGTACCGGCTGGATGTCAGCCAACAGGGTGTCATGCACAAATAGATCTCAAAATGATTAGTAGACCTAAGGAGTAATAGTTTGTTGTTATTTGAAGTCTCCACTTATGGATTAATTTGGAGCAAATCAACAGAGTTCAAATAAACCACCCTGTAGAGTGATGGTTCTGGGAATTCTGCTCTGAAATAAGTGAAAATTTTCCACTTGCTTTCAACATCAGGTAACTTCGCAACGCTGACCTAATAGTCCTGACCTTTAAGGGGAAAAGGGAGTCCTTAAATGAGGAACGCTATTTTATCTTTTACCCTTTTTCCATCGAAAACTTATAAAAGCAAAGTAACTTTTTATTATTTATCTTCAGTTCAGCAGAAGTTATCTCAATGCACTTTCCAAATAAAACAGGACTAAACTATTAAATAAGACTCTAAAGACAACATAATTTTAGGGTTAAATGAGGATACAAACCTCCCCCCAGAAACAAACAAACAAAAATCCTATAAGAGTTTTAGCGACTGTGTATGATGCTTCCTTTTGTTATCAAATCCACAGGTCTCTTGCCTGCTCTTTAGTCAGATTGCTGTCAGACTCCTGGATGTCTCTCATCAGACAAACCTGACGTCTGACATGTTGCTGAGTTTGAGTTGTAGAGATGCCCGGTAAGAGCGTCCTCATGTTATGTGTTAAAACTGGAGCAGATGTTCACCCTCCGCTCGTCTCGTCTCATCGCTGGCATCTGACACGTGGCGATGAAGTATCGAAGGTAGAGCATCATTGTAACCTTGTACCTCCTCATCTTAGTACACGGAGCTTATCAGACTGGATTTTCTGAGCTGGATCTCTCAGGTCCAGAGGCAGGTCAACGTGCCCCAGAACAGAAGAATCTGTTCAGACCCCCACAGCAGAGGTGTGGAGATAATTGTGTGGCCACAGCTGAGCTGAGCTGTTGATCTCAGCAGGCAAAATAAGCAGTCACTCACTGGGAGGGAGGGGGCAGGGCATCCACACTGACAACCAGTATATAACAAGAGACAGGAACACTGTCAACTTTTTCATTCAAGAGTTCATTGACCTCACTCAGGAGGATTTGATAATTTGTGTTTGAACGGAGCTGGACAATGAATAGCTTGGCCCCATTGGACTCAGATAAGGAACTGGGATAAGGGTGGGAGGGTCGACGCAGGCTGAGGGAAGCTTGGGTTCACTCCAAGAGCCATAATTATCCAGGGTGGGAAAGCCAGAGAGGGGACACCCCCACTCATCCTGCCGATTAGGCCCAGGACTCATTCATAAGATTCCCTGAAGAGACAGCAGTGGAGGTGCAGTCCCCATAAAAGCCCACATACAGGAGCAGTGGAAGAGATGCAATGGAGGCTTAATTACAAATGAGTTTCTGCTTGTGTTCAGATGAGTCTTTGGTCAGTTCGATCTGAAACACTTGTGTTAAGGTAACGGGCCCAAAAGACGTCGCACAAAAAGGCAGGAGATGTTCAACACTGTTAAACTGATAAAGCCGTATTATTTGTTTCGCTTTCCGCTGATGTCAAAATGTTGTTTGGTGTGTGTGTATCTGATTTTAACACAAACTGCTTTTAACAACCACAGAAAAGGTCAAAATTTTCCAAGCCAGCAGTAGCGTGTTAAATATGGGAGTAAATTAGCTTTAACTGGGTTATTAACCACATTTACAGTGCACACTGAAACACAAAACCAGGTTACACAAGTAACCTGATTAAGAATGACATTATCTAGGGCTGATTATATATTAATATTTCAGACCCACGGCACACTGAAGTCTCCATCTCCAGCCCTGTACACTGGTTAAAACTCCTCAAATGTGAGGGTGAGATGTTTCTTCTTTGCTGTACATGATAATAAAGTGGATATATTTGGGCCTCGGCTGCATATAAACAATGATTTTGTTAAGCTAAATAACAATCTGTAAATTGATCGGTAATAAAAATAACTGTTAGTTGCAGCCCTAAGTCTCCATGTCTCTGTCCCTAAGCTACGCCTCCATGTCCAGACACGCCTGTCAGTGAGGTCATTCATACTGTATGTTTTAAGATGTGAGGCGTGCTTGCAGTCGTATATTCTCCCCTCTTTGACTAATTGGGTGAAATGGGAGTAATGAAACAGAGGCGTTGAGGAGTTGTAACGTCCATCTGCTGTTAATGCAGTTTAATTTCTATCTAATCCCACTACACTGTGGATGTAGCCACACAGACAGACATCTGAAGTTTGGAGATCTGCAGGGGATGAAGTTTAAAAACATTTCAGGCTAGTGGGAAATAAGAGAATATGGTTCTTTAATTCTGAAAAAAAATAAAAATCTACACATATTGAAAAAAAGATGTACAGTAACAGCCTCTTTAGGTATATATTGAGATTGTGCTTTGAGTCAGGGTTTAATTTTTCCATTTGATTTTATATAACAATCATTAATATAAGAAATGATGACGATGATGATGTGTTTTTTGTGGCGATTTTCCTAAACAAACACGTTGCTTCACATCTGAAGATTATGATTTGGAGGCGAGGCACAACTCTTCATTTATGTTGTGACACATTTTACACTTTAGCTTTACCAGCTCCTGTGATTTGAGTTTTGCACTTGGCCGTGTTGTGTTTTGGACTGATTGTTTGGACTCTCCTGGATTATTGGTAGCAGCACATGGAGATGGAGAGAAAAGCTCTTGTTCAACTCTTGTGTATGTTGCTGTACATAGTGATGTGTTTCCTCTTTTTGCAGATTAATGCAGTTGGAAAGTTTACAGCTTCTTGCTGAGTTGTCACTTATTTCTGATCAATATCTCTGGTAGCGCCTTTGTTATGGCTCAGACGTTAGAAACTTCAAACACCAATTTCTCCAAAAGCCTTTGTAGTTGAGACTTATGATAAAGATCTGGAGGTTGAAACTAGTTATGGTTAAGATTAATTTATGGCTGGTGGGAAGAAACTCCAGAAGTTTAGCCTTAACATAATCATAATACTTTGCATCATGCAGCCCTTTTTTAAAATTTTTTATTATTTTTTAAAAATTTTTTTTTAAGCCTATCTATGGAGGAAGATTTGTTTGAATGTTATTTGTTTGAATATTTCATAATAGACTGAGTGCTCTTATTATGAAATCACCATTGTGTTCTTTCTGAAAGTGGCCGAGTGGTTTGCGATTTTCGTTTGGGCCGGTGGAAAATTTGTGTCAAACCTCTGAGTGTGATCCACAAATGAATTTTTTCATTTCATTAATAGAAAATTGATTCATAAATGTCCGTTTGAAAGTTGAAAATTATAGGAAGATATTCACAAATCAATTGAATGTATTCACATATATTTTGATTATTAGTGGAATTGATTTTCCATGTTATATTAGTAAGATATTTAGCTATGATCGATCTGTTCGCACCCCCACACCTCTGCCTTCACACCTGGAAATTCATATGCAGTATCTTAAGCTTGTGTCAGTGCTGCTTATCAGAGGAATTTGGCATCACGTTCATCCCGTAAAACCAAAGTGTGTGTTTTTAAAGAGCGTGCTTAGCAACAGCAGCCCTGTCTGTCCACCCCTGCTTTCGTCTATGATCCACATTCATTTCACCTACGTGCGATCTGTTGTGATGATGTCAGGCTTAAACCTCCTGCCATGTTTGTTAAGAGTCACGTGCTCGCCTGAACGCACGGACATGGGTTTTCTCCTCCGTGCTGTGTTTTGTCTGAGCGAGCCGAAGCTGCCGGGGAGAGACACAAATTGAATGATTGCAGAAGTGTTTGTATGTCTTTTATCTGCACAGAAGCCAAACTTGTTGAATAAAAGAGAAGAAGATCCGTCCTCCCTGCTCTGCTCCACGTTACACAGGGACAGTTCATATCACAGGCAGCTTATAAAAAAAAAAAAAAAAAAGATGCGTAAAATTGTAATCAGGTCACAGAGATCACATTTTTATAAATGAGATAAATGGAAGGGGTGTTGCTGCAGTGGTTGTGTTGATTGACCTGTGTTTCCTCTTTGGCTGATTTTAATAAGGGGAGGTGTTCATGATATGTTTTTCTTTTCCGTGACAATAACCTTTGAGTATGTTGGTTGTTTATCAGCTGCTGCAATATAAACTGTCTGACTGCAATAAAATCAGATTGGAGTCGAGCAGTGAATGATAACGATAACTGTTTCACCTTAGTTGGACCGAGAGCAGAAGCTGCTGTTTCCTGGCAAATACTGAAAATGTTTAAGACTCCATGGTGAAGACTTTTGTTCTTTTCATTTCTTTTCATGAGCAACTGTTACAGCGGAGAAACGCATGCACAATCTGAACTATAAGTATAAAAGATGTTAAAAGTTGGATATTAACAACCAGTATGTGTAAGGATGGAGGAAGGGGGGTGTTTGCTTTCTGACTCTACTTTAACACTTTGGAAAATAAGCTCATTCTCTTTCCTGCCAAGAATTGAGATGAGACAATCGATACAACTCTGTACCTGCAAGCAAACTAGAATAGAATGACTCATCCTGTCCATCCTCTGAAAAAAGAAAAGATGTTTGACATTATGTTTTTTATCTTGATTCATGTACTAATTACACAAATGAAACCAAACAGGTTAATATTTTTTCCACCGAAATTAGGGAGGGTTCCACTGCCAGTTAAGTTTGGCTTTCCATCACATCTCACCCCCGTGTTGTTTCTCCTGTAAAAGTGTCGGAGCCTCTGTGTAAGATACGTTGATTGGTGATTGTGTGTTTTTAAATCTTCTGTTGAGGCTCCAGGCCCCTCTGTCATCCCCAAACAGAGTGTAGTTGTTGGCAGGGGACAGTGTATGAGCTGTGAAAGGCGTAACAGCAGGATAAGAGGTGTTTACATCAATGGAGTTGGAGCTGATAAATACCCTCGTCTATTGCATTTGACCCGGGTCTGAATGCCGATTGTAGGCTTTTTGATTGTTGATAAAAGCCAGATGTTAGCGGGTCTCTGCAGTTTTTTTTTACCAGTGGAAAAGGGGCTTTAGCGAGTAGACAAACCCTCTCTAGCTGTTTTTCCCTCATCCCAGTGTAGTTTTATATCGTCACTGCTCCTTCATGTTGAAAGGAGCCAGTTGAGGTGGTTTGGTCATCTGATGAGGATGCCTGCTAGGTGCCTTCTGGGCATGTCCAGGTGGGAGGAGACTTTGGGGGGAGACCCAGAACTTGCTGGAGGGACTACAGATCCCATCTAGCCTGGGAATGTCTTGGGATCTCCGATGTTGAAAGCTGGAAAGCATCGCTGAAGAGAAGGATGTATGGAATTCCCTGCTTATCCTGCTGCCACCAGAAGAAAAATGGATGTATGGGCTTAAAAAACAATCAGAACCAGAATTGTCTCCTGTTCTCTTTGCAGTGAGACATTTATTGTGAAGAAGCTGCAGACAGGCCATGTACAGTCCCCCAGCTTCACTTCACATATGCCAGATGTGAAATTGCTGGTAGTTTGAACCAACTAAATGACATTACCATCCTCAGAGGCGTGCCCTCTAGCTGCCAGTGGCAATTGAATTATTTGGCTCCCCTTGCATGGACCCAGTGTTCACATATCTGAATGCCATGTGATGAGCGTCACATGTCGCGCTGCTCTGCAGGATGAAAATTGAGATTAAAAACTTCACATTTTGGACACTTCTCCCCTCATGTCTGGATAATCAACTGTGTTCCTGCGCTGGTTTAAGAGCCCTGGGAAAAAAAGGGTTTCCAGCTGGGTTTCACTCCTCCGCTCTCCTCGCTCCCTTTATCCCCTGCAGAGACCTCCACACTCACCAGTTCCCTTTATCTTCTTCTCCATACACACTCAGCCACACAGTTCCAGCAGGACGGGTGTTTATTTAACCCTAAGCCTTTGATGGAGGGTGCTTATTGTCTCTGGTCCACATTCAGTCGGTGGGTGAATATTTCCCAGTTAAGGCCATTGTTTTTTTTCCACCGTCGCCCCAGCCTGAAAAAGTACAAGCTGGTCTGGCTGAGTCATTAAACAGGGCCTGGTATGATGGTTTTTGTCTAACCTCTAACCCTTTTGGTTTTTCCTGTTGCAGTCAGAGCACCTGCATGGTTTTTTCTGTAAATACTGGGTGAGATTTGTCACAAACGCATCACTGTCAGAGAATCAAAAAGTCTCTCAGGCGTCACCCTGTATCAAAAAGGGTATCCTCCATCTCTCAGAACTACGTCTGGTTTCTCTCAACAACTTCAGAGCCTTAATGGAAAGCTCTCTTCCAATAACACCCCCCCACCAAATACTGGCTCTCTACACGAGTGAAATAGCACGATAGCTCCCGTTACGTGGCACAGTAGTGTAGACTATAGGTACATATATTTCCTGGCCAGTTGTCGTGCTCATCCAGAATGCACAGGTTGTTTTGTGTATATTTCTTTTTTCCTAGGGATGCAAATACAGGGCCAGCTGCAGTCTAAGGGAGGGGATAAGGGGGGGGGGCATTGAGTGTTACTCCTCAGCAAGCTGCTGTGGTGTTCGAGCTCAGTGCCCGCTTTAATTGCTGCATCATTAGTCCACCCACTCTCAGCATTGCTTCTGGAGAAAACGAAGCAGCAGTCGGAAACCTTGAGTGTATTATTCTTTCACAATACCGACGATCAGATATACACACCTCCTGTTGAGCAAAACAGTGTGTGAACAAATAATAAATAGTTGTACTTTCTAACACACTGTAATGCAGTTATCAGTGCAGTCAAAGCACAGTGTGACAGGATCGGGTCAGATTGGGGATTTCTTCTTTCTTATTCTAATTTTGTAGTAAATGTTGGCATTGAGTCATATGCCTATTCAATTGCTTCTTGCTGTGTGCATTGCATTTATATACTGGAACACAAGTGTTTCTCATAACATTAGAAATGACTCAAGGGTAGTCATTTTGTGTGTGTGTGTGCATGTGTTTGCGTGTGTGTGTCGTCATGGCACAATGTGGCCCTGGAGACACCTACTGTAGCAGGAACTACCACGGGGGGGGGCCTTTAGCAGCTTGGTGTCACCTTTATGTGTCTGAACACTCACAAAACTTTACAGGTGTGTAGTTGATATCAAAATAGGTGTGTTCCCACCCATGATTACCGAGTACTCATGTAACTAGAGGCCACAGCCACACTCACTAGGTATTACTACAATATTACATGACCACTGAATACTCAAAACTCCACATTAGGGCAATGTGGTCAAATTACAGCCGCTGTGTTTTTAAAAAAAAAAAAAAAAGCAACACTAGGGCTGCACAATGAATCAAAATGAATCAAAATTATATTTATATAATCAAAATTACAACATTATTGTTGACAAAGGTAAAATGTATCACAACATTGTTGAGACCCCCCCCCCACCCTCCCCAAGCCTAAAAGTCATGTTCTCCAGACATGATGGAACATGTTTGTCTGGTACAAGCCCTAACAAAAAATGTGTCATCATCATTTTCTTTTTTTTTTTTTTTTTTTTCCAGTGAAAATGAAATACACCTGAAATCGTGTCACCTTATCGGCCAAGATTTTTCTTTTATATCTGGTGCTGTTTAACCCTGTTACACACCTGTGAAGTTGGGTGACTGTATCCTACAGGTTGAGACAAAATCAGTCCACGCCTGCTCAGACGCACCTCTGGTTGTTCACACTGTTGTAGATGAACGTCAACATGTTGACGGGCGTCGTGTCTGGTGTGGTCCCATGGTGAGAGAGTCTCCGTTGGGCTGTGTTGATGTTTCTGAGCCGTGAACAGCCGGGTGGGGGCTGGACCACTCCCCACTGATTTCCTTTGTTTCTGATTGTGTGACTGGGGCTCTGCCAGTTTTCCAGCAGATATATGCACATGTGTTTTGTGTGTGGTCCCTCTCATTGCCTTATCAGCCCTGACCTGCACAGAAGGTTATCACTTGGTCTTCCACCACCGTCGCTCAAGTTTCCACTGTGGACAGCACCAACAATGCAGATCCTCCTTCATTTCCACCACCTCTGCCTCTCCTCCAGCAGCTATATATAGACCTCAACCAAGTGTTGCTTTGTCTTAGACATCCTTTTTTTTTTTTTTTTTTTTTTTTTTTTTTTTTACAATAGCAAAAGTTCCCATGGTCCAATGCCTGAGGAACAGTTGAGTATTGAGCCTCACCTTAATTTCCTCTTCCAGTGACAAGGTTGAGACGATAGATCAAGTAGCAATCGGGTGTTTTGAGGCTGAAGTTGTGGTTTGACTTCCCTCAGGGACATACTAGGCTGACATACAGGGACAAGACTTTTAGAGGTTTGTCAGAGCTAAAGACCCCTCACTGGGCTTGTAATGTGGAGTTGAACAGAAAAGTCGACAGTCAAACAGCAATTTTTTTTATTTTTAAAAAAAATGAATTTACTTATTTTTAAAATTTTATTCGTGAAGGTCATCTGATTGTTGGTCGGTGGATAAAAGGAAGGAGACTTGTCCAACTGCTGTTTTGTAACTGTCTTTTCCCTGCAATTGCTCTGTGATAGTTTGAGCTGGAGACATGCAGTTTTTCCCCTTAAACCAGAGAATCTGCTCTTTCTAACAACGTGAGCCGCATAATTTCGTCTTTGCATTTGTGAACGAAGTCAGGTCAGATCTGGATCAGTCTGACCCTCTGACTGGAGCATTGCTGCTTTACTTCTGTGTGTCTATCCATCCATTCTCATCCTCCATCTTTGATAGTGACGTCTAGAGTCACGTCTCTACACGGGACACTCCTATTGGCTCCAGTGGGTGATGGTCACAGCCAATCAGAGTGTCTCCTTCAGAGGCCTCGCTGTCAGCTGCTTGTAGCCAAAGTCAATGGGATCAATCCTGTGTTTTTCTGATCTCAGAGTGAGGAGAAGTTGCTCTGAGTTTATTGTAGTGACAGAATAAAGACAGAGAGACATGGACAATAAGATATTTAGAGCATTAGAGGCTTTGGAGCTGATTTTTCATCATTACTGCTCCAAAGAATGAGCAGAACTCAGATCAGATAAAGAGAGAAACTTCAAATCAGCTCTAGAACAACACAAAAAAATGCGTGTTTTTATCTAGAAAATAAGGAAAAATTAAACGTGTTTTTTGTTTTTTCTTGTTTCATGAGCTACTATCCCCTAATACAGTGAACAGAGTCTTTATTGAGTGACATATCTAATTATCTGAGGTTGTGCTAATTCTGAATATGTGGAGACTTTATATGAAAAAACAGAAAAGCCTTGATGTGAGTCTAAAAGGGTTCATGTTTTATTTGTTCTAACACATATTATTACTGTTACTCATAAAGTTAAATTCATTAAAGTCTCACATTTTCTGCTCTTATTTTGACAACATTGTTAGAATTGCTGCTAATATTTTGAATTTATTTGTTTCTCATCATTTTAGTAGTCCCTGTGCTGTATAAATGCAAAAAAAAAAAAAAAAGAAAAAGAAGAAGAAGCTAAGATTTCATTTACACTTTCCCAGAAGCCTTGGCTTTTGCCTGCAGCCTGTCTGCAGTCAGGCAAGTGTCCATTAGTTTCTCAGGCTCTGTGGGACAGGCCAGGCCAGTCCCGAGGTGCCAGTTCACATACCAGCTGAACAGATGGTACCATCTCTACCTTTCCTGCTTTACAGGTTTTTATTACCCCAGACCTGGCCGGTGACAGGTTCCTTGGAAAGGGATGGCAGTTGTCTACTGGAGGAAAAAGGAGCACATTCACCCAACTGCTAATGAACATAATTTAGCTTTTATAGGTATTTGCTTTGTCTGCGTGACAGATGGAAACCTTGTTAAACTGTGCAAGTAACGTTTTAAGTGTACGCTCCGGCCCGAGTTCTGCTTAGTGTGTCGGTCAGGATGCAGAAACATCTACTCAATATGTACTCAGTTCCATTTAAAGCCTATGGACATAAAAGTGTCAGACACAAAACAGTACAAGGGTTTACAAGGTCTGGCACCAGGTTTGTGCTTTTCTTGTCTTGTAAAATGAGTGAAAACCCATTGCCAGGCTGTATCTTCAGTGGCACTGTCTTTATATCCACAGATACAGAGATATGGATTCCAGGAACGTTCGTCTGTTTTATGGTACAAGTGTGATGCTAAAACCCTTACACCCCTGGTTAAGTGATAACTTCTGCTGCTGCGCTCATCTACACCTGGAGAACTGACTGTAGTGTTCACTATAACTTATCACTTATATCCATGAGAGAGCTGAGCAAAACAGGCCCTGATATAAGGTCTGTCAATCTTCATGAGACGACTATGATGTGTGTGATTGTGTGACCCTATAAATGTAAATAGATTACACTTCCTAGAACACTCACAGGGCTTTACAATGGAAGCCACATTCACCGCTTTCTACACTACTGATATAGCTCATCAGCTACTGCTACTTATATGGAGCTTTCTACCACACATATCGACACTTATACCCTGATTGAACAGCCATCAGAGGCAATTTACGGTTCAGTATCTTGTTCAAGAACACTTTGACTTGTGTACTAGAGTAACTGGGGGTCGTACCTCTGACCTTCTAATGAGTGGACGACCTGCTCTACCTCCTGAGCCACGGCAGCTGGACTCAAGGACACCAAAACAGAGCTTGGAGGTCAGGGCACGGTGCTCGCACTGGAGTGAGTGAGTGAGCAGAGCTGTTAACGCCCCCAACGCTGAATAGCAGCATCTCCAGGTCCAGCAGCCCACCTTTATTTGTTTACTGCTCCCTGCCTGGCTTTTATTACCTGGAAATCAGCAACGGGCTACAGCCATTGCTGCAGCACCAGTGTGTCAGTCCATTAGTTCAGGTGTTTTACCTCAAGCCTTGAAGCTCCTCCAGTTATTAGAAGTAGGGGACAGCAGTTGAGTGTGTGCGTATTTACTGTGTGAATATGCTGAACAGTGTGTGTTTAGTCGTCTTTCCTTGACAAAGAAGTGGTTAGGTGGAGTAAAAGCTGCTGGATGTTTGCATTCTCAGCTGTCAGTCTTGCACGTTTGGCGTTGTTCTTGACTGAGGCATTTCTCTTTTTGTTTTCTTTCCTATCCTCTGTGCTCACACATACATGTTTTGCAGACGCGAGTTCAAACGCAGTGACAGCGCGACATGAGAGGCTGAGTGAATGTCTTATCTGATTGGCTGCTGGCAGAGGCAAAGTGGTGTGTGAAGGGACACTTAAGAAGATAGGTGGCCCGGGGGATGCTGGTCTGGGTCTGGCCTTTCCTGTCTGTCATTTTCCTACTTCCCTCTTCTCAGCTAGAAAAACGAGTACAGGACTCGTGTGACAGTGAAAACGTTCCAACATCTGCTCTGGCAAATTAACACTGGGCATTTTTCTGGATGCTGGAACATTTCAACGTCAAGGTAGTTAGCTGCACTGAATTTTGCCGTCTAATTAGATTTGATGATTTTTTTTTTTTTTTCAAGGGGACAGCTTCCGCATCTATGTATGAATGCAGAAAATGGTGACCTTCGACCTTGGCTGACCTTTAGCTGCTGCCTCTAGGCTGACTGGCCTCAAACGACGTCCTCCCCTCGTAATAGGATTCGTGAGAGCTGAAATGAGATAATCCAGACAACCCAAGTGTCCTTGTGACCTTCTATTAACTTTGATTACTTTAATGAGTACTAAAAAATGAAACTTGATGAAAATTATCTCAATGTAATTTGCAGAATACGTTTGAACTGTCAGTGTAAATCCATCCAAATGTCCTCCACCCATGAGCAATTGACAGGATCTTAAGTTCATGTATTTCCTCCAGAAGTTGCATTTGTAGCATCAACTCCTGTCACATGACACTGTGCCTATTTTGTGAGGGAGTAAATTATACTGCTTTCCCATCTGAATCAGCAGGTATATGCAGGTTATTTAGATGTGCTAATAAAAACTGATTGACCTCTTTTCCACCGAAGTCGGCACATGCACATATAGAGCATAAGCACAGATGCAGTGGAGAATAAATGAGCTGATAGATGCTTAGCAAACTAATAAAAAGGGAACTGTCACGTCTCATCACCAGGTTTGAGAGACTTTGAGAGACTTAGATTGGTGATTGTGCGCCTGAGTGTTTCACTGCTGCTCTGAGAGACACGACAGCAGGAAAAGGAGCAGGTTCACCCAGGTGTTTTCTTTACATCACTGCTGATAAATACCTGTGTTCACTGCAGAGTGACTTGACCTGGGTCTGAATACCGACTGTAGCCTTTTCCACTGACGACAAAAGCCAGACGTTAGTGGGTCTTAGTGGGTTTTTTGAACAGTGTAAAAGGTGGCTTTGTATCAGCTTCCTTCATTTTGACTTTCCCTCGAATGTTAACGCTGATAACACAGCACGTGATTGGTCAAAGGTCATCACAGTTGAACTTGATGCACAGGGTTGACAGGTCTGCATAGCCCCTGTAAGCTAACCCAGTGATCCCGGTGAAGCCTTTACACCCTAAACTTATCACACTTTGCTTTTTGTGACTTGCTATTTTGTTTGTTCCTCAAACTGTGGAGAGAGAGATGATGCTTTGAGGTGTGAAACAACTTTGGACGACTAAAAAGTCTACGACCGTGTTATCTGCAAGTGTTCGCGTGCATGCTTTTGTGTGCATGGGCTGGTGTGCGTTTGTTTGTGTGCGCATCAATTTCCCCTGAGGGGAAGTGAAGGTGAGTTTAGGCACACAAAGTTTTGCATTTGTGTGGGTGACTCAGCAGTGTTTCTTTGCCACACGGTGTTTGAAATGGTTCAGTTTTTGTTTGAGACGACAATGTGTGTGTATCTACACAAAGGGTGTTGGTGAGTTTGAATGAATTTTACATCTGGAACAGCGAGATTACATACAACTTTGTCTCTCAATTCCTGTTTACGCATCTCTCATGATGACCAGTCTACACTCCTTATCCTGTGTCTGTGTGTGTTTGTGTGTGTATGTGTGCATGTGTGTGTGAAGCAGCCTGACTGCACAGTTTCCCCATTTGGCCCTGTCTCATTGTGAGCCCGTATTCGGCCGTGGGGTCATCAGAGAGTGACGGGGCTGCCCAGGAGACGTGATTAAATATATCAGATGATGTATGGGAGCAGGCTGGGGTAAATACCAATGCGGGTGGTTGCTTCTCTAGAACTGATGAGGTGTTTTGTGTGGCCCACAGTGCTGATGTAGCCCGACAGACAGCAAGGACACTGCTGCAGAGAATTAATGCCTGAAAACGGTGAATCATTTTGAGGGTAGGAATAGAAGTTTGAGGCCGGGAATGAGGTTTTGCCGTCTGCTGTGTCTGAAACTATTTGTTTTTGTTAGCTCCCACTCATCGATATCATCTTGCAGTGTGTGTGTGTGCGTGTGTGTGTGTGTGTGGGGGTAATTCTAGGACTGTAGGACTAGAACAGTTTGTGAAGTACAAAACACACACACACACACACACACACACACACATACATACATATATATATATATAATATAAAAAAGTGATCCACAGTTTTTCGTGACTGTTGTGTAATGTACTTTTCCAACGCTTGGGTCCAAAGTGAAATACCTCAGTGACCATTGGATGGATTGGATTAAGTGTTCTGCAAACATTCATGGTCCCCAGATGTATTTTTATATCTTTGTGATCCCCTTAAACATTTCTCCTTGCATCACATTGAGGGTGACATTCTTGTCTTTTCGTGAAACAGAATAAGTATTACATGGAGTATTATTAGTATTACATGAAAATATTTACAAACATTCATGGTCCCCAGAAGATGAATTCTAATAATTTGTCATCCACAGGGGCATTTCTCTTTGTATCATATGCAGGAAGATTTTATTTATTTATTTTTTCTCATGTATTTATTTTTTTGTGAATTAGCTGATTTCCATGAATTTATTTACAAATATTCATGGTCCCCAGAAGATGAATTTTAGCAGTTACACATGCATCATATTTGGGTATACAGCTTTTTTTCTTTTTTCTTTGGCATGAAACAACTTACAAACATGATCCTCATCTTTCTCCTTGTATCATATTGTGGTTGACTTTTTTTTTTTTTTTTTTTTTTTTTTGAAATAACTTGACAACTATTTGCTCATCTTTCAGATGACCTCAAGTGTAGTTTTCTAACTCCAAAATAACTTATTAACTCCTCACGCTGCCAAATATTCGACACACTTTAAACATCCCCTGAAATGTAGGCCACCCCATCACAACTTTCCCAACTCCTGCTTTGTAATGTCAGTTCACGAGAAAGTTGTGAAACTGGATTGTGACATTATGAAGTGTGTCATACAAAGTGTGAACTTCAATGGCCAAAAAAGGAGAATAACAGAAGGAATCTTGTTTGCCTTGCCAGTGCTGGGACTCAAATAAACTTCGAATTATGAGTTGTAATCCTCATCCTGTTAAAGAGGGGATCCCACTGCTGTGTCACAGTTTGTGTACTGATGTCTGTGAAAGCAACAACAACAACAACAAAAAAAAAAATTTTCTTAAAATAGGAGGAGCCACAGGGAAATGTGAAAGTGAAGGAGGAGAAGGGGTCAGAGGTTACGGGACGTGGCTAAATACTTTAACTCCTTGATTCAGAGCTGGTACAGCTCAGCTTCAGCTGCCTCCAACAGGCTCACTGTGTGTCCCATGTCTTTGCCCGGTCCAGGTTTTAACCACTGACGGTCCTTGTGGTGTTTCTAAGGGGGGACTCGTCCACTTTAGGTCTGGTTGAGGTCTGTGTTGTGGAAACCCAGCACCCTCTCCACTGTTTTATTTTTGAAGTCTGGTGTTCTGGCTGTTTGTGAAGGTCAGTACCGAGGGGAGTCGTTAAATGAGAGGACGACTTGGGAGATATA
Organism: Rachycentron canadum; assembly: GCA_038496675.1. NCBI lineage: Eukaryota > Metazoa > Chordata > Actinopteri > Carangiformes > Rachycentridae > Rachycentron > Rachycentron canadum. Next base: position 3,467,504 of record CM076659.1, on the reverse strand, counting down.
GTTCTTGATTTGGACATATTTTGGACGTGGTTTTCTGTTGGAGGGAGCCGGAGAGAGTCTGGTTTGTCCCGTTTTGGGCTTGCCTGATGAAGTATGATGGATTTAACCTATTTTAGTGTGACACAGATCCCCATGTTGATCTTTCTGCTCTACATAGTACACAGTGACAGGACAGAGAGAATTGTTGTGGGGTTTCTCTGAGGCATTTAAATGGGGTCTTGGTGGAAATGGAAACTGACCCTTCTGTGCACCCCCACCCTCCCCCTGTTGCTCACTCTTCTCCCTCCTCCTCCTCCTCTTTCTTTTCTTTCCGTTCTCACTCTCTCAAGCACTCCCACAGCAGGAAGAATACAATTATAGAGATATCGGGCCCATGCTGAAAACGTGATAGCCTGTGAAATGTCTTCAGCGTCACACAGAGACAATGTTTGTCCTGCCCCAGTGCAAACAGGATGCTGTGTGCAGGAGAGCGGCGTGAGATAAGAACAGACAACGGCAAGAGGGAAAGACCAAAAGAATGGCTAACGAGGGGGGCAGAGGACAACATGGACAGAGAGAGAGGGGGGAAAAAAATAGCGGGAAGACTGAGGATGCAGAGATGATCTCGTGACTTCGAATGAGAGACAGAGGGATCAGCAGTACAGTTACAGTATTGCTAGAGTTGTGTGATTCTTGTACAGGAAGTAGAAGGGTATGTGCTACCACCTGAAGGAAACACAGCTTCTCCTCCTCCTCCTACTCTTAACCATTTCCTGTTGCTTCCTTGCTAGATAGGGGTTCACAATGACTTTTGTTTACCAAGGAAATTACAGGTTGATTTGTGCAATAACTCAACAATATCTGATAAAGCCAGCAAAATCACACACTCTACACCCACGGACTCCGGCGACAGAGATTTGTAATTATAGGTGTGATCACATTATTGTCTCACAGAAACAGATTACAAGGTGATTATGTATTTTTTTCATTTTTTTCCACTGAGCAAAACATTAGTGCATCTATAAAATAAGGATTTAATAGCTTTTTCTTGTTTTCCGAGCTACTATCCCCTATAACAGTGAACAGTTAAGTCTTTATGAGTGGCATGTATAATTAGCTAAGGTTGAGCTGATTCTGAAATATGTGGAGACTCTATATGGAAAATATTAATATATTTAAAAATCTAAATATAAAACAACTTAATGAGGAAAAACAAAAGCATGAAAAAATGGAAAAGGCTGAATGTGGGTCTAAAATCGTTAAAGCAAATACCTTTATTTTACTGCCATGAGTTTCTTTTTCCAACAACACAAACTGCTGGAATATTATTACCGTTATTATTTTGGTCGGACTCCAAAGGCACATGCGCCACTTCATGTCATGACAAATAACTTTAATGATCTTGTTTGATTAAAATCCTAATTTGAGTAGGTTGTTTGAACATTTTCATACAGAATAACCAGACTGTTCCTGTCACACGCACTGATTTATGGGTGTTTAAATATTTACAGACACAGTCTCATTTATCTGCAGGCCTCACACCTCTTGGCCCATCCTTTGGACAACACACAAAACAGAAAAAAAAGACTACAGTATGAGCCAAAGTCAGACGCTGCAGTGTATATAAGGAGAGAAACATCTGATCTTAGCTTACAAGAGGCAGCCAATAGAAATAATATAAATTGACATTTAAATAGCCCAGCTGTCAGGTATTCACATAATTAGATTAAAGCCTTTCGCTGGGTGGTGGTTAGCGTTTGTTGTGACATTTGTCGTCTTTGGAAGCTTTTTAAGAATAACACCTAAAGTCTCCTCTCGGTCGATTGCGTTGAAGTGATGGTCCCTGACACCAAAACACAACCTCCAGAATCAATACGAGGATCGATTTAGGACTTTCAGACCTCACACATAAGGATGCATGCACAGAAACACAACTTAAAAAAAATTAAAACTGCTCTCCATCCCCATCAAACCTTTTTGTGCAGATGCCTCTGGAGATTTTTTTTCAAAGCTGGAGAAAGTGGAGCAGAGCTTTTCATGTTGAATCTGTGACAGCCTCGTTTTCTCTCTCTCTCTCTCTCTGTCTTTTCTTCCGTCGATAAATTATGCATGCGTTTCTAAGTCTGTCCCTTTTTGCACATTGAATCCTCCTTTTTTTTTTTTTTTTTTGAAAGTGTTGAGCAGCAGCAGTTTGCTGGCGTCCCTCAGGGTGTCCTCAGGCCAATCGGAGCACTGAGCACCTCAGCTCTTTGAGAAGCTGTGTATTAATATGGCATCATAATGTTTATTGTAACATTCAGTCATTAATAACTGCATCTCTTAGAGAGACTTTTGTAGAAGGTAATTAATATTAGTGCTGCTCAATAATGGCAGAAATCATAATCACAACTATTTACCACGATTATTCATTGACTTTGGAAACACTGCACATTAGCTGAACTTTTTTTAAACAGTGGACTTAAATACAATTTAACAGAAAACTAATAAAAACATGAATATAATATATACATTATATATTACAATTATTTAACACAATTATTAATTGACTTTGGAAGCACTGCACATTTATTGAACTTTAAAAAAAAAACAAAAACCTTTTCAACAGTTGACTTTCTTGAACTTCAAATAGAATTTGACTGAAAAATTAATAAAAACATAACAATTAGATAAATTTGATACGATACAATGTGATGTATGAAAAGTAAATACATGCAGTTCAACATGAGTCTCTGGGTCTCTTTACTTGCTGCTCCTCTTCTTCATGTTAGCGAAGCTAGTGCCAACCTTTGTTTCTTAGCTTGAGAAACGCTGACAACAGCGGGAGCTTCCTGTAGTAGCTTCGTTTTGTAGTGACGTGTCCCACAAACAGTGTCAGGGTTCACTACAACAACCGGCATCTACTGCGTTTGAATCTTTGTTGTGAGTTGCTGCATGAGTTGCTCTGCTTTGCAAGTAGAGAAAAGTCTTTACATCTAATGCCACAGTTTGAACATCTCGGTGCTCAGTATTGACTGTAGAAGAAGAATTTAGAAGCTAGTTGTCTGGAACCTCACGACTCATGAAGGAACAAACAGTTTGACTTGTAGATAATGTAGTTGTCTTCTTCAGAGTCGCCTGATTAAAGGCCACAGCTGTGAGCTTTAAGTGTTGATGGAGCTTTGATCTTTCAAGACTAAATTTCCTCTAAACTAAACTTGGACAACCAGTTGTTGAAATAACACAATTTGACTTGCTTATTCTTCACTCTAAACGTAGATGAATAATATCGGTATAGTAGAATAATAAAAGCTGCCACAGAAGGAAATCTATTTGTCATGCTGCTTTTTTAGGGAAGTCACAGCGGTTCTTGGGAAAGCAACTGATAATGGTGAAAAGGTTATTTTTGGAGAACCATTGGCAAGATTCTGTGCGTCATAAATATTGTGCAGCTACGACTCTTTGTTGGGATCCTTGACAATGTGAGTCCTTCTGCAGAACAGCTCCCGTCTCCTCTCCTGTGGAATTACCCCATCGGGAGCGAAGTAAACGCCGGGATTAACTTTCAGCACTGGATCTGGATTTAGCTTTTAAACCTCAGAACCTCAGAGTGTATTTTCTGCTCGAAAACAATAAAGACATCCTCCCACTTTTCTTTTCCTGAGCCTCCCCCGTGAGGAATACATACAACTTCCACACTTCTTTTGCATGAAATGCTTAACAGGCTATTATTTACAGTGACATTAACCAGGCCTGTGCAGCATTTTATTAGAGCTTTCAGTTACCGTCAGTTCAGGGACACGGCTGTGCTTGTGCAAATTGAGAATCTAGAAGTTTCAGTCATTTTCGTTGTTAATGAGTTGCTTCAATGGATGTATTAAATGTCAGTTTTGCAGTAGGATGATGTCATCTTCTTCAAGCTTTATCCTAAACTCAGACGAGGACAATGGGACAGACCTTACTGACTAGGACTGGCTGTTCTTGGGTGAGTCCTCTTTGCACTGATTGGAAAAGTTGCTGATGTGAAAATCTTCTTATCTCCATTGGCAACAGTATTGTTTTTTATGTTTTTATTAGCTCCATAAAAAGCCACACAAGACACCACCCAAGATTAAATCAGGCAAGAATTGAACGTCTGGAAAATGTTAGGAGTTAGGAAACTTGGTTATTCTCTGTGGCTCGAACAGTGCCAGTTTGATTCCTACTGTATCGTGCTCACTAAAAGATGCCCATGAAAGTCCCACTCAACAATAGAGATACAGAAAGCAGCCTTCAGCTCTGTAGCCTCAGGCAGCTGAGTGTGAATAAGCTGAGTGGGCCTTCACTGTATGGATAGTCTTTATCTGTGCTTGATTTGTGACTTCTAATTACAGTGTGGTGGGTCGGGGTGGCATCTAAAGCAGACACTCCCCATTGTACAGTACCCATTGCCTCCTGTTTCTTTCATATACAGAGGCGGAGATGCTGGGTTTTTTTTGGTGATTCATAGATTCCCTGCTGTTACTAAGGTTTTGTTTCTTTCCACCACGATCCTGGAAAATCCATTGGCAAGATAGTGTGGATCATAAATATCGTGCAGATAGACTCTTTGCTAGGATCCTCAGATGATGATAGAGAATTAAAACCTTATGTACACGGATATGAATTAATAAAAATGAATAGCTTTGTACTGACAATGTGGCCCTAATTCAGTTCGCACATTATTTAAAAAGCATTTAGTCAAAAATCAACCAAGTGCTTTTGGGTTTCCTGCTCTCTTAACATTTTTCACTCTGAATCATAAACATCCTATTCCTCTGTTAATAAAGGAGCTTTTTGGAGTCAATCCCAGCTGACATTGGGTGACACTGGGGTTCTGTTACAAGCTTGACATATAGAGACATACAACCATTCACGCTCACGTCTCCAGGCAATTTAGGGCCACCAATTAACGCGCATGTCTCTGGACTTTGGGAGGAATCTGCAGAACCTGGAGGGAACCCACCAAGGGAGAACATGCAAACTCCAAACTCCACAGAAAGGCCCCGACGCCCAGGGTTCGAACCCAGAACCTTCTTGCTGTGAGGTGACGGTGCCATTAAGGCGGGAAGCCTCAGAAATATTAACTCCTTGGCTCAACTGTTTCTTTTCTACTGAAGTAATCATGCTAACCAGCTAGCCCCGGCCTGTCTCCTCACTGTCCGATAGCACCTAGAAGACGTAGCTCGGCCATGAGGACGTGATATAACCTCTATTCTTGTAAAGCCAAGATGGCCGAAGGTTTTGTCAATCAAAAATCACCACCACCTGATACTGGTGAGAAACAATGTTCGACACCAGATTAAACTCACAAATCACTTTTTTTGGAATAAAAATTGAGCACATGAACAGAGAGCATAGAGGCTGAATTTACTAAGGAGTATTTAATAACTTGATATGAGCGTGTTGATTCTTTTCTGCTGTGAAAACTGTTCACTACTGTTTTAAATGTAATTTTTGTGCGTTGTTGCTACATGAAGTCAGTGCTCGACTCTACTCATCATACAACACCAGTGGGTTTTCAATGAATGCATCTTAAGGAAACGTTCACATGCCAGATGCACTTTATTGCGGTTTTATTTTACTGCCTTATATCTCTCCAACAAGGACAGTGGTTCACATTTGAACATAATACAGTTTGTGTAATTGCTCCAAACATGAATCTTGCAGTAAATCAAAATCACATTGATTTAGGACCCACCCAACAACATAATTGGAAATGCATAACATTGAGCCTGATCCCGACATATTCACTCTGTGTATCTAAGTCTAAGAGAAAAACACTCAAATGCTTTGTCTTTCATTTGTGCTCTCAGTGGAAAGTGCCATATGTTCAAGGTTCTTGTTTATGAGATCTCTCTGAAAGGTATTTGAGTGCAATGCAGTATCTGCGTGCATCATATCATCGCAGGGAGTTTGCTGTCTGCGTTGAGTAACATGGCAGAGGTGTGAGTGGGAGAGCTCACACTACTCAGATAGTAGCATTGCTCTGTCAGTTGCTGGGCTCCGTTCGCGCCTTGTGTGGATTACACAACCCTTGAATACTGACTTTTACAGTGAGGGCTATTTCCAAGGTAATTGTGCGTTATGAGTTGAATTGTAAACGGTGAATTTCTCCGTCAGAGAAGTTCAAAGTGAAATATTTAATCCGCAGAAATAGTTGAGAGCCCGAGGCTGCAGTCTGTGCTGCACTACACTGTTTCGCAGCAACGGCCGAGCCTTCACTGCACAGTGTCTCCCTCAGCAGATACTGCATCCATCTAAAAGGTGCTGTGAGCTGTTGAATGTTTGAGACGTCAGTGAGGGAAGAGCTTTCTAACCACACAGTTGTGGTATCTCTGAGTGGTGTAATTTCCTGTTTTCTGATGACACTTAATCGACACAAATCCCAGCTGATTGTAGCGTTGATTCACACTAAAAGGGTGTGTGTGTGTGTGTGTGTGTGTGTGTGTGTGTGTGTGTGTGTGTGTGAATACTAGTTTTCTGCTTTCCTTTGTTCACTGCTACCTTTCTGTTTATTCCCCGTCTAAACAGTTGGTCTGTTCACTGCTCATATAAAGCACCGTGAGCTGTGTTGAACGGCAGTGTCCCCTCTCAGAGCTCATCCTCTGTCCCTCTCCATCTTTAAAAATCTCTCCCAGGACTCATCTCTTCTGAGAGCGCCTCCTCTCTGAAAGGCTACATCCACACCACTGAGTTTTCATTTTCAAACACATCTCTCTTGCTTTGCTTTTACCTCCCGTCCACATTCATCTGGATTCCAGTCTTTGAGCCCTGGAAATGAAGCGTTTTGGAGACGCGCTCGGCCTCGTTGTAGTCTGAAAACTCACAAAAGTCACTCCCTGATTGAGTCGTGTCTAGGGCACATATCGTGATTAATAAAAAAACACCCAGAAGTCATTAACATCCTCACATGAGTGAATTGAAACTACTGTGAAGCTGCTGTGGACCAAGGTTTTATACATGTCACTCTCTATGAAACAAGAAAGTTCAGTTTCACTCTAGTCCACAATGACAGTTAGACTTTATTTTTGTTGAAGGGTAAACTCAGTCAGTTGCTATTTCTATTTATTTTCCCTTATTTCTCCAGGGGGACCTTAAGATTTATAATGGCCTTATTTAAGGTAGTCTTAAGTGCTCAAGTCAAAGGCAACTGGACTTCTTTTAAGGTTCAGGAAGACTCTCATCCGAAAGGCTTCTTCAGTTCAGAACTGGCTTCTTCCTCCAGAACATTAAAAAAAGTCCAGTTGCCTTTGACTTGAGCACTTCAGAGTTACATGACCTGGATGACTGAGAACCTGCACAGACTTATTTAAGGTTGTTTCGTTGTTGTTTTGTTTCCTGTTTATGTCCTTATCTGTGCTGCAGTAAAATATTTTTTTCTCACCAAAATGAAAGGTAAAGTGGTTTCAGTATGTTTTAGAGCCATTTTAACAGTTTACAGTAGTACTTTTCATAATTATTGCAATAATATGGAGAATAGTGACTGTTTTGGTTCAGTATAATTGTGTCTTTGTTTTTCCTGCTCATAGTATTTTTTGCAACTAACTGAAAGTAGACAATCTGCTCCCTGTTTACACTGACCTGCACATACCCAGTATTTGTGAGTGGTCGTGTATGTGTACAAGATTGATTTTGTTATAAGCATTTTGCCAAATCTGCATTTCTACTTCAGGCGCTCTTCTTTACCTGAATAGATGTAGTAGTAGTAGTAGTAGTAGTAGTAATGCCAAATGAGTAAATGTGATGTAAATTTAATGTTTCAACACCGTCATTATCCAACCTGCATCTTTCTGTTTAGAGTTCAGCTGGGGCTTGAATGTGTCCCAGCATGCATTGGGTTAATGGCAACGACAGCCAGTGAAAATACACACAATACACACAATGATGAGCGATTATCAATCTTCGATCACCATCCTATGGTGTAGGTGTAACCCAGGGCTGGTGATCTGTTTGTATGTTGTGGGAATTTGACCTGAGGCCATCTGAGACTAAACTCAGACTGGTTTTTTGCTTTTTCAGAACTTGGGGCTTTACCCAAAATATGAATTACCTAAGAGTGGTTTTGCTCGTCCTTCTCTGACTGTGCAAAAGTTTTATTTGCAAACATGAAAAGCAGAAATCTTAAATCTCTGTGTTCTGTTTCTGAAAGTTAGGTCCCCTGTCACACCGTGGTTTGAGGGACCATTTAATGATCTTAGTTTGAAGCACACTGACGCCTTCAACCTCCTCCGTGCCTGCATCCACAAGGATGATGATATCTCTCAGGAGCCAGCCTAGGTCTAATTTGGTGTTTCCTCACTGTGGGTTTGCTCTAATTAATTCCATAATGAGCCTCTTTGATGTGGAGTTACATAAAACACTGAGGTGACACACCTCAGCGTCATCCAGCCCCCAACTGAGCGGCTGCGCTCAGTGAGAGTTGTTGGGGACAGTGACATCGGCAGCAACCTGTTGAAGACCAATCATCTGATTCCCCTGCTGATTCTCCAGCTGCTCTCCTTCCTCAGATCCCCTCCCTCAGTCAATGGCCTCCATCAAGGCAGGCTATTTTTAGTTGGCTGCCCGCTCCTGTGAAAGCCAGTAACCTCTTTTCTAACACAGACACAAGCCCCTGCACAAGGTGCTGTACCAGGAGGGTTGGAAAAAACAGAACTTTGACATGAAAAGACTCTGTTGCATGGCCACTGCCTCTGCAGCACATCTTAATTTAGATTATTTTATGGGATCTGGCTGGTATTATTTGGTTGTTTGCATTGAATCTAGGGATATGAAATCTGCTGCTATTAAGAAGTAATCCTATAATTCAGTAGAGCTGGGAATGACGTCAGAGCAGTGAAGGGATCCTCTATAAGATGCTGTTATGAGCTGTTGGGAATCATTCCAAGCCTCCCTGGTTGTTAAAGCTGTCAATTATTTATTCTCTCATTTTCTTTCTAACAGCAAATGAGGTGGTTGTGAATTTGGGGGGGGGGGATCCCTTTCTTCTTCTATCATTCCTAAATTCTCTGCTCAAATTGGACGTGACGTACCGAGCATTGGCTTGAAAGGGTGGTTTTTATGTCGTTCTCTGAAAAGCAGTTCTGACAAAGTCACAAGGCATCTTGGATGTTTTGAATATAGAATTTGAGACACTACAAAAGAGAGAGTCTGAGCTGAAAGGCTCTGCTGTTGTGCATTTGGTTACTCCTACCAAGAAAAATAAAGCTGCTATAATCAATATTTTTGGGTCAACTGGCCGTGGTTATGTCCCCAAATGCCCGAGCTACGTCCTTGGCCTGATGAGTGTTGCCCTTCTCCCGTTGCTCTTTCTGAATGTGTCTCCTCATTTCAGCGATAGCTGAAATCACAGCACATCTTAAGTCTTAAGTTTATCTGTATCTGTGGTGACTTCCTCAGATCATATCATGGTTTTAAAATCTGGATTTTAGCAGTGCACAATAGAGCTGGGTATTGCCACTGATTTCCTGACTCAGTTCCGATTCAGTTGGAGATATTTCCATTATAACACCAGTTTTCCATGGATATGAAAGAAATTCTTAGAACTAATGCTGTAAAATGTTGCTCTAACCTGGTGCATTATTCAAAATATTGGATTATGGATCAGTAATGAATGCACTTTCTGTTTAATATGACCAATATGGGGCGGCGCAGTGGTGCAGTGGTTAGCACTGTCTTACAGCAAGAACATTCTGAGTTTGATTCCCTGGCCTGGGGCCTTTCTGTCTGGATGTTCTCCCTGTGCCTGTGTGGGTTTCCCTCCTGATTTCCAGCTTCCTTCCACAGTCCAGAGACCCGCATGTTTATTAGTTAATAGGTCACTCCAAATTGCCCGTAGGTGTGAGTCTGAGTGTGAATGGTGGTTTTATCTCTGTATGTCGGACGTGTCTGCGGCGAACCCCACCCTCACCCAGCGTCAGCTGGGAAAAAGTGCTCACAGCTTCACAGATCCACAGAAGACAGTAAAAGACAGACATGAAAAAAATCAACCCCAGGACTTTATGAATCGATACCACATTATTCTAATAAGGATTGATTTAATCAGAACCCCCATGTATGTCCATACCTAACTCTGTGCCTCTAGTCGGAAATGAAAGATTTCTTTTGTGAATTTGTAATCTCTGAGTTGACATCATTAGATTTATTTCCTCGGATTTGACAAAGCTCCTTCAGAGTCGTACAAGATTCATGCTCCGAGTGACCAGTAAACAGAACGTCATGTGCTAAATTGTAAATAAGCATGCTTGCACACCCTCCTCCTCGTTGTGTTCTGTGTAGTACTGAGTATTGGCACTGAATTTCAGCCCTTAGTGGCCTCCATTCAGAAATGCTCTTCATCAGCCCACTTCAATAAAAACCAGTGTGCTGGGTACTCCAGATTAAAGCATCCACCACACATCTTTCATGTATGATACATGTTAACGTGTCATGTCACTTGAGAAGTTCTGAAGGTTGTTCTATTTTCAGGTCGTGGCTTGTGTCAAATGGAGATCGAAAGCCAGAATCACATTAGAAGTGCCTCGGTTTATAAGTCGTACCTCAAATTGAGCTTTTTTTTTTCGTGGTAGACCTGTGTGTGTCTGGTATTAGTGCCAGGTGTAACCAAGCAACCGTTGCTTTTTTAAGGCTCCTCATCTCCACTCCACTTCTTTTCAATTACGGAGGTTGCATGCAGCAGAGCAAAGTTTTTGTGGCAGCGTTTTTCTAACTCCATGCCGACGTGGTCTGAGGAAGGCAGAGCTGAGCACAGTTGAGAAGGACGAACCAAAATAGCAGCCAGTGGCGACGGGAGGATGGGCAAACCTTGAGATCAGCAGAACTCTATGAAAATGATAATATTGCAGTTGAAACTGAGGCCATGAGTCAGTCGGAGAATGAGGAGTGTAGGGTGGAGAAGTGTGAACCTCATGTGGTGGCCATGTGTTCCCAGAAGATCGCCCGAGGGGTCTTTAACGGGAGCGGCCTTGACGTCATTTCCCTTCCAGTCTCAGTTTAAACAGCCTGCTGTGATGCTGAGCTGGGCCGGGGGATGCTGCTACGCTGTCAGCCAAAGAAAGCCTCACTGGGAAGTTGTAAGGGGAAGAACATTTAAGGCCACGACCTCTGAGGCTCGGTGGAAGCCTCGAGGTTGTGACCTCTGCTGGTGTCATGTTACTGTTTTTATACACGTGCTACTCGGCCAAATTAAAGCATGGTAACCATTTAACAACTTGCAAGACCTTGTCGGCATTTAGAGAACAGATTTTGCTAGTGAATAGTTTTTTCATTTATCACCGCCACACCTTAGAGTAGTATTTTTATTGTTAAGATGGGAACAATGTGTACAGGGCATAGAGAATAATTAGAGAAGATAAAGTGTTGTTGTCATTTGCAGCTGCACTTTGTGGTTTAGTGTGAGTTCACCCAGGTCACAAACAAACAAACAAACAAGCATGCAAATAGATAATTAAAATGACATTTGCACAGTGGTGTCTAGTTATATAGATGCTTTTGTTTTGTTTGTGACTCTTAGGTGATTCATCCCAATAGACCGGGATGAAGACTTTAGTAGTAAATGAATTACATGCCCCATTTAACATTATAAGTGAATATGGAATTTATTAAAAATGTATTAAAATATTTTTTTGTTATATGGATAAACAGTCTTTTAAAAAATAAAAGATGGAGAGGTCTCTATTCTGCTTTGAAAATTCATACCAAGTCCTTCACATCATAGGATTTCAATGCAGCACCACATCTGGGGAAACTTGATCCAAGTGCTTTGCATGATATTTGTTAAATTCAAAATCTGAACAATTGCAATCTGCAAATAACTTGTAAGAAGGTTGTTATACCTCCTGTCAGTATCCAGATTAGAGAAAGTATTATGAGGCAACATAAGGATCAGGCAGGTAGGTTTGTGTTCAGGGCAAATGTTGTGCTTGTCAAGAATCTGAGGATGTTACCTTTTCAACAACAGGGATGTTAAAAAGATTTTCTCTAAAAACCCAATCGAGTCTCTTGGTTCCCCACGCTGTCTGAGAAGTAGGCCATTCGCTGAGAAAACGGAGGCATGAGCTCAGAGGAGAGAGGAGGTGGAGAGAATAAGCGAGTGAAAGTGCCAGCGGAGGAAGAGGAGGTGTATGTTGAGAGGAGGCTGGGGAGGGTATGGGTTTATTTTTACCTCTTTAGCAGTATAGCCCCACTTTCTAATTAACTGCAAATTAACTTCGATAAGCTGAGGGCGGGTAGCAAAGCACCGCGACAACAGATATAGACTCGGCCTCCCTTTCCTTCCCTTCCGCTATTAGCCCACTTTCTCTCCCAGGCTCGGGCCTCTAAGGGCCCCTCAGAGCCCCTCAGAGCCACCCAGGCAAGGCCAACATCTGCTCCCCAGAATCATCACCCATCTCCTCTGCACATCAGAGCTGGGTCAGCCTAAATCTGAGCACTCTCTACGCGACAGAGCTGCTGGGGCTGTTTTCTTTCCACACTCTGCTCCATGTCAAGTTGATCTAGGACACGTATTCCCCAGATGAGATACTTTAAGACATGTTTATAAAACTGTCAACAGTATGGTTTTATTGCCTCATTACCATGGTCACCCCTCCGTCAAGCTGGTGTCTTTTTTTTTCTTTTCTTTTTTCATGCATAGTGCACCAGTGCACTTGCAGGGTAATTTTTTTTTTTTTTAATTTTATTTTTTAATAGCTTCAATTCATCGCCTGAGCTGCTGAGTGTGTGTGTGATATAAGTCTGATACACAGGAAACCTTTGAAACAGCAGCGAGCGTGGCTAACAGTGGTCCTGGGAGAAACCACCAATGGAAAGAGCTAAAAATATCTGAATGATTTGTCAGGGGCCGTCATGTTACTTGACGGTACGATCAGTGGAATCCACACTTCACAGGATTAGGATCTGGACTTCAGACACACACCGAGGGGTGTTTTTTAAATGTGGGTTTGGTGCACAGCATAGCAGTAAGCTACAAACCCTCACACACTGTATGATGACAAGGAACTACTCTTATCAGCCTGAGCTGTAGACATGAACTTTTGTCTGTTTTTTTTGGTTGAGGTCAGGTGGCAACTTTCTGGTGTGAATCTTTCTGTTCCTCTGTGTCTGTCTCCGTCTCACTCTCTTTTTCTCTTCCTTCATCCATGTGACTAATGACAAGGTCCAGTGCTTATGTCCTTATATAGACCTATGCTCTGTCTGATCTGGCTGAGGCTGGGACGATGGTACACACACACACACACACACACACACACACACACACACACACACACACACACACACACACACACACACACACACATCCAAGCACAAACATACACACACTTGCTAGGTCTCCAGACCCTGTAAATGTCAGCGTATTTAGCTTTTGACCACATTTATTAATCTGTGAGTATGTTAGTGTTACATCTGTGCAAAGTGCAGGTGCTGTTTTCAGCGTTGCACTGGTAACTTGTTTGTCTACAGTAAATTCAAAGAAATAAATACACATTTTTCTTTCCTGAGACTAAGATATGGAGATTGACACCACCCTCATGACTGTGTTTAACTACAGAGTTAGGGCCATGAGGCTGCTTAGCTTAGCTTAGCGCAAAGAGGGGGGAAAACCACGAGCTTAGATGCTGTTGGATGCTTAAATATAAGTTATAGTGAGGTTGTTAATCAATCAGAGCTAAAGAAATAGTTTGTAAAGTCCCCTAAAAGCACAAATTGGAAATGGCTTTAAAGTTGTAGAGGGCTAAGCTAGCTGTTTCACTCTGATTCCTGCATCAATGCTAAGCTATGCTTATTAACTCTCACCTCACCCCCGTATTCACCTTCTCAACTAACTGTTTGGAAAGGTGAATGACACAGTTCCCAAAACTTGGAACTAATTCTCATCTGCAGCTGGGGTTTCACATCTGATGTTGATATTGATACTGTGTAGCCAAGTGTCAACCCACAATGACGTCACTCATTGGTTTGTGAGCTGCTGTGTTGAAGAACGAGTTTATAATTTGGTCATCGCCAGCTTGGTTTTCTGAAACTAGAATAAACCATATTTAGATGAGAATGTGAGGCTGAGGAGGAGCGAGGGGCGGATCTGACCTGCTCTGTACTCTGTCCTGATTGTGTGGTACAATCTATCAATCACACCGTAGCCACGCCTCCCTAACGAATACCCTGCTTTATGGTCTTTTTCCCTCTAAATGGGAAAATGAACATCATGTTATATTGAAAAAGACTTGAAACTAGAGATCGAGACCATAAACTCATTAGGAAAAGATTTAATGAGCCAATAGATCAAGTGAGAAATAGGGCAGTTTTCCCATACACTTCAATACAATCTGTCAGATTTCAGCCCTGGGGTCAACATCCACTTTTATATACAGCGTATGTGTGTAGCTTTGAGATGCTGAATACGAACACGTGTTTTATAATGAATGTGTATCTAGCTCTGACTGAAGAAGAACGATGGAGGGAATCATCTTTTCTTTTCGCTGACGTTTAACATCGACATTAATCAGAGATCGATTGTTTCTCAAGCGGACGTTAGCATTGATTTAAATCCTTATTCAAACCTCTGTGAGACATTTTGAAAGATTTCCATGTAAAGACAAAAAATTGAGAGCAAAAACAGTATCGGCAATGTTTTGAGATAGAGTCGTCATGGCGATCAGGTATTTGGTGTGCTTCATGCCCTGATGCCATCCACCGGCACTGGACCTACTTCTGTAATATATTAAGGCTTTGTTACAGATACCAACAGAGCCTGCTGATCCCTTGTGTATTCTTATTATAGACTTGTCTTGTTAGGACACACACACACTCTGAGCTGTTCACCAGACCTAGTTATCGACATAAGGAGATCTCTCCTTAAATGGTAGACTGCCCATGGCCCTGTTTCCACTGCACAAACCAAATGAAGTCCAGGTCTGGGAATGGCCTTTTAAAGTGGAGGAGGGAGAGAAAGAGAAAGAGAGAGAGAGAATGACAGATACAGCCAGAGGAAAAGCAGGTGAGAAGAACAGACAGATGGTAAGAGGCTTGACAATAGAGGACATGATCCCTGACCCTGAGGGAAAGATACTGTAACTCCACTGAGGCAACTTCCTGTCAGTAAATGAACCGACAACATCACATGGTTGTACAGATATTAGATCAATCCATGTAAATCCCCCTTTCCCCTCTGAGTTAAAACCTCATCATGAGAAATTTTACAAATTGAATCTTAAAAAAACGTCACAAACATCAAACATCATCAAGAGCGTGAGCGGACAAGATGGAAAGATGCAAAGATGTGTTGATAGGGAGGTAGATCGATAGATAGAAAAATTCCAGATACATAGATTGATACGTACTTAGATATTTCACTAGACAGATGGTTAATTGATCCTATTGGGAAACTTTAATTGTTTGAATTGATTAAGAGTGAGATTGATTCATGTGTTCAGTCTTAAAGACTGCAAACTCTAGGAATATAAAGTTAAATATCCCAGATTTGTTCAGTAATAATGAATAAAAAAAGATGTGATGTGATGATACAAGACAGTATCTAGAAGTCAGTTTGATGTGTTTTCTTCTGGGCCACAGTGAGACCCTCGCAGCATTTGATGAAATCACACTGGATCTGTAATATTGTCAGGAAATATTGTTAATCACTCACAGCTCATCTTTTCTTTCTCTCTCTCTCTCTCTCTCTTCTCCA
>CM076659.1:3406849-3446849 GCA_038496675.1 Rachycentron canadum | reverse complement strand
GTTTAATGCAGAACAGCGTTAGGGATTCTGCTTTTGGGTCACATTGGCAAGAATTCAAGAGGCGTTTCACACAGGAGCACTTCGGTCTCACACCTGATAAATTTACTTTGAATTTGCACTGTCACTAAAGTCGTGTAGGAACCTCCTGTCATCAGGAAGCATTTGAAGAAACTTGAAACTAGCATTGCCAGTTCTCACTGTAACAGTGCTCCATGCATCACCGCTCCAAGGCAACTGTACCCATTGCACACTCGCTCAACTGCTGCTGCTGACCTCCTGGCCCGTACGCGACAAAACCAATCTGGACATAGCTCCAATGCAACATCCTGGAAAATAAACAATAGAGGCCGTTAAACTAACTTTTATGGAGCTGCAGTTACAGCAAGGTTGTGCAAGGTCACCTATTGGTACCTATTCCTATTGTAGGTTGTTTTCCTGAGTTGTTCATTACAGGTCATGCCTCTAGGTTGAGGGAATTCCCTGAAGGAAAATAATTATTTATTGTGTGACACACCTCGGTCATATTTCATTGAGCAGGTTTGCAAAATCTGGTCACTCTGTCTCCTCTTTTGATCTGGCTCTTGTCAAACTCTCACCGTTTTGGCTTCTTCTGCAGAGGGTGTGTTTCCCAACAGGGCCTCTTCATACCAAGCATGTTTGGAGCAGTTTGGACAATCTCTGCTGTGTTAACTTGTTTAGCTCAGTTTATTTAGGCAGGTGAAAGTAAACTGATTTGCACCAACACGCCTGCAAATATCCTCTCTTTTTCAGAGGGACGTTCAGCACATTTCTGTGGGAGAATGACTGTAATCTAAACTATTTACAGGAATTTGATTGTCTGGTTCGATGGGTACAGAAGAACAACACATTGACATCTGGCAGCTGACACTTACTCATACATGTACAGCCTGTTATAACAAAATGAAACAGAGGTTTGCGCTATTACTCAGTCAGCTTTTATCTACAAATAGCATGAACATAAGCGATGGCAAGTTACAGGAAGAGTAAAGAAACATCCATAAGACTTGATTACTGTTAATGGCACAGATATATATTTTTTTTTTTACTTTTGATCAAGCGGACGAATGCACTGAATTTAAAAAAGTATATATTGTATTCTGTATCCTATTTACAGTTACAGTTACACAACATATAACTAACATATAACTCTAAGATCCTCATCAGCCTTAGCCCCTTGTACAACCTCTAATTCCTTATATAAAAAGGTACTGGAGGACTACAGAGATGTGCTGGAAGTCAAGGTTTTGCATTTAGAAAGGAAACAGTCAATAAATATATAATCTAAATGGAAAGCAAATCCATTAACTAGTATAATTAGGAGACCTGTGATAGTGGCGGTTTTCTTAAACCCTTTGGTTCTCATTTCCTTACTTCTCATGCCAGTGAGTCCAATCAAATCATGTTTTATGACTCACGCCTGGTCTCAGGATATCCCATTGTTTTGCACATAAGCAAAGCGGGCTGATTTGCCTGTTCCACGTGTGCAGTAGACTGGGTTAAATGGGAATCCGGCATTGCTGCCGCAGTAGTATAAACAGTGCTTTGCATTGCACCACACTGAATTGGATAATCCCACAGCCGATTTGCATTGGAAGCTTTTCTGGACAGTCACGGGCCAGTGATTGTATCAGTGTCCCCACATCCAGTCTTGTGATCTGTAAACTGCCGTGTTGAGAGTTCACTGGGTCTTTAAACAAAATATTCAATCTGTAATCATATTATGGCTCCTGAACCCTCTGGTGAAACCCAAAGCCTACCTGACGCGTGTATGCATTAGAATTAAACCCTTTTAAATTAACTGTATAAGTCTTAATCGAAAAAAAAAAAACAAAAAAACAACTTGTTAAACTCCACATTGTATTCTGAAGGTCTGTATTTCCCACTCTATTGTATGTCCACATAAACCTTCGAGTCAGTGAATGCACCACAGTTCAATAGAAATAGTTTGTGGTCTCTTTCAAAAAGCAACTGAAAACCCATCTGTTCAGAGAAGTTGTATTTTATATCTTATATCTGTTTTTCCCATTTTATCTGGTGATTTTAGTTTTTATTTTTATTTGATTTTAATTCTTTGGTTTGATTTTATTCTTTTAATTGTGACGCACAAGTGTCAGTGAAAAGTGCTAAATAAATAAACTGTGCTTGTTTGTCGTACATCGGCTCACAAACTTCTCTGAGATCTGATTATTTCCCAACATCCAAATAGGAAACATGGAATAGGACTCAGGCATAAATAAGTTTGAGTCCAACAACCTGTGCTGTTGAAACACAGACACTGGATCTGCCACTAAATTCCACTTGGGCTGACACTTGTTGATGTTAACAAGATATTAACATCTGCCATCTACAAGTCATTGTATTTACACGTGCCATGCATTCGCTTTGAGTTTCCAAGGTGCAACGCCAGAGCCAAAACACAGAGTCCTGGATGCATGGACTCACTCCATTTAGCCAATCGGATCAATCCCCAGCCACCCTCAGATTAATTGGCCAGTTTATCTCCTACACTAGGCTTTGAATGCTTGAACTTCATTAACTTCATTTTTGAAAACTCTGGGGTTGGGTGACCTGATACCAGTCCACGTGGGCACAAATGCTCCTGACTGGGCTCGACTCTTACCTGCATGTCATTCCCCTTTTCTCTGTCCCATTTCCTGTCTCTCTTCACTATTCAATCAAAAAACTCCACTGCTTGTAAAAAGAAGTCAGATTGTATTGAAGTCTATGTGAAAATGTCCCTACTTCCCCCTTGATTTATTAGCTCAAATGTTTTCCTAATGAGTTCATGGTCTCAGTCTCTAGTTTCAAGTCTTCAATACAACATGTTTATTTTTTTAAACGGTCCCATTTAGAAGGAAAATACACCATAAAGCAGGGTGTGTATTAGGGTGTGGAGGCTTCAAAACGACAGTTCCCCAACCGATGGGTGACGTCACGG
Source organism: Rachycentron canadum (assembly GCA_038496675.1). Lineage (NCBI taxonomy): Eukaryota > Metazoa > Chordata > Actinopteri > Carangiformes > Rachycentridae > Rachycentron > Rachycentron canadum. The sequence goes on along the minus strand of CM076659.1, from coordinate 3,443,890 downwards.
TGGGTTACCACTTGGCAAAAACAGAGACTCTGGAAACAATGACGTAGTCACACCCAGTTTTGACCGTCAGTGGTCAAAGTAACATGAGTAACAAAATACTTGTCACTGACCTGGTTGTCTTTGCCACCAGCTGTTTTGTTCTTCATTTGTTGTATTTTAGACCCGCTCACACATTCCTAATGTCTGTCAATGGTCATGTACGTGGCGTTTCCAGTTGTTAGTCCGGATGGAGAACGTTTCTGATATGGAGCCAAAGATCATTTTCATTTAAAGTGGCATCTTAAAACGAAAACTTCTTCTCCTCCTTTTGTTTCTTTCACTTTAACTGATTAACTTCACTCAGTGGCTCCACTGAATTGCTTTTATCGAAGTGGACAAACTCACCAGTGTCTGACATCCTCTGTGAGGTTGAGAATTGGTCCCAAACGGCGGCGTCCTGTCAGTCATGTCAGCGTGGCCAGACGGGCCACAGCTTTTCTCACCACAGCAGCTGTTGCTGTCTGGGGGTTGTTTAGACGGACCACTACTGTTGTTGCCTGCCTTAAAATCATATTTTATAGATACTTGGCGTCTTAATATCGCAACTGAAACATCAACAGAACTTCTTGTTAACAGCTGTAGATTTAATTAGAAAGTGGTCACATGTTTTCTCTTTGCAGGTCTAAAGTAAGGTCAGTGGTTGATAGTGTTTGGTTTTGGGCTGATAGCACTGGTGATTCTGGTAATGAAATTACCACCTGTCTGTTTGCCAACATAGACCTGAGTTTACAGCCTGGAAAGATAAACAGAATGCAGCCGATTAACACAAGCATGTGCATGTCAGTGTGTGCACACATATACACGTCCTGCACGTCGCGCCTGAGCCTGACATTAGTTGCAAGCTCCTTGAGAGTGTGACCTTTTCTGGTGTGAGTTGATAGGTCCACTAATCTTTCCAGGTTTGAGTCGCTGTGGGTCGGTGCTGCCGGGTCATCCAGCTAAGTGACAAGCCATAGGTTGATGGAAAATCCATAGTGTTATTGCCATACATTACTTTTATTTGATTGGTCCTGTAGTGAGCATAATGCAGGGCTGAGGTGGGGTGCTGGTGAAGTAGCAGGGCTCCATCAGGGTCCAGGGACCATTTGTAGCCCCCCCACCCCCCTGCCCCATTTCCAGCCCAATACCCAGTGACGTTGATGTATAGCCTCTGCCTGCCATCCATAGGCCAGAGCTCCTGAGTGCCTGTGAGTGCTGTAAATCACTCAGTGGTATTGATTCTCCATTAGAGGTCAGCCACTCCGAACACCTCTGACAGGGCGATCACAAACACCTCGTCATGTGTAAGAGGGAATGTTAAAGGAAAGCAACACGAGGTCACGTGACTCGGCGAGAGAGTAGCTCGCAGGAAGTGTACGCCGCCGCTTTCGCTTCGCACGGAGAGCTGCTAATTTGTATGAATGACATGATATTCACAGCAGGTTTACATTCATGTCACCACACACCGGCCTGTGTTCGCTGGAGTCCTGCCCGTGCTCTAATAAGTGCTGCTGACATATTCCTGGAGCAGAGGAGTTGTTATTGTGAGTGATGTGTCAGCATAAGCGGTGACGTGTGAGCATCTGTCACACCCTGCTGTACATACAGAGCTGCAGGCACATCCCCGGTGGTGGATGAAGAGGGGCTGACATTATGCTTGTGCAACAAGCTCACTAAGTGCCTTCTGCCTACATTAGCATGGCACTTTGTCTTGTGTAAATATAGTAGCATGTCACAGAGTTGAGTTAGGAAGAATTGTGGAGGCCCTGGCGCCAAACTCGCACAGATTTTGCGCTTGGCTGAATAATTCAACTTAAGTTTTGTTTATTGTGAGAATCTGCCTGACTGTTGTGTTGTTCCAGCTGAAAGAAGAAGTGTTTGTACATTTACCTTTTTTTTTTTTTTTTTTTTTTTTTTTTTTTTAAACCTGTTTTTCTCTGTCTCCCCTCACAGACAGTACAGTCACATAAGCCTCACTTCTTGGCAGTGCACTGTCAAGAAGTGGGCGGGAAGAATTATGAGGAGTCCATGTCACATGTGGACAGTTTTGTCAAGTAAGTAATGTTGTTATTTGTTCTAATTGTTTTGAGCGTAATGGCTGAACAGCTTCTGATAAGGAAACACCCATTGGTTGCCTTATTGAGAAGGGGGGGGGCAGTCTGTGTTAAACTGAGCAGACTGCTCCCCCCACTGGTCACATCGAGGCTGCGCCTCAGCACAAAGAAATGTGTTTGTCTTTTTCAAACATAAGCCTGTGATGGTGTAAATAATGGATCAGCTTAAATATTAGCGTGATTGAATTAAGTTACTTTATGGAGACATTTCCTGATACATCTGAGTGTGTGTGTGTGTGTGTGTGTGTGTGTGTGTTGTGTTCATCAGGGAGCTGCTGTCCAGTGATGCCATGAAGGAGTACAGCAGAGCCCGCGTCTACCTCGATGAGAACTACAAATCCCAGGAGCATTTCACAGTAAGTCCTGTTTCAAACACCACAGCTGCATTTGTATTCTCCGGGGAAGTTCACACACAACTCTCGAGAGATTGAAATTTCAAATGTTCAAGGATGCATCACTGGCTCAGCAGTGGTTTGCTTTGATTTGATTTGAAGTTTGCAGTTAGGTTCAAGATTGATTATTGTTTTTTTTTTGTTTTTTTTTGCATGATTTCACTTCTGTCAGTTGCCGATCAAATAATAGTGACGGGTTCAAGATGTCATAGTGAAAAACTGTCACGTGGAGCACAGCTGTCAACTTCCATCAGAAGTGCTGATTCGTTTTTTTTTTGTTGTTGTGGATAGACCAAGTAAAAACAGAGAGGGGATCATATAAATTTGACATAAAAAATAATTTACTCATGTCTAAGATGATGTAAATGGGGATGGGGCAGGAGTTGCATTTATATTTTGGTCATTTCTTGTTGAACTAAGCGTAGAAGCCAGTGACAGATGGGACTCCTCAGACCCTCAGAATGCAATGTCATATAGTTCAATAAAACCACTCCTGCTTTATCTCCATTTTACCCTGATATAGGCTATTAGCCTTTGCAACCTGTGCCAATTAAAACACAATAACTAAACAATGTTCAGAAGGCTTCATGGAGCATTTTAGTGAGTTCTATAGTAAAAAAACTCAATTCTCTAACTGCGATTTTATGTGTTTTATAGTTGTTCTGAAAAAAAGGATTAAACATTGGCAGGGTAAAAAATGTTTACCATGGTATAGTAAGGCAAAATCCAATGTAATCTGTCAGAAACCAGGACTGATCAGTCAAAACTGTCCACACGTTAAACTCATCATTACTCTCCTACGAGGGAGAATTGTTACACAAGAAGTAAAATTTCTCTCAATAAAAACTGCTGTCAAGCCTGAACAGCCTGTTTCTGTGTTGTGGCCTTAACAACAGCATAAACCAGAGGTAATACTGGGAGTTGGAACAAGTACAAGCGTCACAAATCTACAGACTTTGTTAAATAGTACGTTCGGTTATAACAAGGAAGTATCTCAGACAGTGACCGTGAACATGTGTCAACACTTGAATCACTGTGTAATTACACACTGTTAAATCGGGACACTGTGGTGGAGTCTGCGCTTGTGGTTTGAGTTGCAGTAAATAGAAGCTAAACCACCACACACCATGTGCAGGTTAGGTGTGAACAGGCCGAGTTTAATTGTCACACAAGTCATGACAATGTAGACCCAGGTAACGACGGCAACAAGCAAAAACCTACAAGTACAAAATCCCAATAAAGCTTGTGTTCATACTTTAAAGTGACTCTATATGTGCTGTTTGCACAGTCCCATGAAACTGAAATGTTCACTACCTAGTTAAAATAAAGTTCCATTAATCCAGTCAACAAGATTTATCAGTGTCTGTTGGCACAGTATTCAGTCCTATTACCCCATGAGGGACTGGTTGGGGTGTGTTTGGTCTTGGCAGCAGCAGCGTGGAAGTCCATGATTGAACATGAGAGGCTCCTGTTCACTCAGTCTAGTTCCAGTTCCAGGTTCCAGTGTCTTCCGGTGTCCACTGTCTGTTCAATCCATCTGCTGTAAATTGTGTTTGATGGCTACGTTGGGATTCTGTTGTTAACCAGTGGCTGCAGGTGAATGAATGAGTGGAGACCAAAGATCTGCTTCATAAAAGAAAAGGGGGCAGTTACCAGCTGGAAACAAGCCTGCATCCGGTTTGCTCAAGGGTTGTGATTGACATGAACTATACCAGAGTGATAAAATGGACTATAACCGTTTTTTAAACCTGGGTTACACATCATATTGAGTTTTGGTGTATGAGGATGTGAGTAAACAGCATAAACTAAGACTCAAAGCTGGATGACAAACATAACACAAGAACCACAAAGACTCATCGGACCTGAAGCTGCTGGTTGATGCAAAGAAATACAACATATGCTCATAAAATATGATTACACACAGACGGGTCCTGCTCAGAATCTGAATATACTGCACCAGTAACGCACTTCACTGGAGCTGTAGTAACAGCAGGTGGCCACAGGATGGCAGTAGACATCTGGAAATAATTTAGTTATTTGGAATCCAAGTTTAAACGTAATAAATGTCTTGGCGCTGCTTCTTTTTTTACCATCAAGGTTTTGTTAATTAATAATAACATACATTTAATTACACTAGGTTATAGTTACTTTTAGTTAACATTTTAAAGCCAACAACATACAAACTGAAAGTATTTTGGCCTAAGTTTACAATGTTTTCTGTCTGAAGCAAAAATAAATGTTGAGAACATCTATGAATGTAAAATGGCCACATATGAAATGATTCTTATTACAGATGCTTTTTATATTGGGCTTTGTCTGAAACCACTGACTTCTCCCTTTATAGTCTCTGCTCTCTCTCTCGAATGCATTATTATATCTTGTGCTCATAGTATCCCATAATGCACCATGTAAAGTAGTGTACAACTAATGGTCACTGAGCAAGCAACAGATTAAGGAAGTAAAACAAGCTCCTAACCAAGCAATATATCCCATCATGCATTGCACTCATGGTTGAATACAGAAAAATGGTGCGGAGAAAATGTCTGAAAGTGTTTTTTTAATGTTGCTGTATAGTCCTCTACAAAGATAGTGAGGACAGAGGAGTGAATGAGTGAGTGACTTCAGACTCAACCTTGGTCATTTCTTTATTTACCCTCACAGCTCAACAGCTGTGATGAAAATGGCCTCTTGGTGGAGCCAAATACTCAAACCAAGCAGCAGCAGCTGCAGCAGCAGGTTGAGACCCTGTGCTCTGTGACAACAAGCATCGATTCAAGTGTAGCCGAACGTCTGATGCTTTAATTGACAGGTCAGATGATTATCTCTCTGCTCCCAGGTGATTATGTAGAAAGGGAAGGAAGCACAGAATAAAAACCCCCTAATGGGGCTCCAGATCTGGACCGTGGTGCTGTTTCTTTTCGTTTTTTTTTTTTTTTTTTTCCCTGTGATCACTGAGTTGCATCTGTCACGGTTCTCCTCCATGTTTTCGGCCTTATCACCACGCTACGCTGCACCTCCACAAACGCTCATAAATCACAGCACCCGCTGAGTCACATTTGCTCTTTTCAAAAAAATATTACAAACATTGGCCTTTTGAAAATATAATCATCTGCCATTTCATATAAGCGCCGCTAATATCCCACTATCATGAGCTGTTTATTTAATGGTGTTTGTCTATAGATTAACCTTTTTGTTGTGTTCTCATTTTCATCAAATAGAGATGGCAGTTTGTGCTTCTCTTTGTGAAGCAGTCAGCGGAAAGAGAAACATCTGATGTGCTTTCTATGATGTTGATATTGAAATCCTGGCAACAGTAAATATGAATAGACTCTCCAGTCTTTCTCACTCAGGGCTTGCCATTTAGCTTTGATGACATCACCCGTATTTGTTTTCTCAGTCTTCGATTTCTTTTTCCTTCGGGGGTAATTGTTTGTTGTCTGCCCCGCCTGTCAATTTTCAGATAATGTAAGTGGGAACACTTTTCCACTTTGTGTGTGTGTGTGTGTATTTTGTTGTGGTCGTGTGTGTAGAGGTGTGTGTAGTGGAGTTTCTTTGGATGTTTTGAATGAGCGGGTGAGTGTAGTTATGTAGCGGCTGTGTGGTAAAGGCCGGTCAGATTGTGTACATGCCTGTAAGAGTGTGTTTGAACTGTGTCGCTGACAGAGAGGAATGTGATTGATAAATGAGTGTGTGAGCTTCTGCTATGAGACTCTTTGTTTATTACAACTGCGATTAAAGCTGAACAATTAGATGATGGAGACAAACTGATTCAGCGTCTACTTTTAGTTTGGTTTTAATTCTAAGCAAAAAATAAAAATGAGTATTAGATAGTTTTCTGTGACGGTAAATTTAACATCTTTGGGTATTTAAACCGCGATTAGACAAAACAAAGATGACTTCATTCTTTTCTAATTCTAAAGACAAAAATAATAATCCAAATATCATTGGTCAAAAAAGTAAATGATTATCTAGCAAGTGGAAACTCTACTACTCTCTAATACTGTTTAAGGAAATATAGTTTTAAATTCTAGAGCCAATGAAAAAAATCTGTGAATTAGTCTGAAATATGGAGCTGAAATTAATCTTTTTATTATTTCTTGAGCAAAAAGGGTTTATATGTGAACTCTGGCCCGACACTGAAGTGCAGCAGAGGCTTGATGAAGTCTTCATTTCCTCAGATTGTGCATGTGGATGATTTCCTGATGTTGAAATGCCACATGTGGCACCTTGATGCTGGATCTGAACAATGAGAAGTGCGGGCGAGCCGGAGCTCCTCCTCTCCTCCCAGAGGAAGGCGGCTGTGATGGGGGAAGAGCTTGACTGACACGTCCCCCCGCCCTACGGCTGAGCCTGGGCCTGGTGTTTTACAGCCCTGTTAAGGTATACAGCAGGTAAAATGTCAATTAGGAAGGCCCGCCCTGATAACTCAACTCCCAATCCACTTGTTCTTGGCCATTAATATTTATCGTGGGCCTGGCCCTGGAGCTGCAGCTCGTGTCATCTGGAATGATGTGCGCTGGCGTTACCGCTTCCTGACACACACTTTGCACTGTGGTGTCTGTGCAGTTTAACAGAAAGGCCTGCAAAACCGTCGCACACAAACACAGCACGCACACATACCACTGTTACACGGTCTCATCAAGCAATGCACACACACACACACACACACACACACACAACAGTGTCACACAGCAGCAGCACACAGTCTCCTCAGCCCTCAGTTGTTCCAGGGCATTTTAATGGGAAATTAAAGGCATCCCTCATGTCTGTGGTCTGCAGGACAGCAATGAGAGCAGCGACAGAGGATAAATCAGGCTCTGTGGCTTGACAGGACACCGCTGTCTCCTTTTACCCCATGGCTGTGTGTGTGTGTATGTGTGTATTTTCTTGCAAATGTTTTCACCCTTGGACACAGAGCTGTAGTATAAAAGCACTTCGTCCTGTCTAATTTGTGTCATGGGTCTAGTGAGACTCGCACTGAAAGTTCATGTTGTGCATGTTTGCAGTTTTGGATTTAATGAACATTGAACGGAGTTGGTGTCTTTTGTCAGAATCCACCTGCAAATGAATGAAAAGCAGGTTAACAGCGTGTGAATCCTGAATAAGGAGGTGTAACTGTTAAGCTTCATTTAACTTCACATTAAACTCATTTAATGTGAAGTTAACTGCACTTTGAAGCATAAAGGTCAATGTCTCTTCTGAAGTAAATTTCACCAGTGAAGAAGCTTCTGTCACATCATCAGACAACTGACAGTTGGAGTCAAAAATTATTTGTTTTTGATCTAATTTCATAAAAACTGAATTTGAAATGGAGCAGAAACATCAAAAACAGCAGGAACACAAAACTAGATCCTTATGGGGAACTTCACAACAATTTGTGCATCACCCATATTTAAAACTTTTAATCGTTTCCTTTTCACTAAACAAAGAGAGTTGACGGTTGTATGAAACATTTACATCAGCCAGTTCCCTTCAGGACAAACTTTAGCTTGTCTTGTATTTTTTCTTTCACCTGCTATTTCATGCACAAGTAATTTGAATTTTCTCACATAAATACATGTTAAAAATATAAAATGTTATTTTCTAACTTGTCTTTTTAGTAGTTAGCAGGAGTTATGTTTTTAATTCCAAATGTTTGGTTTCACATGCAAATAAAAAGGAAGAACAATAATGATGAGGATACAGATGAATTACGTTCTCTGTATAAATTTGGATCTACAGCTCTTTTTGTTGCAGGCACCAGTTCCCTTGTCAGGAGTGAATCGTGAATCAGCAGAGACAGTGCAGGTTAAAAAAAAAAGGCTGTTGAGAAAAGAAAAGAAATGATTATTGAGGCTTGACGAGTCCATGAGAAACCCCCACCTCTGGTCTCTGATTGTTAACTTATATTTATATTTACATCTGCTCATTTGGCAGAAGCCTTTATCCAAAGCGACAGACATCAGCGTCAGTGCAGTAGAAGCCTTGGTGTAAGTATTAAGTCTTATATCTATAAAATATCTAAACTGCCATGCTAAGAGAGGAGCTGCTCTCGGAAAAGAATTTAGTTTTCAACATGGTGTCAGTGGAGCGCCCAATAATTTTTTTTTGGCCTCTTCTGCCTCCAGGTCTCTGGTAGGCAGAGCCGTGCCGTCAGTATCTCCCAGCAGCCTCAGCCTCACTCTGCTGTGGAGGTGAGTCCTCTGTTCTGGAGCAGGCGGCGTGCTGTAATGCAATCATCAGTACCGCTCTGCTCGGCCAGGAATTTATGAACACTTAGTGTCCCTCTGTGCTGACAGGGCCTCAGCCGGAGTGTGTTTACGGTATTGGCCAGAAATGCATGTCACTCGCATTTATCGCCTTGTTTTTTTTTTTTTTTTTTTCTTTTATAACTCCGTCTTATATCACCCTCCTGTTCCACCTTTTTATGACGAAACAAAACTGGGTTGCATATAGAGATTATATACTTTCCAGAGAAAGTGGGGTCATAGAGGAGGGGTCTCTGTGTACACTCTGTTGGTTTTTACTCACACACGAGTTAACTAGCAGGAGTAGTCCTCCTCCTCCTCCTCCTCTTCCTCCTCTGTGTGCTGTGTTTAAACAGAACTGCAGCAGGCATATAAAGCAGCTTAAAAATATTGCAAACTAAATCTAAGAGAGCTCCTATTTCAATATAGTGAGAAGTACGGCACTGACTGAGGCCACTTGAATGGAGTAGATGTCAACTTGGTAATATCGCCAGGCCATAACTCTCCTCGGCCATCAGTCATACTCTCAGGGCAGACATAAGTGCATACACACACACACACGCACAAACACACATACACACGCAGTGTCAAAGCCTAACAAACACCCGCGCAGGCACGCACGTGGAAAAAACGCACACGCTCTGGACATGCGTTGAGCGACAATCAATGAAACTGCCATCAGACTTGAGTTATGAGGCAGAGAGAGTGGGCATTCCCCGTGTGAAAATATTTTGACTGAAAATGTAGATATAATTAATGGATTGTGTAAAGAGGTGGAGAAATTGATGCATTTATTACGAGGAGTCAGGTCTGCAGAACCGAGCCTCCTGCCCTCCTGGATCACCCCCACACTGGGCCTGGGCTTCACACACACACACACACACACACACACACACACACACCTCCACAAACCCACAGCAAGCTTCTCCCCATAAACAGCGCCCTGATAAAGTGTTTACCTGTCTGTGTCTGTGTGTGTCTGTGTGTGTGTGTTTTGATGGGATGTAGCTGAGGGAAGTAAATCAGTTGTGTTAGAGGTGGAGGTGTTGTTGTCCTGTTGTGGAGGGTGTGGGGGGGGTGGTTGTTGTTGTGGTGGTGAGTTGGGGGCCACAGATAATGATGTGATTCCAGCATGAGGCGGGCCGGGTGTACCTCGCCACCGTCCATTATGATGTGCGGCCCCCAGCCACCGAGGGGGCAGAGTGAAGGTGAGCCTGTCATATCGATCTTTTTAGTGCTAAAATATGAGCCACTTTACTCTGCTCCCCGGCGCAGTGATGTGAAAAATAATAACTCGGACCCAAATTAAAAATATTGATCGCTTAGGAGGTGTTGAGAGCAAATAAACACCCTCTGAAGGATTTTTATCCTCCCTGCACCTCTTACTCCCCCCTTCCCTTCCCCTCCTCTCTCTCTCTCCTTCGTCTTGTCCCTCCCCGCCCAGTGAAAGGGCCAGGTCAGGGATGGTGGCGAGCTGAACTGTAAAAAAAAAAAAAAAAAATCCCACCATCTTGCTGCTCAGTAGTCTTCATCGTACCCACTGACCATCCTCTTGATGCTCTTTATTGTTCACAGACACAAATCAACAAGCAACCGTCTTTTCAGCGACTCCCTAACACTGATTGATCGGGTTTTGACTTCATAATCTGGCATTAGCTCGGCTTTATTCAGGCACACACAACCCCCCCCATACACACACACACAAACCCTATCTCTCTCTCCTGAGTCATAATTTTTTGCACATCCGAGCTTGACTTTTTTATTCCTTCCTTCGGTAACAGATGAGCTGACACGGGGCCATCAAACGGGTGGGAAAACAATTGCCACAAGGTTAATTTTATTGCCTGCTCCATGCATTTGTGAGCAGGCGGGAGGTGTCCTCTGCCCGGGTCCTGATGAATGGCTGCGCCGAGCGGGCAGGAATGAAAATGAGAGGGGAGAGGCCAGGCACAGGAAGCCAGAGTCCCGTCGCTCCCACCTGAAATTGAAATTTTTCTGACATGCTCAAAATTGGTATTCTGATATATAAGAGAGGCGACGTTCCATTTAGTTTGATGATGAAAGCCGTCATGTGTCCCAGTCAATTGCATTTACGACACCCACTTTACCTCAGACATCCGAAGAAGGTTAATATCCGCTCATCCTAAATAGCGGATGTCAGATTGTTCAGAGTCTGTAGGAAAATAAACTACTTAGTGTATCTAAATGCTGTCGTAATACTTGGCCGTCCTGGTTGCAGCACTATTGATTGTCCACAAGGACGTTTGTTCTGTTTTGAGGCCAAGGCGCGATGAATAGATATTTGATGGAGCGTGGAGAGTGGGGCTGGACCAGCATCTGCATCTCAGTGCTGTGTCAGTGGGGATGAGTGCCAGGCGTCGGGGAGAATCACATGCTGCCTGTTGACATCAGTGAGAGGGAGCGGGGCCCGGAGCTGGCGATATCTCCAGTTCCCCACTTGAGCCGGGTCTTCCCGCTGAAAGCTCACTGCTGTCTGCTGGCTTCAGGCCCTCACTGTGTGTGTGTGTGTGTGTGTGTGTGTGTGTGTGTGTGTGTGTGTGTGTGTGTGTGTGTGTGTGTGTGTGTGTGTGTGTGTGTGTGTGCGCCTGTGTGTGCCCATATGTGTCTGTCTGTGCAGCATTACTGATATAGGGCCATCTCTAGCCAGCACTTTGTCCATACATATCGATTCTTCCTCTGCCACCGGCTATAGCCTCTTCATTTGCATGGCCCAGCTGACCCAGGCAGTCAGTGGCCATTATATTCCCATTAGCTAATCTCTCAGCTTTGATTTCCATAATCCTCTGTCTATTGAGAGCCCTCACAGCTCTCACAGTCCCACTCTCCAAGGAGAAAAAAAAGACCCCCACTCAGCCATCCCAGTTGCTAAACGCTCTCAAAAAACCTGCACAGCAACATGCATCACACACACACACACAAGCATATGCGTATTTAAACACTGCATTGATTCCCATTTTGCGCCATATTATTCTGTTGTATCGATATTTATTGGATGCATTCAGATCTTTTACTAAAGTAAAAACTGCAGTACTACATCAAAATCCTGCATGCAAAGTTTTACTGATGCACATTTAATAATAAAATTTGCTTAAATGTGCACTCATGCTGACCTGGTTTATTATATGTATCGGGATAATTATTAATGATGCATTAACATGAGAGCAGCATTTGTTAATTTGTTAATTTGTTAAAAACCTGTACACAACCTGATAAGAAACTATTTTAATCAGGCCTTCATTTAGTCTTTGTTGTATCTTTTGTTGTGTCTCAATTGTAATTTGGTTGTCCCCATATTTGGAGGAGAAGGTGGAGCTGAGGAGGAGTGAGGGGTGGGTCTGACCTGCTCTGTACTCTATCCTGATTGGGTGGTTCAGTCTGTCAATCGCACAGTAGCTGCCTCCCCTAATTCATCCCCTGCTTTCTGGTCTATTTTCCTCTAAATGGACCATCATTTAAAAAATTAACATCATGTTGTATTGAAGACTTGAAACTAGAGACTGAGACCATAAACTCATTAGATAAATGTTTATTGAAGTAAGTACTCAAGTGAGAATTAGGGACATTTTCCCATAGACCTTAATCTGACTTCTTTTTGAAAGCAGTGGAGTCGCCCCTCACTTAGACAGGAAGCAGATTTAAGGCTCTTCAGCATTGGCTTCACTTTTCAACCCCGGAGTCTGCGTCCTCTTTTCCAGTGTTTCAGTTAATGTGCCTATGGGCTTTCTCCCACTGTTGGCTGGTTATTATATAGTCAAAGGTCACTTAGCTACACGGACAGGATACAGCTCATGGTCAGTGTTTTAACTTGAGTCTAAACTCCCTAATTCACTGGTTTAATGTGTCCAGAATCACATTTTTGCACAAAATAAGGACTTTGGATTCAATTATGGATAATTTATTTGTTATATTATCGTCTAGTGTGGGCAGGAGGACTGATGACTTTTTTTATGTCGTGTCTCTTACACTGTGAAGAAGGGATTTTAGTGATTTTACTCCCCCCATTTAGCTGCGTGTGTTTGAAAACCAATCACTAATGCTATCACCAGTGCTTGCCAATAGGAATACGGCGAAGTGGATCAGCCGTCTACAGCTAACACACTCATCTCCCACACCTCCATCCCTGGAGCATCCACTCATCTTCTGGAGGCAACATCCAGTGTGCCAGGACAAATTGACCTTAATCACCCTCAGCAGAGCTCTGTCAGAGCGATAGCTTCCATTGATCAAAGAGGACCTACCACCTACCGCCCTCACTCCACCCTTAACACCCTGTCTTCTCCAAATGAGCTGATAATTAATAAGGGCCAGCTCTGCAAACACCAGTCAACAGACAGCATGATGGATCGGACAGCTTGGATGCAAACCAATATGATGCTGAGCTTTTCTCCGGCCCCCCGAAAGGCCCCTGGGCGTCTTTTACCCTGCATGATTAGGCATGCATAGGAGCACACCACCCTGCTAATTAAATACCCACAGGTTGCCCTTGTTTTTCAGCAGGGATGCTTTCTATCTGTTCACTATTGGCATGTATTTAATAATTCATGGAGCTGCATCACTGAGGACACGGCTCAGGTTTTGTTGTGAAGTGTTGCAGCCTGTGTGATAAAGTCAGTTAGATTTTATAGATTTAATATCTAGTCTTCACATAGACAAAAGTCATTTGTGATTTTTGGTATTTGCTTCCTGATTGTTGACAGAAATGTTTATAAACCAACACCTACATCCTAGATGCCGACCATGTGTGATAAAGACGGTGTGCATTAATAATTATTAGCTTTTGGATTATTCTTAACGTTCATCTGAAGGAGTCGCACCTCTGTGGGACATTTGCTGTGGAGCTGCCAAATAACTACAGCTACAGCCGATTTCCTCCAACTGTCACCGAGGTGGTTCAACAACAGCGTCACAGAATGATCCAGCGGAGTGACAGCTGTGTGCTTCCTCTGCTGACACATCCATGACTGATGCTTACCACTGTGCCAATGGCTTCACTTTAATCACTACACTTCCTCCTGCATTAGCTGCTAATTCTGAGACAGAGGCATCGTCCTGCAGAGGAGAAAAAATTCTCCTGTAATAATAATAGTTATGTTTCCATATCTGGTTTATGTTGGAGCAGCAAATATGGCAATTATGGCAAATAATAATATATATAGATCTATATCTATATAGATTTATATCTCAAAGCATAGAGAATTTTATACATAATATGGAAATAAGAAATGATAAAATTGATCTAAGTAAATAATTAATAATAATAATTTCACCAAACATTTTAGAAATGTTTGGTTTGGTTGTTAAAAGAAGTCAGATTGTATTGAAGTCTATGGGAAAATGTTTCAAGTCTTCAATACAACATGATGTTCATTTTTTAAATGATGGTCCATTTAGAGGAAAATAGACCAGAAAGCAGGGGATGAATTAGGGGATAGAGTACAGAGCAGGTCAGATCCACCCCTCCCTCCTATCTACCTCTACCCCACTCGAGGCAACGCCTACATACGTACTCCGAAACCTTGAAGTGGATGGGGGATGTTTTTTTTTTTTTGTCTTTTTTTAAAACAATAGTTGTATTTATTTTGTTTTCTTGATTATTGGAAATCAAAATCATTATCAAAAATAATGTTAGAAAAAATGGGGAAAAGTGCGACCGGTTCTTAATGTTGTTACGTCCCGTCTCTTCGAGGCTGCAGTTGCAGTAGCGGCAGTGGGGTTGTTGGGGCCCCGTGTGGCCCCTGACCGGTGTAATTGGTGGATCTGGGTCTAAGAGGAGTGGAGGGTCGCTGGCTATGGGCTGTGAGCCTGTCATGATAACAACCAACAATGTGATCATTTCATTTCCTTTTCACTTACACATCACCTTGCTTCACATAAGACGTGACACACACACACACACACGAGGGGACAAGGTTAACGCTAGGCCTCATTTATTTCACTCTAACAATGACTCTAAATAGCCTTTCAAAAGCCGAGTGAGGAGGGAGACAAAAATAATCAAATCACACAATTACTGCTGGGCTTCATTCTATAGTTAAGTGCATTTTTATTGTGTAACGTTTCTTTTTCTCCCCCCCAGCACCCACTCCCACTCCTTCCACCCGCTCTATTCCTCCTGCCTCCATCGGCAAGCGTTCTCTCCCTGCCACTTCTCATCTAATATGGCCATAATTGGGTTTGGTTGAACAAATCAGATTTCAGCAATTGGGTTATCCTCCTCTGAAATTGGAGAGGTCTGCGGGCCGGCAGGGGTGGAGAGTTAATCTGCTTTTGTTAAGCCCTCCTTTTGGTGGCTGCAGTGGCAACATCAGGCTGTGCCAGTTAAAGCATTTTACCTGTCACTGTGGACATGGCTCGTAATTTACCCTCCTCTTCAAAAGAAAAAAGAGAAAGAGAAGAAGCCCCCCCCCCCCCCCACACACACACACACACACACTCTATACACATCCAGCCAAGCCATCCCCTGCTTCTCCTCAGGCAAATAATGACATTTGAATCGAGCATTAACAGGCTTAATTACTTTAAAATTGTCATTTTAATTTACACTGATATAGTATTGATCACACAAGCAGAGATTAAGGCCCTCAGTGGAGCGGTTGATGTGGAATTAAACAGGGCCCGGTCCTCCTGGGGCCCGCCTGGTCTGTCCTGCTGCAGCCAGAAGAGGAATGACATCCTCCCCCTAATGAACTGGCAGCATGCGCAGACATGAATTTCAGGCCCCACTGGAGAAGGAGGGAAATAATGGGGTTTGGGGAGCCATGGCGGGTTATTCATTCACTGCCATGCACCAATTCTCCTGTGATTCATCCCCAGGCCCCCAGACCCCCACTGCCTGTTTGCCTGCCACATTCAGCCCGCCTGACCTTTCTCCCGCCTAAGTGTATATATATATCTCCTCCCTCCTCTGGGAGCACCTTGCCCCATGCCAGGTATCATGTACAGAAGGAGGGAGGAGCATGGAGGAGGAGGGGGGGGGGCACCGGCAGGGCGCCGCCGGCCTCTAATCTAAACATCTCCCCCAGTGGTGGAAGTGCCGGTCCGTGATTCTCCCTCTCATCCTGGCTCACTGGCCTGTCTGAAGAGGACGACACTTTCCTGGGGAATTGATCTCCTCGCTCGGGCTCGGTGTCACGCACAGCTGGTTAATATCAGGGGGGTGGGGGGGCAGAGGGGTAGGGAGGGGCGGGGGTAGTAATCGTTACATTAAATCCAAGCAATTTCTCCCTGGTTTGAAGAAAGGCCCGTGGCTCCTGTGGTAAGTGCCGTGTTGTGGAGTAATTACAGCAGTAGAAACAACCTCTTGACACCTGTCTCCAATGAACACGCTCAAACAATCACACTCCACACAAGTGCTTTTAATGACTGGCTCTTAGCGCGAGGGGCCGATCAGAATAAAGCTGGGGTTGTGAGCAGACACAGGAATTTCCTTTTTTTTTGTGTGTGTGCGAATAGAAACACAGTAATGAAAGATTCAGACTCGTTATGAACAACGAGAAACCCTAAGAATCAGTCTTTTTTTCGGCTTTTTACTTCCTCAACTAAAACAGCTGTTTCTAAAGTCGTCCATTGAATTTCAAATGTGCCAATGAGGTGAAATTGACTCAGGAGAATCTTTCTGTAGCTGTTGATATTTCATCTTTGATTGATTATACTTTGTTTGTCACCGAGTGTCTTTTTGGACCAGTCATGTACACAGTGCATTACATATGCTAAATTTTAAAATGGAGGAATGGAGCATGAGGAGTCACATGGTCATTGTCCGATCAGTCAGCGGTCACCCCCAGGATGGGCAATATGGACAAATCCTGGGTCCACGGGCCCAGTCTGGCCAATATACTTCTACATCTTTGTAGATTCTGGCTGTTGTCCTTCAGTCTTGACCGGCAGCCAGAAGATTTTCTGTGTGTGCACCAGAATTGGTCCAGATCTGTAAGTAGCATTTAACAATGCTGCAGTATATGGGCCAGACTTGGGCTGTGGAGTATAGACTGGATGTCTCTTATCTGGGGCATGTAATCCTACATCCAGATATTAACATTTATTGTGATTATGCTATATTCCGGGGCGGCACAGTGGTGCAGTGAAGCAAAGGAGAGGTTCTGTGTTCGAATCCGGGATTTTGGGCCGTTTTGTGTGGAGTTTGCATGTTCCTCCAGCTTCCTCCCACAGTCCAAAGTCATGCACATTAGGTTAACTGCTGATTTTAAAGGTCCTGTGGTGTGAATGTGAGCAGGAATAGTTGTTTGTCTGCATGTCGACCCTGCGATAGACTGACGACCTGTTCAAGGTGCACCCCGCCCTCGCTCGATGCCCCCTGCAACCCTGCACGCATCAGCAGCATACAAAACAAATAGGGAAACTGATAAAATAGAACACAACAACAGAACCTGGACAAAAAAATATTTTTGTTCAATGCAGCACATTAAACACGTGACAAATCCAGGTACTGAATCCCAGTGATGGTTAGTTAACAATCCAATACTGCCATGAAGTATCATGGTCAAAATCAAAATATTTCTCACAACTATTGAAGCTGGACACTACATAAGGTAATAACAGTAATGCAATAGCTCAGTATTGTAGGGTTAGTAACATCTGAACAACATGACCAAAGAAAAATCTATATCTATGTATATATGTGTTGTCAGTGTGTAGCTGCAGTTGTAATCAAAGCCATTGTTTCTTCTCTAATCTTGATTCAAACGTTCTTGTTTCTTTGTCGAGTCAGTGTCTGCAAACAGCCTTTTCTTCAGTTGGACATTTTACTGTCTGTGGTGAAGAAGCTAAAATACGTCCACACGCCGCCTCTCAGATGTGTCGGCGTTGTGTAGCGAACAAAGCAAACATGGCAAACAAAGGTTATGCTGATCGGAGAGCTGCTCCGTTTTTCCTGATGAGCTGTGTTTGCTGGTGGGTCAATAGGACGTGGGATAGGTCAAGCTGACGGTGAATGTTCAGAACGCCATCAACTGTGCCACAAGGTGATTTTGAGCAGGTTATTACAATTTTAATCGTTCGTTTAATCGTGTTTTCTCACATACAAATGAATTTTGAGCACATCATGAAATCAGACGCCAATGGATTTGTGGCAAAGTCAAAACAGAACTCAAGTCTGTGTTCGTCCTTGAGCCAGTTGACGACCAGCGTTTCCTAAAACGGCCTAAAAGTCCCAGAGGAGATTGAAAGTGGCGGCGGGCTGGGGGAGGGGTGGGTGGGTGGGCACTTGTTTGCGAGGTCCTCATTTGATTGCATTACCTACACCTGGGTGTCGGGAGGTGGAAGCTATCTTGACAATGAAAGCTAAACAAAACAACAACCTCCTCTCTCTCTTGGCTGGCAACTCCGCATGACGGATATCGAGACGTCTCCCAATACACGTAATGGACTTGGCAAAGCCCGGGGTGGCTGGGCTCGGGCCTTCTACTCCACTCTGTTATCCAATCACCTTATTCTAATGCTGTTGCATTGTTTAGTCAACCAGCCGTCCATTTACATCAACCCATAACCACACAGCCACACCACAGAGGCACTTAATAGAATTAGCAGGTATTGTGCAGCACATTTTAAACACATAGGCCATTTTAAACACACACACACACACACACACACTCACACTCACACTCAGTCACTCCATCTCCCTCCCTGGGCTGATGATCCCCCGCTTGCTGTCAAAGTAATGGCATCACAGGCTCTCCATGCAGCGCCTGCCTTTCCTCTTTAACCGTCATAACTCTATACTCTGCCCACTGTGGACAGTTTATTCAGATCTTTAAATGTGCAGCCAATATTGTTGTCATGTTTATGTTATGTACTACTTATTAATAGCTCATAAAGCACATTTGTTGCATTATTAAATCATTTTTTACTTGCTCTTCATTAGGAAAGAGGAAGCTGCAGCTCTGGACTGACACAGCTGGTTAATGATCAGGCTCATAATTTCCTAATCTGATTTTGGGGAATGTTTGCGAGTCTGTTTGGGTTCGCCAGCGTATAAATAGACTAACAAAAATGAAACAGCCACATGGCTGGAAATTTGCAGTCATATGCACTCTCTTGCCTTTGACTGAATGCATTATTTTGCTTTTCAAACCTCAACACTCCAGTGCCATCTTTTCAAACAAATTAGTCTCATATGCTTCCCCCTCCTTGTGATTAACAGAGGACAAATTCACATCAAATAACCCCAAAATTGTCTTAAGGCCTCATTTTCTAATGATATTAAAAGGGGGCACATGTAAGTTTATTTGGAATGACTCATCTCCAGGGTCAGGGGAAATGAGCAATCCCTTTGTCCCCTAACCACCACCCCCTGTTAAACTATTACCTATAAAAACAGGCGTGCACTCCCAGCCAAAGGGTGTGTCCTGCTTTGTGTAATAACGAGGGCCTTCCTCCTTGTCTCATTCCTCGGCCGATTGATTTTTGTTAGGAAAATTAATGTAGTCGCCTTGAGGTTCTGGAGGTCAGAGGTAGACGGGCTCCAGCAGATGAGGGGCGGTGCTGGCAAACTAAAGGCAACATGCGGCTACGGGACTGTCAGAGCGCGGCTGATGAAACCTACCGTGCGTTTGTTTGAGGGCGGAGTGTGTCATAGCTTATGATGTATTGTCTGTGTTGTTTCGTGCACACATTCAACTGCATCTCCTATGATTGACCAAGCAAATATATAGGCCCGTTTATTGACTACACTCACTCACCCCAATGTTGGTTGGGTTTGTTGCCCTTGTTTTATGTTGTGTGTTTTGTTTGTTCTGACAGCAGCTTGAAAGCAGAGATGGATTTGCTCTTGACGAGAATTCATTTGAGACTTTAATCTTAACTGGCTGCTGAGCTCATGTAACACTTTAAACATTGCTTCTTCTCTAAAAGTTACAGAGGAAACTGGATGAGCAGTGCAAACCTCAGTCTGACCACGAGCGTATATCCCAGTGGTGTCTTGTAAAGGTATAAAGCAAAACATAACCATATTTCAGAGAGTAATGCTTCCCAAGTGGGAACCAATCTAACACAAAGGGTGCTCCAGTCAGCAGGGTCCCTGCACAAGTTCAAGCCACAATGGCACCCTGTGTGCACCATGCTGTAGCTAATTACCAACTCATTAAAGAGCCCTCTAATTAGATTGGATGTTATGCTCTTTCAGTTAAATTCAAGCTCTTAATTTTAACAGCCTAATTGCATTTCTGAAAAGGAAAAAAAAAAAAAAACACTGTTCAAAGCACCCTTTGGCCTCCTGGAACCAAGGCATTTCCCTGAGTGCTCAGCTGCACAGGCCCCGAATCCTGTTGTCTCCGTTTATTGTGTCTATATCTTTAGGATTATAGGCGCATAAGTCTGTGGAGGGAGCTTCAAGAAATGCCTGGATAATTGTTAAAGCAGAGGATGTAACAGGCTCCTATTAGCTGATGTAGTACAGCCTCTGGTGGCCCTACTGGAGCAAAGCTATTGGAAGAGCTATTTGACTGGTTTAAACCAGGGGTTCCCAAACGAGGGTCGAGGCCCTCGCGGGGCCCAACATGACCTGGTGTAGAGATGTGGAGCTTTTTGACTTTGTTACCTTGTCCGTCTGACACAGCTGAAAATAATCACATTAACTGTATTTAATTTATCAATACTTCCATCTGTACTTTTTCTCTTTGCTGTGTAAAAAGGTCTGAGTGTGTCTGAAGAGCTGCTGCGAGCAAGGCTGTAAAGTCAGGTTAGCAAGATTTATCTAGAAAGAAAATGTTTTTTCTATCTGAAGTAGGATGGAAATGATAATGACCAACTCTTCTGAACAAACAACCTGAGTACAAATTAGGGCTGTCCTGTTTCTGAGCTGGAAATTATAATTGTACCACTGAAGTATGTGATTCTCTAAGAATCGTAGCCATGAGCTACCTTTTTTTTTTTATACATCTTAGTTGCACTGTGGCTAACAAAGCTAGCGAACAGAGCTAGCTGACGTCTCAAGCTCTGAGGTTTTTGGGTTGTAGATGAGGACTAGATTCTGTTCATCATCTCATCACTTCTATTTATTCACATTTTTAGTAAAGTAATTTTTGCTTTCATGACAGTAATAAATGTGTAGCTCAGCTTTTATAGCTGCACTAATATGCTGCATATAATCTTATTTGAACCTTTAAACAAACGCACACAATTTACATGTAACATACATATACTGCAATAATTAATGCAAATATGCCTCAAAAACATATTTACCGGCATTGCCTAGCAAACTAGGCATCATCTGGGACCTGCAGGATCAGTTAACCACAGATGCACTGATAAAGTATCAGGAAGTAATTCAGCTACATCTCCCCAAAATTTACAGGTGAGAGGGGAAACTAATCTTCTCCTGCTGTAGTTTGTTGTCGTTTGGCTCCTGCAAAGCCAGAGTCACGTCTGAGTTTGATTTGTTCTCAGATATAACAGATGTACTGTACACTCTCCTCTACTTACACATGACTCAATGATATACAATCCAGAACCACCTGGTCATCTGTCGAGCTCTCAAAGGGGCGGCCCAGGAGACTTGTTGCAGACCTGCATGGGCCCCTCCAAATCCTCTTTTCTTCCCACATTTCTGAGGCTGTGATATTTACAGGAGAGCAGACGTGGGTTTTGCTGCCACTCTTGCCCCTGGCACAGGACCTCTGCTCGCTCACATCTTAAAGCTGTCTTTTAAGAGGGGCCACGGGAAAGGCAGGATGCTGCGATTGTACGAATAAAAAGAAACATCTGCGTAAGAAAAGTCCTCCGTTGTTCGCTCTTTTTTATTTATTATTATAATAATACAATAAGAGGGAAAAAACCCATGACATAATTTCTTGTTATCTGAGAAGCTGAGGCTGCATTTACATTTGCTTTTCATGCAGCGTCCATGTGCTCTTAGGGGCGATGCACTGGAGTATAACTAAGCTAGCATGGAGGATATCCAACCATTTAAATCAAGCCTCTGGGAATTTTACATAACACATCATTGGCGAGCATCGGTTTTTACATAAAGACAAAGAAGGCCACAAAGAGCCACCGGACGGGCGTCTTAGCCTGAGACGAGCCGCTGCGTGTGTTTTTGCAGACTCCTCTAAAGCTTCACGGTCCTGTGGTCACTGTTGTGTTCCAAGAACGCCTCTGCTCATACCCAGACAGCACACAGACAGAAAGCTGCTTATTTTTTTATACATCGAGGGGGGAAAAAATTATTTTTCTGGCTGCGACCTCGAACCCTCTCCTCTGATGGTGTGACTTCTCGTCTTGATCTTCAGAGTTGTGCCCCCCCCCCCAGCCCCACCCTCTCCCCCCGCACTCCCTCCACCCCACCCTCTCGGTCTCTGCGGGCCAAAGGAGATACTGTAGACCGCCATCGATTGTCCCTGTGCCGCGGAAGCTGTCATATTTTATAGATGTTTCACGAGATGGCTCATGATCTAGACGATGTTGCCTTCATTTAGGAAGAGTTGTGTTTGTAGTAAGGGAGGAGGAAGGGCTCTTGATGCAGAGAAATGGGGACCTTCCTGATAAATTCTTCTCAGAAGTGACAAAGTAATGCCACTAAGATGCAGCAAACTAATATATTTCATTATGGGACTCTGCAATAGAGCTGTATCTCATTGGGCAGCCAAGGATGCCACTTTGTCACTACAAGGCCATATGTGCTGGCCACAGGCAGCGTGGGACAGGGACAGAATCAAAGCTGCCTCTGGACAGAAGCTGACTGATTACTTTTCCAGCTGACATCACAGCTCTGACAGCTATCCCAGTGTCCTTAGGGAGAGTGGACTTTGCTCAATACAGATTATTTGACATCGAAAGTTGCTTGTGTCACTGGTTGCTCTCCCCCCAGATGTTGACATGTCTGTGTTCACCTGTGCTTCACCTCTACTAATGCACTAGCATGTTCAGAATAAAGGCAGGTGAAAAGCAAGGCAAGAGCATTCAGTCAATATAAAATAAAATAAAACTTTTCAAACTTCTTTTCAGTCTTAATTCAACCATGGAGATCAGATAAAATTGTATTGCTCCCATTTTTCCTACAGCCTGTATGATCCTAATCCAATCACTTCTTTCACAAACGAGGCCACATGAATAGGCACGATATTAAATCAGATAATAATATAGATTGATGAACAGTCCATGACAACATTAGCAGCCTTTCCAAAATGCAGAAATGGAAAAAAATCAATGAGCTCAAAGACCTGTCATTTGCATGGGCCTCTTCCCCTAATGGGAATACTCTTACAGACAGGGAATTACAAGCTGAAATATTCTTTCTGATTATTGGACATCCATAGCCAAATATGATTTACATTAATGAGCATAAGTATATTAAAGGCATTTTATCCCCCAGCATCCGAAACGATTGAATAATGGCTCTGGCAACCAAGCAGCGGCCTGAGAAAACAGAGACGAGGTAATGTCACTTTAATTACTAATGGATTCCTCAATTGTTCAAACTTTGATTTTTTTCTTCTTTGGGGACAATGTATTAAGGTAAATATTAATCATCCTCATTTTACCCTTTTAAAGCGATGATTTTGTCGAGCAGAGGCAGCATAGTTATTTAAAGAAAGAGGACATTTACCATGCTTGGCCCCCAGGATCAATGGTTTATTTGAGGATTTGCTTTCAAAAGATTATTTTCCTGTGAAAAAAAAGAAGAAAGGTCTTTTTCATGTCCAATTGCAGATGTCTGATACACTCAGGGATGAGAAGTTGACCTTGTTAGCAGGGACAGACATTGTAAAATTTCCCTCTAGAGCTGTAATTGTCCCACATATTGCTCTTCGCTGTTTGTCACTGAATTAATATTACATCCTGTTTCAGTCCGAGTTGTTCTGGTGTCTTGATTTAATTGTACACTGCAGTGTTTTTGGACCTGAGCTTTATTATGAAGTTACAGAACAATCTCAGCACAGCCGTGTGTAAATCATGGGCTTGAGTGACGTTAAAAGTGCTCTGCTTGCTTTGTAAAGTGCTGTAGTCAACAGCAATTCACCAGCTCATGAGACACAACAGAGTCGTCTTTGACATTGCTCCCTGATGAGGTTAAAACACTCTTAAACTCAGGGGATATTATTACATACACATGTTCATATAAGGTCTTATAGAAGGTCATTACATACATTATTAAATGTAATGTAAATGAGGTAACAGTGAACAGCAACTTCTAAACTGTTCTAAAGTGTATTGGCATTTGTTTAAGTCATTACATGCAGGTTCTATTGCCATATACAGTATATACATATATACATGTATATATATTGACCCAGAAGAGCGTAGAATAAGACTGTCTGCTCCTCACCACATAACCATCATTTAATAATCAGGTAAAATGTTTTAGTTTTACTTGTCTTGTCTTTAACTTAGTGTCTCTGAACTTCAGAAGAGACCATGACTGTGCATTTTAGTTAAATTTGATTGTTTGAGTAAAAAATAAACTGTGGAAATATGTATTTTCCTTTTTATTCTGTCTGGCCAAGGGGCCATTTTTAAAATGATGGTTTCACTTTAAATTGTGGTTTGAGGGTTAAGGTTAGACTCTGGATAAAAGACATGGCTCAAGGTTAAAGGGAAGCTGGGAGACTTACAAGAGACATTTTCTTCTTTTATAAAACACAGGTCAAAATCTAAGCAGCAGTCGTAGCAATATTCTGTTGTCTACTCTTCCCCAATAGCTTCTTTTATGATGCCACATGATGTCGTATTGTCTAATTTTTAAAATTAGATTGTTTAAACCAAAGTTATGAGCTGCCCTGTTGGGGTAATAAAGGCGTTCATTCCTAGCATGTGGGTTTGATGTTAGCATGAATGCAAAGCCTCAAATTAAAATAGAGAAACTGCTACTTCAGGTTGTATAAGTCAAACCATTGTATCTACAACGCAACAAACGCTGGGTTAAAAAATAATACTTTATAGCCTGAGCATCAAAAATTTGGTCATAAAATTCTCGAGGTTGCTCACAGACACATGCCACTTCTCATGTGAGCTCCATAGGTAAATGGGAGTATATGATACTGATGACATCACTGCAGCTCTTTTCTGATTGTGTCTGCACAATTAATTGAAATATAATCAAAATCGCACCATGGCTTGAATGCAATATCCAAATCGCAGGAGCTGCGACTTCTTTTGGGTAAAAGTAAAATTTTTCACAACACTGTTTTTCATTGTTATCGTGACCTTTTTAAAAATATTTTCCCGTGAAACTCAAATGCGGATACAGCAATATCTACCAATAACAAACACAATATGATTTATTTGTCCATATCGTGCCCCAGTCTGATCTCCACTGGCTTCAGCTCGAGCTGCTTCTACCTATGAGCCTGTAAGTTGTAGCTGTAAAATGCCTTCACCATGCCTCCATTTAATTTATCCTAACTATGAATTCATACAGAGTGTTCTGCCATGCAAAGTACCTTTCTGCCCAGTCTCATTAAGAGGTCAACGGCAGCACAGGCCCCACAGGTGTAATCCCATTTACTTGATCCTCCGTTTTTATGTCCTCGTTAAAAGCTGCTGGGGTAGCAACGTGGTATTAGTAAATACGCAGCTGGAATATATATGAGCATTAATCATTCTTTCAGAACAGGCCGCTGCTACCTTAATGGAAATTGGTGCTTGTGCACAAATCGTACATTTTGCTGGATTTAGATAGTTATTCTTTAATTAGGACTGGAGGGATGTACCTTTCCTCTAAGCATAGTTTTTCTTATTGCTTTAACAGAAGACATTTATTTAAACCCACCCTCCCTGAAAATAGAAATGAGGCGCTATTACTGTGTAAATGGACATTTTTTTTTTAACAAAGTTATCAAACTCTTCCATCTGAATTATGCTGAAGGAGCCAATGATGTGGTCCACGGCAAAAAGAGAGCCTGAGCATTATAGAGAAGCTCTTTTAAAGTCTGAGTCATATCATGTATACGCGTATTCACATTTTATTTATTTATTTATTCTGTTGTTGAATGTCATTGCTGTGATGGTTTTATTGCTTTAGACCCCTCTGCCTGGCAGGTTAGGGGAGCGACTGCACGACTGATGAGCGTGGCAGGAAATTGGCAGATGGAAGCATCCATTTCACCGCTAATTAGGGGGTCCAGAAGCCCGCCGACTGACAGGGTTCAACTGGGCAATGTAGTGCCTGCCAGCTCCCATCCCGTGCGCTTTATAAAACGCTCTTTAATTCTCCAGCACAATATCATTAACTTTGTAAGTGGATGAACACAATGGACAAGCAATTTAATTAACTTCTACCATTGAATGTTGGAGGGGAGACTAAATGAAATTAATGCACAATATTTCCCAGGGAGGCAGCCAACCTTGGGAGTGGGTCTGGATTGTTGGCAGGTCAGGCGCTGCCGTGGGTTTGGCCAATTATGCCTTGTTTAGACCCATCCATAATATTTTCCTCAAAAGAAAATAAAATCAGTGGTTTTGAGATCAATCATGAGCGCGTGTCGCTCTGCATTCTGGGAGATTTTAGAATAATGAAGTGGAGGCCCGGAAACACTCTGCCAAAAGTCCTCAGAGTCTTCAAAGCTAAATAAAATACAGGTATCTGATCCATAGGGGGGATGGTGGGAGGTGGGGAGGTGGGGTTACTTGAGCAAGACCATAAATAAATGATCTGGAAAGGTTTGGGAAATGTATGGTTTCCATTATGTGGTGGTCGATCAGCCGAGGTTAAAATATCTTGACAAATGACATGTACTGACTTGAAATTTTGAGACTTCATGATCATGATCTCCAGAGGATAAATCCTAACATCTTTGGTGGTTCCCTGACTTTTCTTCTACACCATAAATAAATGGGTGGAACATGGGTTTGGGAAATCTATGGTTTCCATTTGTGGCGGTCGATCAGAAAAGGTTAATATGTATTACATGGACTTTCATGATCCCCAGAGGATAGATCTTTCCATCTTTGGTGATTCCCTGACTTTTCTTCTGGACCATAAATAAATAGGGGGAGTAAGGGTTTGGGAAATGGATGGTTTCTGTTTGTGGCGGTCGATTACTTGATCTTAACAAATGTTACAAGGACTGACATGAAATTTTATGGAGATTTTGTGATCCCCAGAGGATGGATCTTAATGTCTTTGGTGATTCCCTGACTTTTCTTCGCCAGCAGTACAAGCAGACTGACATTTACGGTCCACAGTGACGTGTCTTTTTTTTGGATGGCTCGCCATGTAATTTGGTGCAGACAGTCTTGGTTAACTCTGATTATTCTCTGACTTTTCCTTTAATCATCAACGGGTCGCAATTTCAGTTCAGTCCAACACTTCGGTTTATCTAACTCCATTATCTCTTTGTGATCATATATCAGGGGTGCAAATATTATTACAGCACCTCAGTATAAAGGGCTTCGTCTGACCATATCCACAACACAACAGCAGTCACTATGAGGTTCAGGTGGCCTGTCAGTGAATCCAAATGGAGGATCTGCTGTTTCTGTTTTAATTGCAAGAGATCAATACGAGTCCTGCTTTGCTATGTAAACCAATTTTCTTGCAAGGTTTGCTCACAAGGTCTCTCATGGGGCACGTGGAAGAGCATTAAGGAGAGTAAGCTTAATTTAAATCTTAATTACTATGAAATAAATAAGTAACTTTATGTGAACATGTTTCCTTCCAGACTAATTCCTTTCATCTGACCTAACCTTACCTATGCCCCCCCCCAACACACACACACACACACACCTCCTCCACAACACACATACACACACATACACAAACCCCAGAGACAAGTGCTCCTTCAGGACGTGACGGATGGCTCCAACACACAGGCGGCTTTCAAATCACAGGAAGTGACAGAGGAAGTTTTAATGAGAGTTTTGTCTGTGTATCCAGTCAGGCCTTCCAGGCAGCCGATGAATAATAGACACTGTGGCTCAATACTCTGAATACTCAATCAATGGCACTGGGAGAGGGCCTTGGCAAACACATATGGCAGCCTGGGGTGGGCGGTGGGCTCAGGAGGGGTAGAAAATACTAAGGCTTCTCCATCTCTGGGCTGAAAAAGCAAGCCATCTCTATTGATGCTGCTCACTTTTGTGCTGGGGTGTTTTCCTTGCCGGGGATGACAAACAGGCTGTTTGTGCAGTATTGGAGATTTGTGCAGAGAGGCTCCTGTGAAGGTGCTCTTTTAGCCCTGGATCCTGCATATCAATGGGTCCCTTGCTGGGACATGGGGGGCTGATCTTGAAATAGATATGTGGATTCTTGCATTCAGCAGCTGTCGTCCGAGCACATAGCGCCCTGCTCTATTGTCGGCTGAAGGATTCACCCTTCACACTTTGATTTGGAGTATGTTTAGAGTTTGGCCATGTATGAATGCTGGTCTTAGGTGACTAATGAGGACATTATGTAGCTATTAGTCAGAGCTTATGTCTGTGCTCCTGCTCTAAGCTGCTTTGACACAACATGTGTTTCTGATATATCGCAACACCATTTCTTCATGACAGCATATCTGATTGACCTTTCCAAGAAGACTGTGTGTGTGTGTGTGTGTGTGTGTGTGTGTGTGAATGTGTACATTTGTGTGTTGTTTTTCTGTGGTGATGTTTCTAAGCACAGGTTTATGTGGAAGTATGGCATCACTTGTGATTTGATAGATGACGGGACTCCAGGGATTTCTGAGCCATGAGATATAAACTGGGAAACAGCCCGTTTTGTCTGTAGGAGGCACCAAAAACCCAGGGGATATTTCTCTGAGGTGGCTGTAATGAGACTGGAAACGCACACACACACACACACACACACACACACACACACACCCACACACACAGATAACTGTGATTACTGTGGAAGTATCAGTGTGATCAGTGCTGTTGAAGGATAATGGCAATTTATGACAACTTATATATAATGTTTTGTAGTTTATGCTTCTTATCTGTTAGAATAACACTGAGATCTTGGACCAATATCACTTCAAAGAAACACCAACATTTCGGCTCACAAACCTCAAAACAAATGACAGAAGTTAGTAAGTTAATAAATATGTTAATTTTCGTCTTTTTAAATTTTAAATGTTTAAATAAATTAGTTAGTATAGTAGTTTATTAACCTGTAACATGAAGCGACAAAATAGTTTCATTGGTTTAGTTTTAGTCATTTTTTGTTTATCTGACTAATGCATGAAGAAACAAATAAACTCCTCACACTCACACAATATAGTCAGTAATGAGGGATTTCATTTGGGTTCACTTCCTGTCTGACTGTGCGACTGCTAGTGTTTCTCGCCCTGTTGGACTTTGTTGTCACCATGTTGTTGTGTTGCCAGATTTTTTTCAGTTACAACAGTTGAAACATTGCCAAAAAAAAAAAAAAAAAGCAAGTTGCGCTTACAGAAAATTAAAAGAACGCTTAGTGTGTATATTCAAAAACACGCACACACACAAAACATTAGAGCTTCAGTTTAGCATTTTATTTCCTTTTCCAGAGAATAAGCATCATCCTCAGTTGTGTAGATGAGGTACAAAGTGTTACCACAATGAACAATAATTAAAAGATGACGGACTCATTACATGAAAGACTGTACAAAACTGTTAAACACAGATAAAACAAATACTATGCAGCTCAAAACTTAGAGCTATAGTGTGAGTTGGCTTCTTTTGAACTGGAGCCTTTAGAGCGACTCATTTATTTTTCCTATTAAAAGGCTCATTGGACACATGTTCTCATTGCTGTGCTCCAGAAACCCATAATCCTGCACTTTGCTAGTGTCTGGGGACAGCAGAACATTACCCTCTGAAGTTGTACAGTGACACTGTGATGACACTGGAAGTGTGTATGTGTCAGCTCTCCTGGGACCGGCCGCTCTCCCTTAGCACGGATTGGAGGTGAGACCTTGAAGAAAAATTATTACTTTTATGTTTGCTTTATGGCTCATTTTTCACATTACACGCAGAAAATCTATTCAGGGGTCACAGAATTCCTGCTTCTCGTCGTCGGCCAGAACTAATTTTTGCAGCCCTCGGTATCGATAAAGCATTCAGCGGAGCAAAGTATGCAGGCTATGTACTGCAGCTCTCAAGTCTCTATTTTCCACCAGCCAGTCTATTGGGACTTGTTCAGCCCATATCTGCAGGGGTTTTGGAAATGTCAGCTACACACTTGCCCGACCACACACACACACACACACACACACACACACACACACACATACACACACACACACACACACGCACGCACACACACACACACGGAGAGCGAGCACAGTTGCCGTCGTGTCATTGTGCCCTTATCTGTGAGCAGTGTACCCAATTTGACTTGTGATAAGAGATAGCATTGCCAGAACGAGTCATAAAACCCAAGCTTTTATGGTGCGGTTATTGTCTTTCTGTCTACAATTATGGTGATTACTCATTTCCCCTTACCTCCCCCATGGCCCTCATGGTGCACTTAATAGACTGCATTTTACTAATGGAAAATTAAGTAGCCGCCGTGGCAGTGGGGTTTATAAATATGTAAAATATACTTTTAATTATTTCAAGTGAATCTGGCAGCTAATCAATAAAGAGGGACGTGACAAACATACGTTTGACACAGGCCATTGTAAAGCTACTGGTAAAAGATAAGCATGGCCTGTCAGCGCAGTCCAGCCCTAATGAATATTTTGAGCCTGTCATGTAAGGAGACAAATGGATTAATTGCGCCCTGCTAATATAATAGCTTCTTCATGAAGAGTGCAGGAGGGAGGCAGAGGAGAGGAGAGGCAGGCGAGCAGCTGCCGGGCTCTGAACCCTGATGTCAAATAAATATTTATTAGGGTTGAGGGTTAAGTAGATTTTTGCGATTACACGGATAGCCACTTAAGCATAGTTGTTTATCATTTATTTGAGAATTGATTCATGCCGATTTGTTTGATGTCATATTAATTTTATTTTTAGTAGTCTCAGGCATTGAGGGCGTACAGAGGGATCAGCTCCCTCTGCAAGAGAGACAGCAGCTATTTGGCCTGAAAGTGAAAGGTTCAATCCATCAGTTATTTATGTATTTTTTATTTTTTTTCGCAGAGAATCATTCTTCAAAAGTCCTTACTTTCTTGGATCTTTTGAGTATATGAGTGTTTTTTAATGAACTGATCAAATCAAATCAAACGTCCAAGGTGCAATGCTCTTATTTGTGCAGCTGGAGCCAGTTAATCTTTGACTATTAAAACCATTATTCAACTGTCTATTAATTTTGTTTGTAAGTTTTGTTTTGACTTTGCAGAGAAAATACAGCCCCGCACTTTAATTTGTAATAGAAAGAAATACATCTCTCTTTCTTTTTTTTTTTTCCCCGCGCGTAATATTTCAACGCAGTCGTTTTTATTTCACTCCCCACTGAAATATTCACACAAACAGCAGCAGTTAGCACAGTGGCACCGTTTTGACAAATAGCAAAGCTTTTCCTCCGTCGGCCTGTTTTCCTATCCATCTCCCCGTCCAAGTCTGTCGACGGCACTTTAAGGTGAAACAGAACATAAAGACGAGTGAGCACAAATAAGCGCAGGGGGCCCTTCCTGGAAGCCGTCCTCCCGCGATGGGAAGCTGTGACCTTGAGTCCTGCGTTAGCCCAACGCCCTCTCTCATATGCACCCACTCCCCCTCCTCTCTCTCTCTCTCTCTCTCTCTCTCTCTCTCTCTCCTCTTCTTTCCTCCCCCTTTTTCCTCTGTCCTCCGTCAGAGCAGGAGAAGGAATGGCGGAGGGAGGGGAGCGCGGCGGAGGTTCAGGTCACCAGCCGCTGTTCTCATCAATTAAATGTGCGACAGTGTTTTCTGTCGGCTGAACTTATATGTCAAGGAGATGGGCAGGACCTCATGTTTGTGCTTTTGACAAATCAGCAAATGTTTAATCTCAAGATGTGCCGGCACTCATAAATAATGCAGAGGCCGGGCCGGGCCTGGCCCAAACTCTCTCCCAGCGTATCCCCCCCCGCCCCCTTCCTTCTCCTCCTCCTCCTCCTGGCCTCAATAGGAAACCACAAGAAAACAGTAAATCCTTTTCTTCTACAGAAGACTCCTCCTTCGTTTGATCACACCCTTTCAAATGTTTTACTGTACCTGAGCTCAGAGTCTTATCTCTCTGTTCAGTCTTATCTACTTCCTTCTACCTCGTCATTGTATTTCTTATCTAACTCTTTTGTCTTTAGCCATGGTTTCCTCACTCTGCTTTCTCATGTTTTAATTTGGTGGCTCTGGTCTTCATGGTAAAAGTCACTCACCACCCTCTGCCTTTCTTTGAGGGGGGGGGAAAGGAGACTCAGAATTATCCCAAGCCAAAGGTCTGCTATCTCAAAGACACAGAGGATTGAGCTTGAGCTTTGCCTCCATTTGCCCTAAATGTAAAGAGGGCAACAGAAAGCAGTGTAGTGGACTGTGAACCGCATCAAATCCCCCTCTGCACGACTCTTACTTCTTCCCACAGACTTTGATTGGCTTGTCCAGCGACTGGGAAAGTTTCCTGATTGTTCACAGGGAAAATTAAGATTTTAAGCCTATTGAAGTTGATCTTTGCTCATTCAAAAGTCCATCTGAATGTGTCCTTTGAAAGCTCAAATTGTTGACTCGCCACATTAGAGGAAGCTGGAGAATGGGGTGTACTGTACTGAGAGCACGTTGCACCTGTTGTTGTGTAGTTGATGGTGTGTAGTGTTTGCGGCTTCCCATTGAGCAGAGCTGTGGGAAGTGTGCTGTGGAGTGTGTTGAAGAGTGAGGCTCGACACTTTCAGCCCAGTTTATCACTTCTCGCATTAGGTCCTTTGTTCGCTCTGCGCCGTGAAAAGGTTATGAGGAGGGAAACGGGAGAAACGCCGTGATAAAGTGTCGCTCCCGAAACGTTTTACCCCCCGACTTAAAGTGGAGAATCTTTCTCTGTGAAGGGATTTGATAAATCTGGACTGGATCCAGATCCAGACAAAAAAAAAAGAAAAAAAAAAAAGAAGAAGTATGGAATCATTCATTCATTTCTTCTCTTCTTTTGCAGGCTCTCGGAAGTTTCTACTTTATCCACGAGTCTTTGAAAAACATCCACCAGTTTGATTTCAAAGGTGAGCGCCTCCCTCCGACACACTTCCTCATATACATCACCACATCTGTCTCGAAATAAGATCCTCATGCCCCCTCATCCCACCCCTGCATGTCACATACAACCATTTGCAGGCTATTCCCGCTTCCATCAAAACCAGCGAGCTAAGATTGGCTTTGAGGATAATGTAAAGGGAGCGGGACAGAATGGTAATGCTTATTAATATTAGGATTTAATTCATAAGATTTCGGGCCTACAGTAATGGTGTGTGGCGGGTTATTGGACAGTTACAGCGGTCTCATCAGCCTGTGGTGTCAGAGGGCCCCGGGGGCCAGCGGCCGCGCTAATTAAAGAAGGGATATAGATGTGGAGGCACCTCGCTTCCTATTAGACCCAAGTCAGCATTAGCACCAGATACCCCAGTGAAGGACAGGGCGAAGGCAGGGGAGGGGTCGAGAGGGGAGAGAGGACCACTCCCCTCGTACACACACATACTTTAAAGATTTGATTTAAGATCAGAATCAGATAAACTGCTGTGCAGCTTTTGTAAGAAAAGCACAGGCGTCACCAACAACCCCAACAATGGCTTTGTTCTGCTCAAGTGCCCCAGTAAACCATGACAATACCAGGACCCTGTAACTGAGGCAGCTAAATGGGATTCAGCCTTTATTCAATTTGTTTTCACCTGTGAGAGTCTGTGCCGTGGGAAACGGCTGTTGGATCCTCATCAACAGAGACAACAGGGACAATTAAGGCTCCTGCAAATATTGAACATGATCCAGCATCAACAAACTGTGACTGGACACAATTCCAGATTATTTTCTGTAAATGTGTAAAAACTGTTTTATTTAACTTAACTTAAACATTGAAAAATCCCGAAATATAAGTTATTCTTATGGGCATGTCTCACCTTTATGACAGTCACAGTGAGAGAGAGGCAGTTAGTCAGAGGGGAGGTGACATGCAGCAAAGGATCGTGGGTCAGATTCAAACCTGAGCCGCAGCACCAAGCCTTCGTGGTGACATGAACAACATAAATCAGCTTTTTTTTCAAATTTTTTTTTATTTTTAAAGTTGTTACTTATTGAATAATGAAGGTAACGAACTCATGATATGAGTCTGTATCAGAACAATATGTTGTTGTGTCTATGAGCGACACATTAAATCAACTCACTCTTAACAGCACAGTCTACTCGTGGGTTTAATTATGGAGCTGGTGGCTGCGTTGGCCCCTGTTGCACTTTCAGGTGTTTTATTAATTTAGCCCAAAATCACAATATAAAAACTTGTGTCAGGAGACATTACAATGTCCACAACATACAACACGCATGGTCCTTAGATGCTTGGTTCAGATGGGAAAATACCCCAGAGTGGAAACCTGAGTCTTTGCTC
The DNA here is from genome assembly GCA_038496675.1 of Rachycentron canadum. Taxonomy (NCBI): domain Eukaryota; kingdom Metazoa; phylum Chordata; class Actinopteri; order Carangiformes; family Rachycentridae; genus Rachycentron; species Rachycentron canadum. The sequence continues at coordinate 3,409,734 of CM076659.1, read as the reverse complement.
AGGTTATATGTGTTCTTGATTTCACTGAGTCAGTATTCACACACTGCAGCAGATTATATAAAAAAAAAACAAAAACAGACATCTTTAAATTTTCACATCACAATGTTGTGACCCCTCACACTCCCCCTTCAGCTGAAGGCAGACGTTCCTCGCTCTGACCAGCAGGTGGGGCAGTTGTCTGAGGAAGCCCAGGTGGCCCCTGCACCCACTGAGCTCAAATGACATTAGGACACTCTCACTCACACATGTGGTCTCCAGGACTGATCCTGCTCATGTTTATAACAATGAACTGTCTCTCCCTCTCTTTCTGCCCTCCTTCCTCCTTCAGCCAAGAAATTCAAGAAGGTGGTGGGGAAGGAAACCTGCTCAGAGACACTAGAAAGCACACCTTCGCTGGAGAAGGAAAAGTTTCCACAGGATTACTTTCCTGAGGTGGGTTCAGTGACAAACACACTTGACTGACTGATGGAGGTGTTAGCTTCCTGTTTCACCTGCCATGACAAATCAACACAACTCCACTTTCACCGCACATATAATTTAATGTTGTGTCTAGTAAAGAAAAATTAATGAACTTTGCTACATTTTCCCTAAAATAATAAATAAAAAAAATGAATCGATGCCACATTTCAGATAATTATTATAAAATTATCTAATTTCCCAAAGTTTTCATTGATTTTTCAAAAGCCATTTGTCTTTTTCGATTTCTTTTGCAGTCCAATTTTGTTTCTGCTTGAAGGAAATCCTGCTCATTGGAAAACAAATCAAGTCAAAAAAAAAAAAAAAAAAAAAAAAAATTCAAATCTAAAGACAAAGTCCTCGTTGTTGCTGCCGTGTCTTGTGGAGCAATTCTCTGCTCACTCCGCCGTGTTGAGTTTCCTGGTTTCGGTGCGGTGTGTGCCATCAGGGAGGGAGGAGAGAGGATAGGGGGAGGAGGAGGGGGAGCGAGTGGTGGTGGCTGAGCGCTGAGCATAGCAGTGCTGATATAGTAATAAAGAGCACGACCGCCCGTGTGTCATCCCCGCACTCCCCACTCATCTGTCAACCATGCTCCGACGGCCGCCTCCGCAAATATATGCAAAACAGATGGATACGGCCCCTTCACACACTTCCCCCCAATTTCCGTCTCTTTTCACACACTGCAGGATACCCCCCCACCCCACTTCTCTCTCCCTCTCTCTCTTTTCCCTGCCCACCCTGAGCCACCCCAAGACATGCACACAAACATATGTATTCATACTACACACAGCCCCCCCCACCCCCACCCCCACCTCCAAACGGCCTCACGTCTCTGGTTTCCCATTTCCCCATTGCAGAGATGATCTAAAACCAATTACACTGATTGAGGCGCAAAGCCATTTAAAATGATTACAGCCGAGCATTGTTCTGCATTTAACAGGACAAGCAAAGAAAACCACAAAACAGCCCTGGCACGGCGCACTATGAGAAGGATGAGGGGAGTGATGTAGAGAGAAAGGAGGTGTATGGAGGAGGAGGAGAGAGGGGGATATGGGGGGGGGGGGTTGCAGATGAGAAAAGTTTTGCCTGGTGATTTATGCCTCTTTCCCGGCTGGGATATGAATCTGGGATGATGCTCCAGAGAGCAGCACTCCAGATAATGTTAGCCCATTTAAAAAGAGCAGATTTGTGTAGTCTATCAGGGTCGGCGAGTATTTTTTTTTTCCCCTCCTGTCTCCCTCCTCCCCCCTGCTCCTCCCCTCCGTAGTGAGAAATTGGTTGTTATCATAGATCACAGATACTGCTCAAACCTCTTATGAAAGATGAATTAATTTCACTAATGCTTTAATGCAAAGCTCTCATGAGGGAGGCAGACTGGTGATAACCCCTGCCTCGTCTCCGCTTCCTCCGCTGGTGATTTATGCCCTCTTTTAGTAGATGAAACCGCCTAGATTTGCCATCCATCTGCAGCTTTGAGGAATCCTATTACACAGGGATCTTGGACCAGACGGGACGCCTCACCGAGTCCCGAACCAGGTGCTCGATTCCCAGATCATTCGGTTTTGGATATTACATGAGTGGGGTAATTTGAAGTAACACACAGTGGGCCAGGTATCACAACCCAAAAAAAACAAAAAGACAAACAAACTTGGATTTGAAACTCATCCAGGAAGGTGAGAGTGTGACAGCCAACAGCTCAGGTGGATGATGGGAGACAGATGTGTGTCTTTCCCTGCTTGTGTCTCACCTTTACTGTCCCCCATTAATAAAGTGTCACTGAGTGAGATGACATCATGTGTGTCTGTAAAACGCAAACAAAATGTTCATTTCACAGCACGTCAGTGGTTTAGACACACGAGGAGTGTGTCCGTTCAATGCAACAACGATGATTTTAATTCTGGATTAATCTCAGTTATTTTCAAGATTAGTTTGTTTGTTTGTTAATTCCCAGACTCTAAAGTCACATCCTCTAATTTCTCCACACAAAGATTTTCAATTTTCAATTATATATAAGCAGAAAATAATTATATATAATGAGATTGTTCTTTGTTTGTTTAAACTTTTTTTACTACAAAAATTAATAATTAATGAATTAATTCATAAACTTAGCTCTGGATCCATGAAAATAATCAGAAATGAAACCAGACAATTTAAAAAAAAAAATTTGAATAATATTACAATGTGTTGAAAAGATCTATTTCCATTTAACCTAAATCAGACTCGCGCTGGCTTCCAGCTTTCCAAAGTGTCATGAAATAAAATATTGGTTAAAATCACTTCCATTCACACTTTTCTGCTCGTGGCCGTTTCTTCTCTCAGTTTGATTCTGATTTAAGTGACAGCGCCCTACGTATGCAAAACATCAGTTCTTTCCATAATCCCAGTTTGAGTTATAGCTGTAAGTGAAGGGGAGAGAAGTCGGGGGGGGT
>CM076659.1:3356690-3406464 GCA_038496675.1 Rachycentron canadum | reverse complement strand
TGTATAAGAGACGGGGGGGGGGGGGGGGTGGATGTTAATTGAAATGCTGAATAAGAGGGAAGTGGACAAAATTGTGGGCGCATTTCTTTTGAAAGGTCGCCATGATGGATTTGGCGGCTTGTCGTTTCCCCGTTGTTCCGTCAATCTCTCCACCTCCCCAGTGGACATTAATATATTTATTTGTTTGGCGCAGTAATACATGCCTCCAAAAACCATTGCATCATAAGGATTTGTCATTGCCTTATATAAATAAAGTATACGACCCAGACCTTAATGTGCCCTTGCTATTGATTGTTTTACACAGCCGTGGAAAAAAGAGAAAGGGAGAAAATAGGCGATGGGCTGTAGATCAACATCCATATGAGTTTCTATTTGTTGTTTGGCACCATGAGCGTGTCCATAAAAGCATTGACTTTTCATAGCCTTTTAGTGCCCTCTGTAGTAAGCTCCGGTACGAGGCTGTGATTACTTTCAAGTTCTGCCCCTGATGAAAGTTAACTTCCTTCACATTTTTTTCCCCTTTTGATTTAAGCCCCCACGTGTGATTCATAGATGCGATGCGTACGTTAAGGAGATGAAGTCATTTAAACTGGCATTGCCTGTAAAATGCTCCCTGCATCTATCACCGGACGAGACACCTGTGACACAGATGCTGCCGTCGGTGACAGGTGTGATCCATGCGGCTGCAAGCAGCTCATAAATGTGGCGATAATGTTGAAATGAAAAGCCAAATGAAGCCTTTCTTCGCTCATTTTTTCTGTAAACAGAAGGATCGGGATCAAAACTCATTTTTAGGATTTTTTTTTTTTTTTTTTTTAAGTCATTTCTGCTTTCAGTTTCTCACCGTGTAAATTTTTAGAGCGCTTGACTTTTCCCACAGTCTTCACAGCAGGGTATGAGCAGTGATGATGACAGACACTGTACTGTGTATTTGTGGTACATCAGAGCTCACACACACACACACACACACACACACACACACACACACACACACACACGGCGTCATGTGCTGTCCACTTATATAAACCCTATGTGAGGCCCTCTCTCGTTTGATGGCCCCCCTGGATGATGGAATAAAGATAAATGTGACTGTCCACTGGGGCTCAGATCAATCAGCGTTTGTGTGTATTACTTATTACTCACAGTGCATTTCTGTCACGGGGCTTTTGTGTAACCCCCCCCTCTCCTCACACCCCCCTCCCTCCATGTCCTGCTCTCTTCTATCACCCCCCACCGCCACCAAACATCACCCGGCCATAATATTATTTATGGGGTCGGACTTTGAGCTGAAATATAAGAGAGGTCAAAGAATCAAACAGGATGGACCGGGAAATCGTGACGGGAGGGTGTTGTAGACAAGGACTATGGGTAGGATCGTGTGTGTGTGTGTGTGTGTGTGTGTGTGTGTGTGTGTGTGTGTGTGTGTGTGTGTGTGTGTGTGTGTGTGTGTGTCACGTCTGACATTTTATAGAAGCCTAATTTTCCATTGGTCACAATTGGGGAGTTTTATGTAGTGGTCTCAAGCTTCAAGTGAATCTGATGGTTTCTAGTTTCATCTTCCACCTATCTTGTTTTTTTTTTTCTGTCTCGTGTCTGTGTGTTTGTCTTTGTGTGTGTGTGTGTGTGTGTGTGTGTGTGTGGTGGTGGTCAGCTCGTATATGTATTGGCCAACACCCTTGGATGTGACCCACTATGTAGCTGCCGTCCATCACTGTCATGGGCGGAGACGCCATCGCTGACCTGTGGAAGGTCAGCCAATGTCAGCCCGAGCCTTGTGACCTTTTACCGTTGCCCTTTGACCCCGGCCCTCGTCCCCGCTCAGTGACTCTTTATAGCCACCAAACCTGATATATGATATGATTGCAGGCCACTATCCATTTCATCTGGCTACATCCTCCAGCGACATCACACATCAGAAAGCAAATTGGCTAAATTCTTGCAATTTTTTAAAAGATGTGTGTTTGTGTTGTGTGTGTATGTATGTATGCGTGTGTGTGTGTGTGTGTGTGTGCATGGGGGGAGGAAGAAAGGGGCGATGATGATGTTTCAGCAGGAGATTAAATGGGGCCGGACAGCATCTGTGTCATCGTCTCTGCTGCAGTATCAGCTGCAGCGACCAAATTATGATGTCATCATGTCAACCAGTAGAGAGGGACGCTTTTCTTCTTCTACACTTTGATTGATTGTGTGAGATAATCACCTTAACTAGACTCCTATTACCAAAATAAAAGCACGTAATTCAGTAAAATGCTTTAAAAAAAAAATAGTGTATTTATTTTAAACTTTCTGATATGTGGACGCATGTTTTACTTCACTGTGATGGTCGTCCACATGATTACTGCGTGCATGTGTGTGTGAGTGTGTGTTGAGAGCGTGTTTATAAGCAAGCGATGAAGCAGGGGGTCAATCAGTCATACGTGGAGGAAATGGGGCAATCTGGGGCCGGGTGTCAAGGAAGTGATGGATTTTAATGCTGCGATTGTAGTTAATGGCTCTTTAAATTAAATCGAGATTAAACGTCTCTGGCTGCAGTCAGAGCTTGTATGTACACTGAGCAACCCACCCTCATCCACCCCCCCCAAACCCTCACTCTTCATCTTCTACCTCCTCATCCTCCCCACTGTAAGACTTCCTTCCTTCAACTTACTTCAACAAACGCATACAGCACAGCAGTGGATAGCCCATGCAGCACATAGTGTACATATACATTATGTGCACATGCACTTAGTCACTCAACCCTCCTCGCTTTCTGTTTATCTTTTGAATATATTGAGTTAGTTTAAAAAAAAACAAAAAACTTATTTCTAGTGTAAGGTCAGTCAGTTTTGATGCAGTGTGACACACATCTAATTCCATTTGCTCCTTTCAAAGTCACAATATTGGGACAGCGAGTTATAATTGGGCCCATACATCCTGCAGAGGCAGTATGGATTAATTCAAGTATGCTAATGTAATTCAATTTGATACAGTTAATCTTGTACTAATGCAGATTGAAGGATGTGAGGCGCAATCAAATACCTCTTAGCCCTTTAATTTGCATCTGAGATTTTTAAATAAAATTAGTCAATTTGTAATTTTGTGACCTGGCCCATAATTAGTTTATTCATCACTGCAGTTAACTCCCCATCAGGAGTATCGGAGAGAGATGGACAGAAAAAGAGAGAGGCTGAGGGAAAGAGACGTATTTATCTATTCAGAATGAGAACACTCACAACATCAATTTGTCTCTCATTTAATAACCAGCTTCACGGTGAATCATGTGCTGTTTGAGAAAGAGCTCTGGACTTGTGATTAGATAATTAACTCAAGGCTGGAGGGATCTGATCAAATAGCTGCATATAAGATGTCCACATGCTATGCTTTTTATATTTTGTGTAACATTCACCTACACAGGCTGCAGGTTCTGTATTCAGCCATTCACACAACTGCATTGTTTTTTATTTTTTACTGTCTGTTGCAAAGCGGCTGACAAGATACTTTAATTTAGATGCATTTTTTTTTTTTTTTTTTACTTCCTGCTGTTTAACAGTTTCTATGTGGAAATTTATTAGATCTGTTCTATTAGTGTAAGGCTGCAATTAATTATTTTCATCATTAATTATTTTGTATGGATTAAGAAGTTATTCTTTTAATCTTTTACAAGAAATCCAATCAAAATGCTTGTTTTTTCCAACCAATTGTCCAAAATCTAATAATATTTTATTCGCTAACATATAAGTGCAGCAAAAACTTATTTTTTTCTTTGAATTATTGTTTTTTAGGGCCTTTTAAGCCTTTGTTATCAGGCAGGACAGTGAGAGAGAGACAGGAAATGGGACAGAGAGACACTCAGGAAAGAGTCCACTCTGGTCGGGAATCGAACATGATATGGGCCCTAACCACTCGGCTATCAAGTTGCCCAGGAAATACTTCTTCATATATTAAAACATAAACAGCATTGTGATGTTGTGTTGTTTTCCTATTTTTTTTCCATTAAAGGCTAATTTTTTCCATTAGACTGTATCATAGTTTGTGTGCGAACAAACTTAATGTGAACACTCATTTTATCTGTAAGTGTCAGATGGTGCAGTTAAAAGTCAATGAATCTCCTCTGTAATGTGCTGAAGAAGAAGTATAGAATATCAGACCTTTTTAAATACCTTTTTCTGGGGTGTGACCCGATAGCTGAGTGGCCAGGACAAACACCACATGGGTGCAAATGCTCTGAGGAGGTGAATCGCTGGTTTGATTCCCAGCTCTTTCCTGAGTGTCATTCCCCCTCTCTCTGTCCCATCTCCTGTCTCGCTACACTATCAAATGGCCAAAAAACAACTTTTTCTGAGTGAGTTTAATTTGGTTAAAACCCATAAAATTGAAAAACTTTCTGATAATGTTGTAAAATGTGAACTATGAAGCTCAGGTATTGGAGGTTGTTGCTTCTTTTCCCTGAGATGATTTGATGCTGTGACTTCAGCTCGTGTCACGATCACAGCTGAAGCCTCAGTAACGTCAAAATCTACCACTGTCGTGCTGAATTGAGTCTCTCTTTTCTGCAGTGCAAGTGGTCCAGAAAGGGATTCATCAGAACTCGATGGGCCCTGGCTGACTGGTGAGTTTTATTAATAAGTCCTCTCAGTGAAGCTTCCTACCTCATCTCCGTTCAACCTTGAATTGTTAAAGCTGTATCATTGACATTAGAGATGAAGATCTAACCATGTGAGTCCTGTCTGGGCTGTGTGTGTCTGTGGTCACCACAGACACACATAAAGGGTGAGTTACAAAGCTGAATCCTCTCCGGAGAGTGTCCCAACAGAAGCAGGCAGGGATTTGATTACACGTAATCACGTTAGTCAACCAGTTGCATATGACAGATGACAAAAAACATTACATGCAATTGAACCTGTACGGGATGAATACAAACGCTGGCTTCCAGTGTTCAGAAGCAGGGAATGGGTGGGTGGGGGGGAGGCGAGAAGGCTGGGGGGGTTGTAATCTAATAGAGGGATGACATGAGAACTAAAGAGCTGAAACGGTAAGCATTTAATAGGGGCATGACGTTTGACAAGAGCAGCAGAGAGAGAGAGGGAGGCTGGTGAAGAATAGGGAGATCAGATCAGAGATGGGATAGACACAGATAGTGAAGCCTGTGCATGTATTCATTTGTTCAGGATGTCACTGCAGAATAAACCCCCTTGAGATAAGAGCAATTCCTCTGGGTCACCCTGCTCAACATTATACCAACAAAACACCCCTGATTGATAGGATGAGCAGGGCGGTGTTCATCACTGCACATTGAGCTATCTTGCTCTTCCCTGACAGGACAAACTGAAAGAAAGCATGCAGTGTTTGCAGAGGAATATAGGCCCTGCTCTGTTTATATATTTTATTTTATTCTTGATGGATAATATTCTTTTCACTGTCTGGACAGATAATGATACTTCAATCATGTTAAGTACCTTGGTAATTTCAGGAATATTTCACTAATAGAGAAGAACAGTGTTAGAATTAAACTTCATATATATGAAAGTATATGAAAGAACTCACTCACTGTGTGTTGTTTCTTCCTAGTTCCTTCGATCTGGTCAACATCCACCTTTTCCATGATGCTTCCAACCTGGTGGCCTGGGAGAAAAGCCCCTCAGTCTACTCTGGGACCAGGCAGAAGGCTCTGGGCTACGTTTTAGACAGGTACTGTTCACGCCGGACGACACCCCTCTTATATATTCATCTACCCACTGTGAGATCTCTGCTGTGACCACACTCGCTATCTGCTGTTAATTAAGAGGATTCATCACATTAAATAAAACAGGAAGTTTTTTGCTTTGTCAGCATTTCTTCAGATAATAACAATGATAATAATAATAAGAGGCACAGTGACGCGTGTGTTTAATCTAAAACTCTGATGTTAAATGAACCAAAAACAGCAGCTGACCACTTGATTTCACTCGATACGAGATGCTTTGATTGTCCAGTCTGCAGGTAAATAGAAATAATTTTTTAGTAATTATACAAAAGGATTTGGATTGCATACAAACAAAAAGGTAGCAGATACTACTCACAACTCCCAGCTTTGTCTGACGTGACAAAACCTGTATTTATATTGTAATTGAGGATTTAAGCAGGGGAGGTAAAGCAGAGAAGGTTTTGCTGGGATTCAGTCCTGGACCAGTGGGATTACATCTGTCTTACTCACTACACGGTCTGTGAACCCCCAAGTCTCTTTTATCGGTTCTTTTTCCCTCCCTCCCTCTAACTCCTTCTGACTTTAACATTTTTTGTCTCTTTTTTGTGGCTTAATCCTATATTCATCCTCATTTTTCTCTCGCTACTTGCAAACGTAAAGAAGCACATATTCGTAGTCGTCGTTCATTCAGCTACATTTAACGAGATATCAACAAAGACCTCCAACATTCATATGAGATTTGGTCATGGTCCCTACAGGATCTTTTTTGTGATCTTGATCTCATCTCTTGCCCCAACATCAGGTCAGAAATTGACAAAAACCTTAATGCAAAAGAAGATATCTATAATGTGTTTTTACGCTAAATGTAGCATGGATAATATTAGTCCCCAATCCTAATTTGATTGCCAGGATATACTTCCCATATTCATGCTCCCCAGAGAAAGAACTTTCCATCTTGGTTCATCCCACCCAGCCCCCTGTTTGTCAGCTTTGTACACTACATATGAAAATGTATTTTCCTGATTTCCGATCAATTAAATTTCCTATAGGTGTTCATAGTCCACAGAGGAGGAGGAGCCCCTTCAGTTTTTTTTGTGACCCTTGCCAAAATGCCCAATTCTACTCCACTTTGTTATGCACTACACTCTCTAATTGGCAGTTTGAGTCCATTTGCACACTAGCGCTCCCAAGAGGATCAACCCCTGGAATAAATTCAGCATTTTTAATTACACTAACGTGGGCGAAGGTGGGAAATTGCAAAACTAAAGATTTCCGCACTCTGCAGGAGTAAAGCCAGCCTCTATACAAACAGACCAGGCTATCCATTCATAGGCCACAGTAATGTGATTTATGGGATATCCATTTGCAGCAGAGCAGAATGATAGAGTACATGGTGCAACCCCTGCTCCCCACCTGGCCGAGCAAACGCAGAATAAAAGCCCGGTACCAGGCTCGCAGCAGGTGACCTCCCATTCAAATAGCATCAGAATGCACGACGAGGCTCCCCACCGCCTTGACTTTGAATAACAACATGCATATATGGGTGGCATACATTATCTCCAGGCTTTCTGATGTGCATGAATTATGAGGCACTTTTTAAAGTATTCTCTCCAAGGCCATAATTTACCTGTGCTTCATTCTTGATTTGATGAAAGAATGGTCCGCCTTTAATGGACAGGGAAGTGGGAGTGTTTTTCAAGAATATGGCAGCTTTTGCAATTTTTATTACGCTGTAACTTACCTGGATTTACTGGCATCGTGAAGTTTGAAAAGGAGCTCTGTTGTTGCTTACATTCAAGTGTTTTCATTGTGTTTCCTCTGCTTTCATCATGCTCTTGCAGTTGATTTATTTTTAAAGGTCCACCTAATAGCAGAGTGTCTGAGTATTTGCTGGGTGGCTGAGGGGATTGAATTGAAATTGCGTTGGCTGAGTTGCAGTTTCCATGCTCCCTCTCTCTAAACCCCCTTGTGTTGGGATGGTAACCCTGTTGTTACTTCTGGGCCATATCATTTAAAGGTTCCTTTTTTGACAGGGGTGGGGATGAGGGGTAAGTGGTGTGAGGCAAGGTGGTGGTGGTGGTGGGGAGGTCGTTGTATGTTCCGGCTGCCCCTGGTATTCCTTGCTAGAGGGCACAGTGGTGGGATAGTGGGGGGCATCGCGCCTCAGTCGCTCACTTTGGGGGAAACTGTCGGGCGCAGATCCGGAGCACCGAAGTGAGAAAAAGCTGGCGGTGCAGAGGGAAGGGAGGAGGAGCACAAAGGGTGCTTGGGCTCTGTAAAGGGCAGTGAATAATGGGTCGGTCCTTTCACAGAGGCTGCTAACCTTTTGGCAGCCACCAGCAAACTCCATTCTCCTCTGCCGATCTGGGAGGACAATGTGCCCAGGCCAGGCTTTGAATGAAGCGCTACCACCAACAGTGTTCCCATTCAGCGGCTGGTTGGGAACCATCTTTTTGGCCATTGTCCTAACTCTGACTCCTACCCCCAGAAAGCAGAGCAGGAAAAGGGACAGGGGGAATATCTAAAGCCAAACTTCCCCCCTCCTCCTTCCCTCTTCTCTCTCCTCTCTCCCTCTCTGAGCTCTAATCTCTCATTGCCGAGTGGGAGAGGAGAAGAGGGAGGGGGAGCTGTTGAACACACCACCAACCGAGATCCATCCACAGGACCTGATCACACAGCAGTGCTGGGGACAGAGCTCTGCTGCTGGGCATCAAACCTCAGCCTCCATCTTATCTGGGGCCCAGGCCTAATAATGCAGCTTGCAGCCCATTGAGAACACATCTGATAAGCCTTTTCCTCTGTGGCCCTTTTAACTGCTAAACGGTGTTTATCTCCAAAGTGCTTCAAGGCCTCGGGGGAACAATGCTGAGAAGGAACAGCGTTTAGCCGGCCAGACCTCACTATTGAGTCACATCAAAAAAGCACAGCTCTAAAGCCTGCGTTGATGTGTGGGCCACTTCCACGAGAGCAAAGCAAGGCTCTGCTTGAAATGCTTGTTTTTCCTGTCCTTTGAAATTGCACATATGTGCCCTGGGCTGCTTTAAGCATTATTTACCTTGTTGACTCAGCTATGCCTTGATGTATGGCCATTGTTTTATAATTATGTCAAGGTTTAATAGAATTTCTGTGCAACAAATGTAAGATATGTAAATTATTAAATAAGTATCTGACACAAACTGTTACAAAGGGAAATACTACATAAATACTAGATAAAAGAATTATGCATATTTGCTTAATTCTTCCCCAGGACAGCTGATGTAATGGAGGGGATCCTGAAAAGCCTGGCCTCTCCAGAGGATGGAAAACATGGCTGCTAAATGAGCCTGTGAAATGATAGCATGAGATAAAATCAACAGTTTTTTTTTTTTTTTTCCTCCTCTTCCTTGGAAAAAAAAAAATCCCTTTTGTGTGTTGGCATTTGTTTCTTTTTTCCAACCTGCATTCAGAGCGCCTGGTCCGGTTCAGGGGAGAACAGTTTTACATTACAACTGTGAAATCCTGGCATAAAGGCGTCCTTTGTGGCGCGCCATTATTTTCACACAAATATAGTCCATTGTCAGAGTGCTGAAGTTAATTTGATCAACATTGGGGACATTTAACTGTTTTGTTCGCTGAAAAGACTTGTTTCATGCTCATTTTCGGGGCATTCAAAAGCAATGATTGGCAGAAAAATAATGTTGCCGTTAACAATTCAAAGCAATTAGTTTCCCATGGGGAGGCAGTGGGCCGCACTGGCCACCACACAGCGATGCTTTGTCATTTTATGGACGGTCATCAGTCAACTGTCAGAGCGACTCAAAGAGCCCTCCAATCTAAATGTTTCCCTTTAGGCTTTTCCCAGAACAACAGGCTGAAAGAGGAGAGAAAGGCCGGCGAGTTTCCAGCCAATAGACATGTTGAGCTGCAGGAGGGGGGACTGGATAATCACAGGGAGATCCTCCATAAAGCCTGAATGAATTTATTAAAGAGACTAGTGTGTGTGTGTGTGTGTGTGTATGTGTGTGTGCGTGTGTGTGTCTTTCCATGCAAGTGTATATGCTAAACAATCACATTTCCACTGCAGCTTCTATGTCCTAACATGTACAGTACAATTAATATCTTTTCTGGTGTGTTTTTATATGAGGTATCTAAATGAAAAGTAGGCAGTTGCCAATCTGTACAGGAATCACACTCAAACAATGTTTATGTGTGTGTGTGTGTGTGTGTCTGTGTGTGTGTGTGTGTGTGTGTGTGCGCATACAGGTAACTATGTGAATGTGTTTGTGGTGTCACTGTGTGATTCTGAACTGCCTTCTCACCCTGGGAGGCCTGAAGGAGCAGAGGTTAATCCCCTCCCAGTGTCTCTGTGCTCATAGACCTGTTTATTACACACACACAAAGCCTCACACACACACACACACACACACACACACACACACACACACACACACCAGAGAGTGAGAGAGAGTAGCAGTCACTCTGAGACAGGGCGAGCGACACACAGGCATCACCATCTCTGTAGCACCTGAGAAAAGCTCATGTTCCCACAGTTTGTATTTATCACCGTTGCCAGAAATGTGACTCGTAAGTTGATAAGAAATGTAATATTCAGATTATAGAGTCAAATTGAGTAACGCAGCATCGGTGCACGCAGCTTAAGTGTTTCCCAAGAAGCCGGTTTTTGATGTCGGCTGGCTGCTCATCATCTCATCAGCTGGTGCAGACACAGGAATTAAACAGTTTAGGAGACCAGGGGAAAAAAATAATGTTAATAATGTCACAGGTTACAAACATTTTGGTACATGTCTTCTTTTTTAGGACTAAGCACAATATAAAAGAAAAAAAGAAAAAACTAGAGAAACGGCAGCTTTTAGCTTTGAGATTTTATTCTCTGAGCTGTTGGAAACGTTTCCCAGAAGAAAGTATTTAGGGCTTTAAACGTAAACTCTAAATGCACGTCTACAGCCTGGCTTTCATTTAAACATTGTATTTTATTCAATTTTTATTCCGAATTCTCTCATTTATTTTGCTAATGTGATTGCTGCTTTTAAAACCTATTCTATTTTATCTCATTGTCAGCTTTCTAACTTGATTTGTCCTTTTTATCTTATTGGGTTTGTGAAGCACTTTGAACTGTACTAACCTGTATGAAAAGTGCTATACAAATAAACTTTGATTGATTGATAAAGATGGGGTTTTAGGATTAGGTGATAATCCAGACTGCAGTTGATACTTTACTGTATTGGTGGAAATCTCCTGACAAATATACAAGTAATCAAATGACCTTAAGATGGTTGACACACCAGGAACCTGGGGCTTTTGGGAACACTAGAGCTCTGGGACCATGAGGACTTTGCCAGTCTGAAGAAATGAGACTGTGTTTCTTTCAGAATTGTCCGATTCAGACCATTTTAGGCAAAAGTCCATGAAGTGAACACTTTTCAGTGACAGTTACGCTCATTACCTCCTCAAAGATCCCCTCCTCGTCTTGAGTATGTAAGTTTGACCTGACTTATTCGTTAACCTCTATGTGACCGCTGCAACGTCCTCAACGCCCCCCCCCCCCCCGGTACCGTATCTTTCCTATGTGGCGTTCTCGTTGGGATGGGCGTTGCCGAGGAGCCAGGGGTTGCTAACAGGGGGGAACGAGGAGAAGGCCGTCCTGCTGTGTCAAAGGTCCCGTCAGGCGCCACCCCTGGTCTATTCAGAGAGACGTCACCCAGCACATTCTTCACAATGTTAACATTCTCCCAAATTCTCAACATTTACTTACAATGGATGACTGCGCTCAGCCCAGCTATTGTGTGAAAAGTCGAATCTGACCGGCCAACTTATGGTAAGTCATCTTGTCAATATAATCATGACATGGCCCCCAGTTTCACCCTCATAATCCCATATAGACTGTCTATTATGGCTCAGTTTAGCTGTCAATCAGGGTATAAATCTGCCGAGGAGCCAGTGAGCAGCTGAGGCTGGTGTGAAGGAGAAAGATCTAAAAGCAGGCAGGAATTATTTAGGTGTACATGAGTGTTATCTGTGAGATTTAGATGCTGTCAGTGTCTGAGGTGCAGCAACGTGTTGTTTGCGTGTTTGTTCACTGCTATGACAGTACGTTTGTCTGTGGGAGAAAAGTTGGAATCGCAGTGAGAGAATGTCCCGTAGCTGCTTTGTGCTGGTGGTTTAAGGAGCCTGGGAGCAGAGTCAGGGACTGTGTTATAAATTAGTGTCTGACCCCTGTCTTTGTGTGGCCCCCAGGAAAGGCCTGACGAAGGCCCCAGCACAAACCTCAGTGAGAACGGCCCTTGTGAAGAGCCTCTTTCAGGGGTGTCACTGCGCGATGAATTGGCCTGGAGAAAGCACGTTTATAGACTGTGTAAAGGAGTGCGTCTTTGTGGGAGAATGTCACTGACACTGTAACAGTTTGCGTGAATGAAGTGTGATGACGAGGCTAATGGAGGCCCCTGCCAGGGGTGTGAGGGTCAGTGAGGGGGGAGTCGGGAGGGCCAGGCTCAGGGACCCCCCACCCTCAGGCCCCTTTTCACGCCCAGTAGCTGTAGGTAATGTTGCAATTCTCCGCCCCCCCCCACCACCACCACCACCACCACAAAGGCCAAGAAAAAAAAGTCAACTTTCACACCAGTGGGTCACCATGAGTGCTTTAGGAAATGATCGTGTAAACACAGTGTTACCTTCTGACCTGTGGCTGATATCTGGGAGCAGCAGACAAAACAGCCAGGCTGCGGGTATTAGACATGGCTGTTAGCAGGATAAAGCTACAGGACGTGGAGGAGAAAGACCCCCAGACTCTGGAGAAACACACACACACACTTACTTTTCAACTTCTCCTTTTCTTTGGAGAGACTTCCCCACTCTCTTCTCCTCTGAGCCCCTTCTCCTTTATTTTTGAAATCATTTTTGTGTCATTTTATGTCTCGGGTCACTACATTGTGAAGCTGAATTTGTACTTTATTCAATCTACTTTTGCCTTTTTACTCTGCATCCACAGCAGCAGGGATAGCGTGAGTTCCCACAGCTATAACAACTGCATTGACGTGTATGTTCAGGCATTTTACTGCCCTCCACATTTGGGACAACAGGATAAACTGGCCACTAACACTGTTTAAATAGAGCTGAGTCTCTTAGCACCAGAATGTGAAGTCATTAATGACATCAGTCCCAGTTTGAGTGAATTAACAAGCTACTACACACACACACAGACACACACACATTAGGGTGTGATTAGTAGAACAGTTTAGTATCAGTGTTAAAAACCACAGTGAGTCAGATAGTTGAGGTTCAGTGTCTCATCATGATGTTGACTCCTGTTGTTACTGGACTCTATGGGACCAGTAATGTAATAATTAATGTAGAGGACATATTACACTCAGTGTTTCTGCTCTGATTAGTGTGAAGAAGAGGTGCACTCAGGGAAATGATCCAACCGTTGTTTTTATGTGCGGAAGTCATGTCACCTATAGGTTCAGGATGTCGGTGCTATGAAAAAGTATTCCTCTCGTAGGTTCAGGGACTTGGCTGATCGCCTGAGGTTCTCAGATTTAAGTGTCAACGGATGTAGGGTTTGAAGTTTATTGTCCATCCATGACCATGGTGTGTTCTCTGGGAGACCGGATGGATCAAAGGGAACTGGAGTTTGAGTAGCTTGACGAACACCTGTCTTCAATTGGCCACAACTACAACTGTTGTGCTTATGGGGCCCACTAGGGGCCATTTAGACAGCAAGAGGACAACAGGTACCTTCAGGTAAATTTGTACGTAACATGGGGCGGCTGTGGCTCAGAAGGTAGAGAAGGTTGGTGGTTTGATCCTGGGCTTTTCCAGTCCCTGTCAAAGTGTCCTTGGTAAAGATACTGAACCCTAAATTGCCCCTGAAGGCTTTGGATATGTGTGGTGGAAGTGCAATATCAGGCTTCCATTGTAAAGTGTTTTCAGTTGTGAGTAAGACTAGAGAGAGTGCTATATAAGTACAGTTCATTTACCATTTAGCCTGAGGGTCTTCAAGGGTCGATGTGAAGTAAACTGCATCAGCTGCACATGTTCTCCAGCGTCCACAGACTTCAAGGTTATAGAGCTGATCAAAGCACAGACAGCGTCTGTAGCTCATCACTTCTCCACCTTGAGCTTTTCAAGATGCACTGTTTCACACAACTGTCAGCGAACTAGTGTTTCAACAGTAATTTAGATTTACTTTGTCATTTAAGCTCTAACGTGAAGGATTGCTGCTTTTCTTTTTCTAGGACAGTAAACTGAAAAGCTCTGGGCTTTGAACCACTGGACAGACAAATGAGATCTGAACAAGTCAAATTGTGATTGTTGAAATATTCTTCAGACTGACTCATTAGTTCCTTACATGAGAGTAAATGGTAATTTCAGCCCAAATTGCAACTAAAAAAAAAAAAAAAAAAAAAAAATCATATTATTTGAATTTGAATATTATTATTTGAATTATTTGAATAAAATATGGTGGATGTCCAACCTATAGATGGAAGTGTGTTATTTTGAAATTCTACCTCACGTTGACTTCGCTTGAAAAGCCTCTGGGATAAAAAGACAATCCAGTTTCTGTTAAATCTAAAGGGACGTCACAGTCACATATTCTCTATTTAATATAATAGCTGCGTTTTCCGCCTCCTACTCCAATCACCTTCGACTCCGTGCTGCTCCCTCTCCCTCCCTCCTGGAGAAGAAGTGGCCGTGCTTTACGACAGCCGGCCTGAGCCGAGACCCACCACTAAGAAGGAGCTTCTTCTCTCTTTACAGCCCCATAAATATATTGTTATCTGGGCCTGGGAAGTCCACGGTGAGATTTATCCATGCGATTAGTGGAGATAGCGAGCCAAGCATCCCGAATCATTAATTACACAAGAGGCTGCGCTACGTCCACCTTAATTTCCTATCTCTGCTCTGTAGAAGAGCTACTTTTAAGTAAGTGATGAGGCATAGGAGTTAATTATATGTCGCTTAGGTGTGTGTGTGTGTGTTTTCTTTAAGCACTGGGATGCTGGCACTGTGGCAAGGTCCTAGAGATTTGAAAGTAGTTCATGACAGAGAGGATCTGTACTTGCTATGAATTTAATATCTGCAAGACAAGAGATGGTAAAATATGCTCGAAAAATCTGAAGAGGCATCAAAAGAGCACAAATAGTCTCACTCTAGCCTGTGGCATTATGGGTAGATGGAGTCCTTCAGAATTAGAGCCTTCACTCCTACCTTTGATCAATTTAGCAAATTTAATTTTCTTTTTCTTCAAAGCAGATTATTAAAGGAAATGATCAAGATTATTATTTTAATTGTGGTGTTGATGCTGAGAATTAACAGTTTGAACTGAAAGCAAAACATGTGTCCCTAGAGATGAAGATGATGGGAGTGTTGCAAATACTTGATTTGCTTTTGCATCAATAGTTGCAGGCAGGAAGCTGTAAACATCTCAAACGATATAATTTTTGTTTAAATATGTTGTTTTCTAAAGGTGACATTATTATTAAGACAATATATTTGGGAATCAGTTCAGTTTTTTTTTAAAGTTTTAATCATGAATGGACCAAAAGAATGAGTCACATCACAGAAATAAAGCCTAACAAAGGGTTTCCAATCGCCTCAGCTCTGCTAAGGTGAAAACCCTGTGGTCAGTGTTACAGACCACTAGGTGGTGCTATGGCCTTCATGAACTAAACACCCTGAGGTCAAGGGGATCATCGAAAGTCTTTGCCAGCTAATGGTGATGTTGATGGTGATAATTAGGGATTGTTAATGCGATGCGTCGTCTGGTGTGTTCAGGCTGCCAGCTCCATGTCACAGAGGTAAAAAACATTCTCACTGACTGTGTCTGTTGTGTTTTGCAGGATCACGGACCAGCGGTATGAAAAGGTGCCATATTTTGTCTTTGGGGACTTTAACTTCAGGTTGGACTCTAAGCAGGTTATTGAGGTGAGTGTTTCTGTTGAATTACAGATGGAAGTCTAATTATATAGATTACATTCGCAATAGGGGGAAATGTGCACACAACTGTATGCTAATGTATTATATACATATGCAGTGGTTAAGTACTATCAAACTCATAATAATATAAGTGTATGTGTGCTTGTTTTTGTGTGCATTAGAGGGAGACTGCAATATAGTAAAAATGGCTTTAGTAGCCCCCTGTCTCTTTAGAGTTATGACTCATTAAACGCTTCACTGTTGCTGGCCCAGCTGTGTTTGCCAACTGAGCCTCCAAGTGCATTGTTATGTTATGGTGCCATTCACTGCTCTTTCTCTCAGCCTTCCTCTCCAGCCCCCCCCCCACCCTTTCTTCCTCTTTCTCCTCCACCTCCTCCCCTCCTTCTTCTCTTGGTGCAAATGAGGCCAGTGAGAGCGAAGGTAGTGCGGTCATTCAGCCTTCTCCATGACGCGATGGGGGGTTAGCGGCGTAACAAGCCATAAAGGCCCACCACAGCCAGCCGAGTCCTATGATAACAGAGTGGGAGAGCCACTTGTTGGCCGATCCTCTCCCTCCTCTCCAGCACAATGGCCCCTCGAATCAGTGGTCCTGTTCAAGGTGTGGGCATTGTTCGTTTCAATCAGAGCCCCATTCATGGGAGAAGGGAAGAGGAGGGAAAGCCTTCTGAATGGCAGGGTTTTGCTCAAATGACTTAGGAAGGACTTCACTCTGTGTGGCACTCAAGAGCAAAGCTTTTGTAGTTTAGTCATCCGGCCACTAGAGGTGCCGTAGTGTAAATCACCATCCCCTCTAAGGGGCCCAGCTAAGTGGGATGTTCATCACATGTTTTTACTCAGCGATCTTTCAGGGGCATGGATTGATTGCCTCTGAGTTTGCAGTACATTTGATTTTGCGTCTGTAATTGGGTCACTGATCATGTGAACATGCATTGCTTTGGAGATAATAAATCCAAGCACAGAATCCACCACAGCAGATGTTAAAACACTGAGACCATTCAGAAGTCAGCTATTGCAATTAAATGTCACCTGGCATACATTTAGCTCATCACAGTGATTTATAGCTGGTTTATATCTCACCAGCATTTCTGTGATAAAAGACACGTTGTTCTACACATTCAATTTTATGGAAAGGTTTCGGCTTCACATGTGTTTTTAACAGCAGTTCTCAGTTTAATGCAACATGGATGCATGAAGATGAAAGGAGAGTATCCAGTCAAACCAAGTCAGATAAGATAATATCTGTGAAGCTAATCGTGTTTCCTGTCTTGTCTGTGCTGCTCAGTGGCAGATGAGCTCTCACCCTCTTCATGTCTCCACCGCTACAAAACGCTGTTTGAGTGCAGTAAGGGTCGTGACCCCTTTTCTAGGGATGTGTTAGGCTTTGCATCGGTGTGTATCCATCTCTGCCCCCCCCCCCCCTCCACACAGCTCCTTTCTTATGCACCTTGGCCTCCTATTCAAATCCAGTGCGAATACACACCCACACAAATACACACACACACACACACACACACACCAATTTGTTAGGCCAAATGAATCTGGGAGGGATGGGGTGCTTTTAGACTTCCCCTCAGGAAGTTACAGCTGTGGCATAAACCATCAAGAAATTTTCCCTCTAGCTTCGTGAAACATACTGACCATTAAATGGGTACAACAGAAAAGACTGAGAAACGTGAGAAGGATTGGTGAGAAACATGTCATTAGAGGAGCAGCACTGCTTCATATCAACCCGGCCCTGCGCAGTGGTCAACCTGTCTGATTGAACAGCGACCCGTGTGTTCGCCGCAGACAGAGCTGTGACATCACCAATAAACAAATGGGTTGCGACCTTGGTGCGGGATGTAACTCACAGCCGGGAGGCCGTTTTAAGCCCTTTAATGACAATTAATGTCAACAGGACAATTAGTGCACATCCACCGAAGTGCTTAACTGTAGATGGGCTGGTGGTGGATCGATCGTCCATACTTATCCGAAGATTGATTTGGACGCGCAGAGGCTGGCTCTCATTCTCACTGTCTGAGAGTCTCATCTTTTTGCTCTCCGCACTATTCTCCCTCCACGTTGGATCGATAGGAAATGGCCCAAAAAACCATGCAGAGGAATAGATGCCTTTTCTGTGTTAAGGGGGAGAAATAATCGCAACATTAACCCACTTGTCTTTTTGATTTGCTGAGAACCAGGGACACCCATGAGGCTCCTCAGACCCCACCTTGAGAGTCACTGGATCAGTACATTTCTCTACAGCTGCACACTACACCACTTCTCTTCTTCTCTGACTCTGGTCCATTGTGGGTGACTAGACTGTGGACAACCTCTAGCCACTCCCCTGTCACCCATCCTCCCTTGTGGGTGGGTGGATGGGACAAGGGGGTATTTTAGGATGTATCCATGTGTGTACAGAAAAGGAGCTGGGTTTGGAAGGGGGTGGATTTGTTATTGTCACAGGGCAAATTCCAGGTGGCAAATTCCTGGCATGCTTGTGCGGCAGGATCAGTAACCAAAGGCCTGCGGCCGCCCCCCTTCTGCCCAGCCCGGGCAACCCCATTAATTGTGTCCGACAGAGGGAATTGGTTTCAATTGACCCTCATTCAGCGGCCCTTTGACTGGCAGACAAAGGACACAGCCACGTGGAGACTAATGCTAGGGCTGAGCAGCCTGGAGGTGGTCCAGTCCCCACCAACCATCTCTTTCCTCTCCCATGGGTCTGATCATGCTTCGCATCGGTGCTGGTTAAACAGGAAACCGCAAAGGAAAGGTTTTGTCTGGAGAATCAGATATTTCACAGTCCACTTGCTGATGCGCTGCCTGTGATTCTTTATAATCCCTTATCAAGCACTTGTGTTCAAGACACACTCAAGTCAGCCAGTCATTAACTGACTAAAGATGAAGCACATGTACCTCCGGACCTGTCGCATTAAAATCTGAGCTTCACACCTAGAACGTGAGAGCTGAGTCCTGGCTTTTCAGGAAGGATCCAAAGACCTCTGCTAGATCGTCCAAATCCTGAGTGTGAACAGCTAAATTCTGACTTGGAAGGGATTTTTCTGAATTGCAACTATTTTATTTAGAAACCCAACACATTACATGGAAGACCAGAACATCTCAAGTTTCATGCAAGGCTCTATAAATAATAAAGGCTACTAAATCTAAATCTAAGTCTAAATCTAAATCTAAGTCTAAGCAAGTTGTCAACATTGCAGATTTGGAGAATCTGGATGATTTCTTGTCTTTAATTTGCACTTCTCTAAAAAAAATCTTTACAATTACTTAGCAAGTATTGTGGGAAACTTTTCAGCAAGAGTTTGTTTTTATTATTGATCTTCCAGTAAAATGCCTTCTAAAGCTCAGTGCCTCCGTTCAGATAAAGCTGATTCAGTTTATTATTGATCTCTCTTTCTCAGTCACTTCTCTTTCATAACTAGTCATGTGGTCTGTTACAGAAATGTTGTGTAAACATCAAAATTATTAATCTAATATAACTTTGATTAGTCAACAATTATTGGAGCAATTATTACTTTTTTTGTCAAAGACAAATTTCCATTTTATGTAAATTTAATGGACAATTAAGGTTTTTCCTGTCTTATCTCATCTTATCTTCTTATCTCATCTTATCTCTTCTTATCTTATCTCATCTTCTTATCTTATCTTATCTTATCTTATCTTATTCATTATATTCTATTTATATACAGCTTTTCTAGCTCATGTCTTATGGTCAACTTTAACCAGTGTGATGGGGCAGAGCTTATCCTGTAGCAACCCCTAAATCTTATTATGGAAACCATGTTCAGCCAAAGGTGAGCAGTGCCAGCTCCCTTGTTGGGATCTCGGTCATGAAGCCAGGTCACATAACTCTTGTTGACCCATTCACACCATAAGCAAACACTGATTTAGTCCTGTTTCCATGCTTTAGTTAGAAGGTGGTATAAGGTACAGTGGTGTGTGAGAGAGGGTGTGTGTGCCTCCCTCGTGGTGGCGGGTGGCTGTGAATCAGCGGTGCCGATGACAGGCTCAGGGCTCCGTGCCTGGACTCCCAGTATATTTAAAATCCCTCCTAATTAAACTTAATAGAATGTAAATTTAATATCTGCAGAGATTGTGTGCTGCTGGCCGGCCCGCTCCAATTTAAGGATTGATAGAGGCCAGCGGGAAGGTTAATTGCTGACTTGATCTACTGTCCCCGTGACATGGCGTGGGGCTGCTTTAATTGGGCCTGATCTGCTGCTACATGGACAGATTTCATTAGGTTATCTGGCCTCTCGCTGACTACACAGTGCTCTGGACTGGCGCCCCCTCTCTGCATCTGCAGGAAATGCAGAGGGCCGGACCGGGCATCAATCTTCCTTCCTTTTGTCCTGTGTCCTTTTCTCTCGCTTGAGCAGCATGAAATAAAGGTGGGGCCCCAGACTTGCCCCACTCCTAATGAATGCTGTAAAATGCTCGGTAATGACAGGCCAACATGATAGATCATTCATTTTTCACACTGCAGAGTCACTCAGTGAGCATGACCATGACAGTGGAGATAGAAATATAAGCCAGCAATTATTGAGAGACACATTCAGGATTGTAGTGAATGACTGCTTTCCTTTATTTATGTTTCTGCATCTCTATTTTTTACACATATAATGGACAATTTGATTTCTTTGACACGGTCTGGTAAAGTGTCAAATAATCAAAGGAAGATTTTTACCAACTTAAGCGCTCTGTAATTTTCTTCAATTAATTGTTTTAATAACAATTTAATCAGTAATTTATTCATAGAGCATCAGGAAGATCAACAGACAACTAAACAGCACGACAAAGACCAGAGAACAGATTAAAATGTGGAGACAACATAACCTGGCTCAAAGGTTAGTGAGAATAAAAATGTTTGCAGATGAGATCAGATTTGATAGACGTTGGCAGGACGACAGAAAGTACAGTCACCTCTGAGTTGTGAGTGCGAGGGACGGTGTAGTGTCTGTGATGTAGGGAGGAGCTGAACCATTGTGGGCTTTAAAAACAAACAATAGAACCTTAAAATCTATGCTAAATTGTATATGTCCCACTGTTTTAAACATAGACTGTATATAATTAAACTAGAGGTGACAGAGCTTTCACAATCAGCACTGAATGAGCTGCCTGAGGAACATGCAATTATTATTATTATTATTATTATTATCATCATCATCAAAACAATTAACATAGACTCTGGGGCTGGAAAGTGAAGCCAATGTTGAAGTGTCTTAAACCTATATTCTATCAAATGACCATCAGGAGGCGACTCCACTGGTAAAAAGAAGTCAGATTGTATTGAAGTCAATGGGAAAATTACCCTACTTCTTATTATTTTTTTTCTAATGATCTCATTCTCTAGCTTCAAGTCTTTTTCAAAATAACACGATTTTAATTTTTTAAATGATGGTCACATTTAGGGGAAAATAGACCATAAAGCAGGGTATGAATTAGGGGCGTGGTTACTGTGTGATTGACAGACTGTACCACACACGTCGACCTGACAGTCAGGATAGTTGCTTCAGCAGCTCACAAACTAATGGGTGACAGTGACACTTGGTTTTAAATCATTGACGAAAACAAAACATGCTGTCTTTACATGTCATTTGCAATAAACCAACTGCAGTCCATCAAATATTTGATGGCCAATAGTCCGGGCCACTGAACCCAGTCAGGGCAAATAAATTGCACCAGTAAAGGCGAAACAATTTTTCCCTTTTTAGTCTGACTTTGACTAGCATGTGTGTATCTGGCCAGCTATAAATCAAAAGGCGGCCAGTGTAATTAAGTGTACACTACATTAGTCAGGCTAATTAATTTTGGGAGTCATCCATCCATTAACCAGTGGGCCAGCACTGATTGGGCCTCTGTTGTATGGACCCCCTGACACTGGGGACTGCGACCCTCCTTGGCTGCCCTCATACACTCCAGTCATAGATATACACACACACCAACCCACGTGTAGTTAATCAGATTTTGAATAAAGAGGGGAGTTTATTATTAGGAAATTTAACCATTTTGTGCCTTTTTTTTTTTTTTCCTAAGAACAGCTCTGTAATAATGTTCTTGAAGTTATCCTTAAATATGAAGTATTGGCAAGATTCAGCTCACTGGGTGGAGGCATTAGGAGGGTTGTATTTGACTTTTTTATTGCTATGCCAAATTGTATTTACAGGTTTTCTACATGGTTTGTTGTCGCCTACTAAATCAATATACTTTTCTGTGGAAGACAACCCACCTCACACTGTCTCGATTGTCCTGGTGCAGTAAACTCCTCCCATTTACTACACCAAGTTAAAGCAGTTATTAACACCTACTCTGTGACTCACGCCTTTTTATGGCTTCACAGGTGAACCCTGTGATGGAGATGTTTCTTTTCAATACAATAAAAGCATATTATCTGACTAGAAGAGACCAATCTATCACAATGAGGGCCCATTATATCACAGATAACCCATCTGGATATAGAGGGAGACTATTCCCTCTGGACAACAGCGTCTGTTCTGTCTCTCGTCTCCCTGTTTGCTTTCGATGCTAATGAATACAGCTCTGAAGACACAGAGGAAAAAGGAGTTCAGCTATGAGGGCGTAACTTGAGCGATGCAGCTTTGATGGGAGCGCTGTCCATATAATTAAAATGCTGGCAAATGAAGAACAAGCAATGGCTTCTGTTGGTCCTGCTCATTAACAACAGGCCGTTTGAGCCCGGCGCCAGCCATGCTATTGCCACTGTGTACTTGGAGGGAGGGAGGGAAAGGGGGGAGGCACTGTGACTGGCAGCTGGGAACACCATGCCAACGGTGGGATGGCGTGACAAACCAAGCCGAGGATGAGCGCAGAGCCTGGCACTAACAGGGCCTGGGAGGGCACGTTGCCTCGTTAGGCCCCTGGGGTTGGCCCCCGGTCAGGGACGTAGCCTGAGTTACCCCTCAATCCTTCACCACTGCTGTCCCCTCCAGCTGGAACCAAAGCTGAGATGTCTCTTTTTACCCCAGACCTGCTGTCGCTCCTTCTCCCAGAGCATAAACAGCTGTTTATAAAAGTTTGACACAGGAGGAAATAGCGCTGTGATGCACTTATATCGGGGCAATTATTTGTTTTGTTTTTCTGCTGAAAGTCAAGTAGTAGTAGAAGTAGTTGCATTCAACTCCTAAATATACCCTCACTCTCCCAAAAACATCCACTCACTCATTCTTTCAGTCACTTTTCTTTAACATCCTAGTAATTTCCTGTTTATCTGAAAATATCTCCTTGTGTTCAGTTAATCTTCTGATTATTCTCTGGATTCACTGATTTTTTTCATCTAGGAATTTAGGGCTAATATTTGATTCTGACCTAAGCTTTGATAATCAAGTCAAGCCTGTGGTTCAGGCTTGTTTTTACCAGCTTAGGATCATCATTTCCATCAATTGGATCATTTCTATTAATCACTGACCTACAGAAATCTCGCCTCATGCCTCCATCCACCAGCTCAGATCGTTCAAAATGCTGCTGCTCGTCTTATTTCCAGGATCTGATGACATGACTCTGGTCCTCACCTCCCCCCATTGGCTCCCTTTTAGACTCTGGATTGATTTAAAAAATTTTATTGCTGACTTTTAAAGCTTTAAATGTCTCTGCCCCCAATTACATCTCTGGATTGTTGACTTGGTATGTGCCCAACGGAGAACTGAGGTCTGCAGAAGGAGGCCTGCTGGTCCCCCCAAGGTCAGGGCTTGTGACTAAGGGTGAACATAGGGTGTTTGCTGTTAGAGCCTCAACACTATGGACTTCTCTCCTGACCCAAATCAGATGCTGTAGCTCTTTATCCTCCTTTAAATCTCTTCTTAAAACACATTTATACAATTTAGCCATTGGTAATGTCTAAGATTATGATGATATTAATTCCAAATCCAATTAGTAACACGTTTTAATTATATTGATTTATCCCTAATTATTGTCTCAGATTTTTATTTCGTCTTTTACTTAGTCAGTTATTTTTGCATAATGATTGTAATTTTTCTTTTGTTTATGCTGCTCTACTCTTAACTTTACTAATTTAACTTTGCTTTGATTTGGTTTTATTTTTTTTGTAAAGCACTTGGTATATAATAAGAAACTTATTTATATTAACATATTATATTATTTATAATAACAATTTTTAACAATTATTATTATAAATCGCAATTTCACATAAGACCAGTTCGGCACCTTTAAGTTGCTTGTTCAGTTTGTCATAGAAAATTAAAAGGAAATTAGGAAATTACTTAAAGCAGATTATTTCCCAAACGCTGTTAGAAACCGCCATGATGATGGCAACATCATGTTGTTAAATGATGTGTCCTTAACTGTCCCTGGGCTGTTTGTCTGTGCAAGGATCCTAATGCTGTTTACTGTCGATATCTTATTTGAATAAAATAATACTCTTCAGTTTCATGTATTTGTAACCACGCCAAGATTATGATAATATTTATTCCAAATGTAATTAGTGAATAATCCCATCAGTCTGTGAATTCAAGTAGGCCCAATACTGAATCGATGTCCTTTTTATTTAATCCACCACTTTTCTTAAACAGTCTAATCTCTCTATAAATCATGAATAATCAACTTTGGCTCCCAGCTCCGTCTTTCTTTATCTCTGGCTTTATTGATGGTTTGTCTTGTCCTCCGTCAGTCGGCATTGACCCCTGCCTTTGAAATCACAAAGCAGGAACAGCAGCAGCAGCAGCAACAGCTAACAGTGATGCTATTATTTAGTCCAGATGAAATGTGGCATAAACTGCAGGATAGGGATCTCTTTGTGCCTGGCACATAGTGTCCAACTTGTATGATGTCAGTCTATTTTTGACTAATGCAGTCCTCAGCCTTTGTAAAGCACAGCACAATAATTGTTTTTTTTCCTCTCTCCATCTGATGGAGTGGTTGCCAAGATAACACATGTTGTCTCTGGGGGCGGAGGGGGGTTGTGCACAAACATGGGCGCGCACACACCGTCTCCATGGCCATTTCCATCATTACATTCATTATAGTTTGTTCTAATGCATATGCAAAACAGTAGTCTGTATAAGAATGGCTGCACATGGCTGCATTCACTCCCCACTCAACAAGTCGCTCGGCCTTCTTATTCAAATCAGGCGAAATCTTAAACTCCTGCCGCTTGTTTGTCTTCATCGTCTGTTTGCAAAATTAAAAAGGAAGAGTGATGATGATGTTAAAGCAGCCAGAGGTGATAGCACCATTTAAACAACTTGGCCCAAGTGTGAATCTGGACTGTCAGCAGCCGAGTGATGTTCCTACAGAATGGCTCTTTGTAACACAGCTGTAAACCCGGTGTTGGCACCATGGGCTTTTAAACAACTCTGCAACCTGACATTAAAAGTCACCGGCCTCCATTCACACACAAATATCCCATCATATTTAAGAGGGCCCATTAAGGGCCAGAGAATTCATGAGCCTTTCTCTGAGCTCCCCCTTGTGTGATTTATCTATGACGGCCATATTGCCGGGCTCTTTCAGAAGGAGTGGCTCTAGTTTTTGTCTTAGAGGAGGCCCAAAACAATGCATTTCAGGCCCATTTCTCCGACAGGGCCTCCTCTTTCAGGGTGCAGATAGAGCCGGGGCTGGCCTAACATCTGTTTGTGTCCAGAGCCAGGCGGGACCGGAGCACAGCGTGCCTCGGTGGCCCCCTTCTCCTCTCCCTGGGGGTCTTTGTTCCCGATTTCATGCTATCAGAGCGGCAGCATGTTTTCCTGCGCAGAGCTGTCAGGGGCATAAAAGGCCCTGAGTGGGGTCACATCAAGAGGGATGGGCATGAAAAATTGGTAAAATGTATCACAAAGCCCACCCACTAGATGGTTGCCTAGCGCCCTGTGGTGGGGTGTCAAGACCCCTCCTCCCCCCTTCCTCCCCCCTTCCTCCCCCCTGTACCTTCCTCTTTCCTCTTTCCTTGGCTGAATTACACCTCTCTCTCTCTCTCTCTCTCTCACCCTGGTGGACAAGCACATCATTTAGATGAAATGGTGCAAACAAATTAAAGGGTGGTGCTGCAAATGAATCAATGTTCTTTGTGTGTGAGGAGGGTTTTGTGCTTGTCCTCCAGTGCACACTGGAAGGAGGATAGTTGGTCACCTGGCTGAAAAAAAAAAAACCATCAACCACTCTGGTTGCTCAGCTGTTGCTACAGGAAATTAAAAAAAAAACAAAACAAAAAAAAAAACTCCTCTTTTCTATTTCTGATAGAAAAAAAAAATCTGTATTTCTAATTTAAATTTTAGTCAAATTAAACTGCTAGTGAAAAAAATCTCTGCATGTAGGTGGAACTTGCTAACCAAGCTGCTGCCTCTCTTGAAAGGGTACAGAGTTAGACCTTCATTAATTGTTTGGTCCTGATCTGTATCGAATGCCAGTGTGATGAACTCAACAGACTGCCTTCCTATTGGACCGTCACTAATCACCAGTCACTGATTGGGTCTTCGATAGTCTGTAATTGACTCAGCAACGACAAATTACCTCACTGTCTATTTCCTTTAATTGATTCCCTGCGATGGGATAGGTGAATTAGATGAGAGTGTAATGACTTCGGGTGTTTATACTCTATCAATAATACTACGTTTGGCCGTGTTTAAATGTGCTACAATTATTGCTTCACGGTTGGATGTGAATTTGTTTCCTCATTAGCGGGATAAATGTTTTTGTTTTTTTTAAAGAAACCATGAATGGCTGCAGCACCGCCGGCTACTCCAGATCACAAAGCTCCCCTTTCAAAACGCAACAACATTCAAATGAATGCCACATTAAGATGGCTATTGAGCTATTTAAGCATGCATTGCCTTATTGAGAGGTTAAGAGAAGCTGGTGCGTTAAACAGTCTCACAGACATCTGCTGCGGTTGGTTTTAAAGTGCTGACTAAAAGTGGTAGGGGAGGTTTCTCAGATTAAATCTCTCATTAGGTTTTCTTTGTACAGGTGGCAGTAATGTGTCAAGAGCCCAGCCTGAGACAATGCCCCTCCTCTTAGTGGGACTAATATGCCTCAGGAGAATCCACCCTCCTTTTACTGCCACTACTTTACACAGAGACACAGTCACAATGAAGCATCTGGTGGCCTTTTCCTGTGTAGAAGGCTTTTCCATGGCCATTGTGAGTGCCTGTGTGTGTATGTGTGTGTGTGTGTGTGTGTGTGTGTGTGTGTGACGGAGAGAGGAGGCTTACTTCATTTCTGTGGCTCAACTTGTCTTGTTTCAGTCACTGCGTGTTTCTCTCAGTGCGACTCTTTAACTAAAATGTTTAGAGATCTTTTCTGAAGCGCTGCTCCCAGCTGAGACCGGGGAGAGTTTGGGTGGGTGGGCAAGTGTGTGCCCGTGCATCTGTGTGTGTGTGTAACCCCCCAGTAGTGGGAGGTCGCCGGGGTCAAAGTGATGAATTTTTATGGGCCTGTTCCCTGTGTTTCAGCCCTGTCCCTTTCTCTGCGCGCTGCACTGCCTCTCAAAGACAACCATGCAGGGCAATTTGTCCTGCGGGGCCCTGCAGAATGGGCCAGCAGAGAAGTTAAATACCAGGGGGGAACACACACACACACACACACACACACACATTCACACAAAACATACACATACATTCAGTTTCTCTCTCACACGCACACACCCCTCCGTCCTGTTGTCCTGAATGATTTGTGGCCTGTCCATTATCCATCCGAGGGGACAAATGCTTTTGGCCACTTTCTGAAGGTAAAGCCAGAATGGCAGCTCTCAATGCGCGCCATTGTTTTTAGAGAAGTTTCCCAGATGTTATAATGCACAAGATAAATAGGGCACATTATCACTACCTCTCACACCCTCTTACCTCTTCCAGCTAGTTGTTGGTGAGGGCGTGGCAGGTTAGCAGACCTCCTACGATGCACACACGCACAACAAGCCTCACTGTCAGCTCTCACGCAGCTCAACGAGTTCATGGGAAGGGGTGAGAGATTGTGAGTGTGTGTGTGTGTGCGTTAGTCGCTGGTAGGGGTGACACAGGCCAGGTTTACTAGGGTCAAGCATTGACCAGTGGGTCACGCAGAGGCTAACTTTGTGGGTGATAATGTGTCCACTCTCACCTCTCCACCATCTTGATTCCCCAGCCTCCTGCGTGTGTGTCAGTGATGAATCCACCGTGTTTGGAAGCATTAAATTAGTCGGCCACTGGGAGAGAGGAGTGGATAACTCTGGCTTGTGTCCAGTCAGATCGGGTGGGGAGGGTCACAGCTGATTTACTGGCTTTCCTGTGTAATAGCTGGCAGGATAGCAGGAGGCCGAATTTGTTGTTGCCTGCTTCGGATGCCCCCTTCTACCCAGCTCGGGCAGATGTCGCAATCATGCATGCGGGATGGGCGTGATGAACGGTGGCGAGTCGGAGAAAAGTGATCGGAGCGCAAAGCAATTCATGCTGAACCTGCCAGCTCTGTTGGCACACCTTAACTCAGCTGGCAGACCCGCTTTGCGTGGCAACGAGAGAATAATGGCGCGTTTTGACAATGCCACTGGCCCCGCTGACACAAAGGGGAGCCCCTGTCCCCTGCCTCTGGTAATGACGAATGAATAGTTAGCTTATTGTCCACTCATCCTCTGTGTCCCTCTGCTCACAGTCTCCTACTCTCTCTACCTAATTGAAGTTTAATCAGTGCTCTAAATGGACGCCATGGATTATTATATTGGTGGAATGACTGTTTAGTGAATAGTGTGAATCATTGGGAGGGAGAGGGGTGAGGGCGGAGGAATAAATATATAAACTCCAGAGCAGTTAAAATGAATTGTGAGTTGGCTGGTGCCCCTGTCATGTCACAAAGTTCTGCTACTTGTTCATACTGTTGTATTAAAAATACTAAATTCAACTGGCATCTACAAACCATGTCCAGTTCAGTGCGGACAAATGGATAAAGCAAAAATAGGCGGCTGCTTGGTGCTGCTTGCATTTTCTCCCCACGCCTGTGTGTGGTTGTTTGTCTCTATATGTCGGCCCTGTGATAGACTGGCCACCTGTTCAGGTTGTACCTGCCCTTGCCCAATGTCAGCCAGGATTGGCTGCGGTGCGGATAAGGGACAGATGGATTTAGGCCTGTAATAAAGGACACTAAGTTAGACTGGATCTCAAATATGGATTTTGGTTCAAAGGATCTGAGTTTCCTATATAATAAAATGGATTTATACTTAAGTAAATAGATACATGTTCAAAGGATCGCACTAACAAGTGTGGCCTGTGAATCTAAAGCTTGAAATATCTTTTTGCTGTAGAATAATGCTACTTTTTTATCGAACCACCTTTGTATTTGGTCAAGACTGAAGCCAGTTTTAACCAGAGAATGTTTTTGTGTTTTAAACTGTGAGATTTTAATTTAACTTTGTTTTCTGTCGGTTTCTGTTCTAACTGTTCTTGTGAAACTCCCCCTGTGTTTGATATGCATTGTCAGTGTTGTGTGGGTGTCTTAGTGTTTAAGTTGGGCACAGTGGATCGCCTCCATCTGTTGACTGGACCAGAGACACAAGGCTTTGAATGTGTGTGTGTGTGTGTGTGTGTGCGTGTGTGTGTGTGTGTGTGTGTGTGTGTGTGTGTGTCTTTGCTCTTTGAAGTGGGACAGATTGCTTTAACCTCTCCTCTAAGGAGAGCAGCTGGAATAGAGAGCTCCTTTAAACAGCCACTTCCTCCTTCGACAGTCACGAGATTATCCTCCATTGATGCACAAAGCCAGCGCCTTCCTCGGCAACCTCTCATCCCAGCCCCCCGGCCTCTGGCCCTCTGCAAACACCCAGTGTTGACCTATGACCCATAATGCAGAGATGTATTGCCAAGTCACTTTGCAGGATCAGTCCCTCTCCTCCCCCCAAAAAAGGAGTGAAGACATCCCTACTGTCTCCTGAACCATAGCTGCTTTTCCCGACAGCTGCCGGTTAATATTTTCCCATTGCCTCCCTTCCCCGCTCTCTTTCTCAGACTAATTGGCATGTATCAAATAAGGAGCCAATTGCAGTCAAATGAATTATGGTAATATCATTTAGGGTGGTCAGTGAGAGCGTGTCTCCATGTAATGTGCTTAGGAGGCAGGATCTTTGAAGGGGGAGATCTGTTCAGAGATTCTGCACAAGCACCTGGGCTCTGCTGGCAGTAGGACAGAGACATCACTGCACTGATATAGCCTTAAGTGACAGCATGAGGTTCTCATTTTCCCCATCTAAGTGTTTGGTGGACAGAGCTTATGACAGAGATGCTGGGATGAGCAAGGACTGATGCGATGCGTGTGTTTTGAAGAGGAGGATGTTTTTCAAAGAGGACGACAGTAGGAGAGCTGTGATCAATCGGGTGCAGTGAACCACCACCAACTGCACTGACACACTGATTGATCAATCAGCGGACTTATGAATGGATCAATCAGTCTAAGGACTGGCCGCACCAGTAGTGACGTGCAAATCTGCAGATGGAATCATTAATTACCTCGAAGCGGTTAAATTCAGTGTTATCCTTCTGGGAAAGACATTTTTTCCCTCAAGGAGAGGCAGCATTAGCTAATTGTCTTAACTACTGACACAAACACACAACCTATGGTTCAGATATCTCACAGAGAGTCACACCAGCCTGCTCTATTGTGCTCTCCCTGTTCACAACCATATACATTAGCATGTGCTTCTTCATGCAGGTGTACCACTGACAAACAGGGGCCTAGTTAAGGTTTCCTCACCGGATCATCGGAATCATTTGAATGTGAATTGAAGGGCTATTTCTGTGCTTTAAATATTGATGCTTATTATACCAGTGAGCAGTGTGAGCTCCTGGCATCAGTAGTGGCAGTGAAGTGTTCAGGGATTTCTGCTCGACTGACTTTTGGATTTGCAAAGCAAACGACAGAAGGGAGTCAGCTTGGATGAACTACAGACCCCGGAGCTTGTAGAACCCATTAAACACGAAGGTCCATTTAAAATATATATTTTTTTAAATGTCAAACTCACAACCTTTGCTGGACCTCCTGAAAACATTGCAGTTTTTTATGCTAGTGATAAAGAACCGAGTAGTGAGCGGGAACATGTGATGCGTTCAGCGCCAATCAGAGATACGGAAAAATGACTTTCTGTGGTTGTCTCTGCTCGCTGTGGCTACAATGACTTTTTGACAGGGAAAGTATCTCTTGCCCTTCTCACTAGCTCCTTCTTTGGCCTATTCATTGCACAAAGCTGCTTAAGCGCACTTAAGCGCATTAGCATTTGGCTGCCAGGGGACCATATTGACCCTGCATTTGGATGGCCTAAATGAGTGAAAGATGGAGCGATTTGTTAGGGCTTTAGAAAGTTGCTTTTGGGGAGGGGGGTGAGGATGAAGGAACGGGGTGGAGGTGGTGAGGAGGGGGTGAGGGGTGTGTGGGGGCAGAGAGTTGTTCCACTTTCTCTCAGGGCATGGTGTTTGTTCTGATCTGGTGTGCAGTTTCTCCGTGGCCGAAGCAGGACTGATTTGTGACATTTCAGTCTAAAGGGCCTTTTTCTGCTCGCTATATTGGCTTGACCCGATTATCTAATCTGTGCTTTGAATTTCAATCAGGTCACCCAGTCTCTGCCGTGTGGTATGGGAACCACTGGCTGAGGGATTATCTCATTCAACTGTCTTCAAACACAGATGGTCGAATGTTTAACTAATTGTTAAAAGAGTCCACAAAGGGGAATTTAACCATGCACACAGTCCATGGGGTCAGTACATAGTCCCAGATAAAGAGGAGAGACAGTGAGGTGGTGGTTTGTGGGATGGTTCTTTAAAAATCATTCAAATGAAGCACAGTGTCCGACAGTGTTGTGTACAACAGCACCATGAATACAATAAAACAGATATGACTCAACAAATGGTTTCCATTTTTAATGTGTCTGTATCCTGATAAAGATAATACCAGTGTTACACCTTACACCATTTTCTTTGTGATGACTCACTCTTCTTCTCCTCTCACCCTCAGAGTCTCTGCTCCACTGCCACCATGCAGACAGTCAGAGCCGCCGACACCAATGAAGTTGACAAGCTTATATTCCGAGAAAGCGATAATGACCGAAAGGTATCTATCTGTCTCTCTGTCTGTTTGTCTGTCTGCCTGTCTGTCTAATAATGCTGACTGTCACAATGCTCACTTGTCATAACTGTGTTAAAATGGACAGAAGTTTGTAAACTTAATATAATGTCATCATCTTAAATTTCTTAATTTGTTATTTATTTGTCCCGAGGCTTCGTCACATATATTACCCGTCTTTGGGAATATACTACTACTTACGGGGCTAATTGGTGAAATACTGCAGCCGTCATGCTAACAGCAAGAAAGAGAAAGGATAAAATCTGAAATGAAAGAGTTTAAAACAAAATACAACAAATAAAAACCTTAGATAGAATATACGAGGTGAAAGAGAAGCACATCTATCCAAAACCATCCAAAGATCTCAGGTAGCAGGAGGCTTCTCCAGAGTTTAGGAGCTGTTAACTGAAGGCAGCATCAGCCCGAGTCTTTCAGCGTGTTCATTAGTTTATTCACTAAGAACTAGCTTGCTAATGGTTTGTTGCTAATGGGACAGTAAGTTCAAACAAAAGATAGATTTCTACTATTGAAGCATAGTTGTCTGAAAACGCTGCAGTGGCCTCCACCATTTTACACCCAACAAAACTGGTAAAAACTCGATGTGAAAGATTGACTTTGCCCGACAGACCTGCACCATTTTAAACACTGAGCTGTGATTAAATCTTAAGATACTAATTATTCTCTAGTTCTACATTGTCCAGGTTGTCATACACCTTAACATGAGGTATTCCAGGTTGTGTTAACATCTGATGTAAAGCAGTGTGATGCTTCAGTGAGAGGTGTAGAATTAACAGTGCTGTCTGCCGCTGCTGCGCTCTGCTGTTCATTAGTGCTCTAATTACAAAGTGCAGTTCACATTAGTGTTGGTATTAATCAGAGCTCCGTTTCTCTCTTGCCCCTGATTTAGGTTGTTCTTCAGCTTGAAAAGAAGCTTTTTAATTATGTCAACCAGGACGTTTTCCGGGAAAACAATGGGACCTCAGTAAGTCACCCCTGTGCTTCCTAACCTTTTATATATTCATCTCCTCTTCTGACTATTTATTAAAAAATGAAATGTCTTTATCTGACTATAGGCCTTCATTTTCCACTGTGCAGTAACTTAAATTAGATTATCTGTGAAAGGGAGCCACAAAATTCAATTCGAGGGGTTTTTATATTTAGATACAGAAAAGTCTAAGTGTAAAAGTAAAATAAGCACATATACAAACAAGTCAATTGCAGCTGTTGCCTTGTGTCATGCAGATGCCCTCACATCACTTTGGCCCAACACACACTCTCTTTGTCGATAGTGAGGAGCCAAATGTGTTTGGAATAACTTCTAAATGAGCATGAGTGTAGATAAAGGGGACCCTTAAGTGTCTGCAGAAGAAAAACACCCGGCGCACACTTCCACTTTTATATGGCCATATATTACATTAAGTAGTTTAAAGTTGGACCTTGTTAAAATCCCAATGAAAAACACACACATGCACACAGACCTACACATCAACAGAGCAGACTGTGAAGCCACTAGTCTGGTGCTTCCAGGTCACTAATTCAATATGAACTGTCATTGGAAAGTGAAGTGATTATAACCTCTTACATTTTACACCATTTTCAGAAGATCTCTAACAGTGGGATGCAGCTTTGAAAGATCCTGCACGTGTCCTATATCACAATATATATGAATATGGGAGAAATAGCCTTATAATTTATTTTACATAATTATATGATATATTGTCATAATTTTATCCAACATGATCTAAAACAAGGGCAGGTGTATTAAAGTCCCACATGATGAATTAGATGAGTATTTTTAAACTTTTTTTGTGGCCAAAATCAAACTGACTGACAAAAGATTTTTAAATATTTTTGCATATATACCAGTTCCTTATTCCCTTTTATTTATATATATTTATATAAGTCCCATTTTTTGGCTCTTTAACAGGCAGAAAACATAAAATTTTACCATTTCTTTTGTCATATTAGTATATTTTGTTTTTAATGGACATTATCAGCTTTTTTTTAATATGAGTAATGCTCCCTCAAAATGAAGCAAGATTTAATTATATTTGTGTTTACTAATGTTTTTGGTCACATAATCTTGTGGTCTTTATTTAAGGGAGAAATAATCAACACATTTCTTGAAATAAATATTATTTGGTCGATGCATTTCCCTTGTAAAAGCATATTAACAAGCCCCCACCAAAGTAGCCGGCAGGGACATTTAATCGCTCGGCTGATTAACCAAAGATGGAGTTTTGGAGACACTGATGGTGGCAGATATTGACCCTACACATTGTACAGTGAGACATCATTGAATTTGATCAGTAGAAATATGTAGGATCCCTGAATGTGTCACAGTAGCTGCAGGAGGCTGAGGTACCCCCTCATTTCTTCCTCCCTTCCTCCCTCTCCTCCTCCCCACCAACCCAGACAAGATGGATGACATAATGGGGGCATCAGAGATAATCTGATGGTCATGGTCTAGTTAAACACACCATGTTATGAGCCTTATAAAACAAACTACCTTTCCAAAAGGATAAATGTTCCTCCTCACACTCCTCCACTAGGGAAGGGGGGAAAAAAATCCATTGCATCCTTCATCAACTGTAAGACTTGTACCAGCTTGACAGAAATTTAATTCGAGGCAGCTCTTGAAAATAATTATTGTATTTTGAGAGGAGTAATCATTGGCCGGGACATGATTGAATGTGTCCATGCCTATTGACTTTTGCTATGATTAATAGGTTTGTTTAGTCGATATTCCCATCGAAATTGTATAATTAATTATCCCCAGCGCTGTCACGGCGGGACGATGGAGAGCCCTGATGAGTATTTGGGAAGATTAAATTTTCTGGGCGCTGGTGGCGTCAAGGGGGCACCGTGGGGCCTTGCTCTGGTGGAGAGATGGGAGGCGTGTGAGGCTGTGTGCGGGCTGTGCGCGTTTGTGCCGTGCACCCGTAGATCTGCACGATTTCTCCCCTCTCCAGCAGCACACGCCCGCAGGGCCGTCCCCATTGATTTTGTTTCAGTATCTCTTTATTGTAACTTTATCAGTGTGGTGTCGGCAGATGGGGGACCAGGAGAGGAGGGTGTGTTTGTGTACTGGCTGTAGTAAGTGATGAACCTTTCTGTCTGGCCTGCCTCTCCTTGTCATTCTGGCGGCGTAGCCCTCAGCTTTACTCAAAAGCCCAGAGACCTTTTGAACATGAGAGGAACGTAAAGAAATAAAGA
Organism: Rachycentron canadum; assembly: GCA_038496675.1. NCBI lineage: Eukaryota > Metazoa > Chordata > Actinopteri > Carangiformes > Rachycentridae > Rachycentron > Rachycentron canadum. Next base: position 3,371,612 of record CM076659.1, on the reverse strand, counting down.
ACAAATGATGTTCTTTCATATTTTACCTGTCAAAGCTCTTAAGTGGCAAAACAGAAACCATACTGAATGAAATCTGACCTTAAAAGGTTTATATAAACTGATGCTGCATTGCGGTTTGTCTTTGAGTTTAGCTTTACTTTATTCTGAACAACACTGAGCCTCATCATAACAGACAGCACAAACGCACACACAAGGCTTTATTTGTCTTTACAATTGCCTGTGCTTTTAGCAGTGCCTCTGAGCTGAAAGTCAAAACCGTATCCTAAATGTGTAAATCTGTTTTTATAAATATATATATATATATATATATATATATATATATATAATTTTCTGTTTGTATGTCAAGTTAATAATCCTGTCTACTAAGAACATGCAGATAAAGCCTTAGGCCTTTTTGGCTTCTGACTAGATAAGTGCCTTATTTTTATTGATTTATTTGCCTGAACTGAAATTTATATTTCAGTTTTTGAATTTGGCCCATGGCATCAGTTTTCATCTTAAACCAATTCTCAACCTGCATCTCAGTTTCTATTTCGCCCTAAAGCAGCAGGATGTGGCCTTGTTTTCTTTGTTGTAGCCTGTTCTTGTGATAAATGTAGAAATAGTTAATGCTAAAGTGTAAATTGATAATTTTGTTCAGTATCAAACACCTGCAAGTGTACGGGTATTAAAATGAATGAATATATAAGTAACTTTATGTAATCAGAGGGATGCCCCTTGTTTTTCACTTGTGCACGGCCCTGCTCTCTACTATACATTCAAACAGACAACGGTGTCGCGGTGCACTGTGGTGTGATGTTTAGTTTGGGTCGGCCCCCTCTCAGTCCCAATCGGCCCTGTCAGCGACAGTTTATCGTTTTTCCACACAAAATAATGAAGATCCCATAAAAAGAAGGAAAAATATGGCCCCTGCAATGAAAACCAAGTGTGAGGTGTAAAAATCAAATTAAATGACCTTTCACCCCAACATTTATTGATGGGTTTTAATGGCAGCAGGTGTTGTCACGGGTGATATTTGACAATGTGTAAATCAAAGCACAATTACAGGTGGTGGACATTCAGCCAGTACTCAGAGAGGGACAGTTGGGGGGCCACAGACCTCGTATTGCCTCTTTTTACCTCCCTCAAATTCCTGCCTCTTAACCATCACTACCACTCTGATTTAGGAGCTCGCTGATCATCCAAGCAGAGTCAGAAATTTGAGCCCATGACAGGCTAGTTTTTACCCAGACACTTCTTCATCTTTCTCCCTCTGTGAGGGCGTCATCTCACTTCCTGCACAACTCCCAAGGTCATTTCTGGTTGACGGACTACTCCTGGTTTTATAAAGACGTGAGGCCTTGAACTAATATTATCTGTTTTATTTTTTTTTGACCCACCGGAGCAGCAGAGCATCATGCTTAATTGACCTGGGATGAAATGTAGTGTAAAATCTGCGGCTGCAGGGTTTTCCATTCACCTGAATGAATTACTCAATATTCGCTTAAACCTCACACTCCGTAGACACACACAGCCATATGTCGCTCATCCCCTGCTGTTTAAACTGTGTCACACACTTGAGGCCCTTTCCCTCAAACAAACACTCACACCTGTGAACATGCACATAGACACACATGTGCACATACTGAAAACCGTCAGTTATTGATTGGAGCGCTCAGTACGAGCATACATTGCTAAATAAACTTCTCACCACATTTGTCCCTAAATGCATCTTAATTCGTTACACACATTAGAGTTAGACTTATCAGACACTGCAAATATATGAGCATCAGTAGCAAACAGTAAGAAACTAAATTTCGCTACAGAAAAGATGCATTGTATAGTTTGTCCACCAGGGAGCGCTGACAAGTGTTTTTCTAATACTTTTTGCAACAATTCTTTAGAAAGTGTTAGTTATTTTCGCGCCTTTATTCTGACAGTCACAGCGAGAGCGAGGCAGGAAAATCAGGGAGAGAGAGAGTGAGGGACATGTCGCAAAGGGCCATGGGTTTACTGCCAATAGGAGACTTCTATGTGTAAACTTGGGCAACCCAATGGGAGGCAGTGTGTCAATCAGTGACGGAGGAAGTATTTAGATTGTGAAAGTAACTAAAGCTGTCAAATAAATATAGGAGAGTGTAAAGAAAAAAAAAAAAAAAACATTGTTTCTTTGCATTGTTGTGTAGCAGAGGTGTAAAGTGCAGGTATCTTTAATTTGTAAGTAAATGCATTACCTTCAAACTCAGCAGGTTGTGTAGTTAAAGGTGTCCAGGCAGAGTTGAGGGTTGGGTTGAGGTCAGTCGAAGCTTCTGTATACGCAACTATCAAGACACAACTACACAACTACTGATTTCCCCACTGTGGTGAAGCCAGTCCAAAGTCTAGACCAATGCCAGTGCTTCTGTTCTGCTCTTCAGTGGGTTTGAGGAAGTTTTTCACTCCAGTAACTGCAGCCAAAAAATTTAGAGAATATTTTATTGTATTTAAATTAAGAATATTGTTGTCAGCCTCAAAAAGCTGCAACACACACAAACACACTAGGGGAAGGTATCACTGGCTGGATGTTAAGATGGGGTGTACAGTGAAGCGTGGGGTTCGCATCCCTTGCTCTGCCATCCCTCATCCACAGTGTGTGAGTCTCTCCTGTGACCCCGGCAGTGTGAGTTTGATGAATGCCGCACATCTGCCCTCCTGAACCACCGAGACTCTGTCTGGGAGGCCCCTCTGCCTGCAAGTAATGGCCACTGTTCTACACCACTGACACATAATCACACGCACACACTCGGGCGCACGGCGCGTCGTCACAAACGCACACGCTCGACTTTGGCTCATTTGCACGTGTACGGAACAGCAAACAATGTTCAGATGGTCGTGCATGCGCAACATAAATATGTCAGTGTAGATGGAGGACTGTAGTTACCTTCTGTGGATGTAATAATACTCATATGACATCCACCTCCCTCCTCCCACATCTCCACCTTGTGAGGACGTCCTTCCAAATATTACCCATGTGCACCACGTTGATATTTCATCATGTATCCGTCAGCGTATTGCTGCATGTAATACACCAATGTAATGTCATTAATGTCAAGCTGCCTTACAACCGCTGTCAGACTCCTGCCGTCGAGGATGAGGTCTTCATCGGGACATAATTGTAGCCTGGTGTTTGAAACGTGTACAATAGCCCAATTTACCACTAAACGAACATGTCTCGCCTCCATCCTGATGCCTTCCTGTCTGAAAGGAAAGGGCGGGGCTACCCAAGGTCCTCCGGGGTTGCTGGGAAACGTCGCTGTCAATCTCTCAGGGAGGCAGTCATGCAGGTGCCCAAGCTACCTGTTCATCTCCCAGATAATTAATGTGTACAAGAAGCCGCTAATTGCACTTTTCACTAATGATTTATGGGTTTTGTGAAAGGGGGGAAATTGGGGGAAGAGTGTTTGTACACTCTAGTGAGAGAGTACAGCTGGGTGAGGAGACATGATTGATGAAGAGTGTGTGGATGTGCTGTTAGTGTGGAGAGGTAGGTCCCCAGTAGGACAGGGCCAGGAACACACACACAACTGGTCAGTTTCTGTCAAATCTGGGGCTGTGTTGGGTGAATGGATGCAACACAATAACCCCGAATATCCTCGTCCCCATCAGATCTTATTTTGGTTTCTTCTTACCCACACCTCATTCAGACTGAGGCCTTTTGATGTCTGGTTTCAGTTAATCACATCAACCTGTCTGATCATCATAATGATGATGATGATGATGCGAACACACAAAAACCACGCGTACGCCACTTCCTGCACATGAATCAGTATTCATGAACGCATCACGCTGAGAGTGAACCGAGTTAGAGAAGAAGCATCAGAAGAGGATTGAAATAGTCCCTGGATTGTCTTGCCATTTGTCTGCTGGGAGAAAAACTACAGATTTTTTTTCAAAAAATGTTAAATCCACAGTCTGGAGCTAGTCTCTAATCACAAAAACCACAAGACCTTTAACTGTTCTGAGGACTGACTGTATAAATGAAAAGCAGAGCAGAGCTGAAAAAGCATGTTCAAGCTCAGTTGGCTTTCCCTCGATCCAAAATACTAATCATTTAAACTCCTGTCTTCCCATTCTCCTTTTTTCTTTCCACAGCTTTTAGAGTTTGACAAAGAGCTGTCGGTGTTCAAGGATCGGCTGCATGAACTGGAGATCTCCTTCCCTCCCAGGTATGGAGCCATTTAATGTCTCGCTCTTATGCATTAACATGACTAACAACTACAACCCTGCACTAGTCTCAGTCCCTGCAGTGAAATCAGGCCCTGAATGTTTTCAGCATACCTGAAATATTTCAAACACTGTTAAATGGGAATCCATGACATTTTTTACTGACATTCAAGGCCCCCAGAGGATGAACTCTGTTGGATGAATTATCTCTCAATCTGCTGCAGATATTTCTGATCTCTGAGTATGGCTGTAAACTTACAAGTCCACCGTGTGAAGGTCTTGATAGATAGAAAGACAGATAGTTGAGCTGTATCTACCAAAAATAAACATTTGAACAGAAACTGAAACAGATATTTAAATCAATGTAATATTCATTTTACATATTCAGAGGAACTCGCTCATCGTTTCTGCTAACTTCTCTTCTCAAAATTGAACCAGTAACAGTTATTCTTATACCGGTGGATGGTCTTTTAATTTGTGGATTCTATCATTGCTTTTCTGTGGGAACGATTTGCTGACGCCAGCTTGCCAACATTTGTTACAATGCTTTTAGTTTCATGAAAGAAATTCAAGGTTTTATGTGGTTTATTTGGCCTAAGACAGTTTCCTCAAATCATAAAAGCACTGAATGCTTTTGGCGAAATGGAAACATAAGTGGAGAAAAACCCTAAACATCCACCTACAGGGAACCAGCACATGTTGGTAAATGTCATGATTCTGCTTATTGGATCTTGACCGTAAATAGTCATTATTAATATGTAAAAGCAGAAGGAGTCAGTCACCCCTTTATTGTCCAGAATGGTTTTATAAAAGCTGCTGGATCTGTGTTTGATGGGTATCAGTTGTTAAGTATGATTGGATTTGGTCCCAAACTGCTCCCCTGTGTATCTGCCTTATATGTGTGTTGTGTTGTGTCACTGTGCGTCGGCTTTGGGCTGCATTGGTATTCTGTCTCAGTGGGACTTAGGGGAGATCGGAGCGGGTGGTCTCCTCTCCTCTTCCTCAAACAAATGCATTTGCAATTAGCCCTTTCAGAGGAGAGGGAGGGCAAACATGCGGCCGATGTGGAAATATGTTTCGGGAGCAGCGCGTTAATGGTGCTTGACCTTTGCCGTCGGTTGTGACTCAATCAGTGCAGATAATGAAACGCTGTAATCAAACAATAATTACTTGATAAACTGCTCTAGTGGCAGGCGCAGGGCGGCGGGGGATTTTAGTGTGTGTGTGTGTGTGTGTGTGTGTGTTTGAGAGAGAGAGATGGCTTGAAATACACAGAGCTATCAAAGTGTGTGTGTGGTTTTGAGTGTGAGTTTCAGATTGTGTGTGTGCGCATACATGTGTAGCACCAAGTGTGAGAGCTGGAGACTGAGTGTATGAGTGTGTGTGTGTGTCAAGGTTCTGCCAGTCCCTGTTTTTTAAATGACTCTGTGTCTTAATCAGGGACCCCATTTACATCACTTTGCATAAGTGACAGGTGGATTTATTGTCCTTTTACACTGGCTGACTTTTGCACCTATCCATATAATACTGAATCATCTCTCCACAGGGAGGAATGAATGTGCTGCTGTGGAAGAATACAAATGATTTCCACATACTTGAGGTGATGATGAATCAAATAGATGAAACCTGGGAGCAGCATATGAAATTTGATTTGATCTACTCTGTGTGTGCGTCACACCACATTGTCTGCCTTGTAATGGGTAGCAGTGGCCTAGTTAAACTTAAACAACCCCCTCCTCCCACTTCTCACATACACACACACACACACACATGCATACATATACTACTACCCCTCCCCCTGTCAGGTCTGCCTTGTGCTCCTTGAGCAATCAAGCCTCAAGGATTGTTCTCCATCTCATAGCCTGCGCCGGACCGGCCCCTCGCCATCTGTGAGGTTATTACTCTTTTTAATGCAGGCCATCAGAACACACCCTCACTGACACACACACACTCATGCACGCACACGGCTCACTTTTGTTCAAATCTATAAATCAATACTAGTCACAAACATTTAATCTGCAAGTTAATTCCTCCCGTTGTCCGACGCTGGGTAAGAAGTTGTCACAAAATGAGACGCGCTGTCGAGGGTGAACACAGTGACTGATGTGTATACGCGGCAGCAGCCACGGTGCAAAAAAAAAAAAAAAAAAATAGGGTGTCTCCAGCTTTCTAATTTTTTGCCAGATAACTACAGCTGAGGCATCATTGGCCAGCAGCTCCTTTCATTTTTTGTGGAGTGCACATCCAGTTTTGGCAGACATACATCTCTGTCCTCGTACATAGACACATGAATTCTTCCCCCCGGCATCGCTGCAGAGCCTCCAGGCTGTAAAATGCATATCTCTTTACTTTCAAGAAGGCGTCTGTCAAAGTTGGCCGTGACAAGTCTAAGTACTTGGGCACTGGGGTGAGGAATTTGCCCGGGCCTTGTCACAGTTGGACCTGGAGCCAGTCGGCTGCCGCGCACTGATTGGCCGAAGCACATTTATACGCACACACAGGAGCCCATGTATGGTTACGAGTTTTCAGAGCCGGCGTTCAGAGAGAGAATAGTTTAGTCTATTAATCAGAAACAACCAATCATTTATTTAGACACAACTCTGTAATGTATGAGACTCCAACCAGCCATTATGTCATTATCTTTGCATAGGCTACAGCGCAGCCATTTGACTGAAAATAATGGTAAGTTTTACTATACATTATGGTACTTTTGATTTCATATTTGAAATGGCATAACAAAGGTAATATCCCCTAAAACATACTAAGGCACCAGTAACTTATTCATGTATTTTGATTGATTTAGGGGAAAGCTTTTAGTACTCCTCTGATCTGATTTCTTTGCCCCTTTTTTGCACAAGATCGATGCAAAAATTGAATCGGGCCCCCGGCTTCAGGAGGAAATTCAGTGGACAATGAGGGAGCAGTGGAAGAATGTATTCTGCCTGTAACGTGGTTACTGGGAAAGGGCTTTGAGGGAGATTTTGAGTGACATCAGACCAGCGGTGCAACTCCATCAATGGACAAATCATGAGTGATTTCAGTGCAGGGGAGATGGTGTGGAAGCTGTGCAGCACTGGTGGGAGGAAAAAGCTGCAAGTAGACGAAGAAGAAAGAGGAGGAGGAGGGGAGTAGAAGATGGCTGCTGTCCCATGTCTGTTTGTGAAGAAGGAGGGAGAGAGAAAAGAAGCCAAGTTGTGGTTACTAGTGAGATATAGTTACTGTATAGTTAGAAATGTTAGAGGTTGTTGTGTCTGCGTGTTCACAGATTAGTGGATGTGCATCTTCGTAAACTTAGTGTGGAAATTAGGGATTCTTGACCAGCTCCCATTCTTCATCAGCTGTTAGTCACTTCCTTCTCTGTGCAGACTCTTGCAGCTACATGGAAATTTATTGATGAGTTGACCCGTCCTGGATTTTAAAAAGGTTTGGCTACCAACAACCTGCAAATGTGCATTATGGGAATTTGCTTGCAGAGCGATTCATATCTCTCTGGCATCTATTTATTCCAAACCTCTCTTTAAAGCACATATAGAACCATGGGGAGGTGTCAGACCTAACAGGCTGGCTCCAGTCCCATGTGTCTGTGTTTGTCAAGTCTAGACTTGGAGAGAAGCTGGGGACCAGAGTATGGCCCGGAGGTCAGGAGGTGAGGCCAGAGAGGAGGCAGAAACATAAACAGTTGTGCCTTCACTGTTTGAGGAGCAGCCTGGGACCAGCCTCTGGCACGTTAGCTTACATTTTTCGAAAGCTGTGGGTCTGTGAGGACGAGCCAGGAGGTGACTGCCTGCTGGGAAACTCTACAACATTCACAGGATCATGAAAGAGGCAGGTGGTGGGTGGGGGAGTGAGGGAGAGTGAGTTTACCCCTCAGGTGACAGAAGATCTTGGATCAGTGCTACAAGTGGCTACCTGCCAGCTCCTCAATAACTGCTAATAAGTTCACATGAGTGAATTATCAGAGCAGTGGAGAATTCCTCGAGACTCCCTTTGAGCTCATAGGAAGTGCTCACACAGATGGCTCTCCTGTGCTCACTAACTGTCCTTGTCCTGTGCACAATACCCTTCACACAACCGCCCTGACCTCTGAGGGCCTGTACGAATGATGTCACCCTCTCTCCGTGTGCATTTCACTGTGAATACATTAGTCCTATAGCTCTACTGTTTGCATCCTATATGAAGGAGGCTTCTTGTTCTCTGCACTGTGAACAGTCGTGCTATGGTGGAGCAGAGCGTGACTCCATCTGAGGAGCCACACGGAGGTAGTTTAACGACAGTGTTTGGTTACGACGCTGTGTCTGAGCCGCTGTAAGAGCGTTGGCTACTGAACAGGAACATTGTTTTACAACCATCAGCGCATCCATCATTCTAACTACTAGAGAGCCTGTGAAAACGATGAGCGCCCATTGTGGTGATAACAGCTGAAGATCGTCCACTGTCGTGTGTCACTGCCTCTTGTGTGAGATGATGCCACTGAGAGGGAGCCTTTGTTTAAACAATCTTACATGGAGAGAATGAAATGGATGCCATCTGTGTCTTCTTGTCTTCATTTAGAGCAGCTAAAGGCAGAACATGTCATAGCTGAACCCCAGCAGGCTGCGAGCCATGAGCTATTGATGGCATTTCACTCTGTTTGTACTGCACTATGCCAATGTTGTGCCTGCGAGCCTCCCAGCTCTACAAACTGAAGCAAACATTCAGCTTTATTGATAGCATTTGGCTGATCTTTTTGAATCTGTGTGTGTGTGTGTGTGTGTCTGTGTCTGTGTGTGTGTGTGTGTGTGTTTTGCCAAGCCTCCCCTGACAACGGCAAACAAACATAGCTGCAGAGGCAGCGAGTCGTTCGAAACCCGCCTGCAGTTTCTGACTTTTCAGCCAATGCCAGCCCGGCAACGGCCACTCTGACGTCCCATGATGCACCCTTGACCTCGTGTAGCTGATCCTGTGACTCTTATCTGTAGCCTCTGGCCCAGCCTGTATACCCAAGTTTATATTGCCCTCATTAAATAGTGAGCAAGTGAATAGCCCACTGTTTGGCCTGTCACTTATTTGTCATTATGTGAAACACGGTGATAGCTCTTGTTTAAGAGATAAGAGCATGTTGTGTAGGAAAGTCAGGAATGGAGCAAAACATTCCAGTCCTGAGTGATGCAGGACGCCTGGACCGCCAACACTCCCTTTTATTGTTCGATGTTGGAAAGCTCTCTGTTATTCAAATAAAGTATGTGTAGATACAGTAGCTTGTGTAGCACAGTAACATATGTTACCACAGCCTCTGTGTCTGCTGGGTGAGGCTGGGTGACACACTGCAGGTAGGGCCTGTGCTCACCTCACCAGTTTTTACTGCTGCAAGATAAACACGCTGACAGCGGCCGGAACACAGTTGAGTGATGTGTCAGCGGCCAAGTCAAACATTAAACCCCAAACCAAGCGTGAATGAACGAGCTCTCGATGGGGGTTGGAGGGTTGGAGGGGTGTCGACGCGCGACTGTACACATGTGTCGTCTCAGATGTGGTCAGCAACACAAAAGAATGGAGGAACGAGCAGCTTCGCACAAGAGCAGAAACGCCAGTGAGCGACACATGACATATTTTTCCCGTTGAGTCTCTCATACTCTCTTCTTCTCTTTGAGATTGGCTTTTAGGGTTTTAGTTTGACCACAAATCCAAATCTGTGTCACGGTTCTTTTTTCTCAAAATTGTCTCTGTTCAACAAATCTACCCACATGTCAGGGCGTAAATGAATTTCTTAGATTCCCAAAACTAACAATACATGTTCTGGTGCATGAACTTGTCCAGATGTAGATTCACAATCACTTGCACGAAAACCTTCAACAGAACACAAAGAAAAGCTCATGTCAGCCATTTTAGCTGTGATTGTGTGACTGTCACCAGACAAATAGACCCATTATTTTGTGTTCACTTCCTTGTTTTTTCCATCTCCCAGAAATCAGTGTATGCCGCTGTTTGCATGTTCATTTTATACATATACAGTGTGTGGACACTTGCAGCTCCCCCCCTCCTCTACAGATACACAATTGTTGGAGTTATCAGCTTGGCCCATTAATTAGTGTAATTAGTCTTGCTGCGGGCAATATGGGTCTGATATGAGCTGACGGCCTCCAGCCCACACGCCCTCTCGGACCGTTTACCTTCCCCGATAAGTTTGTGAGCTCGCTAATCGGACACATTAATCATTTTGGCCCCAGCGCGCCATTCAACTGTTTGCTGTTGCATTAAGACTTGTTATCTCTATTGGAGCCAATGGAGGGTGCGGTGAAACAGACAGGGAAACAACCTATACCTGCACAGACGGGAGACAGAATGGCCCTTTAATGATATTTTTAATCAGCTTTTACAAAGGCCGGCTGTCATCAAAAATGACTGAACGATAGCTAAGTTTTGTTGCTGAAGTGCTTTGGGAAGTTTGCTATCAGGCAGGAGTTCATTGAAGGAGGTGAGAGGGGGGAAACTTGATTTTCTCTCAATCTCTTTAACACCAAAATGACCCCAGCTTGTTAGTCAATAAAGCTATAAGAGAGTCCCTGATAGGAGGATTGTTCACAGGCTGTTTGAGGACAGGGACCGTCCCTCAGGAAGCATTCAGGCCACCCTGAAGTGGAGCAGCTCCACAAGCCCTTTGAAGACTTTGCTCTTTTTCACCCTCACTTTGCCTCTTTCTGTCTGATCCATCTTTATCCCCTCTCTTCTGCCTCCCTGTCTATCTCTGTGTCACTCATCCTATTCTTCATGCTCTCTTTTATCCCAGGATCACTTTGATTAGCATACCAAAACCCCATGCATTTCCCCCATGGTTTAAGTGCTATTAATGCTAATTGGAGGCAGGGAACTTCTCTAAGTAGCTCTCTGCAGGTCTATTTGTTCACCTGGTGGGGGGGCTCTGTGTGTGTGGTGTGCTGATGAGGCTTCTTCATGCCCTATCCTTAACCCCATACACACATGCAGCTGGGAACACACTCCCACATACTGCATGTTCATTATTTACAAAAACCATCGCCATGTCAGCACATAGCTCTGTTTCTGTCAGAGCATGATTTCACTGTTGTGCTGAATAATCAGTGATTCATTTCAGTAGTGATGCTGTTGTCTATGTACAATCATCAGAGAATTCACTGCATGATAACAGGCCATGATAATTTTACTTTTCATCTTATAAATATTATTTACTTTATTCTAATAGTTTAATTCACAGGGACAAGAGTTTATCTACTCTTCCTGGTCGTTTGGTTAAAAAAAACAAAAACCTACAAATAAAACCCAAACACTGATTCATTTATACTTTTAAAAATGCACAAAATACTGTCCACATCAATCAATGAATAGTAAATAAGTTAGTGAAGATAACTCTCCTGATAAAGACAGTGTTCACGCACTGTGTACACACAATGTATCTATGAGCCAAAGCTTCAACTGGCCAACGAGAGAGGAACAGGTGGTAAATGTCTTGACATGAAGTCACCACATTTTGAATAAAGAGGCTTGACTTTGAGTTTAGCTCTTTGTTTTATTCCTGATAAACAATTGACGATGTGACTTCTTCTTTGGTTCAGTGACAGTCAGGAGGCTTTGATCCAAAAAAAAAAACAAAAACCTGATGGCATCAACAACTATCGGACATTTTAACATGAAATTTTTATAATTTTTTATAATTTATTTTATTTTATAATAAAATAAATAATAAATTTTATAATTTATAATTTTATAATTATTTAATTTACATTTTCATTTCACAAATTATAATAAAATACAAACAAGAGCACATAAACATGATTATAGCAATAGGCTTGTTAATGAGGGCCCAAGATGAATTCAATAGGTAAAGATACACATTCAGCAGCAGATAGTAAATCGCTGTGATGATCCTGTGTCTAAATCCTCAGATGCTCAGATGAATCGGACAACGTTCATCATGTTCCTGACCTGTAAGAGAGACTCACACTAGAACTAATAGTAGTGACAGTGGTGGTTGCAGCAGCAGCAGTAATATCAGGCACATAGTCATTTGAATTCACACATATACATACAAAGCAGCCAAATGCGTATTAAACACATTCTGCCTTTGCACAAAGTCCAATTAAGCTCAGGGAGTGTGATGAATCGAAGGCCCAGCGTGTGTGTTTATTTTATCATTAGGATATCACCGTCCTCCCTTGTGTTATGCTACGGTTAGCACGCGTGGCACTGAAGGAGCAAATTGGATTGGTATTACAGTATGTAAGCCCGCTCTTACATCCTGATGAGCGCCGACAAACAAATTGGATTGGTGGCGTGTAAATCTGAAGCACTTTGATGAGCCGAAAGGGGCAAATTGAATTCTCAACAATGTAAATCTGTATCAGCTCAATGGCTCCCCGCCCGACTGCAGCCCTGCCGCCGCTTAAATCACGCAATTGTTCCCTGCTGTTCCAAGACACAATCTCTCTTGGCCATTTGCCGCGGCGCCTAATCTGTTTTTGATGACTGTGTAGGGATGTAGCTATACATATGGGCAACTGAATCTCCCTCTGGCCCACTCTGCTTAAATCACTCTCATTCTTTTTTAAATTTTATTTCATTTTCCCTCCCTCTCGCTCGCTCACAAACACACACTCACAACCTGTACAGTTGGCAGAGAAAGATTGCTGTGATTGAGCCATTCATGTGTGTTGATTCAGGAGATTACTCAGATGATTGGTCATACTAATGGACCTCCTGTTTTCTCAGGAAAACATTTTGATCTGTGTCTTTGAGATAAGGCAGATGACGTGACGTCTCATATTTATTACTCGTCTGCAGCCCTGTTGATTCACATGCATCATATTTATTGCTTTCCTTATTGGCTTTCCTTTAGTGTCTTGGTCTTTGTGCAGCACTGTGCAAGAATATAGCGTTCCTTATTACCGGGACGCCATTTAAACACCTATAAATTACTACAAATGTTTATTCATCTGAGTCTATATCTCTGTGTTTTTATTGATTGTGTTTTGCTTGTGTCTTTCCAGCTATCCATACAGTGAAGACAGCAGTCAGGGGAAGCAGTACATGAACACCAGATGCCCTGCCTGGTGTGACCGAATCCTCATGTCTCCCTCTGCCAGAGACCTGGTCTTAAAGGTGAGCCTGAACCCACCAGGAGTCAGATACTGTCTCGTTTTGACCCATACGTCAGCGCTGCAGTGAACGCCTCACTCACTATTTCTACAGCTCCACCGTCCTTGATCCACATTACCCCCCCTTCCTCTGCCACTTCACAGATGGAAGGATGAAGCGCGTGTGAATATTAATTTGGCGCGCTAAGCCATGGGTCCACGCAGGCAGTATATATATCCCTGCACTTATAGAGTTCCAGTGGGCCCCATCATCTTCATAAAACCAGAGATCTGTCCCCTTCCTCAGAGAGTCGAACCCTGCAGGACCCACACTGTAAACTCCAGCCAGTCTGCCACCTCTTCCTCCCCACTCTGCTGCTGCCTCCTGTACTTTAGTCTTTTCCCTTGCTATTTTGTTTGCCAGATTACTTACAGATCCAACGTGCAGCTTTGCAAAGGGCTCCCAGATTGTTTCCCCCCTCTTCGCCTCTTCATTTTGAAACCTTGGCTGCCACGAAAACAAAAGATCAGTTTATTAGTGTTTTTAGATCTGTAAACCTCTTTCCTTTTTTTTTTTTTTTTAACCCAGTAAACTCAGCGTTGACGCTTTGGGGCCTGATGTTTCCAGTGCAGCCTTTCATCTGTTAATGTGTGAGAAAGTGTATTGTACAGTAGCGCGCCACAGCAGGAGGCTGCTCAGGAAGTTTGGCTTTCTTTTATCTGCCACAAATGATAAATTCCTTCCTGATCTTTCTTCCTCTTCTTCACCGACTGAAGCATCACAAGGACTGGAACAATAACTCTGATCACTGTGTTACAGTAAACTGTAGGGCATTTCACAATGATAACACCCAGTTTGTTTCACACGTTTAATTTATCAGAATTACGAGAAAAGTGATTCAAACACTCAAACACACACACACACTGTCGGGTTGTTGTTTGCTTTTTTTCCCCCTCAAGCACCAGCTAATTGCTTGTAATGCAGGGACAGAGTGGAACAGTTAGTGTGTTCACAGATTGGCTGATGATTCACTGAGCACACGCTCTCCGGCTCTGAGCATTACAGATTGTTGAGACATGGGCCCGTAAACAGCCCAGCGTGTGGCGTCATCTATCATGGCACGGTCGGTTAACTCGCCATCATGTTATTTTCTGCTTGCCGAGCCCTAACACGCCAAAGGTTGCCCGCTGGCCGTGCGGCGCGGCACCAGCTCCGGGAACGGCGGTAATGAATGTTTAGCCGAGCGAGCGCTCCCTCTCCGCCGGAGGGCCCTGGGTAATTTGTTTATCTGTCTAAAGATTATGCAGCCCGAAAATCCACAATTTTATGCTGCCTTTGTAAATTATCAAGTGTGTGTTTGATGAATGTATCTCGGCAGCAGCTCTGGGAGGTGGGGTGGGGGGGGTGCGCCTGCCAGACAAATAGAGAGGTGGCAGTGCGTGGCCCGCTGGAAAAAGGTAGTGAGGTGGAGGCACGGCGTGTTTCTGACCCCGCTCCGCCGCAGGATTGGTCTGAAGTTAATTTGGATTTCGCTTTATGGTTCATTCTCAGGCTCTCTGTCTCTTTTCATCTGAAGCACCAGTGCAGCTCACCCACCCAGTCACAACTGGTAGCACCCACCAGCCTCTGTGTGTGTGTGTGTGTGTGTGTGTG
>CM076659.1:3311805-3356590 GCA_038496675.1 Rachycentron canadum | reverse complement strand
GGCTGTTTAAAAAGTCTTTAGTTCACCCAGACAAGTGTGATTTATTCTCCAGTCTGCAGATTCATGTGTGAGTGGGTAACAGCTTCTTTGTGCGCAGACAGTGATACTGAAACAGGATTCTCTCAGATGGGCTCTTCCATTACAGACGGAGTCAATCTGGTCCAGAGGCAAATGTCCACTTCGTGAATCTGCCTTTCCTTCCTCTTCACCGCACTGTGCACAAGTTTCAAAGTAAAAAAAAAAACAAAAAAAACCCTCACAGTTTCTAAAGGTGCATCCAGTTCAGTGGATACTTGTGTTTTCCATAAATCAGATGCTTCTGCTGCTGTGAGAATAAACACACTTTAATTTGAAGGAATTCAACAAAACCAATACAGAATATTTCTGATGTTTCCTTTTTTTTTAAGAATAAACAAATCTAGCATCATAACAGCTTGTAAATATAGATAAACGTGTTTTTGACTTTGTTGGTCACTAATTTCTTTTTTTTGCCTGTGAATTAACTTAATTCTATATCATCTCTGAGCCAAGAGTCTACACATGTGATAAAGCCTTGTGTGCTCATTTTAAATGTGTTTCTCCAACTAAAAGTTCAGATCAGCACGATGACACTGCAGATGATGATGTTCTTCTACCGTTGCCCTGAAATGTGTATTTGAACCGTGGATTTATTTAGCGCCTCCAGGTGACTTTTATTTTGAAAGGTACAACATAATCCTGCTAATTGTGTTTAATGAAGCTGGTACATTGATTGCTCATCCATGAATGTGTCATAAAACGTGATAAAAGCCTGTAATGACTGCACTGTGTAAACACAAACACAGTGCTGCTGACTCTGCATCCTGTGTGTATTTACTGTGTAACAGCAGCAGTGCGGGGCACCCACCCCCCGCCCCCACCCCCTCCATATAATGAGTACGACCACTGTTCATCACCTTTACATCTCTGTGTCTCTGCAGCCTGAAAATGAAGAGAAGTCTATAGTCTATGATAACATTGGGCCCAATGTCTGCATGGGGGACCACAAGGTAACACATCTTCACTTTGTGTGACTGTGTCGTGCTGTTGTGAATAAAGTGTGAGTCTGTGAGTCTGAGCGTGGAGCAGAGAAGGACGACCCTCAACACATCTGCATTTGGGGAATCAGCTCTTTGTATTACACACTTTACATCTGGATCTTAACATATTACTATAACTTTATGAAGCTGATACTGTTACTAAAGACTATGAGATGTGCTTTAGTTAAACTTAACTGTCATTGTCAACACTTATATTATAAGTATGAGGTTTAGTTTCCTATAATATATATTAGAGCTGCACAAGCGAAATTTAATCAAAATCACAATATGACTGAGGAGCCACGAAGGCTTTGTCTAAACGGCAGCAAACCTGTCTGAATCAGGGCGACGCCCCCCTAAAAACAAAAAAAAGGAAACATGTCGTCATCATTAAGAGATGGATTTAATAAAAAATGTCAATTTTATGTGTATGTATGTATGTTTATATATATATATATATATAGAGAGAGAGAGAGAAAACACACACCAGCAACATTATTATAAACAAATGTCTCTATCTGCCCTTTAAAAACACTCTCACTTAAAGCTGTTTCAGATGAAGTGAGCTAAGTATGAGGGGGGGTCATTGCTGCTGAGTTAAGTGTGTTTTTTCTCTCTAACTGCTTTAAGCGTTTAACGCTGTTTCTTCAGTCACTGCTGTCAGACAGAAGGTTACACTAAGAGAGAGACGCCTTAGGTCAGGTCTTTCATCATTACTTAGTGTGATATGGACAGTGGTGTGTGTGTGTGAGGTGACCTGAGCTCACAGGCAGATACTGCAGCAGCCTTCACCTCCAAACCACACACTGCCGCCAAAGTCACAGCTGGCGATGTTTAAAAAATGTCCGATGTAGTTAGCACACGGGCCCAAAAATGCACGGCCCTGGTATGTGAGTTTAACCCGTGTGTCATGGTGCTGAAGAGAGGAAAGACTTGTCCCACGGAGCGTTAACAGTCTTCAGCTTGTTGTTTCTAACTGCAGTTTGTTTCTGTCCCCCCCACCAGCCTGTCTTCCTGTCCTTCCGAATAACAGCGGGGGCAGGTAAACCTAATGCAAATAAGCACAAGTGTTGTGTGGTGCAGTGATGTCGTGGTAAATATTATTTTTTTCTTTATTATAATTATTCCCATTGTTGCTATTGTTTGCTTTGATTTGCTTGATTTTTCATTACTTTGCACAAATTTTTCTGAAGGCAGATTTGTCTGTTTGTTTGAGTTTTATTCCAGAATAAAACATCATCTGCTTAAAATGCTGCAGTCATTTTAAGACTTTTACTGACAAACTAGAGCTGCATCTCATGTTTGACCTCAGAGCAGAGACGAGAAGAGAGCGGCCGTCAGGGCAGTTTATTTCTCTTTGACTGAAATCGCTGCTCTGGATTTAGCAATAAAACTTCCTCTTCTTTTCCTCCACAGGGAAGTGTTGCCAAAGGGGGGAGAACATATTTCGTGAAGCGCCTCTGTGAGAACACCGGAGAAACAAACAGTACACCAACACACACACACACACACACACACACACACACACACACACACACACAAGTACAAACACATAACCCATATGCACACACACACTTTGCACAAGCGTACACTGAAGAACCTAGACAAACTTTTCTCAGCAGTGCTGACCAGTTCGCAGTTGTCCTGACACCTCATTCATATGAAAACGCAGCCGTTTTCTTCTCCATAAAACACTTGTCGAGATGCGGACGAGCACCCGAGGGCCCGGCTCCAGACAAGACACACATCGCTGACCTCACCGTTGCCATGGAACCCCATTCCCCATGAGAAGAAAAGGAAGGACGGACGAGTCTTTTCCACGCCACAGACTTGTTGCCAAAACTCTAATTGAAATCAGTCCTACTACACACTTTTAGACACCGTACTCGCCATTTTTAGGTATGCCTCTATGTATAGAAGCTACTTTCCATACAGTATGTAAGGTGTTTTAAAAAAAGAAAAGTGCAATGCAAAAAAAGTTGTATATCTATATTGTTAGGTTTATTTGTACATTGGACAGTATAACATAGAGTTGTTGATGGTTTTAGTGCCGTTCTCTTTTCTGACCAAACGTTGTGGTCCTGTTGTTGGAATAGATAGAATCTGTTCAGTTTATTTCAACAATTTATATATATTTTGTTTTTTTTGTTTTTTTTTTTGAGTTATTGTCGTTGTTGTGTGCACAACACACTGCCATGCCTGACACATCAGTTGAGTCTCATTTTATATACTGTACTTTTTAAAGAGATAATTTATGATTCTTACCAAAATGTTTATGCTGAAGTGCAGAGACGGAGCGATTGTTCCTGCAGCAACAGTGACCTTTGAGTCGTCAGTACAGGAGGAGAAACAGAAAACTCTTCAGTGATTTATTGCCTATCCAAGAATGTTTTAAGCAGTGCCATAGACCATGCAAGTATATAAGATAATGTTTCATATATAGCACTCTCACATTATTATTCTTACTCTAACTTATTTCTATAATATTATGGTTCTGAATGTGATATTTTAGGTAGGCTTGGGTATCCTTAAAATGTAAACTTTTTGTCTATTTTTGTTACTGCATTATGGTGCCAAGTATCCTACAGAGGAATGAAGTGTGTAAGAGTTATAAAATACTTCAGATGGTAAAAGGTTGATTATGACATGTAAAAAAAAAAAAAAGAGAGAAACTCTAAATGCAGGAAAGAGCAGGAAGACTTGCTTTTTATTTGTTTTGTATGTAGCCTTCAGCAGCCTTCACTGCAAATAATTTGAGCATTACAGGGGCGAGCGGAGACGCCAGCGTTTCTTTTTATCGATTTCATTTACTACACTACAGATTTCAGACTGTGTGAAGCTGTCAGATTGATCCTCCGTGATTTTTTTTTTTTTCATCTAAATCACCACAAGTAGAAATGATTTTGTGCCTGCTGCAGAATTTATGTTGTCGTGTGATTTGGTTTGTAGGCAAAAAGTTAAAAAAAAAAGAAAAAGCCCGCCTGCTTGTTTTTGTTCCTGCTGGTCATTGTGAATATACTGTAGGAGTATAAGCTGCAGTTTTTCTTCACTCCATCTTATTAAAGCAGATAGAGATTTTATTCTTACCCCTTCTGGACGACCTGGCCTCTACTGTAGGTGATGCAGTTCTCAAGCAATAAAAACCATTAGAGCTCAACGGCTGTTTGTCCTCATTACCTCTTGTTTTCCCTCTTTGCTGCACAACACGAGCTCCTAATGAAAAGGTCTTCATCAGTTCACCATCCACGGGCTCATCAGTGTGTTATTACAGTGGTGTGATAGAGGGAGGGGCCTCGCTGGGCCTCAAACAGAAAATAATAGTCCTATGGGATGATAGTTGTTAATATTGACTTAATGTAGGATATTAATATTCTCTGTCTAATAATATGAGACCCATGTTGGTGAAAATTCCCACAGGAGGTTTTGTAAATATCTTAATTTCACTCAGAAAAGAATACGTCCACTTGTCATTTATCAGTGAAACGAGTCAAGACATTATTATTTATGTATTTATACAAAATACAAGTGTTTACTAAATGCAGTTTAATATAATGAACCTAAACCTTCCTGAATATCAGCCTCAACGTTTTGATTCAATTTTGTTGCAAGTGAGAATAATAAAGATTAAATGAACTAATGTTTTGTTTTTTTTTTCATGATATTAAAAAAAAAACAAAACAAAACTATAAACTCTTAAAACCTACGTCATCACTAGGAAGTGAATCGTTGAGTGAATCTAAATATTTTCCTGCTTCCTCGTCCAGAGTCACACGATGTGTCAGTGAATGGTTTTCTCCTCAGGCTCCTGCGCCGTTTGAGTCCATGAGCGCTCGTTCCTGATTGGTGGAGGCCGGAGGCGTCGGCCGGTGTAGTACCGCCCCGGAGACACAGGGGGCGCGCTGCTGCCGGCCGAGAGCCCTGGACTCTAACCCAACCACTGCCGACACCGAACTTCATGATACTGAAGTAATTCACCCAAATTATAGCACGAAATCATTCTCTTCAAATAACGGATTAAACAAAATACCGGTGTTGCCGGGCAACGCCGACAGGAAGCCACGAGGTCCAAAAGAGTTCAGTAAAAAACACCCGTAATTAAAAAAGCAGCCACTTTTTAGTGGATTTAGGAAAAAAGCTGCCCAATAATAATAACAAATAATAATGATAATAATAAATATAAATCATATTCAACAATTTCTTGTAATAATAATAATCCTGTAATTTTAATTCATAGATTTTATGATGTATTAAAAAATAAAAATAAAGGCTGAACCAAAAGACAAAAAAAACCTCTTATCATTATTATTATTATTAACCTATGATTTTTTTAAATAAAAGCTGCCTTGTTTTCCTTTTTTCTAAAATATAAACTATATCAAATATAACACGTTCTTCCATCAGCATTAATCCTTTAAAAGCATCAGTTACCAATAATGAAATTCAGTTATTGATAGTCATGAATTTATCTTTAATTTATATTAAGCCCATACATTAAAACAAAATCCATAATAAAACAAAAAATGCTTGTTAAATAATTTATTCATAATACAAAGTGTTTTTTTTCTTCCTATAACCTTCCCGGAAGCAATAATACTCTCTTTAAATCCAACACAAACGATGGTCCAGGTTTCTGTTCCGCTCTGTGAAGATGAGGTAAAAACATCAAACTCTTTCAAATGAAATCCAAACAAAAGTGTGTGTCCTGACGGGACGTGGTTAAAACAAGCCGTTTTTTCTTTACAGTGATTATTTACAGCGTTTTGCGTCTATACACGTGTGTGTGTGTGTGTGTTTGTTTGTTTGTTTGTGTGTGTGTTTGTGTGTCGGGGCTGAACAGAGAATCGTAAAACGTGGAGAAAAAGGGCGACATTTACTCTGCGGGGGGGGGGGGTAAGCGCGTCAGGGCTGGGGAGGGAAGAAAGGCTGCCACGTTTCCACTCGGTAACACAACATAACTTATTCAGTAAAAAATATATACAATCTCAACATCTTCATCTTTAGGCTACAGCACAAATCATCCATTCATGAGAGATCTGCGCCCCCTCGTAACATCCCCTCCCCCCGCCTCCTGGACAGTGGATACCCTGGTTAAACTGAGCTTTAGAAGCATCACAGGCCCCGTTCACACCTGCCGTTTAAACATGCGCCTGGGATCCGGATCAGTGTTGGTTTGGTGTTTGGCTGCTGAGACTCACTTCTACCAAAAGTCACCTCTCTGAGCTGCAAAAGGAAAATGGTGCATTTTGTTTAAACCAAAAAAAAAAAAAAAAATCACATTAAAGCTGAATTATCTAAAAAAAAAAAAAGAAAAAAAAGTGTGCGCCTTTCTTCATATGTAGATTTAAAATAACAGGCAATAATGTGATATTTCTTTTTAGATGAAAGTATAATATTACCACCAGTACTGACGATTATATCACCAGTTAATGGGAATATTCAGAGTCTACTTCAGAGGACAGATTGAGGCCTCCCTGACTTGACGGTGACAGATGTTGGGCAGAGGTGTAACATAAAAGTGTCGTGAGTTATACTGCATGAGTAACGCGAAGCAGCTACTTGTGATGAGTCCACCACTGATCCGGATTGTACATTAGATTTTGTTTACATTTACACCTGTTGTTAAAACTCCAGTCGTTTGCGTAAAAACTGCTGAGCGTCGCCAGTTCCTTGCCCAGTGTTTGTGTCCTTGTAACTGACTGGTCGTCGTCAGGCTGCTGCCAGTCCGGTTCTAACGGGAGTCACATCTCCGTGCATACAGTGTCTGTGAGTGGGTTTGGATGCAGCCACAAATGGTGAGCGCGTCTTCCGTGCGTCTTGACGCACACTTGGTTTTTTATGTTGTGTCCGAGCAACACGCGATCCCCTCAGACGCATGTTGGTGGAGTCAGGTGAGAAGGGGGTCCGAAAGAGTGCGACGAGTCTCTGTTGGACCCTTTGGCCCCCTACTTTGGGCCCCCGCCTCCCAGCTGTGGCCATCACAAAGTGTCCGAGCTGTTACTGCAGGGGCTGATCAGCGCCAGGTTGGTGGCCTTGTGCTTTTTCAACAGTCTCGTGATTTTCTCGTCGTCTGAGTTTGGGTCCAGTGGTTTGTTGTACTCGTCGTCCTCCTCGTTGTCCGAGCTCTCCTTCATCTTCTCTGTCTCAGAGTCGTGTTTCTTCTTGGCCGAGGCCATTTCTGCCGCGTGTCTCTTCCGCCACTTGGTTCTTCTGTTCTGAAACCAAACCTGTTGAGGAAGAAGAGCGAGATGAGACGAGACGTTCAACAGGTCCAAACAGAACCAGTTCAAAGTGATCACAACAGGTGTAAACACTCCTGGATTTACAAAATGAAAAACAACAACAACAACAACAACAACATCAGTGTTGTGTTTCTCTCTCAGGCTGCTCAGTGACATCTATAAGAAGAGGAGGCTGCTCGTCACCTTGACTTGGCTCTCGGTCATTCCTAGAGAGTAGGCCAGGCGGGCTCTCTCTGGACCCGCCAGGTATTTTGTCTGCTCGAAAGTTTTTTCCAGTGCGAAAATCTGCTGCCCTGAAAAAGTCGGTCTGGAGTGTTTCTTCTTCCCGTCCTTGTCCACCATGATGTTGGCCTGAGCTGGAGGGGGACACACACACACACACAGGGGGTCTGGTTATATACACGATCTATAATATGTGTTATAATGTTAACACATTCACACAACTTCACAGTTTCACAGTCCAAATGAGCCTCAACGTGTCTGAGCCACACGATGAGTTCACGGGTTATTTCTGTTTCTAATGTTTTCATCACTTTACAAGTTTAAAGTCCTGCCAAGTGTCACATTAAGATTTAATCCTCCAGCAGCTTTATAGGGACCATATGGACTTTAACGGCTGCGGCCAATAGGCAAAGATGTAATATTTGTAATAGACTTTGTTTTTCTGTGATTATAGTTTTATAAAACATCGACATCATATTTAGATTTTGCCTGTTTGCATCGTGCAGAGGCTTCAGCTCCAACTGGCCTAAAAATAATGTCCACAACCACAAGACGAGCACGGAGCTCCATGAAAACACTCCTGGACCTTTCTGGGTTTGAGTCACACAAACCCTGAAATAAAGGCTAAGGTGTACCAACAAACAGCCAGAGAACCGAGACTTACTAGGACAGGGAACCCGCGGGTCCCTCCAGGGAGACCCCTGCATCACTCCGGGCCAGAAGATGGGCGCCCTCCCCGGCAGCTCGGCCAGGGGCTTCGGGTACCGCGACACCGCCGGGCTGAAGTACATCCCCGCGGCGGCGGCGGCTGCGGTGGTGGCCAGGCCGTTTATCCTGGGGAACCCGGACAGCAGCTGTCCGGCCGTGGTGATGGGTCTCCCCAGGATGTCGCTTATTCCGTGCGGGGTGCCCCCGGAGATCTGGGAGTTGAGGTTGGACAGCGCAGGTGCCTTGAAGCCCGCCGGGCTCTGCTGCAGCGTGTACGGGAACAGGGACGTCTTCATCTCGGTCATGTTGTGCAACGCCGCCAGCGGGGTGCTGCCCAGGACGAAAGCACTCTGCCGGTTAGCCTCCATCTGCCCGACCGCTAACATTTGTGAACATGAACCACCAAACGCGCTCGGATAAAAAAATAAATAAAAAAATAAAAATAAAAATAAAATAATAATAATACAAATAAGTGAACAGGAGGAAATAAAGGCGCAGAGCGGGCTGGTGATATTCAGGAACCAGGCCACTTCTCCCGCCTGCTCCAAAAGTATCCGGGACGAGGAGGAAGACTCTTGAAATGTTGGAAAACTTGAGCAAAAGCGAACTTGTTCTCTCTGGGGGAAGCGAAGAGCTCGGACAAACTCCCAAAAATGTCTTTTCCGCCTGTTTGTTTTGGTCGGACAGAGTCAGCTGGGAGGCGGCTGCGTGCGCCCGCCACAGGAATCCTCGCGGAAGTCGGACGGTCTGATGATGTTTTTAGTGGTTTTGATGGGAACCATTAAAGGGTCGGCTTCTCCTGCCATAAATTCACCCGCTCTATGCTGAGAGTGAAGCGGGACCAGCTGATAACAGCGCAGCCACCTGCACGCGCGCTATTCCCATTGGACGGGGCTGAGTGAGACAGCGCCACGATTGGAGGAGACAGAGACTCCGCTGCCTCACACGTGCGTCTTCGCCGGAACGATGGTGCCTTAAAGGGCTGTGGGAAATGGGAAATTTTTCGTGAAGCTGCGCCATAAACGGACCCAAATCAAGAGCTTATTAGGGCTGACAATTTATTTACCAGATGATCCGTCATCTATCGGAAGTAACGTTAAAAAATAAATGAGTAGCCTTTGATATTTAAGGTGCCCTATTATTAGAACTAGGTTTCTACTGTTTTAATAATAACTAATATTAAATCATTATATTTAGAAGCGCTTTTGAGGACAAACGTAGACAGTTCAGGACATTCAATAGCTCTCCATAAAACAAGATTATTAAAAAAAACAAACAAACAAAAAAAAACCTTTACATTATAATTTTTTTCTAAACAGCCACTGATGTGGCTACAGTTTCTAAATTATACCAAATACATAGAATAACTCAGATAGTACTGAAATCAATTGAATGTTGCTCCAAGCCGAATAAAAGCCTCTAAAAAAAAAAAAAAAAAAAGCGTGGGAGACAGGTTGTCAGAGGAGACCGTGAACGCATCACGCAGCCACACTCTATTAAGATCTTTGGCGCTGCTGTTAATGATGCGTCTCCCACCGTGGAAATCATTGTTTCCACATAAAACAAAGAATATACATCCACATTATGAGCTGGTAGCACAGACAAGGCGAGTGTATTAAAGCAGAATCGGAGTCCGGCGGCTGTAAAGGACAAATTCTTTATGATTGTGGTGAATGTGACGGACACTGAGGATTAGATTTAAGATAATATAGACCAGGGGGAAATAACTCGAGTCAAGGTATTTCAGGGTATTTTCACATTGTTTTCAGTGCATATATTTGATGTGGTCGCTGTAACGCGTTTTGGACTTTTTAACCATAGTCAGTGTGTTTTTTTTTTAAATCTTATTTCCTCTCAGGACAGTTCTGTCATTGATGTCGGTACTTTGGGGGATAAACTGAGTTATTCCAGCTCTTGCTGTAATTTCCCTTCGCCAGAGATTGGACTCTTTCACTCACACAGTCCCACCCTGCTGAACATCTATCCCCCTATTTCATGTTTTTCCATAAAAAACAAAAAAAAAAGAACAAAAAAAAAAAAAACAAAAAACAAAAATAAGATCAGCCACTGGCCGTTGGGATAAAACCGAAGTGGATCATTTAAGAGCAGCCAACAAAGTGTTTAAAGGACGGAGCTGGGTTTTATACGACGGAGATCATCGGTGTTTTTCAGATACAAACTGCGTTATTATGGTGAAAGTGTGTGAGAAAAAGCGCCAGGCTCCAGTCATCACTCTGAGTGCTGTAATATTTTATGGAGATGTGAGAAGGTTGTAAGAGTGAAATATGGCCACGTTAGCGTTTGAAAGGCTTCAAATGCACCTTGCTGCCCATTTGCTCACCGGGGAGAGATTGTGGTTTTTAAAAGGTTTTCAACGCGAGGTGATTCACAATTTTGACTGTGTTTCTCCAAGCGGAGGAGAAGCAGCAGGCCACACACCTTTTCTAATTCTGCAAATGTCCAGGTCTAATTTATATCCCTATATTTCCCCCTGATTATATGCATTGGTTTTATTATCTTGTTTTAAGGGCTTTCTGAAACGATCACTGTGGGAGAAGCTATTGAAAAAAAAAATATATATTCTGTCTTATATTTCCTGCAGCATGCACACAGCCGTTGCTCAGTCTCCTCGGGCTTTTGTAAAATGTCAGTAAGTTAAATACAGCAGTTAGTGGCTGACCCAGTGTGAGATCAATGACTGAAAGATTGGCACTTTCTCCAGTTCATCTCCAGCCAAAGACGAGAGCTGCCAAACAGCCCGTCACCGTAAAACCATAATCGCAATTTAACATAATGAATGATTTGGATTTTTATCTCGTAAATTCACGACTAATTTAAAGTTTAAACCCTTAAACTCAAATTTGTTAAAGAAATAGACGTTGTGCAAGGAATAGGGAGTTAAAGTCCTGATTAATTAAAAAAAAAAAAAAAAAAAAAAATGAAGCCAATGAAATAACATTTATAGGATTAAACACAAAGATATTGACTGACCACACCAGTCTACATTAGTGTTCCTGAGATAGGAAAAACGGAACTGTTTAACGAAATAATAATAATAGGCCGATCTAAATAAATATAAATACATTACTATTATTATATTATTGTTGTCGTTGCTGCTTTTGTTATTAATAATAATAATAGTCATAATCACAATAATACCTAGATTTCATAGAGCATTTAGTTTGTATTATAACTGATGTATTCCTCATCATTTATCATATAAACCTGTTGCTCTGACCGCTCAGTCTTTTGTCAGTAAATTGTGTTGTGATTTTTAATAATGGCTCGTTGGCCTGTTGATGGCGCGAACCACAGGCCTTTGTCCCACTGAAGGGAAATAGGTTAATAAACAGCGTAAAGATAATCTTATCTGAGTGTAACCTCGACACAAATGGGGATTGACAGAGCAGTGACGGGGCAGATAAGCAGATGTTTGGACAAAAAGACGTTTGTTGGAGTCAGTAGATCTGCTTAGTCACTGAGGCGTCCAGCTGCTTCAACACCACTCATGTCCCTCTGCCCTTTCAACAATCAGCATAGCAATATACACCAAAGACAAACT
The DNA here is from genome assembly GCA_038496675.1 of Rachycentron canadum. NCBI lineage: Eukaryota > Metazoa > Chordata > Actinopteri > Carangiformes > Rachycentridae > Rachycentron > Rachycentron canadum. The sequence goes on along the minus strand of CM076659.1, from coordinate 3,344,801 downwards.
GGTGGGTCAACACAATCCCAAATACACCGGATGTGAAAATGAAAAACTAGGGACTATGCATTTAAATAAAGGCTATTTATAAAAAAAAAAAAAAAGCAAAAATAGATTTCACAAGCTGCTCATTCATTCTCATACTATCGAAAGATTTTGTCTCTGGAGCCCAGTGGAAAGTCAGATAGACCAAAATGGACTGGATCCCTTTCAAACTTGTGGTTTCATGTAAATGAGTCAGTGCACAGGAGAGCAACATGAAAACAGATATAATTTGTGCAGGAGCGCCCCCCAGTGGCCCAACCTCATCCTAAAACAGTCTGCATGAGCTGCACAGTCCGTCTGTCATAACTCAGAGGGGATCAGCTCTTCTCTGTGTGAACCAAACAGCTCCTCAAACAGGAAACGTTGCTGCTACAACTGAGATATGATGATAGTTCCCAGAGGAAAAAAAAAACATCAGATAAACAGTAATGTCTGCAGGTGGAAATGAAGAACTGACTCAATTTGAACCTTCATCCAATAATAATTATCATTTAAACTGTTGCAGCTCGGCTGTTAAGAATGAAACGTTTCTGAATCATAGAAAAAACAAACAACAACAACAACAACAACAACCTCTCAAAACCAGAAAACAAATCACAGGGAAAAAAAGTAGACCTACACTTGGTACTTTACTATCCATTAAGTTTAACCAAAACATCACCTCAAACCAACCATTATTACATTTGTCTTCTTTTAAATTACTGTTATGTTTTTTTTTGTTTGTTTTTGTTTTGTTTTTTAATTTAAAGCACAGGTCAAATTCTGAGGATAATAAAGTTAATTCAAATTAAATCTGAAACTCCTGTATTCCGTATAAATAATTCAATAAAAACACATAAAACCAGGGCGCTATGTTTTCATTTTGTCGCGTAGACAGTTGAACACAGTCTCTTCTCCTGACATGGTTTAGAGAAATACAAAGATTTAAAGGTAATTCACTTTGTTAGTGCAGCAAAGTAACTGAGGTCCCTGTGATCTGTTCACCAAAACATCACCTATATTAACCTTTTAGGTTTTACTGTCACCAACTAGTCAAATATTCGCAATACCAATTAGTTAATTACTGTATTTATTTCAGGTAAAACACTTGTTTGTATATATCTAATGATTCTGTATTACTATTGTAATGCATCTTCCTGTTTCAAAATAAATGCATCAATATTGTTAATATTTGCCAATATTTTCAATGATGTCCAGCTGTAAGAACCAATCTCTTTAACCTTTAATAACTCATATCAAACAGGTGTGGTCGTATAATTACAATTTCAGCCAATTTAAGAGTTTTTAATTAGCTAAATAACCAACTTCAGCTGGTAACAGGTGTTTACTTACCACTCGTTAGCTTCACCGCGGAGTGACTGCTAGCTCGTTAGCTAGCTAGCTAGCTGGTTAGCATGCTAACTTCAGTTCAAGAAAACAAGTAATAGAAATAAAAGCAAAACAGGAGACAACATCAACGTTGCCTCTAGCCTTTGGTGACAGCTCGTGGTGGGGAAACGGATGAGGTTTGATGCTGAACTCAACATCTTTTCTCCCCGGGACCGGTAAGTAAAGAGCCGTTAATGCTAACGTTAGCTATGTAGCAACAGCAAAACGTGCAAACAGCTCGTTCAAACTTCAAAATATAAAGACCTTGTTCTAGACCCCTCAGAAGAACTGACAACAAACCGACTGAATACAGTGGATTAAATGAGGCTTGGTTGTCAAACTTTATCCGTCATGGCCCCCTATGGAGGCCCTAAACATTTTTTTATCTCCAGGCCCCAGCGCCTGTAAACCTGCTAACAAAGTGGACAAAGTTTAACTTAACTGACATAAAATACGTTGCATTTTCAGGTACATTTTGTATAAAATTTTGCCACCGAAAACAATGTGAGTCAAACTTTGTTTTTCTTTGTCATAAGACGCTCAAGATCCCTGGTTTACTGACAGTGAACCTGACCTAATATGTTGGATTTTCTTGGTGAATACAACTAGTTATTTTTACCTAATGACCAAAATCCTCACATCATGGCTCCTGCTTCTTTTTATCAGAATTAACACTAATTATATTGTTTGTTGATTTTTTCACTCAAGATTTTTTTCTTGATGCAAGACTAGGTTCAATCACCCTGAAATGGCTTTTGGAGACCAATTAATTATATTATATTAATTATTACTAGAGATTATTATTATTATTATTATTATTATTAGAATTGGGCATTATCTGATTACAAGCTACACTGTGTAAAAATAAAATTCAATATAAACTTTCCTTTGTAGTGATCATAATCACACTTAATCACACTCCTTCTCTACTGTATTCAATTTCCCTCAGGGGAAATTGAATACAGTAGAGAAGGAGTGTGAACCCAGTAAAGCCACTAGATGGCGTCCTACATCAATTACAAGTACAGGAGTGTGTGTGTGTGTGTGTGTGTGTGTGTGTGTGTGTGTGTGTGTGTGTAGTGGATGGTAGTCTGTGTTCCCTGCTGAGATTTTTAAGATCAGTAGTAAATTTGAGGCTGATACTTGGCTATAGTACTCAAAAAATATGTGATTTGGATTTCTGATTGCTCCCCAAACACACACATTAAGGACCCAAATTGGGTCTTGTTTTGTGTCTACTGGTTGTCACATAAGGCCGAGGTATAATTCATGTTTTCTGTTTTATGTTTATGTTTTCTGTTTTTCTGATGAATGACACAAAAGTTTCATGTTCTTCTTTCTTTCTGTATGAAAGTTGCATTACCACACAGATCAGGGAGCAATAACTTGGGGGACTTGAGGGAAATGAAAGCGCTGGGTGGTGCAGCTCAGTTTTTATTGACCGTAGCTTATAAAAACGTTGTTTTTAACTAGCCTCTCAGGCAGCCTATTAGCTGGGCCCAGGCATGGCAGGACAGCATAGAACCATCTTCACGGATTCTTAAGGATTTTGGAATATCGTTCCCTTTAATTATCCATGGATACCTCATTGAACGCTGCTTTAACAAAGCCTACATGGTCAGTTTATTGCTTTGTGTTTGCAACATGAACAACAATGAGAAAAACAGCATTGATTCTTTGTAGAGATTAATGCAAATGTGACTCAGGCTGACTTTCTGAATTGGCTGCAGGCGGCATTTCACATAACTAATAGAGATATTGAGGCTGACCTTACAGATATCCGTTTGAATCAATTCCTCTGTGAGATGAAGGAAAAGCCAGCCACCTTGAGGTACTGAGATAACACACATTCACTGCCTTTAGCCTGTTGCATCACAGCTGCCCTGGGTCATTAGCACAGAGATCTCATCAGTTCACGGGTACAGCAAACCGTGTTATCATAAAATGGTTTCAATTAGCTGTCCATTTCATGTGCTGTGTGTCTGTAAACGTAGTGAGTGAAAAATGACAGACCTGTGGAAATGATAACAACATGCCCTGATGTTGAAAAGAGCCCAATGTCAAGGAATTAGTGCTGATGAGATCTACAGCTGTTTTATTTAGAAGTGAAGATTCTCACTGATGTCCTATATTACAGGAGAATAATCTGTACAGTTTTGATATGTGCATGTGAAGATATTCTCTGGCTTTCTAGCACTGATTTTTAACTCAACCAGTAATTCAGTTTGAAAGCAGAGCTGCAGAGAGTTGAAATTATATTAATGCTCAATGCAAGTTCGGGACGTCGTCACTGCCCGTCTACTGTATATGGCACCCCTGTGTTGTATTGACCAACAAACTCTAGCATGTTTTTGTACAGCTCATCAGGTTTCTTTGACCTCTATACATATTTAAAGTTCCCCTCCAGATGTGTACTAAAGTATTTTTTACATTGCTCTGATTTATATTTTAGTTAGCATAGTTAGCACACCAAAATCAGATGTGTCAGAAAGGTAGCACATTTAGCATCTTTTTATTTGTGTGCTTTGTTTGTTTGCTTGTAACTGGTAGTGGCTGAAGCTGCATTAGTGGTTGTGCCCATATCTGACCCTCAAAAATAGAGACTTATTTATAATTTTTTATTTATTTATAATAAACTTTTTTGGATGATGGCTCTTTGTTGGCTCTCTTGCAATACCCTCGTGCTACAGCAGAGGGCCACAGTTTTCAGGGAACCATTGAGTTAAAGCATCTGGGACCTGTGGTCTGGAGGATTCATGGGAGTTTGTCCAGTGTTAGAATCTGTATTTAATTGGCAGTAAAGCAGCCACTGCAACAGAGATCCTACATTCATTCTCACTGGTATTTCTTTCTCTCTCTCTCTCTCTCTCTCTCTCTCTCTTGCTGTCTCTTTCACACACACTCCACACACCACATATATGTAGACACACACACACACACTAACACAACAGTGCACATTCACAGGTAGCGAATACAAACTGAACATGATCAAGTGTAAAATAATAGACAATGTGTATAGAGTTATAATGGCAGGTTTTTAGATGTGTGTGTGATCTCTGAAATATTTACATTAGTACTTATGTTTTGTGGTGAAAATTAATAAGGTCACTATGTTGGATTTTGCCAAAATGTGACATGATGATGATTTTAATGAACCAGGCACTAAATCTTAAGTTAACTTTGGAGTGTTCAGATATCATATTGTGAGCCACACACACACACACACACACACACACTCAGATTGCCGGTAAATGAAGCAAGTTCGATGCTGGGCCACAGTGTCTAGCCCGTTTGCTGAGTGGTTCAGGGGTGTTCTGTGATCAGGAGAGGTTGTAAAATCAGATAGCACTTAAATTGTTGGAGTACTTTATTCAAAGGCCAAGAGGAGGTTCATAACCTAACATATTACAGCGTTGGCAAACAGTTTCCTATTGACACATACAGTCGAGCAGACATTAGAGTTCATATGGGGCCATGTTTTCTCACAGCAAATGTTTAATACTCCCTCCTTGTTGCTCGCTGACTGTCTGACTGCCGTTTGACATAGTGGGTTATAACTCTGAGCCAAGTGTCACCCATTAGTTTGTGAACTGTTGTTTTGAAGCCTCTGATTTGTAATTTGGCCGCCATCATTATTGTTTCTTTGAAACCAGAAGAAACCATATTTGGAGGAGAAGGTGGAGCTGAGGAGGAGTGAGGGGTGGATCTGACCACACCCTAAATCATCCCCTGCTTCATGGTCTCTTTTTCTCTCCATTTAAAAAATCATCATGTTGTATTGAAGACTTGAAACTTGAGACTGAGACAATAAAATCATTAGGAAAACATTTACTGAGCGAATAAATCAAGTGAGAACTTGGGACATTTTCACATAGACTTAAATACAATATGATTCTCTTTACAACCAGTGGAGTCGCCCCCTGAAGGTCATTAGATAGAAGGCAGGTTTAAGACACTTTGGTACTGGCTTCACCTAAGTGACAAAGCTTGAAGGCCATTGAAGTACATTTAGTTCACTTGGACTGGTTCTTTAGCTGCAGCTAAGCAGCCAAACGTGTGTCTGCTGTTGGGAGGTCGTGTCTACAGCTGCCTGTTGTGGCCAAACAGCATCACTGTGAGTGGTGACCCAAATGACCCAGTATGTAGCTCAATCAAAGGCCTGAAGGGAGCTGACCTCAAGTGACCCCTTTCACATTATTATATTTGATACATTATCTTAAAAATATTGATCATAGCTACTTTCAAGACTGTAATAGATTACAGGATATTTCAGAGATGCACTAAACAGTCAAGCAGTGTGCGTTGCTATGGTTCATGCAAGGGTCTATACTAACATGACATAATCCACCACACATGTGAAACTGACAGGACCATTGAGGATGATAGTGGGATAATATGTAGGAACATGGGTCAGGTGGGGTAAAGTTGTTGGTGACATCAACACCAGCCCTTATTTAAATGTTGACACTCAAGTGATCACAGCACAGTTTCCCTGCATGTGTCTGGATTCAGGGTGTTTTGGTTAAGATTTTTTTTTTGGAGGGAGGAGTTGAACAAAGAAAAGAAATATCTGCCAATCATGAAACATTAACCTTTTGCTAAAATGTTAATGTCTTGAAAAAACAAACAAACATTGGTTTAGAGTATTCTGAAAGTTCATTTGTCAATGATTTCCAACAAATGATAACTGTGTCCTTTTGGTGAGTCACAGTGTTTCAACAAACCTTGTTGGAAGAAAAACAGAAGAAGTTGGAAGAAGATTGTTTTTAAGTGATTTAATTGGTCTTAAGGAAGTAGGTTGGTCAATATGTAAAACGTTATTACTTTTAACATACAAGAAACCAGGTTTGCACTTAAAGCACCTCTTTGGTTGGCAGTGTGACGGTCACAGAGATGGTTTGACGTAGGAAGTAAGACTGTGGAGTCGGCTGGTGTGTCTGGTGGTCCCAAATCGGTGTCAGCAGTGAGATTAATGTAATACCTCCTGTTTTGCAGATATCAAGGGTACAGGGCTGTTTAGGAGAGCTTAAGCACCCACAGGGTCAGGCTGATTGATCACGCCGACACCCAAAGGTCAGCATTGCTAGGGTTTCCCTGCCTGTGATACAGCCCGAAGACCTCGGCAGCCAACGCAACCAAGGTCTTCAGGCTGAATCTTCCCCTCTTCCCCGAAAACATTTTGCATTTTTTTTCTTCTTGAGGACATTTGTCAGGACCTAGTGTTGCTGTCTGCTCTCCTTGGAGGCCAGCCCGTCCACTTTAGCTGTTGCCAGTATTGATGACAGAGTGAATAAGAAGTGAGAGAATTAAAATCAGATGACGGATAAGGAGTTTATCTAGATTAAGATAAATGAGCGGCATTGTCAGCTCTCTAAGATTTTGTTTCTGGGTCAGAACCTAACACAGGAATATTTCATGAGCAATGCCCACTGCTATTACCGAAGTCATCCCTAAAGAGCAAGTTGCAGAACAAAATTTTTAATCCATGTCTGTAAGTGGCTTATAAGGGCCTACTTTTTCTTTTAAAGAAGCAATTAATGTCTAGGCTATTGATCGATCCGTGGCCTCGACATGTGTAGTGTAAGGTAGATGCCCGTGGGCTGACAGCAACCTCTCCAGAGGAGTCCCATTCTTTGTTTGTCCGAGCATTTCTGTGGGCAGCCCGACAGCTCATTTGCTCCCTAATAGAGATGAACTGGTGGGGACAGTCGGAGGGAAGGGTAGACGCTGCTTCCTCTAGGTGAGAGAGGAAGGCAAGGAGGAGGGATGAGGCTGCAAGTTTCCTACCATCACTGCTGTAATTAATTACATTCATCACAACTTGTCGCAGCGCCTTACAGTCCCGTATAAAACTGCCGTCTGGGTAGCGCGCCCACGTCTGCCTTCGAATGAAGACGTATTCACTGGCAGAAATGAACAGAACTGTCCAAACTCTTCCATCCTCACTCATGTCCAAATATCGCTGTGATTTAAGGTCATGGAGCTGTGTAAATATGTATCAGGCAGCTGTGGAGAAAGCATACACATTAATATTATGTAAGTGTGCCATTAGTACTAATTATTTTCCTGGGAAATGTGATCTTTTACACAGTAATGTCATGGCTGATTATAGAGGCAGGACTGAAGGAGGTCTGTGTGCACCAGGATAAAAGCTGATAGATGATAGTGACCTGTCACAAGGGGGGTCTTTTTCTGTGCTCTCATTACCATTTAGCTCAGGCTGATGCCCCATTATATAATCTGACTGTAAAGGAGCAGAAAAGCAGTAGATTGGCTGGACTGTTTATAAATGGGGACGGTAATTAGACCACGACTGCACCCATCATCTCAGACAGGTAAACATCCAGCCACACAGAGGGAGAAACAAATGACGGTATTGTTCAAAGACACTGACTGCACAGCCATTCAGACCAATTAATGGCCTCAGATCAGATATTCAGAACAGATTTTGTGAGTAAATCAGGATTAAATTGTAAGCACACCGTGACCTGGCTTCCTTTCAGCCTCTGATGCAGCAGTGAAACCATTAATTTTCGATGCCTTTTGCTGCGAATGACTTGCATTGTCACTGTGTCTGCATGAAAACCATCCATGACCAACTGAAATCATCCCTTCATGCGGCAATAATTTAATAGGATCCTGTTTAATGTTAAAAATTAAAACAATACTGCTTGTATGACACATTCAGTATACACAGAGGCTGCTATAATAGTGAAAATGAAAGTTTCTAGGTGACAGCAAAGGAGGGTGACGAGTGTTCCTCATAAATTTAGGATGTCTTCAGTGTTAGTGGTTGCGCTAACTCTTTTTTGTTTGGACCCTTGTCCCAGGATTGGTTCCTTTTGGTTTGTGCCATATGAATCCCTGGCTGTCTGAATCAGTCATTGATTCACTGCAGATCCAAAGTAGAAATACTCAGTCATGGCACTGACGGATTAATTCGCTCATGTCTTGTGTTATATAACGAAGGTTAAAAACTTGATTTTCATTGGATGCGTCTTTATCCTTAAAAGATATCTGTCTCTGGGATTTCTACTGCTACCTTTTGTAGCAGTGCTATAGTTGAACATGATTTTGTTTGTGGTATCCACAGACATTTGAAAAGTTCAACAGCAACATAGCCTTAACTCTAACCCTCTTTCCAGAAACAATATCCCAGTCAGTCAGGAGGACAATCCGCAGACCTCACGGTGAACCGTTTCCTTGTTTCTTCAGCGTTCCTGAGGCTTTGTTAAGGATTGACTGTAATGACCACAGGAGGCTGCGAGTCACCAACAACTGATCCATAATATTGCATTTTCTCTCTGCTGCAGTGCAAGCTTCATACCCTGCAAGGTCAATTTCCTAATGAACTGTGAGGCTTCAGGCAGAAAATTAGGATGTATAGAAAATATGAGATGATGAGAACCAAAACATCTGATGGCTTCCGACTAAATTAAGCAACTTTAAGTTACTAAATTACTATAACTTTTGCATAAATCTTACCGGCATGATATTATGATCTGTCTTTGCCTGAGGATTTCAGCAATCACCAGGTTTTATTGTCATCATTGACATTTTTTTTTCAGCTTCTTATCATGTCTCTTCCTAAGCTGCTTTATTTAGCATAATATTCAAATACACAATACTTAACTCAAAGTAAAATTGAGCTAGTAGTGACCTACACAAATCCAGACAAAGAACCATAAAAAACTGTCAATAAGCAATATCACAATATACCCCTTTAAACCAAAGACAAACAGGGCTTCATTGAAACCCAGGATGAGTCAAGTAGTGCAGGTAAAAGCCAATCGTATACAGGCAGACCCACTGAGAAGAAAATGACTCACTGCTATAACCATGACTCTGCTCATCCACAGATCAAATAAGAGCAATAAGCAGAAAGTGATGCTCTGTGACTGGGAGTGTGGCGGTAACTGTTGTGTGTCACAAGTTAATTCAGCTTCAGCTTCGTAAGGAAGAGTTATGCTTAAAATAATTAATTATGCGGTCAAATGATTATACGCTATGTATTGTTTCCAGTTTTAGAATTTAGTTTTCTTGCATCTGTTTGTCTATGGTTTTATGTCAATATGTCAATATCCCAATTTCCTAAGCAAATAGTGTCCCTGTAATGCTCCACAAATCATTACTGTCTGTAACATGCAGAGGATCATTTGTATAAACTGTTGCAACTATCTCCCAAACGTGCACTTGTTAACGCGGCTTTTCGGCCTTTATTAGTATCGTTTTGATTTTCTACTCTTATCCGTCTTCAGCTTTACCTTCAGCAGCAGCAGGCAGCTGTTTTCAGTGAAAAAGCTCTGATAAATCCACTGTACACAAACTGCCCAGCACTAAATCATTAAATGGCAAATGGCAAATGATAAATCTGATTCCCCAGTAACACTGGTTCAATCAGGGATAAATTAATTAAGAATTGATAATAAATTAATAACAAAAATAATAATTAATAATTGTGCCTGATTCCTTTATTTCCTTTCATCTTTTTTTGCAAAAGCCATAGTGTTTTCACAAGCCGGACCTCAGCATCTATACACAGTGGAGCATTCCACAGCTGGTGGATACCAAAACAGAGATAAAAGGAAACTTAATATTGGAACTACATTCATCCAGTTGAGAGAAACGCTCCACGTGATGGCCAAATGAATAACTATTGCTGTTTACATGTATATAGATGTATAAATAGCGAACTGTGTGCTAAGACATATTATATTCAGAGCGTGATGATATTTGAGACATTGTGTTTTCATCTTATTCTGCTGCCCCCAAAAATGTAGCAAGACTAACTCCATTATCCTCGACTCACATTTATCACCTAAATCATGTATTGACTTGCAGTGGTATTAATTAGGAGGAGCCTCTATCTGAAGCCTTTTCAGGTCCTTTACTACAGCTTCAGATGACACATTTCATCACATTTCATTTCATGGGAGAGAAAAAAAGAGGAGATGCTGCTGTTTGTGTCCCTGTAAACTGAAGTTGTAACTTTATTATTACACGGCGCTCTGTTTGCCAAATGTGGACGCAGTGAAGGACAGCGTGGTAGAAAACTCGCGTGCAGGTCATAAAAGGATCTGATGCAAAACCGCTATTAATCCGGGCTGTTGTCTCTCTCCCGTGGCCCTTTTAAAGCTTTTCTTTCCAATTGTAGCTATCTGGGTTGAGGTGCGGAGTTATACTGCCTGTTATCCCTGTTATCTTTACTACAAAACAATGTCAGGATTTAGATTGAATTTTCTCGTCCAGGTGACCCTCAGTTGGGAGCCGTGGATGTCTTTCAGCGGCTGCACCCTGAGCGTTCACCCTGGGGGCTGCCGCTCACGGGCCATTTAGTGATTCACTTGAGGAGAGTTGTTACCATGACAGGAGAGTCACTCCCACTCCTCTGCCCTCATGAATTCACACGAGGCCGGTGAGGCTTAAGGAGCGATCCCTAGATTCATCAAACAGAGACCAATCTGAGGTGTTAGCCTCCATCGTGCTCCAACTCAACTTGACTGAATTCCTTATTTGACTTGAGTAATAATGGCCAAATGTAAAGAGGTACCGGTGTGTAAATGATCCAGTTGCAATAATTGCCAAATGATAATAGATTTTTTTAAAATAACTCCAGTCATACTATATTGTTATTGCTACCTGGTGGAATATTCCTCCAGCTGCTCAGTGAGAAAACACAACCAGTGGAGACAGAATTTGACATTTGAAAGATTCACTTTAGGAGACTCCAGAAGTCTCTTATTAACTTTTGCTGAACTTTACAATGCCTTCTCCACATAATGAGGAAACATCGCTCATTAATGAATCTGGTAAGGTGTGAAGTGCTGATCCACGATCACTAAACCGCTCTCTGACAATGTAGTGCCTTTGTTTTCCTATAGTATCCACTCTGGTTATGTTCAGCCAATCACAGATGCTTTGTTAAGGGAAAATGACTGGTTTATTTGTATCATTACGACTTTAAAAGTAATTTTGCTCTGCTATAGAGATGTGGGGAAATGAGGATGCATGTATTGGGGCAAACTCTCATAATTTTTACACTTATTGCTGTGTCTAGACTTTATATAGGAATGGACATAGACTCTGGGTGTGAAAAATGAAGCCAGTGCTGAAGTACTTTGAACCTGCATTCAATTGTTGGTGGTTGCAAATAGAAGTCAGTTTGTGTTGAAGTCTATGTGAAAATGTCTCTACTTCTCACTTGATTAGCTCAGTAAACATTTTCCTAATAAGTTTATGGTCTCAGTCTCTATTTTCAAGTCAAGCAGGCGGCATCACTGTTGCCTCTCAGCTACTGGGTTCAAATCTGGGTGCCTTTGTGTGTGGGTTGTACTGCCTGTGCCTACATGGGTTCTCTCTGTGTACTCTGGCTTCCTCCCACAGTCCAAAGACATGCAGGTTAGGTCACTCGGTGACTCATAAATTTCCTGCCTAAAGACAGGAAGCAGTCGCCTGGAGTGTCCATTAAATTAAAATTTAAATTAACGCCAAACATAACAAAGTTACCTCAAGGCACTTATCATATAGAGCAGGTCTAGACCAAACTCTTTATAAAATATATTGAAAGGGACCCAACGTATCCCACCCATTAGTTCTCTTGTCCAAACAATTAGTCCACCAAAACAGGGATTTGTATCTGGGTCAACTTGGTGGCTCACCTAATGAGAGTGAGCCCAGCTTTGTCACTAAACAACCTTCACATCATTGTTGTCCTGGTGTTTTACCACCCCCCAAAATGAAACAATCAGAATAGGTTTTTGTTATCTAATCTGTGTACCTTCCTTTTCAGACCAGATTCATTTTTAAAGCACACAGATTAGTTAATCTTTTTGTGTAAATTCTTGTGCAGCTGCCTGCTTCCTTCTCTGTACTTTTATAAGGATTTGCCTGAGTGTGATAGATTTTGAATGTAGTGATGTGGTATTTTTCACATGTTGTCCAACAGATTAATAGGTTTATTCTGGTTCATTCATCTAAAGATTCCAAAAAGGGTCTGTGTGTCTAAAGAGGAATTAAGCCATAGTTCAGTAAAGCACATCACTAAGATGAGAGCAGCTCCTGACATATTTTTCTAGAGGATATCCACTTCACTGGCTCATTAGCCTTCAAGCTGTTCTCTTCCACTTCTGACTTGGACACTCGACTGCCCTACCAATCTGTTAAGCTGCTGATTTCTCATGTATTTATATTTTCCTATCGTGGCTTTTGCAGTTGAGAGGGTGCAGGCAAACTTTTTTTTTTTGTTCTGAAATCTACCTCCTGTCCTGGTCAGTTGTGGATGATGGATTTTTTTTCTGAGGGAAATATTCCTCTGCAGACTGTCTGTGGTGATCTGCACAGGAAACGGCAACACAAATCACATTAAGTGAAACCACCTTCTCCACCATTGCAGCACATTCTGTTATGTTGCTGAAAACCTTGTCGTGCCAATCTGATTGAGCCATTTTTTTCACACTCAACAGACTCCCACCCATAGACTGTATGTAAAAGTGAACGTAGACTCCCCTCCACAAAGTGAAGTCAATGCTGAAGAGCCTTAAACCTTCATTCTATCTAATGACCATCAGGGGGCGACTCCTTAAAGAAGTCACAACTTCTCCCTTGATTTATTAGCTCAGTAAACGTTTTCCTAATGAGCTTATGGTCTCAGTCTCTAGCTTCAAGTCTTCAATACAACATGATGTTAATTTTTTTTAAATGATGGTCCATTTAGAAGAAAATAGACCATAAAGCAGGGGATGAGTTAGGGTGTGGCTCTTCTGTGATTGACAGAGTACAGAACAGGTCAGATCCACCCCTCAGTCCTCCTCAGCTCCACCTTCTCCTTCAAATATGGTTTCTTCTCATTTCCAAAAACCAATATGGTGGCGGCCAAATTCCAAGAAGGCTTTAAAACAGCAGTTCACAAACTAATGGGTGACATCACAGCGGTTTGACATTTGCTCCCATCCTACAACCTAATGAGAAATGCAATATTAAAATGGCTGGAATACCTCTTTTAATTGAATTCTGCAACATAGGAGCTGACTGTTATATATTTTTACATTAGATCATGAAATAATCTGACTCCAACAGACAGTTTGACCTTATCTTATCTGGTTGACCTGAATAAAGTGGGTCATGTTGTGTAATACAGATGAAGGAAGTGAAGAACATCATGTCTGCCTGGTCCCCATGTGGTCGCAGTGGGATGATGGGGGAGGAGGGTTGTGTTTTTGAGGTGACACATGGTTTTTCTCTGTGTAGACAGATCAACATCTCCCTGGCCTTCTCGAGTCTCCAGGCGAACAGCTGAGACTGGCCTCGTTTTTGGAGCTACGTCTTCGCCTGCCTCGCCGTTCCCCGCTGCCCTCTTGACGTGATTTGTGCTTGACCTCAAATTTGCAGCACATCTCATTAGTGACGGAGAAATTTGTGACCTTGGTGCTACAACACTGCAACTGCAATCCCAGGTGTGTTTTTTAAGAAGTGTTAAGAAGCTGCTATCCCTTAAAGTATTTGTATTAATCTGTGGGGAGTTTGCTTTTAGTTACATGACATTTCCCTGATGTTTCTGCTACTTCGCTTTCATCTTTACTGGATAAAGTAATGAACTACTAAAAATATAGGCAGAAAGAAATAATTTGGCAAAGTTAATTCAATAAAATAAAAACAATTTTGGAAAAGCAAGATAAGAAATTAAGTTTAAGTTTAAAGCGCAATTTGCCTCTTTTTACCAAAATACTCATATTGACAAGCCATTATCTTTTTCAATAATATAGGACTATATTCTTATTGACATTAAATGACTTATACAGAAAATGTGAATAAGGAGAGATCTGTATCGCTGCAGAAGTTAGAGAATTTTTTTTTTTAATTGCGCATTTCACTGAGCTTCAAAACCTACAAATGCCAGTCTAAGCACAAAGTACACCATATGCTTACACAGGAAGCAGACATCCATGTATTTTTACTTGCACATAAGCTTGAACACACGCACACACACACACAAACATGCATGCATCAAGAGGGGGATAAATCCAGTTGACTTTCTTAGAAGTGTCTGTGGCCTGAGACATGCATCAGGGGCATCCAGTCTGGATTCCAGCGGTGCTGAAGGTCCCAACAGACAGCCAGCTGCTCCATCACACTCTTCACCTGAGGCCATGCTCATTTAGCATCACTGAGATTCTCCAAGCAGCCACATGGGGAGCCAACACCCTCTAATCAGCGTTTTCACCTTTACTGCCCAGCTCTGACCTCAAAGTGAAGTCATTATGGACAAAAGAAAGCTCAGATATGAGTGGAAACTTTTTTTATTGTCTTTATTTGATTGTAGCAGTAGAAATCCAGACAAGAAATGTGAGGGATAGAGAGAAGGATTTCACATGCACTAAAGGTCAGACCATGGATGTTGCAGTTACATGGTGTGTGCAATCACATTAGGCTATCAGGGCTCTAAAGTGAGCTTTGCTCTGCTGCATCACTTACACCTCAATGACCCACGTTAAGGTCGATCATTACCAGCTCACGCAGTTCAGCCAAACCTTGTGTCTAAAATGATGCACTGTCAATAAAAGTGGCAGAGCAGCTTTTAATATTTTACTGTAAACCTAAAGCTTTGATGAGAAATTGGAACGTGCATTTTGTTCAATCTGAAGATGAAGAGAGGCTGTTTAAAATTTTGTCACCAAAAGGTTCCTGCCACTGAACACATATTATACACAATACTATGGAAAACCATACATAGAAACTATTTTGTTCTGCCTGTATAATGTTAGGAAATTAGTGAAAAAATAGAATTAAAGTCAATATCAGAGTGGAAGACATTAAAGAACTATCTTTACTACTACTTTTCTGTTTTTCATGCCTCTGTGTTTTTCTTCATAGTTTAGTTTTCAAAAATTAAAAAAGCACAACCCCAGCTAATTATATATCTCACTCAATAAAGACAAAAATCAGACATTGAATTTTTCCTTATTTTCTAGATAAAAATCTTTGAGCAGTAATGATGAAAAATCAGCTCCAAAGCCTCTAATGCTCTAAATATCTTATTGTCCACGTCTCTCTGTCTTTATTCTGTCACTACAATAAACTCAGACCAACTTCTCCTCACTCTGAGATCAGAAAAATACAGGATTGATCCCACTGACTTTGGCTCTACAAGCAGCTGACAGCTAGGCCTCTGAAGGAGACGCTCTGATTGGCTGTCACATCACCCGCTGGAGCCAATAGGAGTGTCCCGTGTAGAGACGTGACTCTAGACGTCACTATCAAAGAGAGTTTGATGGATGAACACAGAGGTAAAGCAGCAATGCTTCAGACTAATCCAAATCTGACGTAACTTCATTTACCAGTTTATCAACCGACGTGAATGTCACACAAATCAGGGCTTCATAGAAAGCATGGAGCAATAAGGCCCTAATCCAATGTGATATTTGGAAGCATTTACGTGGGCTTAAGCAGTGGATCCCAGTGGACTGTATTTTTCCTCCTCTATTGAGGTTTATCACTGTGATGAGATGATAATGGAAACTTTGATGTTGTTGCTGCTGGATATAATTGTATGCTTGTTTGCTATTTCAGTCTGATTGTTTGCTAAAACATTACATCCATGGCAGAAACTGGAGTGTCAAGTTGGATAGATTAGTTGAGACAGATGGTGAATTAACAAGTGAGCTCCCACCTTCAAACAAAGATGAAAAACTGAGCTTCCTAACTGTTTCTCCTATTTTCATAGTGTTTATGGGCTGCCAACATTTTTGAGATTTTCAAGAGGGTCATTGAGTGAGTTAGAAAAACTGAATTAAAGGAAAAGTGAGTGAGACCACTCTCAAGATACTCTAAGAAGCATCTCATCTTAGCTTGGCATAAACACTGGAAACGGCTGGAGCTAAGAAAGTGGGCAGGATAAGTATATTTCCCCCGATGTCCAAGTATCGATTTAAGGGTTCATTTTGTCTTGATAACTAATCGACACAAACAACAGTGACAAACATGTATTTCCTGTAGCAGTTTCCCCATAAAAGTCACCGTGTGTTTTGCCAGGAGAACAATTTATCGTGAAGCAGCAACAGTGTGACACTCCATTTGAATCGGCAGTAAACTAACACAGCTCTGACACAGTGTGAAGAGTGAAACAGTGTGAACAGTGGCCGTTAACAGGGAAGTGAAATTGTGCAAAATTGAGATGATAGCAGGGTTTGTGAGTGTGTTGGACTCATTTTGCCAGCATAAGCATCAGGGATTCACCAAAAAATCGAGTTCATCACACTCACAAACCCTGCTATCGCTAATAAAACCTACTTTATAGAGAAATAATTAATGATAATTAATAAATTTCATGGAAATCTCAAGGGTTTTAACTTTTAAGGGTTTACAGTTCACTTAACCTCAACCAAGTATCAAGCAGAGACCGACCACAGCAGGATTAAACTGTAACATGAAACACATACCTGTTCTATACGTAAGTGGGATAGCAAGAAGTAAGACGTGAGTAACTTTTTCCTTATAATAGGAAGTGGTCCGACATTTACAGACATGCCCCTGGAGTGTAGTTTGGAAAGGTCAAACCACTGCAACACCAGTGGAGGTCCGCCTGCGAGAGTGTCACATTACACCAAATGAACAGCATAATGCTGTGCTCTCTGATTCAGCATAGTGCTAAAAGGTTACAACAAATGAACAGTGTAACGCCAAAGTCATTTATCTCTACAATCACAAAGGTTGCTGTGGCTTCATGGGACTGTTGCGTATTATTAGCATGTACAGAGAACGCCTGGTATTGTGTACAATTACAAAAGAGCAATTAGCATTTATATAGGTTCCAACGTGTGGCAGGGGAACATGATTAAGATAACTACAGGAAGGGTAAAAGCTGAGGTATGATTTCCACCGATGTGTGTGACTTAATGAAGCGTTCAATTATGACCCACTTTTCCCTTCAGACCAATTAACACGTTGGTGAACATGACATTGAATAGTATAGAATTTGAACTTCTTTTCACATCTTATTCATGAAAGGAATTTAGTTGCTGAGGTTGTGATTTACACTTGTGGTCTGCAAGAAAGGCACAATCAGATTGCTTCCTGCGGCCCGTAGCCTCGCTTCCATCTTCTCCGGCTGGACCAATAAACTAATGGGGGGATAAATGCCAGTCCATTTCGCTTACCTGCGTCTTCCTGGAAAGGCGCTGACAATTATCAGCCGTCTCCTGATGGGGGGGTTGTCTGGGCCTCTCATGTGGCAGATAAGAGAGTAGGCAAATAAACTGGGGGAGAGAAACGTGTAATGTCATTTGCCTGACTGGCATATGAAGAAAGGTCCCAGGATGAGTGTCATCAAAACAAGTCAACAAAATCTTCCGTCACCTCCCTTTCCCAGACCAGACACACACACACACAGTCAGGGCCATGGCTGTTTGATCTCTGAAAGGTCCACAGAGTGGAAGAAATTAGCCTGGGCTGAAGGTGCAGAAATGATATTGACACTGTCATAGGTCATCTTAGCTTCACATAGTCCTGCAAACTGAATAGGTGTTCATTCAAAGGGATCAAATCAGGGGGAGGAGTACAAAGCCAATTTGATTTGGTTGACTCCCCTCGGTTGATCTGCAGCCGCCGAGTCAGGTCCAAGTTCCCTCGACCGAAACTTTCACATCTGAATATACAAATATTGAGGGACATTGTTAGAAAATCAGAGAAATAGATTTATTTTAAGGGTTTTCAGGTCATCGTTAAAAAGTCTGCGTGCGCACTGTCTTTCAGACTGACATTCAGCATCCTGTGAGCTCACCCACAGTCTAAATGAAGCTGTTGTGATGTGTCATTCTCCTTATCTTGTCTTTGTCACTCTGGATCACACATGTGAAATGATAAGCAGAGCCGTAGCCAGAGTTTTAGAAACACTGAGGTCAGGAGTCCAAGTCCCCCAAATGGATCCTGTCTTTCTGGGTCAAATTGATCATTATAAGTGGATAAATATTTTTTTTCCTAATTGACGTCTGCATATTTATTACATTTCCATGCTCAAGCCTAGTCTGTATGGTCAATGTGAAAACAGAGAGCAGACAGGGACAGCTGTTACACAATGTGACAAATAAAAAAACCTTGTACAAATAAATCAGAAGAGCCTAGGCATACCTCAGCCTGCAGTAGTAGACACATTTTAAATGTTTTTGTATATGGTGTAATGTATGAAAAGACCTAAAATGCAGAGTGTAAGCAGATGACTTGGTTAGCCTTCTATTCACAAATTTCTTAAAGCTGGGGTAGGCATAAATGTTTAAAAAAAACAAAACAAAAAGCAGCCATGGTTGGCTATGGTCAGCAGAAAGCTAAACTATTAGCAGCATTCAACATAGCCACTCATCGCCTCCTGTGAGGGGTGGATCTGACCTGCTCTGACCTGCCATGTGTGGTACGGTCTGTCAATCACACAGTGGCCACGCCCCCTAATCTATACCCTGCTTTATGGTCTGTTTTCCTCTAAATGGGACCATCATTTAAAAAATTTACCTCATGTTGTATTGAAGACTTGAGCTTTAATGAGCTAATAAATCAAGAGAGAAATGGGGACATTTTCACATAGACTTCAATACGATGTGATTTCTGGTCATGAGATAGAATACAGGTTGAAATCTCTTCAGCATTGGCTTCACATTTCAGCATCCACTTTCATAGACAGCTTATGGTTTCTAGTCTTTATGCTAAGCTAGGCTAACCAGCTGCTTGTGGTAGTATTGACTTTCTCATTTAAAATGCATGTAAAAATACACATTGTTTAAGTTTTTGTACAATAAAAATTCCTCCAGTGCTGCTAAAAATGCAAAAGTTCCTGAAAAATATAACAGCTAATGTGTAAGACACACACTCGCACACCTATTCACACATTCTCAGGGGATGGCAGGGAGGATAAATTCAGGAAAGCTGAGCTTTCATGATCCATTAGGTCAAAATAAACTAGACATTACTCATGTTACTATTCTTTTTCACACCTTTTTGTGTCTTTTTATCGTATGTCATTACTCTTGCTGTAACTGTATTTCTATGTATTGCTGCAGGATGTCAGATGTGATTTTCTTCTGGGTAAAAATGTTCACTTTTTTAAAAGAAACATAAATCCTCCAACAGTGAAGCAGTGAACACTTTCTGGCATTTTTTTCAAGCTTGCCCAAAGATTCCTGTTTTGATATACACTGTTATTGAAGTTCTCTTTGAGCTGTGTGAAATTTAATAGAAAAGAAATTATGATTTGGATTGGAGATTATTTCTGATTCCTGGATATTTCCTGTATATATCCCAGTGTATGAAATGTAAATACTCAGACTCATCCCTGTGATTCCAACACAAACCTCACTGGAGAATATTTTCTCCTCAACAACTTTTTTTCAGCGCACACTAAAGACGAGCGCAGGTTGCATCCTGTACGCTAATAGCACAACAACAACATTTTGAAGGACGAGTTTAACAGATGCTGATTATCAGATTATTCCCCACTCGTTTCAAATTAGTGAAGGCTAATTTTAAAAATCAATACCTGGAGGTGACCTGTAATCATACAGATCTTTTGTAGGACTTGCTCTGCCTTTCATTGTGGATCTGTAAGTGATTTCTTTTTATTTTATTTTTTTTATAGTAAACATCTCTCAAGGTGCACACATATTTAGGAAGGTTAGACGCGTGAGCAGTCAGCACATGTGAGCAGTCATGGGGATATGGCCTGTACTGTGCATTATTCCTCTACCAAATGGTGTCACTTTAGGCACCTAATGACATTTGTGCCTGATGAAAATAGGTAACCCAGGAGGGATTAGTGTGAGGATTTGGATGTGTAATCAGTGTGTGTTCTTGTGTCTTGGGGGGGGGGGGGAGTGTGATTCCCCGGTGAGCCTTGCAAATGGTCCACTGCTTTTAGTTCACAGAGCGAACCATCCAGTAGAGCCTCGAGAGTAATCAAGGTAAGACCTTTCTCTAAGTCATTACTCAAAACTCTCCATTCTTGGAAAAGCCCAGAGCTGTGAGGAGAATGGCAGAGGTCAGCACACCAGGAACTATTGATCTGCCTCATTGTGATTTCACCAGAGATTAAATTGGTGTGACCTCCATTTGACAGCCGCTAGCCAAAGATAGGGGAAGCTCATATTTATCACAAAGGATTAGTATGAAAGGAAAGAGGTTGACTGCAATACTTGAACCCTATTATAATCAGAACTGAACCTTTTTAAAAATGGTACATGTGGCATCTGAAGACTGAATGAATGGGTTGCAACTCCACTGGTTGTAAAAAGAAGACATGCATTGAAGTCTATGTGAAAATGTCTCTACTTCTCTCTTGATTTATTAGCTCAGTAAATGTTTTCCTAATGAGTTCATGTCTCTCAGTCTCCAGTTTCAAGTCTTCAATACAGCATGATGGTAATTTTTTAAAATTATGGTCCCATTTAGAGGAAAATGGATCATAAAGCAGGGTATACATTAGGGCGTGGCTGCTGTGTGCGTCCTGCCGGAGAAAGCACAGAGCAGGTCACTCCTCACCCCTCACTCCTTCCACAGCTCCATCTTCTCCAATTATGGTTCCTCATAGCACACTAGAGGCTTCAAAACAGGAGTTTACAAACCGTTGGGGGAAGTCACAGTGGGGTGACCCTGTCTTTGGCTGTCAGCTCCAGATCTATGGGCTCCCTCTGAAGACGTAAATCTTGAAGGAAGGAATGAAGGAAATAATCAGTCAACAGAGGTACTCAATCTCATCAAGGCACTTTAACTCTAGAACAAAGGAACTACAATAACCATAGCAAATTCCAATAGTTAATCTAAGCAAAGAAACAGTTATAACCATACCTAATATTCTAAACTTACTCAAATAAAACATCTGGTTCATAGTCGACCCCAGGAAACAGCTTCAGGCTGTATCGCGTTCAACTGTGATCAATTCCTCTGCTCAGCTCAGGTGTGGCCTGACAGGTTGGTCTCAGTCATGCCTCGCTGGAATTGGGCAGAAGTCAGATTTTTAACACTTCAGTAGAGGAAAAGAGGCAATAGTAACAAGAGTTAACAGTGGTGTTGCTTTCCTCCTCAGGAGACAGCTCTTGGTGTGTAAAGATGTTGGATGCTGAACTCAAAGTTTCCTCTAGACTGGTGAGTAAATAGCTGTTGCTAATGCTAATGTTTCAATTGTTGAAATTACATAGCGCCAAACAAATCACAAATATAGTTAAATCTTTTAAACGGGTTGAGTGATTCCTCAAAATATTGCTGTGTGCTTTAGTTTTTAGAAAAGGTCACTCATACAGATTATTTCACACATGTTGTGCACTAGTGAGTGTTTACATCAAAGAACTGACCTGTATGACCAACCCCAAATCATCTCCTGTGGTTGTGTCCTTGAAGGAACATGTCATCAAGGTCAGCTCACTGATGTGTTTTAAAGATGTACCAGAAAATCCTTATCAGTACGATCAGTTCAGTGTCATTTCTGGACATTTCATGGAATTTGTCGCTACATGGCTAAAGGAGCCAAAACCTGAATATGGTTTTGACTTGTTTTGCCTCTTTGTCTGGACAACACGAGTACACAACAGTACACACCTTGCCCTCTCGTAGAAGCACATCAGGAATGTGTTGCTCCTTTCTGCAGACGTTCCCAGTCTTCCCATTGCTCCGCTTGACATTCTTTGAATTCATATGATAATGCACTTTTGTCAACACATGAACGGTCACATCAGAGCACATCATCTCTACTCTTCTCAACAAAGATGGCACGATCTGCTCATACGTGTCACTTGGCAACAGCATGTCAAGGAAGAGCCACCTCTTGACATGAAGCTTTCCAACTATGAGAACCCTTCATTAAATGCAAAATCACACTTAATGGGTCCGTCGACAAGGGGAGACGATGCCCATAGAGCGTCATGTGGCCCCTCCATCTCCCAAAATTAATCTTGAATTAAAAGAAATAATTTGACTCATTAACAATTAATGTGTGAAAAGCCATGGAGAGTAATAATGAAGGTTTACACAGGTGCTCAGCCAGGTCCATGACAAGTGATAGTATTATGTATTAACATTATGGATGATGTTGTTATTTTTAGTTGCGTCACAATACAGTGATCTTTCCTTATATTATTACAAGTAATGCAAGGGTAATTAATGTTTGTCCAACAGGTTTTCTCTGGCTGGGTATCGCTGTGTGATGGGCTTCTGAAAAATGTGAGTTTATGCTTGATATGAAAATTACCCTTAGGTGCAAATGAGTTATGAGTTATTAGCCTTGAGTTCACTTAGAAAAATTGGTTTACATTAATTTCTAAATCCAGAATGAAATGAAAACACAGTTCTTATTTGGAAACATTGTGGTGGTTT
The DNA here is from genome assembly GCA_038496675.1 of Rachycentron canadum. NCBI lineage: Eukaryota > Metazoa > Chordata > Actinopteri > Carangiformes > Rachycentridae > Rachycentron > Rachycentron canadum. The sequence goes on along the minus strand of CM076659.1, from coordinate 3,322,055 downwards.
TTAAATCTTTATTCTCCCAGTGGTTGTAATTACTGGTATGAACCCTGACACTGATGCTTGTGTATTTGATGTGAAAGTGCTGGATGTAAAACCTCAACTATCAACTGCTGACACACAATTCTTGCTCCAGTGCCACATACAGTAGCCTATACAAGTGTGTTAAGGTAGATGTGAGTATGATACACTATAATACATCATATGTGCTTCTTGAAGACACAATTCTCAAAAGCACTGTGGATGTTTTTGTATGAAAGTGTGTGTGTGTGTATTCCCTTGATAAGCTTGCCTACGTTTAGATACACAGTTGGCCACCAAGTCTCCAAACTGTCTTCTGTATTTCCTGACATCGTCAAGTGGAAGACCGGAGTGTAGCTCACATGTCCAGGCTCACCTAAATAAGTCACGTGATGTTACTGTAGCTGCACACACACACACACACACACCAGCACAAAAGCTACAGAGCTGGAGGGTGTTTCTGCACACTGTAGGTGATCTGGAGCAGGGGAAGTGAAATAAACAAGGCCCATGAGGTCGAGAGTTCAGGTTTTCCCTCCTGTCCACCAGGAAACTAGAGTATAATCCAACCTGCCCTTAAAGCCTTAGTAAGTCTTGTTTTGACACTGAGAGAGGCTTTACAACAGCAGAGCAGACCAGGGGAGAATGAGAGGAGATAAAATGAGTTACTAGGTGTGGATTCATTTAACATGAAAACGAAAAAAGTGGTTTCTCATTTTGTTACATCAATATGTGACATCAAATAAGTAATTATTGCCAAGCTATCTGTCATCAAATCCCACTTTTTATCTGTAAAACAACCATTGTCTCATGGTCTCATAGTCTCTCATAGTCTCTCATAGTCAGCACTTCCACACAGTAAGAGAGTGCTGAGAGATCGAACTAACCACTAACTTGTCCATTTCAGGACCTTCAGTTGTGAACGCCTTTCAAGATTTACCCCAATCCTAAGCCTTTGGCGAAACAGTTAGAACCGTCCAATTCCACAGGTCACTTCCCTGATGTAAGGCTGGTAAACACGTCATAGAGGTGTGGAATGAGACCGGACTGTGTTGTCTGGTAACATAAGGTTGAAAAACTGCATGTGCCACAGTGTTATAGTGCTGTAACCTACGCTATGGTGATTTCTTTAGTATTACCATTTAGGTCTCATGACATTTAAGTCATTGAAGTACAACATTAGCTTGTAGCTGTTCATGTAAAATCTTTTTGTCAAGTGCTACTACAGTGTGAATGATGCCACATATAAAGAAAATCATGGAAGGTATGTTAGGAAAACAAAGTCTGGACCCAAACTAATTGGATCTTCTCTTTGGCTTCTTCTTCTGCAAAGCACAAGGTTAGACTTGGCAATGACACTTTAAAACACCTGCCAAACAAAGAGCAGTCATACAGAGGTCTGGACAGACGGTGCAGGCAATAAATCCTCATTTACGTGATGGTCACTGAGGTGTGACAAGCTGGCTTCTACAAGAGGGAACAAGATCAAAGACTGGGCAGAGATGGAGACAGCGGGAAGGTGATTCACCTCTCAGGAGAAGTTCTGTGCAGATGTGGACTTGACCTTCAAGATCTGGCCCGAAGTTAACTCGAAAAGTGAACCTGAAATATAAATGACATGTTTGTAAGATTTGAAATGAATCTCAAGACTCCGAATCCTTTTGAATCCCCATGTGGTGCCTTGACGTGCACAGTAGGACTATTGAAATACATCTTGGTGAAGCCATCTTTATGCGAGTAGCAGCTCTTCAGTGCAACTGGCCCATACACAATTCATGCAGGTTCAGCAGGTGGTGTTTCCTCCAACTGTGGAGCTACTAATAATGTCTCAGGTTCATAACTCCCAGTCACAGCCACCAAAGCAGAGCAGACGGCTAAAAATCGAGACGGGCACATTTTGGAAATGCTGGCAAGCTTCGGAAGAAGAAATACGCTTCCTTCACCTAAAAAAACAAACAAAAAAAAAAAAATGTTCCTGCATGAGCTGCTTCACCTGACGTCACAGTGGAGCTGCCTCTAACCGACAGCAGTGTGCTGCAGTCTCAGGAAATGAAATGACACCTTTAAATACAGACAACACTCGTGCTCTGCTGACAGAAAAATTGATGCAAATTTCCCTTTTTAAAAATGATTCTAAAGGGTTAAGGGCTAGAAACGGTCAGCAGCCAGGTGGAGTGACTCTTAGCATTTAAAATGCAGTCAAATAATTCTCATATCTTCCTCTGACAAATTATTGTTGCCTAAACCTCTCATCTTAAAGTGTAACTGTAACTGTCATCTGATGTGTCAGAGTTGGGCGTTTGTCACAACCTTTCATGCAGATTTAATGATAATTAATATCTGTCTTGGTTTTAGAGTTAGTTTATCGTACACACCTTTTCTAAGACTGCTGTGGTTTATTGTGCAGCGTGAGGCAACATCATACAGTCTACGAGCAACATACACGCTCAATCACCCATCATATAGCTTCAAAAACGGGTGGAAGTGGAATATTCTGCAGACAATTCAGTCTTTTCACAGCTCGTGTGAGTTTACTGAGTAGTGGTGAAGGAATGATGACGTTGAAGTTTCTCTCTCTGTCTCAGTGATTTTGTTTTACACATTTTCGTTTTTTGAAGATGGGGCTGAAATTAGAGGCACTTTGCACAGTAAAGTGTGTCCCTTTAAAGCTCATTAGATGATATGAGAGCAGGCGTATGTTGTTGTGTGTTCTTGTGGGAGCAGTCTAACACAATCAAAGCCCATCCGGTGGTGAGTTGATCTCTTGATGCCACATTTAGCTGCTGTAAGAAGTGCTATTAACTGTAATTATCAAGCAGCACTGAGGCATTTTTAGACTCTGTCATAACTACACTGTGCAGAGCTCAGCAGTGCATCCAGGTTCATTAAAAGGCTTCATTTAATTGGACTTGGTCAATTAACCACGCACATGTTCTTCACATCTGCAGTGTATTTCAGTTCTACAGGTAATATGTGAACCACGTGTAATTAAATTTGATGATTACAACAACGTAGAGTTTGACCAATCAGGCCGCCCCTCGCGCCTCATCGCACATGAATTATGAATTGTGCGTTAAAAAGGAAAAGCGCAGCAGGTGTCAATGTGTAATTCCGCCTGGAACAGACACTCACTTGGTGTATTAATCATGACTGAGGGGTGATTATTGGTTCGTGGTAAAAGGACAGAGTGGGATCGATCGCAGCCAGCAGCTCGCGGGCTCAGTCGGCCTGTGCGTCAAGCCTGGAGACTTTGACATCAGTTTGGAAAAGCGCGCAAAGAGGCGCACATGAGGAGGGCGCGTGGCGTCCTGTCGTGTCTCCTTGAGGGCAGCAGTGATGTCGGAGCCGCCTATATAAGAGGCTCCAAGATGCTGCTGATCAGTCTTTCATGCACTTGCCGCCAACGCTTTCCAAGAGCTCGCCTCTGTCCGCGCCGTGCGCCGTGCGCTCCGTCTCTGCTCCGCTCCCACACGTAGACTCGCGCCCCGCAACAGCTCGACGCGGGATTTCTCTCTCTCTCTCTGCACCATGCGCTTCGAGCAACGAGGATTTCAGTACAAGAACTTAGTCGGAGAAGAGTCCCGGGGCGCGCAGGCTGCTCCACGGCGCAGGCGGCATGTTTAACCGGAGACTGGTGAGCGCGGCAGCCTGGAAGCGACTCCACCTGAAGTTGTGAGCATGAGAAAAAGAGAAGAAGCAGGATCTTCTCTCGGTTAGGGTCACCAAGCAAGTAGCCTACAGCCTGGGCGTGGACAATGGATACTTTAGGTCTGTCAGTGAACGCCGTGTCCTACACTGTGGCAGCTGAACTCTCCACCACCGACGATCCGTTTAATGGACCCATCCAGAACATCGCGCCGTGGAACTTCACCATCTTGGCCGTGCTCATGTTCGTGGTCACGTCTCTGTCTCTGAGCGAAAATTTCCTGGTTATGTTCGTCACTTTCAAGTTCAAACAACTCAGACAGCCCCTGAACTACATCATAGTTAATTTGGCCATCGCTGACTTTCTTGTCTCCCTGACCGGTGGACTAATAAGTTTCCTGACAAACGCCAGGGGTTATTTCTTCCTTGGGAAGTGGGCGTGCGTCTTGGAGGGTTTTGCTGTTACATTTTTCGGTAGGTTCACACATTTATTAATTTTTTTTTAGAGATATAGTAATGAAGGTGTAAGATGAAGAGCCTCTCCACATGGCTCATCCTCAGACCTCCAGCAGCACTGACTTCAACTCCTGTTCATAAACTAGAGCATGTGGGAGGGAGGTGCAATGAAATTTACAAATCAGTTCCACTACAACTGACTGAGGATCAGGTTGAGTTCTTCTCCGTTTCATTTTTGAAAAACCACCAATACCCCCAAGTGAAGTCCTGCTTATACAAGGCAGTAGGAAGAATATATTAATAACAGGAGTGTTTTTTTATGTTGAGCCTTCTTGTTCTATCAGATCTAGGGTGGATTTTTGTAAATGTAATCCATCTTGTATAAGACTCTTTTTAAAGGTCATTCACTATAATACAGCTCAATGGAGCACATGGCAAACTAAAACCAGAGCACTAAAGCTTGGGGGATGGACTCTAGTGTGCAGTAAAGTCAAAGTTGATCCAAAAATGTCAGGATAAAAAAGTTGCTTGTGTGAATCATTGTTAACTTCTGTGGTTCGCACTCCCTGCGTCCCATTTTTTTTTTTTTTTTTTAAAAACTGTACCTGTGAGATATTTGCTGTTTGTCCTGTGATGTGTGTATAAAAACACACACCACAGGATCAGGAACAAAGCCCATTTTGAGTCTTTAAGGCAGGATTCAAAGCCGTGTTCACAGCAGATGTGAGCAGCAGTGTGGGACAGAAGCCCCCCCACCCCCCCTCACATACTGTAGTGCATGACTAGCCTGGTAGGTGACCACCAGTAACATTTAATTCATTCAGTGGATTGGGTTTGCAGCCTCAGCTGGAGCTCCATTTGAGTTAGAACAAGGAGGATCTCAGATTGATGTCTGGTGAGAAGGCTGCCGTTCACCAAGAGGAAGGAGGAAACAGTTACCAGGCTCTTTTATTCAATTAGGTAACAAGGTTTGTGAGATCCCATTTTAGACAACTGTCACAGGAAGTCACAGGATGGTTTTTTTTTTTTTTGTTTTTTTTTTCTTGATTTAACATACGATCAAATTGCCAGATTTACCATAAACAAAAAAAAACATTAACTTAGATTAGATGCTGAGGAGATTATGATGGCATTCATGTGATATTATCAAATTACTTTCACTTGCAATAGTTCAGCTTGTGGTGATTTAATGAGACAACTTTGTTTCCACGTGGATTTCAGTGGGGTATTAAACTGAAGCCACGCAGTGTATCCCTGGGATAGGCAGCAGATGTTACAGTCTGATGCTGGAGCGAGAAAACTTTGCTTTATTGAATGAATTTTCTTGGATATGTTGCATGGATGTGGATCCTGGTGCACTGGGTTTCCACCACTATGCGCTATTATTAGAAACATGTAGGTCAGTGCAAAAAGCATCTGCACTACATAAAAAAAAAAACACATTTTGTCATTGGGGTGAGGAGCTTTCAGTGAAACAAAGCCATGATGTATAATCAATAGCCCTCTTATGTGAGGCTTTACAATGAGGCTTGTGGTGGAAAGCCACTCAACTCTTAGCCTTGACAGTAGATTTTCAGTGATTGACAGTTGTGTTTCATTGGTATCACCTTCATGTTTGTGTGTGTAGGTGTGGGAGTGTGTGAGTAATTTGGAAACAGATTAAGCTGACTCTAGCTCTTCCCCATGAGCAGGACGGATGCTCCGCTTATTATTCTGCTCAGAGTGAGAATATTTTCTGTTTCTCTCTCTATGTTTTTAGTTTTGTGCTGTCTACATGCATCAGACAAATATATTAAAATTTAATGAGCATAATGGTGTTTGATGGTCAGTTTTAGTTCACTTTAAAAAGCTAAAAAAAAACGGCAGTATTTGGGCTTTGTTGTTCATTTCAGTCGCTGTTAATTTGTTTAAGTATGTGTGACATACTTGAACATCCTGATCTCTCTTTTGTCGTCTCACGTGAGCCTACTAGGCAGACACTAATAGTTCCTGGCGGTGGAGAGATAGATAATTAACCGGTCTGGAGAATGGCTTATTACCATAATTAAAGTCTGCTTTTTTTTTTAGCCCATCGGAAGGCAGCGTAATGCATTCACCTCAGATCATTAAACTATTTCGAGTAACAGCGCCGCCGCTTTTACCTTTGTGCTGAACAGGACACTTTGTCAACGTGAAGAACTATGGTGGGTGTAGGGGCGTGTCAAGCAGCCAGTTACAAAAGTGTGAACGAATCAGATTTCACACTCTGGGGATGAAGGGGGGAATCTAAAAAAAGAGGCACCAACACACATTATGTGCTCAAACGTTGTGACTTTCCAGACAATTATTTCTTTAGGTTTGTTACAGTGTGAGAAGCCAAATAAAGACCACAAGAGCTGTGGTTGTCATAGTTGATATAAGCTAAACACCAGGACTTGGTGGTGTGTGTTTCTGACAGCCGCTGTCCCACTGAGCCCCCCCCCCTCCCTTTCCCCCCCTCACACACTGACCTCCTGCTGTTTGCCGCAGGGATCGTAGCCCTGTGGTCCCTGGCCGTCCTGTCCTTCGAACGGTTTTTCGTGATCTGCCGGCCTCTGGGGAACATCCGGCTCCAAGCGAAGCATGCGGTCCTGGGTCTGCTGTTCGTCTGGACCTTCTCCTTCATCTGGACCTTCCCTCCAGTGCTGGGCTGGAACAGATACACCGTTAGCAAGATTGGAACCACCTGTGAGCCTGACTGGTAAGAAATGAGGATTTTATTATCTCTGTGACCCACAAAGATCTTCGAGCGTTTAAACCATCGGCTGATAGAGCAAAATTGATCTTAAATGGCCAGTCCATAAGAAATCAATAACATTGTTTTTTCTTCCTGGTCGGTTTTGGTTGCAATTTCTCACTTCCTCAAGCACATTCCCAACAAAAACTGGTGACGTGAGGTTTGAGGAATATCCTTTTCGAGCTGGGACGTTGTTCATGGAAAGAGAAATTGCTGTGGAATTTTATTTTTAGTTCTTTGATCAGCGCAAACAAAAACGATCTGTGACTCCATTGTACTGAGTTTTCAGAATGCTGTATCTCAAAAGCCTGGCACAACACCAACGTCATGACTTAACACCATAAGGAGTGAGGAAACAAACTTTCTGCCATGTGGGGGTAGTAAACCTTTAACCCTGCAGACTGTTGTTAGTCTTACCTTCAACAGAAATAGTGGCTTGTTAAAATAAGATGTTCTTTTATTGGTCCCACAGTGGGGAAATTTACAGTATTACAGCGGTAAAGTGCAAGAAAAAGAAATGTCAGCATCAAATACCTCAACACACTATAATATAAAATAAGATAGAAATAAAAATAAAAGATAATATAACTAAAATGTTGAGACAAACTATTTTCAATGAGACAAATTTCCCATTGTAATTTTTAAGAAGCAAAAATGTATTCTGAAATAAAACCGACTTTAAACCTGTGGTAGTTGATTTTCTGACCACTTGATGGCAGCACAAAAACCTGTTAAAAACAACACCTTAGAAAGTGCTAACATTATCCTTGACACATCCAGCAAATAAGAAACAACAGTAGCTTTCACCTGGAGTCATGTCTCAGACAACCTTAAATCTAATTCCAATTCTCCAAGTCCGAGTCTCCTTTTAGCTCTTTTTTTAGTCGCCAACACCTTTGGGAAATGTCTGGCTCTTCAGCTGCGAAATGCAAAAGGGTCTTCATTAGCTAGTTGCTAACTTAAGCTGTGTCCCAATTCAGGGGCAGTATCCTTCAGAGGCTGCATTTCAAGACCGATCGTGTAACAGTCAGCGTGAATGGACTGTCCCAAATGTGGCCGACTTTTCAAAGGAAACCAATAGTTGTATCCTCTGTAGTCCAACCTATCCCAAGATTAGTTACACGGCGGTAATAAAAATAATATGGCAGCAAAAAAAAACACAGACATGGAGCCTGAGGATTAGACTGTTGGATGTAAGTATTGGGTTTGTGTTCAGTTCAACAGCTGATTGTAAAACTGTTAAAACCAAGTTTTTCTAATATAAAAAAAAAAAAAAAGTGCTCTCAAGGTTGCAATGCAACGGTAAGAGCGGGAACAGCTGGAGATGCAAAACAAAAATCCTTCAAGCCAAGCTCGGCCTTCGTGGTCAACGGCCACCCCATTCGTAGGCCACAGCCCCGGCATTGGGACGCAGCTTCTGTCCGCCTGTTGTTCAGCGTTGGACAAGTGGTGCAGGGTTGTTTTCCTGACAACAGATCCCTAATGGAGCAGGCAGGTTAATGAGAGCAGTGCCACTGAACCGAGACCGTCATGTGATAATTTTCTCTGATCAACCCCATCGCATTAGTCATTTGAGCCACGGGTAGTCTAGAAATATTGATTGTGTTAACCTCATTTTAACCCCGGTGGTCCAACCTGACCTTTAACCTATAAATGCAGTGTTTTTATTATTTTTCTTAGCACACACATAAACAGATATAGATCACTGACGTTCTACACTCAGCCCTCTGGCTCAGATCCACAATGCTGCTTCAGCTGTGTTGGCTCAAACAGTGTAAATGTGTCTCATGGAAAAAGTCAAGAAACAGGTCGGTTCTAACCTTGGGCCCCAGGGTACCATCTGGATAATGCTATTTAGCTGCTTTGATCAAAAGCGTGCAGATATGGGGCTGAGTGTTTGCCTCCAGGACTGTGAGGGAACCATTGCTCAGCGCAGGGGGAACAAATGGTTCAGACAATACAATTAAGAGATCACCTTATGGAGATGCTCTCATAGATGACCCGATCCACCTCTGGCTACATGCAGCACGAGCTCTGTCAGAAGGTGTGCGAGGACTGGAAAGTTGCCACATGATGCATTTTAAATGCCTCATTCGCGTGCACGGTTTCATCGCCGGGTACATCCCAGTATCCTGCGCTGGATGGCTTCTGAATGTTAAAAAGCATAACTGGAAGATCTTAGGGGATTTTACAGGAGATGTCTGTGTCAGTGGGTTGTCAGAAGGTTTTTGCATCCTTGGAGAGGGGTTGGGATATTATGTGCCACCAGTGTGCTGCTGACTTTGTTTCAAATTGCTTCCAGGGCTCAGCTATGTGGAAGACATTTATTAAAGAGACACACACAGATGGAAGTTGCCAGCTCAAATCCCTGGAGTTGCTGGGAAAATCTGCACATGAACAGCAATTCAGTAACCCTATCTCCTGCCCTCATGTAACTATCGCTATCATTTTTTTGCAGGAGGGCCTGTTTCCTCTCTGTTAAGAGGAAGCATACAGAGCATACATTACATATAAGACCACCAAATAATGACAGAACTGAGAAAACAACTGGCAGTAAAAGTAATAGTTTAAAATCGGGGGGCAACTCCAACAACTCCGGGTTGTTAAAAGAAGTCATATTGTATTGAAATGCATTGGGGTGTGGCTATCGTGTGATTGACAGACTGTACCACCCAATCAGGACAGAGTACAGAGCAGGTCAGACCCACCCCTCACTCGTCCTCAGCTCCACCTTCTCCAACAGACATGGTTCGGCTCAAGGCTTCAAACAGCAGCATCATAGCGGGTTGACACTCTTCTGTCTTTTACCATAGAAAACCAGTGACGGCGTTCTGTCAGTTTTTAATTTTTGTGTTTTAATTGTAAGCACAAGTTGGAAGGTAAAATAGAGATAAAGCATTTTATTATTATTATTATTATTCTACATGGCATTGCGTTGAGTGTGAGGAGTTCCAAGAAATGATGAAGATAAAGATTAAAATCCTTCCCCATCTCTTTGCATACTTTGACACAGGCATAAATTATTTTTTTTACTTACTCTATCAACATCAAACAAAAATATTGTGTCATGTCAGCACTTTCTCAGAGGTTGACGGCGATGTGATCTGATCACGGCGGCGTGAGTAAAAAAAAAAAAAAAAAAAAAACAGCCTTCACTCCCAAAGTCTGGCATTTTGAACAAAGTCATTGTTGTTTTATTTGACAAGTCGTATTTGAGTCGTTGTCTTTGTGGCTAATTGAGTCTGAATTCTTTCTGAAGTAACTATTCAGTACTTCCCCTGTTTCTGTGGTGACTGATTTCATGATTTTTGTGTCTATTTGGTGGTTCTGTGTGTTTATATATATATATATGTATATATATATGTATATATATATATAT